>JAYRBT010000005.1:18266903-18288984 GCA_036023395.1 Myiotriccus ornatus
GCCGCTCCCGCCGCCGGGCCCCGCCGGCCCCCGCGCCCCTGCCCGCCCCGGCCCCGGCCCCGGCGCTCCGGGCCGGCCGCCGCCGGGCTCCAGGGGAGCGAGCTCCGCCGCGCTGCCCGCCTCGCACCTTCTCCGCGGCGTGCGGGAGGTGCCCGTGGCGGCGCGCCGCGGCACTAAATACCTTTGTTCAACGGCTCCGGAAAGCCATGTTTATCGGCGCTACCGCCCCGCTCCCCGCCGAAAGAGCCCGGGTGCCGGAGCCCCAGCCCGGCAGGGCCGAGGAAGGGCCCCGGGGGTACCTCCGCCTCCTCTGCCGTGCCCGCGGAGAGGGACACATACACAGAAGGGAGGGGAACGTATGGAGGAAATTAAACAATTAAGCTATCAGGAGCGGAGCTCTGAGCAGAGCTCGGGTTTGCCACGAAAAGCAAATTTCAGAGGGGGGAATATTGATCCCATCCGTCAATAGAGAGGCGCGATGTCTTTCCGTGCGAGAAATTGTTCTGAATTAGGGGGCTGGCTAACGGGGCGGCGCCACTAAAAAAAAAAAAAAAAAAAAAAAAAAGGAGGAAGGAAGAAAATATTCACGCCCGCTAACAGGGAGCCTCTTTTTAAAATCGCTGGAAGCTCGCTCCTTTTGCCACCTACCCGAGTAACCACCAGAAATCCACCTCTATTGAAGCGCTTACCCTTTAAATCCAGGTTTCGAGCAGAACTCCAACTGTGTGTAAAACCAGGGAGTCATCTGATGTGTGATGGGGAATGGGCTCTGGGCAGCAGAAAGCAGCTTTCTCTCCTGGTGCCGGATTACCATGTTAACAAACCCCGTGAAGGGACCCCGGCGCCTCTGGCTGGCCATGTCTCGTTGCTTTCACACATCGGCGGCTGCTCTTGCTTCCCATGTCCCCGGCGATCGCCTCTCAGATGAATGTGGGCTTCCAGAAAAGGAGTCGGGGGGGAGAGGAGGAAAAAAAAAATCGCCTAATGCAATCAAATCGATCTGATCTACACCATCTGTCGCCTGCCACTACACACAAGCGTTAAAATAGGAAAACGGGAGACACTGACAGCTCAGGAAGGTTGTTCTGCAGAGTTCATTTTTAGCAGAGCATAATTGGGTATGGACAGCATACAGTTACCAAAGCTGCTGTTAACCATCCAGTAGAGGATCCCAAACATGCTAATGGTGGATTAATTGAGGAAGATCTGACGTGCAAGCTTCATAGTCTCTTATTCATGACTTCCCAACGGGAAAGGACCAATGCCGTGTGGGACTATGGTAACACAGAGTCAAAGAGCTGCTAAGAAAATGGCTCTGTGTTCATAGCACCTCTCTCTGATAACAAACATATGTCGACCAGAACCGTTTAGCAGGATGGGGAAAATGAAATTTTCTTAGCCGAGGTTAGCAATTCCCATCGCTTGCACTTAAAGACAAGTGAAAAATGGACTGCGGGTCTAAGGCGCTTTCGAGTGCTGGTCTTGGGCTTTGCAGCTAGTGAAAGCAGACGGCTCCTGCTCAGAAGGGGGGTTAAACTCCAAATCTCTTACTGTGACCAAAGTGCATCCTTAGCAAAGCTCTAAACAAGCAGCTCTGCTAATTTCATCAGGAATGACGCAAGGTCGTTTTAATGCCAGGAACACTTTTGACTTTTTCCAGCGGGAATGGCTTTTGGGCAAGACATTTCCGATCACTGATATTTGACATAATCTCAGATAAATATGATTTGGTAGGGGGGGAGGGGGGAAAGGGAGGAAGGAAGGGGCGGTGAGTTGGGAAGACACGGAGTATGCATCCAGACCTGCAATCACCCCTGCTGCCAACACTCCAATTTGGTAGCGTTTTCTAGTCTTTCCTGAATTCTGAGGTTATAGAGACGTATATGTAATTATTAAAGCCATGTATATACACAAGCCACAGACGCCCGCAGCAGCCGCGTCTACGCACACCGGCTGGGAGACAAAGTGCGCCCGTCGGGTGCTCCTTTCTACTCCCTGATGAATCCATCGCCAGCGGGGAGAAGGGGCTGCTAGAGCGAGGGGAGGCGCGTTCCCCTCCGCCCGCCCCAGCCCCCGGGCGGAGGCGGCAGCTCGGAGCAGGGCCGCGGGGCCGGGGCGGCGGAGCGCGGGGCCGGCCCGGAGCTGTCCGCCCGCCCGGTGCTGATCGGCGGCGGCCCAGCCCGCACACAATGGCCGGGCACGACGCGCCCCTCACCGCCGCCCAGGGCGCCGGGCGGCTGCCGCCCCCTCCGACAAAGTCTGCGCGGTCGCCCTGACGCTCGCTACAACAATTAGGAAAGTTCTCCTTCGTTTCCACCTCTCCTGTCTGATTAGCAGAAAGTAATAACGTCAATAATACGAATCCAAGGGGCTGAATGTAAACGTGCTGGTAAACAACTATCGTTTAGGGTAATTCTGGAGTCAACCGCATGATTCTCCTGGAAGTTCGTGTTAATCTCTGTAGAATAAATCTAACAGTTATGAATTAGATTAGCCTTGAAAACGTAGCCTAAAGACAAATCAAACACTTTACCAGATCTTTTGTTTCAATATACATTAATTAAGCACTGCTGCCTACCTACACAGCATTCTCGGGTCCCGGCCGCGGCGCCGAGCCAGTGAGCCCCGCCGCCTTTGTTGGCATTTGCGTCCAACTATTGCCCTCTGCAGGTCAAATCCCAGCCGCGGCGAGCGCTCCACAGCCTCCGAGCACTCCGCGGGCAGGAGCCGCCGGGCTCGGCGCCCCCGGACACCCCTTCGACAGAGATCCAACTTTTGTTGGGTTTAGTTCTTCACCACGATGACTCAGGCGTGTTTCTTGAGGAGAGGCTACGAGTGGGGAGAACCGGCACCAGCACTGCTCCGGCCATCCTCATCCTCTCTTCCAGCCCTGGCCAGGAGAGGAGAAGACAGAACAAGGCGAGGTGCCACTCAGAAGACGTGTTGTTTTCTTTTTCCACTTGTCTCCATGTGACTACGGCAAGCTTCCTAGGCAAAGCCTGCCCTTCCCCTCGGTTTGCAGAAGAACCAGGAAAGAACTCAGCATCAAGCAGGAGCGGGCGGGTGCCGACTCTCAGGATCCCCCGACTCCCCTCAGCCGGGCAACTTTTCTCTGGGCACAACTTGAGAGTTTGCTTCTCTCACTCCCGGTCCCAGGGAGATCTTCCGGGAAGCCATGCGAGCTGCGGCAGCGGCTGCCAGGGGGCAGCCCTGCAGCAGCCCCTCCCTCCGCCCCAGCCCCGCGCCCCTCACCCCAAAGGGATATTTTCTGCTCCTGCGGGGACAGCAGGAACACTGGGCACCGGTGCTACTCTGACAGCCACGCTCTGCCGTGCCCCGCACTCATCGGCGCCGCTTACACGATAACGCACAATATGCTGTACCAGAGGCAAAAAAACCCGACCCAGTGTTAAGGCGATCTAGTTATTGCTACTTATAATTCAGGAGCCTCAGTGCCCCATAAAAGGTGGCTGCTCCTTTTCTTTTTCCCAAGCACACCTGCACATGGGTTTGTAAGGACCCGCTCTATACCCTCTCTCCGCTCCCTACCCGGGGTTAATACTGTGCACACGGGCTTCGGCATCCGCTCCGCAGCCCGGCACCGAAGCCGCCTGCTCCCGCGGGTGCCTGCGCCGCGCTGCCCGCACGCATGGCCGTCTGTCCCCCTTCGAACAGGACGGTCTCTCCGCGGAGCTCCGCGCCGCAGCCAGGCGGGGAGGGCGGCTGGGTGGCTGACCCCGGCCCTGCCGCGGCCGGCCCGGGCAGGGGCAGCGGCCGCGCACCCCGCGCTGCCGCAGGGCCGGACACGCGCCCGCCTTTTGTCTCCCGCAGCCGCCGCCGATCCCGGCCGGGGGCGGCCGCTCCGCCGGCCCCGCTACCCGGCCCCGCGCCGTACTTCGGGCCCGGGGCGGTCCGTCCCGCACCCGCAGGGGTGCGGCCACAGCGGGCGGCGTTGGGCGCTGCCGGGGAGCTCCCAGCGCCGCCCGAGCGGGCCGAGCTAAGCCGGGCCGCCCCGCCCCGCCCCGGCCGCAGCCGCCTGCGTGGGCGGCGCGGGAGAGACCCCTGCCGGCCGCGGGCGGGGCTGCAGCTCGAGCGGGCAGGCGGGGCCAGCGCCCTCCGAGCGCCGCCCGAGCCCCCCGCCCTGGGGCGGCACAGCGGGGCGCGGGGTCCCGCCTGCCCACGGAGTCTTCAGCCGTAGGAGGAGAACGCTGAGCGTGCTGCCCAGACACCCGCCCCTGCTCGCGCCCACCCCCGCTCTCCCATCCTCAGCAGGCAACACGAGGAGCTCCTCATTCAGTGTTACCTTGAGCTGTTCCAGCTCTGCTCCTACGCTGGCACTTGAGAGCGGGGAAGGATTACCTGGAAATATTGAGTAACACCTCAAGTGCTAGGCTGGTGAGATAATCGGGGAATTGAAGAGGAACTCTGAACGGAGTAGCCTAAAAACCAAAAAACACATGATGCAATTTGAGATACATCGTGACTGGCTACTTCTTTCTCCAGAACATCACCTGATATTATATCTAGGTGATGTTCTGGCTGTTCCCTGGGAACACTGGATTTTCTGACCTGATAATCTAGCTCTCTGGTTGTCTCAGGCATGATACCCAGTTCACAAACTGATTGAGATCCATTTAAAAAGCACTTACTTTCTCTGGCCCTACTATTCTCTTTGGAAAACTGTTCCAGAATCTCGTAACTCGGCTTCTTAAGATTTCCAGCCTATGTTTATTAGGGGCCCGTTTATATCCATTTGTTCAGATGCCAATTTTGTCCTTGAACTTAATTAGTTCTGATATTTACTCCCCTCACAGTGTACTAATATTCCTTCTCATAATTTCTTTTGTTTAAATCAAGCTTTTCGGTCTTGTCTCATAAGATAGAATCTTCATTTCCCTGATTATCCCCATATCCTAGTAACTTATGAAAACTGGGTCGTGACCAACACCCAGAAATTACAGTTTTCAAAAGGGCTCATTATTCTATCCGTTTTCAGTTTGACCAAGACACAAGTAGGGAGAATGATTAGCATAAGGTCAGACAAACCACAATTCTCCTGACTTCAAGTTCTTTTGTAATCTATCAGGGACATGAATTCTGAAAGGCTTGTGGTTTATAACTTGGCATTACATCAATGCACATTTATATACCTATATATCATCTTCTGGAGAGGAAGAATGGCCTTGTAGTTAAGAGGGTACATTAGAAATCTGGAGACGTGGCTTTGAATGCCAGGTCTGCCATAAGCAACAGAGGTAACTCTGGCTAGTCCTTTAGTCTTTTGCCACATTTTACCAATTTTAAAATGGGGACAACAATCCTCCTCTTCTTGCCTCTTTTTGTTTCCCATATACTTACTTGCATTGTATGCTCTCAAACCAGGCACCTCCTTTCCAGGTACTCCTGGTGCCTGGCCCTCTAAAATCCAAATGTGTCCGTGACTCTGAACCTGCAGTTAAAAATAATCCATACTCTTATAAAGTCTACTTTAAGGGTCTATCATAAAAGCTGTTAGTCAGTAAGCACGCTAGGAAGTGGAATTCCTGAGACCTGCAGTCCATTGATTACATTAAAAATGTTCTCTGTCATCAAACTAAACCCAGGGACCAGCAGTAAAGCCAGGGACATTTAACTGCAAAGCTTCATTCTGGCTTCTGGTTTTCAAGTCTTTGCCTAGTTGAAAACCAAGTCAAAGCTTTATTATTATTGCTATTTATTACTATAATTATAATAATAATAATTATTATTAAAAAGTAGGCACAATTTAACACATTTTCTTCGCCAGTTTTCAATTCAGAAGGCAATTTTTGATCAGCTAGTACTGCACAGAAACAGGACTAGCACTGGAAGCCCCAACAGGCCCTTAGCTGGATTGGTCCTGCTAATAACAAATGCTATCATTGTCCTTCCCCAGCAATCCAAGTGCAGAAGGTTGAGACTGAAACAGAAATAGAGAGCATTCTGTTGAGCTGAGGTGAAGCAATGATATTTATGGGAGTAATTATCACAGAGAAAAACTGGAAAAATATGATTACAGCAAATTGTAACTCTCTCAGATATGTTCTTCGTTGTAAGAAATAGCTCAGCTGAGACCAAACCAATATGAACAACAGACTGGGAGTGTCAGACACTGATTCTCTGGAGGCTGATACCATCAGACCCTCTGAGCAGAACATGATCCAGCTTTAGCATATTAGAGAGCTTGGTGTCAGCAGGCTGTGCTTCTTCCTAGCCATTCTACTCACTTCAAAACAACCTAACAAAATGTGAGCTGCGGGGCTACCCAGTGGAAAAGCTGACCTGGAGATGCTGTCCCTAAAGACCACTGGTAGGAGAGGCAGGTGTCTCTCAGAGTCAGTCAGTTCCCCTGCACTCTTCTGTCAGCAGTTGTGGCCGTTCAGTGCTGCTGGGCAGCAGACACTCGGGTTTCAAAGAGCAGCTGTGCAGATGCAGCAGGGTGATTGCACAACACCCATCTCTGCACTGGCACTGCCTTCCCACTGGATACCTCTCTTGGCTTCAGCTGCTCTGTTTGACAAATGCATGATGCCTTCAGAGGGCTTCTGCCATAAGTGCAGCCATGGATTCACCTTGGCCTGTGAGGAATGAGGAACTACCCTGGTGATGCATTCTGCTGAAAGAATCACAACAATCCAAAGCAGAGTGTGAGCCCAAAATCTGTAACAGGGTGTTGAGTCTTAAAGACCTAAAGGGAAACGACCTATAAGCTCTGCAAGCTTAGAGGGTTGTGTCGAAGAGGAAGATACAGCTAAGAAAAGCAACCCTCAGAAGTCATGACTGCTCTGGCAGCATTTCTGTGTGCCCTGTATGCAGAAGGGTCTGAACACAGATTGTGCAGACAGGTTTTGTGCCTTCATATTCATGTGTTGTCTTGGCTTAATGCAAGTCAGCTGCACTAGGGTAAATGTTGTTTTGCCAAGTCAATTATATTTGGGGAAGGATTTTCACCGTACTCCCATGACAGAGTATTTTACATGTTTCATGCAGCCAGTATCTTGCAACTGTTTAGAAATTTTTAGAAACAATAACCAATATCATGCAAAATCAAAAATATCACTTAATAAAGTATTCAACTGTTTTCTTTTAAATGATGTGCCTACCCCAAGGATCAGATGCTTCAAAGAAGTTGTTCAGGTGTCTTAAGAGCTCTGTAGGTGTTATTGCTACTCTCAAACAGTCTGTGAGAAGAATTATAAATGGTATTTACCTTTTAATTAAACAAAACATCTTGCAAATTAAAGACATGCTCTTGCACATCAAAATTTAGTTAGCATCCACTTTTATTGTGCATCCTATGGCTCTCTAACAGCCTATTGAGTCCATAGCAATCTGAACACTCATTGCTGGTTCCATTTTCCCGTACATTTTTGGCATTATGTGTTAGATTTTATCATATCTAAGGGGGGGGGAGGGGGAATTCTGTAAGTGACTGCTAATACTTAAGCAGATCTCCTGCTTAATATTATTTTTGCTTACAAAACCCCTCAAAATATATTGGTGTGTCCTGACAATGGCAGAGGAGCAGTTTTGGACACCTGTGTGACATACGTCTTACTATCTTACGTGGAAAATCTGTCAGTGAATGACAGAACACCTTAGAGGGATCTAAGAAGATGATAAAGGCAACATCTTTCACATGAATACAAAGTCTAGTTCCTAAGAGTTACAAGCTTTTTTTACATGCATCCTTGTAATTTGACATTTATAATTCACTGTAGTGCTGAATCTCTGTCATTCTCTCACCACCAGGTTCTCTATACATGGTTGTACATCCTTTTTAATTAGTATATCTATTTGAACTTTTAATCTCATCTCTCCATTTTATTATGGAGTTGCATATTGATCTGTTATGTAGCAACAAAGGCTATTGGTATAACATACATAGTTCTATGTTGCTCTTTTCTCTAAACAGCTGCCTGTATCTTTTCTTTTTCTGGTTGTAAACCCATTTTACCCTAAAGAAAGATATTAATTCACAATTGATTTTAATAATAGGTAAAAATAAATTTCCTGCAAAGAAACATTAACCCTTGAGATTATATTTTTTATATTTATATACACATACTGTACATATTTTATTGTGTATAGCATATTCCTCATAGGGAACATCTAAGACCTTTTTGGAGGCACTGATGCCTTTGCAACACTGATAAACATTAGACCTATTTATTCTTGCAGAAATAGTACAGAATTATTGCAGAACTTGCTCAAGGTAAGCAAAGAAAAGAGTGAGACAGCTGCAGACAGAGGAAGCCTCGAGGTCTCAGCACCTGACCCAAAGCTCAGTGGAAAACACAATCAATATGAAAAGCAGGTTGCATCTCCAGGCCCAGTTCCAGGGCTGACCTTTTACCACTCGTTCATCACTTTGCATTAGCAACTTGGGTGGTGCCATGCCATCGCCTGATATTCCTGTTTATTAATTAACTTAGCTGAGATTTAATTCAATTGAAATGAAGGCTTTTAAGTGTTTCATGTTGAAACAGGAAGTGGAGGACACACCTTTTAGTAATAGTCATACTGATACTGAAGTGAAATAAAGGATTTATTTTAATGTTTTAAATACTATGGCTTTGTATTTGAAGTAGGAAATATTTAAGTGGTTGTACTGCTTAAAGCACAGAATAAAAGAATAAAGTGGCTGCTGTTTGTGTAGTAGAATAAAACTTCCCTTCTACTTGTATTTAATAAAATATCTTCGGTGGGAATTCAAGGTAAACTTTACACAGCTTTCCCTTTTTTCAGGGAAAAATATAATAATACAAATACCGAAAACCATTTTAAATGCTCTTAACTTGTGGTTTTGACAGATATCAGTTTTCCTTTGAGAAGAAAACAAAACCCAGTACCAGAAGAAGTCACCCATACAGTTTAGAAGAGTATACAATAGTGATAAAGACTATTTTAAAGAAAAAGAGAGCATGCACACGCATGTCTGTCTGTTGTTCGTACTGCTCAGCAGAAGAGCTAGAAGTGTTACAAGCAACTAGCTGTGTGCTGACAGCCTCAACCTCCGGGAACACAGGGCAGATCCTGCACTGCCTCCTCTAAAGGTTTCCTATTTAGTCACGCAGTACTTTCAATGGGGAAGAAAAACTGCTCAGGCCACTACTTTCACAAATATTGATCTTTACTTCTGCTGGTGTATAAAGCAGATGTAAGCAGCACAAGAGAGATTTTGTTTAGGTACTGTTTTTTTTTTCCTTGGGTCTTATTATTGATCTGCGAAGTTGTGCTTGGTTTACACAAGTTGAATATAAGAAATGGAAGAAACCAAGTTTGTTTTTGGAACTCTCTAGTCTGAGCAACTTTTTCAGATGACTCTGACAGTGTTGCTTGCTTACCTCTTTTTATTGCTTTAAATATCTTCTAAAATATAGGCCTAGTAGCACCTACTCAAAAAAGTAATCTTATGAAGAGATGGCCTGGAAAATATAATAGTATTAAATAGCATCTAAATGTTTCTAAATACAAAGTGGAAAGTAAGTAACTAATTTATCCATTTTAAATTAATAAGAAAATATATGTAAAATATTTTATATTTATATTCTCACTGGACTTATATACATGACGGTCTTTAAGAATCACACTAGAGATCACTTGTCTCCTTTGATTTCTGACATGGGAAAAATTCTTATCCAGTCAGTGAGGATTTTCAGTAAGCAGCAAATGATTAAGGATTTTAGAATACATTGCCCAGGTCAGAAGTGTCTTTGGAAACAAAACAAATCTGTGAATTTTTAGGATTTTTTCCCACAGCAGCTGAATATGAATTGGAGCCATACTCACAGAAAGCCATGTCACAGCCCCAAAAAAATGGCCAGAAAGGCTACAACTTCATTGCCAAAGTTTGGGTAGCCTAACAAGTAGAGTAGAAAGTTCTTTCATGAATGTGAAATATAGCTTTTCTTTGAAGGTAATCTGGTTTTTTATTTAAGAGTTCCCTCTATCCCAAGTCTCTGTTTTGCTGGCTTATTTGCCTGATCAGGCTTACTATTGGCATTTCTGAGATCTGGGATTGTGAACCTCCACTTCCAGCACCTTTAAATGCTGAGTTCTTCCAGTATTTAGCAAGCCTAAATCAGGCCACGCAATGGAATTACCTCTCACATTCTTCTTTATTGCAGAGAATCTGTGCTTTGCCCTAAGGCAGCTGGGCTGCCCCCCGGGGATCAAACAAGCAGGCTTCTCAGAACCTGTGTCTTAGCTTAGGTCTGCAGTAAAATGAAGTGCACTTTGTACTTGGGAACATTTACATACAGTATCCGAGGAGTGCTGCTAGAGAAAGTTCAGTAGTATGAGCATATATATCATTCTCTTTGATATATCTCTCCTATTTTCTGATCCCATTACTTCAGATCAGCTCTAAGTCTCATATCTAAACAGTCAGTCCAAAGGGAAAGTTCCTATTTACAGGCTGGATTAAGGAGCCGTAACAAAAGGCAAGGCAGAAAGCCATTCATTTACAATGTAAGAAAATTCCTTTGTATGTTATCACTTGCCAGCGTCTTCCAATCTTTTCCTTTGCTTTGCTTTCTCTCCAAACAGAAAGTAGAATAGGAAGTTCCCGTTTCACAGAATGGATCAAGAAAAGGAGAAAAAACATATTGTGCAATTTTCCCTTTTTGCCTCTAATGGGTTTACTTTTGCTTCACCCCTCAGGGCTCCTGGAAGCATATGTGTTCAGCTGAAACGCCTCGCTGCTGCCTTGTTAGACCTTTTCCCAAGACTTTTCTTAAGAAGTGGGTATTTGGAAGAGAATGAGACTGGAAGTGAGGGAAATGCTGGAACAGTTGCACTCAGCTGATCCAAGGACCAGTCCCTCTCCACAGCACAGGCAAATGGAGGAGATGCCCCAACCACTGTTGGAGGGGGCAGGCAGTGGGCAGAGAAACACATGAAACAGCAAGAACTGCAGCAAGAGAGGATGAAGCAGGTTCAGTCCAAAAAGTCAATAGCCTCTTCTCTCAGGCAGCCACTACACAAGACATCCTGCCAGGGCCTCCTGAAGCAAGCACTACAAGTCCCCAGGGACTTAGCAAAAGAGAAGGGAAAAAGGATTGCTCCATCATGGATTATTTATTTTGTGGGGGCAAGCAAAGATAGTAAACAATTAAGGGTTAGTGGAGGGTAATCAAAACTTTCCAATTTTGAGATCAGAATGTTTGCTTTAATTTCTTTTTCAGTCTTTTTGTGTACTATAGAACTTTTGGAAACAAAATCCGTACTTTCAAAATGGCTGAAGGGGAACATTTTACAATTTGTAATTATTAATTAAAAAAACAAAAAATATATTTTTTTAAAAAAGTTTGTGATTAAACAAAACTTAGTTGTAAGTAAAGATAAACTTTAAAAAAAATTCCCAGTGATACGCTGGAGGAAAACTGAAGGCAGGCAGAACAGAATGGAATCAGAGGCAAAGCATTACTTTGTGAATTTTTACTCAGGCTAATTCCCCAAGTCTGGCTTAGATATGTAAGGTTTGGCCCAAGGGAGCTTATAAACTTAAAACTCTCGTTAACTTTTAGTCCTTGCAATTTGCTACAAGCCAGTCCACAGCTTGGTAAGCTCACACCTGCACCAGGGGCTCCGGCCTCAGGCCCAAGACACTGCTTGGGCATCACACCCCTTTGTCAGCACAGCCCTGGCAGGCCCTACAACCCCACATTCCTTGCACGTGCTCCTGTGTCTACTTACAGCTCCATTTCGTGGCTCCTCTCATCCACCCCAGCCCTTTTCTTCACCTTCTGGTAAAATTCCTCTGCTCCAAACTCTACCCTGGCAGGCAGGCTCAGGCTAAGTAATTTCCAAGCCTAATGGCCTCTTCGGTGTGTGTATTAACCCAAATCACCTGCCTGAGCCACCCAGGGTGAATGATCCCTCATTACCTCTGCTCTGGGAGATGGATAACACCATCCTGACAGCTCAGGGTGGGTTTCATCTATACAGACACTTTCGTGATAAAACAATTAATCATGTCAACCAGCATTTTTCATTAGTACATCAGTGTGGGCAGGGTATTTTTAATAGCATTCATTTCTCATCGGTGCCTGTTTGGTTCATCTTACTTATATTCTCCCAATTAACTGAATTACCAATTTTAGAGACTGTAGGGAATATCTTCCACATTTTTCCATTTTTCCTCAGTTCATCACAACAGTGGCAGGGATTCTTGAGGCATTTTGCTCTTATTTGTAATATGACTCTCCAGCAAAATTTATTAAAGAGAATCCCTACTCTAGCACTTGAATACCAACCTTGTTGCCACCCAGTCTCTTTTACTGGCTCATTACTGTTGTGGCATTTGTCTCGCTCTTTATTTCATTAGCTGTAACGCTCAGATATGTTGGAAGGTCTGTGGTATGAGGTGTGGTGTACAGCAGACACTCAGTAGACAAACACACTTGACTGCAGCAGCAGGGAACTGGCTTTCATGGCTCAAACGGTCTATTCCAATGTGAACTTCCCAAAGAACTCTCCCATCTTCCAGTAAAGCTGCTGCAACACTTCTGGCTTATTCCAGTAGGAGTCCAAGATTAAAACACCTCTTTCCTTTTGCTTTCCTCCATTCAAGCATGAAGAGTTACATGACCAATGTGAGCTCCTTCCCCAGAAACAATAAGAGAAATCCTTAATTTTACTGTACTTTTCGCCTCAATGCAAGTTCCACTAATATGCCACATAGCTTCTCCTTTGCCTTTCTTAACTCTCTCGCCTTTTTGCAAAACAAGAGGACTCATCACAGCTTTTAAGTGGTCATAGGCACTGCAATACAAGGTAGTGCATTCTACATTAAATCAACGTTAGGATGAGGGACAAATACAATCTAACAAACAAATAATTTATCGTGAAAATTATTAAAATTCATAGCTTAGAGGTGTGAATGCTTCTTTAAGAAAGGTACTTATGTTATCCCCAAAATAGCACCAATACCATGTGATGTTCCAGTTGCTATGGTTACCACAAATTTGTTATTTAATAGCAAAGAAAATAGATGCACAAAACATGCTAATTATAACTGGTACAAATTTTTCTAAATGTTTTATATGAATATGCATGCATGTTTTATGCATAAGGAATAGGAAAGCCCTTTTTCAAATAATTCTTCAAGTTTTTAGAAGCATTTTAGTAACTGGTAGGGGAAGTACATTGTGTAGCTCTCCGCAACAGAGGAAAAGGAGACTGAAAAAATGAAGATGGGCACTTTGTCTAAACCCATGCAGTTTTCTTTGCAAATAACAGGAGAATCCTGAAAACCCAAGATGTTTAAATTTTTTGATCCCTCATACGTTCCCAACCACATTTGCTTTTTTTCTTCTTCTCTTTGCTACGTTTAAAGGATTCCCACTCTAGATTGAAGTCCCTGAAAAACAGTTGCAGGACCACTTAAAGTGAAGTTGTATTTTTTGAAATTATAATGTTCATATAACCCCAAACCAAAGTGCTCCAGTCACTGCCAGAATCGATGCTGCTTGACACAACTACAGCCTCCCTCTGCCTGGATCTCCTGGGCTCCCACCTGTGTGCAGCAGTACGCAGGCTCCGCAGGCTGGTCCTTGCTGCTCCTGCTGGTGCTGGCTGACAGCAGGATGTGCCTCAGTGTGCCCCACTGCTGCCAGCTCCTCCTGCAGGGCCCAGGGGGATCTCCATGGGCTGGGAGCTCAGGTGGCACTTGGCAGAAGCAGAACCTGTGAGCACAGCACAGAAAGATACTGCGGTGGACTTGTGCATAATGCAAGGAGAAATACATGGGGCTGGCTCTAGTTATGCAGAGGAGGGATGGAAGTGATTTGTCTGCAATCAGATCTCTTATAGTTCCCCTTTCCCTTCTGTTCTCCACCAGATACTCCCAGAGATAAGTCTGGGGGACACAGTGCGTACAGTACTTTAAGTGCTGGATCTGTAAAACTCGTCAGCCTGACAAGGTCCTGGGGAGGAGCAAGAAAAATCTTATTCCTTTCCTTAGGCTGTCTGTGGCCACAGTGAAAAGATTCTCAAGCCTAAATTAAACAAAGATGTGATTGTGAGTTGTGAGAAGAAAGCTGCTCAGCACTCATGCTGGCAGGGGCACCATGAGCAGAGCCAGATGCTGTTTGGGGCTCAGCTGGGTCAGTGTCTCACCACCCAGTGCTGGACAGCCCTGGCCACTCAGATGAGTTCCCACCTCTTCCCAGAGAGAGGAGGATGATGCAAATGCCTTTGGGGCAGGAGTATCATATGGCGGACTCTGCCACACTCGGGGGTCATTGCTGAAAATGTCACTACTGTCACTTGAAATCAAGCCCTCTCCTCATAGAGGCTTTTATCTCTTGCTTTATGAGGATGCAACAGCCGCAGGCAGAACTAAAGTCGTGTGCACGCGTTTCACTGCCAAATGGCCGTATTTAATGGCATGGGTACCGAAGGCACTTACTTATGCTGCTGGTTTTTCCCTCTCACACCCAAAGAAAGGAAAAAATGCTAGCTGGCTGCTGTATTTCAGATGTTGCAGCATGTCAGTGATACCAACTGAAAAACCTTCTCTGTGGCTTGCTGTCATGCCATGATTGATATCAGCTGTAACAAGAAAAAATGTTATGGCATTGTAATTCTGCTTGATGCAAGGTAGTCTTTGATCTTTACCATTTTGCAAAGATTATAACATATACTTAGTTTGATAAATAATACCCTTTCACCAGAGTCACAGAAAATGGAGGAAAATTGGCAACTAAACTTTTGAAACTTCTCTGGGGCAGGTGCTGATATTTTCAAAGCAAAAGGTTAAATAATAGGATTAAAGTCCCACTTACCCGCTTATAAGCAGATATAAATAATAAAAACTTACCAGACCAGCCCTTTTTGTCTGATTTCTGTGCATGCATGTGCCTCCTATCAGCAGCAGGAGGGTCAGCACTACAGCCAAGAGAGCAGCAAGGGGGCCGGGGAATGCTTGGGAGGCCGTGACTCCCAGCCTCACACAGTAAGGGAGGGGAATTCACTCTGGATTTACTTCATCTCTGTAGAGAAATTCATCCATAGAGATTCAGAGTTGTGGGAGCCACACACATAACAGCACTCACTCATCTGTCTGGAATGTGCCCCCAGACAGGGATGGAGGCTTGGCTCTTCCAGCCCCCCCAGGACAAACAACAGACAGCAACAGACATCCCCAACACATTTTCTTAAAATTATCACTTTAGGTGAGCTGGGATTTAAGTTTCCAGGTGCCTTTCTAAAGATCCTAAGAAAGAAATAAATTGTAATTCTATTGGGTTTGTTCTGCTTTTTAATTTGAAAGGTTATTTGGATTGTGGCAAAAATGAGCAAACCTCAGCACCATAGCATAATAAAAGTATTCTCATCAGGTAATCATTTATTAAAACATTTTAACCAGCTGGTATGAATATGATTGTCATAGGAAAATGACAGGGAAATATATGCTCCCATCTGCAGTATTGAGCCAGGACACATTCCACTGTAGGAGTTCTGTATTACTGTTGCACTTCCATACACAGCACAGCGCACCTGAGTGTGACCCCTGCCTTAGCAGGTACTTGGGATGGGAGCAGCACCCCGAAAGGGGAGTCACAGCCCCATCTGCTCCTCTGCTTTGTGGCTTTGCACTGCTCTAGGCTGCTCAGCTAAGACCATGACTGACACAGCTTAGGGGACAGTGCAGTTTTATTTCACCCAAAGCTGAACAGCCTTCAAGGCAAACCTACTTACAAGTGAGCTCAGGTTTCCGGCAGGGGTTTGCCAGGGCTGTCTCAAGGGGATGGGCACGCTGGCAATGGGATTTAGCTTCCGATGGTACTCTGCCAAATCCATGAAAGATTTTGCATGGCGAGAACAGGGTGTAACTCCAAGGCCATGATTATTTTCCATGTAAATGTCTGTTTTGGTTTGTGCTTAAATGATTATCTGTCATTGATTTGTGTGCCTAACTACAACTGCTTCAAGCTGTTTTCAATTATTCTGTTCTCAATACGATGTGATCCCAAGGATTAGCCATACCGAGTGCCACAAACCACCTTGCAGCAGCAGAGTCATAAACTGAAGAGGATAGAAAGGATTTTAATAGGAGATTAAAGAGAAGAAGTGACTCACTGGATGAGAGAAGAGAGGGAGTGCGCAGGCTTTGACTGCAGGAGAGATGCTTTGTGATGCCTTCGAGTGCACTGAAGACCCCAGGTTAATATAATAATTCTTCTTTCCTTATCACGCAGGCCTCTGGTAATGATTTCATAATTAGGGGTGTATTTAAAAACAGGTTTGAAATAAAGCATGTGTTCTGGCTTTGCACTAAGTAGAAGTGGCTACTCACAGTGTAACATTGCACATGGCTTGTCTCCTTGCTGCTGAATTCTCTTTGGAAGTTGTATTTCTCTTTCTGTCTTTCTAATTGAAAAACTTTGCCTTTAGAGAGATGTATTTCTCCTTGGCAATCCTCTCTTTCACCAGGACCGATATTTTAAGAGTAAACAATGTTCATCTACACCAAACCCTGTGTCTTGCACAGGGGGTAACCTGAACTCTCCTAGACCTCGCACCTAGGTGAAACACAATACTGCTTGTCAACAGCTGCTTGAAGGTTTATCAGCTAGGATCGGTAACACACTCCTACAGCAGTCAGGAGCTGAGAGTGCTTCAGTGCTTCTCTTTACACATACTAGGAAAGGTCTTCATATACTTGTGCTAAGATCCTAATTGTTGCAAAGTAATCAACTACGTACACTCCTGCGATAGCCGTTTATGACAGTATCCATCAACTGGGAAAATGTAACTGTTATTGAATTTCTAAGAACAGCCGTTAATATTCTGACTTTAAACCAATTTAAATATTTGAGCTTTCTCAGTGCACAGTTGAGATGAATAACATGGAGAAGCACACTCAGACCGATTAAATCCTCTGTGAATTCTATCAATACAGAGAGTAGAAAGAGAGATAAGACTTTTGTCTGACATACAAATATATATATATTTGTAGCAGATAAAATCAAATGTGTTATCACTATCTGCACTCTGCTATGTATATTTTAAAACATTATGAGTGGATAGGTACATACACAGCACTAGTTTACAAGAGATAAGCATCATTAATTTCCACATAGCTGTATGTTTTCATGGGCTTTTTAACCTTTTAATATTAAGTAAAATGGCAACTACAGCACTCTTCTGTATCCTTCGGAATATCACAGTTTTGAAAGATTCCTGTTTAAAACATAAGAAATGCCACTGCAGTAAAGACTGGGGAAGTGAGGTACATGGTGTAGGAGGTTGGGGATTGGATTCCCAGCTGATCTAGGGGACTTGCTTGATCTGAGCTGATAGAAGCCCCAGAGGGAGGTACAGCGCCAGCTGTGCTGCAGAGCGGGAAGCTGGACCCAACACCGCCTGTCAGAAGGCTCTGGGGTGGGCAAGGCTCAGCCCCATCACACCAAACCCCTTCGGATGCACATGGCACTGCTAGCTGCTCCTGCCCGTGGCAGCAGGGGAAGGTTTTTGCGTGCCCTGGCAGAGGCTTTCTGCCTGATCAGAGTTTCTGGGCATATGAAAATCTGGTGACAGTGTGGAGTGATAACTCTTCTTCTGGAAACAGCTGGCTCACCTTACATGAGAAACCTTTGTATTTCTTTTTCTAGGCCAGCATTCAAAAATCTGTCAGATCACTTTAATCTGTTGCATTTCAAGCAAATTCAAGTAAAATATGCCAGTCTCCAAAGCAAAGCTAAACTCTATATGCCCTGGTTCTGAATCTATAAGATCAATAAAAACAACAGCGATGTCTGCAGTAGCTTTTGCAGAACACAAAGTAGTTGACTCTCAACAAAGCTTTTACATAACTAGGCTTTTCCCATGGTACACCATATCCTTGTAATCAGTCTTCAATCTCTTTTCTAACTTTCAATAATAATAAGCTGCAATGAAGTTCAACCAAATGAAGAGAAAAAAAAAAGTCCTTTGCTTATGCACAAAGGGCTAAGCATCCCCATAGGGTGGTGGTGTCAAACAGTGTGAAACAGGCTTTCAGGATTTCTAATCTGATGTTCTCTTATTGCCATATCATAGAGGGAATGAACAATTATTTTCCAAAAAAGAAAGGCAACTCCCCCTAGTTGCAGCTCAATTATCCTGGTTATGTTCAACATATCACCACTTTTAAACTGAAAAGAAAAATGGTCTGAATTATAGAAACAATTAGTTGAAGGGACATAGTTAATAGCTCAAGTACATGTTAGAAGTCCACCTGCAAAATTATTTTATAACCTACCAAGCAATGTTCTCTGAGCTTCCATGAAGCAGGATTGGAACTTTTCTGTTTCAAAGTCCCCACTCCCAGCTACCATTTAAAAGAAACGGTCTTGTTTTCACATGGTCTAAAATCTACATCAGTAAAGCAGAATTTCCTGAATCCAGATAAATAAGCCCAGAGTTGTTCTGACATCACTTAAAAGGCAGGTATAGATGTAACAAAAGAAGACAAAGAGATTTATCTTAGCTTGTGACTTGTACTTCTTATTAAGAAACACAGCAGAGAACACCAGAGGCGGTGAGGTGCTAGGGGGGCATGGTGGGGAGCAGGGGGGCAAACAGACCCTCTTGTGGGAGGGGATTAGAAACACCACTCCAAAAAGATCCAGTGAGCATGTATGTACAGTGAGTGAATCAAACCTCTGCAGCTCACATCTGCACTGCAAGAAAGCTGCTGACACCAAAGAGTGACCAAACAAAGATGAGAGACAGCAAGAGGGAGCAGAAAGAGATGGGACACTCCTGCTGGTGGGGGCAGCCCCCACTGCCTCAGCTGTGGCTTTTGCTTATGCAAAACTAGCAAGATGTGCATGCAGAGGCTGATGGAAAGATGGAGAGGAGCATGGCTGTTTCCTACAGCACCTGAAGTGCACAGGTAAATACAGAAATGCTTCAGTAAATACAGAAATAGGGCACAGCCTGCAGTTTGGCAACCAGAAGAAATACCACTGTGAAGAGACAGCAAAAAGGAATGGATGTATTACTATGACTTACTCTCCACACCAATGCCAATGTTTTGGGTATTGCCAAGTTCCCCACAGCAAATTCCCCTTGTGCATGGGAGGCAGAAAGACAAGCTGCCATCTCTGGGCCATTTCCTGCCTGCCCAGCCCTCGCACTGACCATGTGACTCCCCAGTGCACATCATCCTTAAATAACACAGCTGTGAAAGTGCTTTGAATTGTCATAAAAACATCAGAAATGTCTCAGACTAATGCTCAAATATATGTATTTCATGAGAATTGGGCCATTTACTTGAAAAAAACTCTTGAATCAAATGGAAAATTTTATAAAGGAAAACCTCTTTTTTTTTTTTTTTGTTAATTGAGTGCCTTGTTGTTGGAAAGCAATAGAGAGCCCTCACCTTATCACAGAACTCCCCTTCAGTCACAGCCCTGGGGTTGCTAGATATCTCACGCCTGTGATATACTTTAATGGGTGTCATTCTTTTTTAATAAGTCCAAACAAAACACTTAATAAATCCTAAGAGCTTCCTATCAGTATATCTCTAATTCTTAGCTTTTACTTCTCCAGCAGTGTTGATCATCTTCTCAGAACTCATGGCATTCTCATAACTCTTTAAATAATGGTCTGTGTTTCAGGCTTTGATTCAGCACTGACGTGACTTTTCTGCATGTTTGGCTGTGCAGCGTCTGCTGCTGAGTCACATCTGATTTACACTTGAGATAAACCACATCATCCGGGGTAGCCTCCGACGCCAAGAGGAGCACCCACTAATCCACATTGCCAACAGGGTTTTCTATCACCATTAGTCTGGAGGATGCCAGCCTGGTTTTCGGTCTCCATGGAGACTGTTATGAAATATTTTAATCTATCATGTATTGGATCCCAAAAGGATCTTTGGGAGTTTAGCATCTCCACGGACCTCATACTCTCTGAAAGAGGTGATAGCTATGGATTTCTCAGTAGGACAGGGAGGACACTTGAAGAAGTGATCACCTTTTTCAGGGCTTAGGAGAAATGTCCAGTAAAAGGTAGCTCTTACATGAGTGTACAGTAAATAAATCTTTCACAGTATTTTTTCCTTTTTTTTGTTGGCAATCCTTAGCACTTTTCTCCTCCCACTTTCTGATGGCATTGCAAAATATCGACACTCAAGTGCATTCTGTTAACGAGGTAAAATGGCAAAATTTGTATTTTAAGTGGAAATCTAAATTATATACTTGCAAGAGCTGGTAAAAACCCACAACCTGAACAACTCTTCATGGGAAAGGCAGCCATTTCCCACCCATTGTAAAAGAGAGCATCATTATGTATCAAAATGTGATTGAATAGAAAGAATTTAAAATAATAATAAGTTAAAAGTGCAAGCATGAGATTTCCCAGTCATCCCTCAATAGGCAGTGATCTGCTGGCAGGAGCTGTGGGTTGTATTAGCTGGATCCACAGAGACTCTCTGCAGTCACCCTTTGCACAGTGGGACCAGCACCAACTGCAGCACTGGGCTGACTGGACCTTTCCATCATAGCAAGCTCCCAGCAATGTCCTCTCAGCTTTAACTCAAGTTTTATTAGAGTAAGAGTTTGGTACTGAATACTGAAACTCACAGCACCTGGGAGGGGAGGCATCTGCCCAGCGAGCCTTCTGACACACCTCATGTGTAAATCTCTCACATTATGCAATACAATAGCTGAACTTTCCTGTGATTTCACTTCATATTTACAATGCATTTCATTGTGCTAGATGCTATCTTTAAGATAAAAAAATTAATAGTTAAAATACTATCCTCTAGATCAAAGCATCTCTTCGTTGTTTGTAATGAAACACTGACTCTTACCTAAGTTTTCTGTTCAAACTGTCCAAGAATTCAAGTGTTTCATTATAACAGAAGTGGGAGATACTTTGATCTGGAGAATAAGAGGCTTCAAATATTTGCTTAATAGCTAGCAAAGTTAATTATTCAAATAACAATAATAATACAAAAGTTGAGGACAATGAAATGGCAGAATATTAAATAAGTAATAAAAAGGCATGAGTTGATAAACACCATGCCATAATCTCACAGTAATAATATTAATGAAGAATAACTGCTTATATTATTATAATGCATACATGTGTGAGAATGAATATAATGTACTTCTACCCCATGAGACCAGATTGTGGGCTGAGCCTCAAATCATTAGTCAAAATAGAAAGATGGTACATGCTCCTAAAGCCTTAAAACATAAGGTAAGGAACACAAGTGGAGCACAGAAAAATAAATGGTGTCATACTTGGGAACACAGGATGATACTGAGCAACACAGGACGATACTGAGCAACCCAGGACAGGCAGAAAATGAAGAGCTTAGCAGTAGGAAAAGGCAGCACTGAGAGTTTCATTATGGGATGGGGAGGAGGATACAAGGCAGCTGCCTGCAGGATCACAGAATATGCTGAGTTGGAAGGGACCCACAGGGATCGAGTCCAACTCTTAGCCCTGCATGGGAGCATCCCCAAGAGTCATACCATGTGCCTGAGAGTACCAGCCAAACTCTTCTTGAACTCTGCCAGGTTCAGTGCTGTGACCACTTCTCTGGAGAGCCTGTTCCAGTACCCAACCACTCTCTGGGTGAAGAACCTTTTCTTAATATCCAACCTAAACCTCCCAACACAGCTTCAGGTCATTCCCTGGGGTCCTGTCACTGGACACCAGAGAGAAGATGATCAGTGCCTGTCCCTGTTGTTCCCCTCACGAAGAAGTTGTAACTGCACGAGGTCTCCATTTTTTCCTCAAAAGTGTGTAGAGCTTGGGGTGCAACTTTGGGCTCCCAGTATGTCGGAAAACAGAGCTGGCATCAGGGTTCCCCCAGCTGGCAGTACTGAGTAGCTGTTGATAACTGGAAGCAGAATGTGACAGAGCATGAAAAAGAGGACACACAGGTAACTTTTGGTGCAATGCTGAAAGAGGAGATGGAAGAAGGATGGTGTCGTGGTTTTGCCCTGGGTCAATTTGCTTTCACACCCCCCACGCAATTACTTTAAGTAGAGAGAAGGTTTATGCAGACAAAAGAGACTGGATTTAGGAAAATAACATGAACATTTATTAC
>JAYRBT010000005.1:18289084-18388363 GCA_036023395.1 Myiotriccus ornatus
GGGTTTTGTCCGGAAATCTACTTGGACAAAACCATTCACAGCCCCAGGGACGGGCTGGTGGGCAAAACCACGACAGATGGACATAAAATGGGAGATAGATGGCTTAAGAAAATAGTACTTCCAGTGTCATTTTAAGTGGGCACCAAAAGGCCCATGTTGCATTTGTCAAGGTTGGATGAAAAATATGTTGCACTAATTGAGACATGGAAGAGGCTAGACAAGGGCCTTAGCCAGGGGGATGGACAGGAAAGGCAACATCTTAAGAGATGCTAAGAAGTAGCAGTCACTGGTATTATGCCATAACCTGGATGTGAGGACCCGAGAAAGGGTCTGAGTCAAAGATGACACACAAATTACAGGCCTGAGTGACAGGCAGGGCGGTGAGGTTGTCCGCTGTGATCAAAGAGGAGACTAGCAGGCAAGACACAAATTGGGGAAGATTAAAAGTTCTGTCTCATCCACACTGGGTTTGAGTTGACAGACTGTCGTCTACATGAAATGACAGAGAAGCAAGCCCAGAGATGAGGCTGGCCAGAGAAGACAGGTTGTGAGCTCACAGGTAAATCTGCAAGTTAGCTGTGCAGGGATGGTAGCTGATTGTGTGTTTGCAGATGAAATTACCCAGAGATGCAGAAAGGTTCAGAAAGAGAAGGCAAAGAGGACTAGATTCTATAAAAAGACCACAGAAAATAATAATGCTAGTGACATAGCATAAAATGATGTTGAAACAATAAATACACGTGAATAATATAATTTCAAAAGCGCTTTCAGGTTCTCACTCTATCTCATTTTTCCAAATAGAATTTTCCAAAGGGTCATTTAAAAAATATTAATTTTTTGGAAGAAAATGTCATCAAAATTAATGTAATTTAATGAATACGTCTACTTTTAACAAAATCCTATTTTGCAGTAGAAAAATGTTTCAATAGCAACAAAAACCCCCAAACTCAGACCAGTTTGCTTTTAGCTCTAAACGTAGATCCTACTACTGTCAAGTAACATCTTTCATTATCTTCTTTATGTCTCAAACCGCATTAAAAAGAGTCTAGAGGTTTTGCTGATTCTATTGTAATCAATCCTGTCAGAGCTGTTATTGGACTTATCTCGGGATCTGAACACCAGCATTTTTCATTGTTGTTTTAGATTTTCTTCATGATTGTACAGCTAAACAGTCAAGACTATAAGAAAACCTAAAATATTTTAAGCTGAACACATAAAATTATTAAATGACTATAAAATTATCTATAAAGATTTCTTGGCTCCAAAAAAATCAGTTACTTATTTAGTGGACTTCAGTGAAATGCAGGTCTATCCAGGTATGAATTAATTTTAAAATTATATCAGAGTAAAGTGGGCTCGTACTTGGCTTCATTTGGTATAGCAGTGTTTAAACATTTTTCAAAATAAAAGCATGCAAGCATGGCAGAGCAAAGTGACACCATGAATGAAATCAGGCAAGATTCTAACACTGCAGAAAAACCCACCCACATCTGAGCACCACACGTGCCTGAGCCTTTCAGAGCCCTATATAAAACTGCTCAGCTGATGCACAGCGCTGCTTATAAATCATGCATACATCTTGTAGGCTTCAGTGCAGTATGGACAATAAAAGGGAATTAGGATGCTTAATGAGGTGAGATGCTCCCTGCAAACTGGTGTCTGTCTTTCCTTATTTCTCACACTCTTTAGGAAATAGTTTCCTTTCTTTTTTTTATCTTTCATCATTTCCCTGACTAACAAGGATCCCAGTTTTTCCTACTAAAGGATATGATTAGCTACAGCATTAGGCTCATGCAAATGATCCATCTTCCCCTTTTGAGTAGTACAGGTGCCCTTCATAGCACTGCGAGCCTCACTGTACATGTTAGACAGGTTTGCATGGGCTATCTCTACTATTGCTGTCATATTTCCCCAAAGCACATGCAGCTGGTTGAAATTCCCTAACTAAAGTTGCCCTCCCTGCACGCAGGGGACAGAAGCCAACCTGCCCAGCACTGCCTGTGGGTGCTCTGCCCCCTCACCGCCTGCGCGTGCCGTCAGACGGCGTCACACAAAGCTGCGTCAGTCGCATCATTAATAAAATGACAAAATAAAACCTGAATTACCACTCTCGGATATGGTTTACTGGAGCATTAATACATTTCTTGGGCTATTGAAGTCATTCAGCCTTTGCAGTCATGGCTCACGATGCACCCGATGTATTATTAATGTCCCAGTAAAGCACACCCTGTTGTGTCTTAATGCTATGGCATAAGATGCCTGGAAAAGTAAACAGCTACGTAAAGCAGAGAGTGATGACTGTTAGAGAGATGAATGTGGAGGCATTACGGTTTCGCTCACCGTGCCTGTGGCTCCGGCAGTCTCAGGGATGCCTCAGTAAGGTTTCACTGTGTATATTCTGCAGAAGATTTTTTTCCTGAGTGTTCCTAAACATCTATTATTTATAAACCACTGCTGCTCTGCATGATGCTTCATGGGTAAGTAAGGGAAACATTTCCTGCCCCGAGGAGCTTACACTGGCTGCTCCAGGTGCCATGACCATGCACGGGGCCAGTCAGGCAGGCAGAGGTGCAGGCAGGACACCTGTCTGTTTGCAGTCCCCAGCCCCACTCTGCCCACCTCCCCACACAGGCCATGCTGGCCCTGGCAGGAAAGGACCCAAATAAATCAAGGCAGCAGCGTCATTCTGGGCTGCTAGCATTTCCATACTGCTTATGCAGAGTCTACATCTGAGATAAGCTGTACCTCTCTGAAACAAGTGCTCAGATAATCTGTATCCTCATGTAATTCGCTGCTATGCCTGCTGCTGCAGCTGCTGCTACACAATTTTCTCCCTCCCAAAACAGCTGTGGATCCAGCAAATTCCTTCAGTCTTGGAGGACAGAAACAGCGGGTGGAAGGGAGGGAGGGAGCTGGGAGGCAGAGATGAAGGGGACAGCCAAGGCACTGAGCAGAGAATGGGAGGGGAGAGCAGAGGGGAGGAAGGAGCCGCTACAGGGAGTACACTGTGTGGACTACCTGACATACATACAACCCACATGCTGCTTGAATCAAAGCATCTTTTATAAATAACCCTTGGGAAGAAGGTCTCCACAACGAAAGCTGAAAAGATATAAAGCAAAACATACACAGGCAAGGCAGTCCTGTTCCTGAGTATGAGAATTCCATTTACTTGCTTAATGATGGGTTATAGATGTCCCAAGAAGGACTCAGAGAAGACTTTTGGAGAAATCTGAAACCCCAGAGTCAGGAACTCATGAGAAACATGGACAACCTCCACCTCTGAGGCTGCTGATTCCCAGACAGGAGGGAGACCACATCCCCATAGAAGCAGTGTAGGTAGGATCACGATTTTGAGAAAAGCAAAGCCACCAAGATAGTGCTAATACTACTTCTTCCAATTTATTTTTTTTATATTAGTGATCTTGGCCCAGTTTTTGAGTTAATGTGCAGTCCTTTCATCTGAAGAAGCTCTCTTCTACAAAAAAAAAAAAAAAAAAAAAAAGGCAAAATGCAGAGAAGGAGCAGAGACAGATGACTACAGTTTAGGGGTCAGGTTGCAAAAGAAACAGCCAGTCTGTACATTCAGTACAGTTGGTCTGTGTCATCAGTGGCTGAAACGGGTGAAGCTGGGAAAATAACACAACCTTGAGTTCTGTGACTGAAAAAAGAAACTTTTTTTTTTCAGATCAGATCAATCAGTTCTTGTCATTCAACTCCAGACAAAGTTTTGCTCCAAGTTTAGGGTTCTTTTAATCCTTTCCATAATCTTTTCCCCTTTTTCAGTTCAGTTTGGAATTGAGAAATGCATTTCAAAGCAGAGTAAACAGATTCAGGTTTTTTAAGTGTCAGAATGAATTGTTTCAAGGTTTTCAAAATCTCTTGCCACCTGCCGCTTCCTAGGTATCTTTTTCTTGGCTGGAAATGTGTTGAGTCTCACCCTAACCTGTTAGTTTTGTTTCCCTTGAAATGCTATTTTCCAGAAAACTTACGTTTATCTCAAAAAAAAAAAAAAAAAGATTTAATCTGCCCCCTCCTCTCCCCTTCCTGTGGGCAGCTCAGTTCAGTACCTCTGTGCTTGACTGTCCCTAGTCGTGTCCCTAAGCCTCCTCACTGGGCAGCAGGCATTCCAGCACTCCTGGAAGTAAAGCAAAGATTTGGAGAGGAGAAAAGCTAGCAAATTTTGATGGAGAGGAGTAGAAGCTTCTATGGTCTAAAGAGGGAAAGGCCTGGAACACAGAGGGGTTATAAAGCAAAATACAGTAAAGACATGACCTGCTCAATGAGTGAAGTGTGTGGTAAGTAAACAGTCCCCACTCTGTGTTGTAAAAGATGTTGTAAAAGAACTGCTGAACGAATGAAATTATTTAATCAATATATTCTTCTTCTATTTCTAAAGCCCTTGCTTCCAATAGTTTTTGAGTTCAATAATGTATGTGCTTTGACAAATAAAGAACAGTCAATATTAACAGCCCCCCTCCAGCTGCAGTTAAATTTATTAAAAAGAATGTCCACATTTTCATATATAAGTAGACGTTTAAAATTGATCAGGGAGTTGAACATATTTATATTAAAACAGATTTTTTTATTTTTTTTTTATCAGGTGGTTGAAGCTTATCTGATAGTTAGAGCCATGTCCTTTAGAACCATAGAATCAACCAGGTTGGAAAAGATCTAGCTATTAATATGATTGTCTTTTGACGGGTAACTGTCATGTATGCAGACTCTGCATGCAAAAAAGTGTCCTTCGCTCCCTGGGTATCCCCCCTTTTAACCACTTCTGCAAGAGAAGCAGATCACAGAACTTCTGCATCCTGCACTCACAAAGCAAAATGGCACAGTTCATCCATATAAGGGATGCTGGTCAGTCCTTCTCCTGAGCCTTTAATAAAATACCATTTCCAAACAGAAAGGGATTGAATAAGTGACATCTGTTAATCTTTGCAGTGTGTTTGTGTGCTGCTGTAGCCTAATCTCTGTGAAAATCAAAAGGGTGTATTTTTTATCTTTTCAAGTACCAATTTGGCAGGCCCTTACGCCCATTTAACTCCTCTCTATGCTGACTGCCCAGGGCAAGATTTCAGCACCATCCAGGAAATGTCAGTCTGCTACCATAGACAATGGGTATCCAACTGCCTGTAACTTCCAAGTTGCCAGGACAAGTTGCAAAGATCAATGAACTCCCAGAGTGACAGGTGATCGATATGCTGAACAATTAGTATCAAATATACAGTAAATGATGCATAATATCATTGGTGAAAAATGCTCTATTTAGGCAGAATGTAGATTGATGTCAGAAAATGCTCTTTAGTGTGTGGAATAATCAAGTCAACTGCTTGATGGATGTACTATATAGTCTATTTACATAGCTTGGATTCAATACACTTACACGATATTTGCATCAGAAATATATCTATAGTCAACCAATGGGAAAGAATACATGATTTTAGCAACATGCTTATACATTAATAATATTACTTGGCAATCTGATGTTTCAAGACCCAGGGTGAATTACTTATTAAAAACCCATATACAGCTATCTGTCTTTATCTTTCTTTCTGTGTGAGCCATAATGGCCTTGATTGTTTTCAAAATTACATTTGGCCAGGATATGACTGTTACATGAAACCTCTTAAACCAATATCATTTCCCTCACTGATAAAATACATTATACTGCTGGGTGCATTGAGCTAAACCATTAACGAAGGAAGCTTAACCTCACCTTTGTGCTTCTGACCAGCCGTACAAGCAAACTAACATTTCAGAAATTGTTTAAAAAGTGGAATTGACATGATTATGAATTTTTATATTAAGTTCACTCATTTCTTGGAGCTTCTCTATCACCCTCACTTTTAATGGTTTGAATTTTGCAGGAGCCTTAGTTACTTGGGAAGATACAAGGAAACGTACTCCATTTAACATTGTTTAGAAACGCAGGGACAGGATAAATTAGATAGATAAGGTCAAATTAAGCAAGGTCCATTTTAAAACTTGAATTCAGGATGCAGGGAAAAAAGGAAATACATGCATTCATTACAAATTTGAAAAAAAGAAAAAAAGATATGATGGAAGTCATGGAAAAACCTGAAGTCAAATTCTTCATAATAACTGAGGTGCTGTTTTAATAAGGCATCTCAAGCCATGCCTGGTTCTAAGAGGTAAGGGTCCTGAGATGTTCAGGCCAAGATGACAGAGCTTGCCTGATAGGAAGCAAGTGATGTAATGTCAGTGAGAAACACTACTCTCCCAAGAGCTAATGAAACCATTTTCTGAAGTTTATACTCTAATAGATCTTTCTTCCTCTCCTCTCAGGTCTCCACATGATATCTCCTTGCAACAGAGAGAGGAGGCTGATCATCATTTTCATGCTCAACAAGAACCACAGAACAGAAGTAAAGGAAGGGCAAGACTTACCTGTAAATATGGACAATGCGTAGTTTCTGCATGACACTTTTTCTCCTTAAATCTCCAGTGGCTTTACAAAGTCAGGTCATGTTCTGTAAGACCTCAGGATAATGGTTTGTTCACAACAGATACTAGTGGCAGAAATACAAGTAGACCATCTCAGGATCACTAGGTGTGAGAAGGCAAAACTAGGGATCCTGAAAGAAACGCTGTGCAATTCATTGTACATGCAAACTGGCAGAAACCACAGACTGCAGTCTCACCACAGGCATCTCAGCTCACTAGTCTGAACAATTTCCAGAGAAAAACCATTTCAAAGGCTTGCTACTCTTAGTTTTTTTCTCTTGCCTTGTTTCTCCTATACATCTTCTCCTTCGCCATTTCTGCAAACACTGAAAGCACCAAGTATATTCCTGACGTAGGCAGCTGTGAGACAAAACAAAGCACTGCTAATTGTAGGGCACAAAAGGTATGCAGCAGCTTCTGTGCTTGCCAGGACAGAACTAAATTTTGTCTGTACAGCCGCAGTTTTTATCAGTGCAGATAACCAGTTTACAGCAACTAAAGCACTATTCTCTTACTCTCTGCATGGGAACCTGCTACAGCAGGTTGACTCTGTAAGTGTTATGGGAGGGAGAGCCAGAGAACTGAGCTAAAGGACAGCAGTGTCATACTAAATACATGTCTTTAATCTCGATGTGGGTGCTCAAATCAACACCGTGGTAGAAGAGGGTGTTGTAACCTCTTCAGCAGGAGAAATCCCTGCTCCTAAGGAAGATTTCTTAACCTTTACAGCCACCCTTTGTTCTGTTTCATGCTGCATCAACCATCCTTGAAACTAGCAGAAAGAGGATGGGCAGAGTGGTCTTCAGAGCTGCAGGAGTTCCTCCCCTCCCTGGTATCAGCCCACAGGCACAGCCACTGTGACACAGTTGGGCACAGTGTGTGGCCATGCCCATGAGCCCAGTCATCATCCTGTGTGCTGGCATGCTGTGACAGACAGGGACAGGGACATGGAAGTGGCAGGAAGCAGCAGCAGGCAGTAGCAGGCACACAGGGGAGCAGGGGGTCTCCATGCAGCCAGGACACCATGACCAGTTTCCTGGCAGGTTAGAAACCAGAGGCATTCCCCACACCACATTTCCTCCCATGTTCAGAGGCATTCACCTTCTTACAACACATCAGAGCTGCTCCTGATCCCCTCTTTGATCTCTTCTCTTGTCTGGAAATAACGCTTTGCATCCCAAATCTGGCGAATGGCTCCTGCTGAAATGGAGTGGTGCTCTGAGTGCTCTAGTTAGTGCTGTCAAGCAATCTGAAATGGAAGCTGGCAGTTGTCCTTCCAAATGGCTATTGCTATGTGTAGCCCAGAAGTGGTAAGCTAAAAAATCTTTTTGTATTTGAACTCCTTCCAATTTCATTCAGCAGGATACTGGCAGGCCACTTTCTGTGTTAATTATTTCTGTCCTGATTGCATGGCCACACAGAGCACTGGATCGACAGTATCATACTTTACCATTTGTTAATGCTTCCAGCTGAATGCAGAAAGAAATTGAAATAAAGAAATTTCACCTACAGACAAATCTCCAGAAGTCGAGGATTTGGAGAGAAGATGCCAGTGGAGTCAGAAGAGCCATGTATCTTCCAGGTCTGCACCAATCATTTTGTGATTTTGGAAATCCTTAAGAGCAGAAGAATGACACAGTATATTAGTCATTGGAAAACACTTAATGGGTCTGATCCTGAAATGAATTACACTGGCTTAAATCTGGAATGGCTCCAACAAAGTCAGAGATTAATCAAGAAGAACTTTTAATGCCTGATTAAGGAAGACTGGCTCTGCATTGCTGGCAGGTACAAATGAGAGGACCTAGGCATAAAATTACCTCATTGCTCCCACAAATCAGTGAACTAAATGACTACATCTTGACATTCGCACCAGCAGTAAATTATAGTCAGGCGCAAAAATCTGGGAACCATTAAATGCGGGTGCAAAACAGACTAAAAACTGGATTGTATTTGAATCCTGTTAACACAAATATTACCTTCTAATGTTCTCCATAGTGTCATGTCTTTGGGAGAGCACAACAGAATGCAAGAGACAATGTTGTCCCAAAAACACCACCCTTGAAAACTGCTTAGAAGAATTTGTACCACAACTTTCCTGTCCTTGGCTTCTCAGCAAGACTACTGCAATATTCCCAGCAAGGGAAAAGGAAATGGATGTTTTCAGCCAGGGAAGCTATCTACACGAAGAGGAGAGTTTCCCTTTGTATGGCACTCATAAGTCGAGGTTCTGACTGTACCTGCAGACCAAGGCCAGTCTGAGAATAGAATTCACACACACCATAGCTCTGACATATTTACAGACTATTCTACTGGCCATTGAGATAGACATCACCTGAGATAAATTTATTTCTCACATAAACCAGGACTGTTTGTCCAAAACTGAGACAAATTATGCATGGTCTGTGGTGCATGCTCTGCAAAACAGCAATCACCTATAAAAGGAAATTCAGCACCCTGAACACACAAAACACACGCTAAATCCATGTTGTAATGAAACAACTTAAAAAATGGAAGTTAATCAGCAGAATTCTGAATAAGAATAAAAATATTTTAAAATAAGAGCAATTCTGTCCTTTCAAACCAGACAAAATTACAGATATCCTTAATAAATTTTAAAATTAGCATTGAAAGGCTCTAGATAAGATGACCCAGACTCTCCCTGAAGCATGAGCTTCTTGTTTTGACAACATGACAAACAAAGTGGTGGTGAAGAATTCATAAACAAGTTAGTTAAAGCAAACCCACAGCCCCAGCCTCATTGTTTTGGGGTTAAATGGGGCATTTTTGAAGAACACAACTTAGTGTCTCGAAAGAGATCAGTTCACATTCAAGCAGTCATTAATATGTTCTGGCAGAAGCCTGACAAGTCTTTTTTTGAAAAATCTAATAGAAGTATGCTGCTGTGCTGTTGCATCAGGACTGCTGACTTCCCACACAGAGCTATTGAACTGGTGCTGCTGTAGCAAGAGCACTCCAGAAGTTAATTGGGAAAGATAAATACCATGGCAAAGCACCAAGAGCACCAACAGCATGTGGCTTCCTCATCCCTAATGTTTACACTGCCAACATTGCCCTTTGAACCAGAGTTTCCTGAAGGACATTTGTGTCACAAAATCAGAAACTGTCCTTTTCTGGCCTCTTCTCCTTGTGCAGTAATTCAGTTGAGACTGTCAATAGTAGTAATCCGTGTGGTAATTAATTATGACTTCATGCATGGTTGCCAGTAAGGAGGCAAGGAACCCACTGCTGCCCCACGCAGCCCCATGTCCCACACAGCACACAGTATCCTCTCTGCTCCAAACCCCAATGCTCTTGGCATGGTAGCTGCCCAAAGACTCATGTTTAGCTAATAATAAAAAGAAGAGGAAGGCAGGTTGGGCAGCAATGGCACTTACTGCACTGGCACAGGTTTACTGGTATCCAGCCAAGGGCATCGCCGGCACACTGACATGTTCCCCAGCTTCCCAGTGTGCAACAGACACTGTGTGCACGTGTTGGCCTGCCTGTGAGATGGAGATAAGGTTATTAATGACCCTGTGATGCCCATTTTGGTTTAGGAATTTTGTGGATACTGAGGTTAGAATTTCATCTCTTTTCCCTTCATGGATTTTACTAAATCTCACCCAAGATTTTGAAACATACCCATATTAGAGAACAATCTCTTTAAACATGAGCTTATTTCTGACACCAAAATTTCTCCAGCTGGGATCAGCAATAATAGCAATAGTTTTAAGGTCTCCATAGAAGTCGGTGTAACAGGGCATACAATCTGTGTCTGGGAAGCCTGGGCTTTGCCTGACTTTAGCTGAGCTCTGGGTGCTCATTGTGGTGAAAGACAATGCTTAAATTGCCTCAACCTTTGATCCTAAGTGCAAACTCTTTGAGGAGGAACACCATCAGCTAATTAGACCGTAAGCTCCCTTCCCCAGGAAATCTTTTTTATCTCAATGCTTAGCAGTTTGGATGTAGCATGGTTTGGTTGCTACCACTTTGCAAATGGGAAGTGTGAATGAAAAGTAGGTCCTTGTGGAAAACCTGTGTGCACAAACTTAAAAACACCCTTGAAAAACGTAGACAGGATGATACACTGTCTATTCAACTTAACTATAGGAAACATGCCTCATCCATCAGGTGAAATGAAACCATAGTGTGAAATCTCACTCATGGAAAAGAAAAACAGTTGCATCTTTACAGCTGCCAACAGCAGGTTGGATGGTGCAGGTTACACTGATGGTTCACCTGTGCCTGGCAGCAACCGGCCTTCTGTGCCCTCCGGCTTCCAGCTGCATGGTGTTCCTGTCCTATCAAACTTCCTTGCAAGTACTGGCTAATTGGCACAGGAGGGCTAATTGGCATGTCTTAGTGTGTCCAATAGACCCTGGTGTGCCCAGAGAAAACTGCTCTGGGCACCCAAGGCAGAAGTGCCCAACCAGGTGAGATCTCTTTCCATAGAAGAGACCTTTTCTAGTCCTTTGCTGTACCTGGAAGTGCAGCCCACCCAGCTTTAGAAGAAGGAAAAAAGTGGGTTTGGCTGGGTGCAGACCCCTCAGTGGCTGGTGCTGGTGCTCTCCTGACTGCCAGCTCCTTGTGGAAGAGAAGGGAAGGCTCAGGAGGTCTCACCTCGTGGCAAGAGGCAACTCCAGTCTCTCAGCACAAAAGCCTGTCTGTCCAATACCTTGCAATCTTATTCTGCGTCCTCTGGGTCTTGGGCAGAAAGCGTTTTGGCCTGGCAGTTCCACACAGGAGGTCTGTGCTTCAGCCTGGAAGAACAGGAGCAGGTAGTGCAGTGCATACTGAGCCACTGAAGTCTGGTTCAAACATACTTCAAAGCTTGTGGAAGCCAACAGGGGTCTTATGTATTGCTACTGATATTCACATCAATCTGGAGCACTTTGTCCAAGTCCACACAGTGAGATGTCTACAGAGTTATAAATATACCCCAGCTCTCAGGACTCCCACTACCCTGCTCTAAGTCCTCTTACCATTCCCTGGCTATATCTGACACTCCTGGGTATTGTAATTTCCTCTGACTACAATTCAATTCTCTTCTTTATAGGAAAAAAAGGAAAATCCCATAGATTTTTTTCTTGGACACTGACTCACCTTTTCATCAAGCTTATCCTTCTTCCCATGTGCACATTGGGAAGTGGACTGTTAGACAGGTGGCTGGAGGAGAGAATTTCATCAGAACAGAGGATTGCATCTCTGAAATCTCATGGACATTTACTCACAGATCTTTACCAACTTAAATCTGCTAGATACTGATAGCCCTTTTCCAGTACCCTGCCTTTGTTGTTACCACAGGTTCAGTTCATGTCAGCTTCATGCTTCACTGGTCTATAGCCCAACTCCACACATGGTCAAACCAGGTATCACTGTTGAACGGTCCAGGATGCACCCTGGGGCTGGATGCCTTCGAGTCTGCAGCGATGTTCCTATAGCTTTTAGTGAGATGAAGACAAAGGTCTGTGTGCTTATTATAGGTAGAGCTAAGCATAAAGTTTAACAGCAGAAACAAAGAAAAAATACAGTGCAGCCAGTTTTATCCAAATTGTTATAGGATTTTATGAAATCATAAAGATCAGTAAAATGGTCTTTGTGTTACATACCACAATTCCAAACATAATAAAACTAAAAATCAATGAACAGTCTTTAAAATGAGTGAATACACCCACACAGTTCAAATTTCATTGTATTTAGACATGCAGTAGATGTTCTGATACATCAACTTTGATTTTGCCTTCCCCTCCTCCTAGATATTCTTTTTTATCAGGTTGCCGGTACGAAACACATTGAACACAGTGGGGGGGGAGGTGGTGGGAAGCAGTGTTTGGTTTTAAGCATTCATTAAACATCTCTAGCAGTTAATACAAAGGAAGACTCTTTGAATAAATCTAAAAATTAGGAAATTGTACTTCTGATCTTGACTTCATCCTCATGCATCGATGAACATATTTTAATTTTGTTCATCTTTATTGTGTTTAAACCAAACACCGAAAACAACAACCCTCACCCAACTGTTATATATCATTTCTAATGACAGGGAACCTTTTGTTCTAAATGCACATGTAAAAAGACTTTCAATATTCCAGTTCTTGGTTCTTCAAGTTAAAATACTGCTTTACAAGTGATCTCTACTAATAATGACACACATTTACATTAGAATTCCAACCTGATTCTCTACCTTTCATAATCTACATATATCTATTGTTTTGTTTCAGAGTCTTTTCTTGCAGGCAGTGTAGCTTTGACTGCAGTAGATTTTTCCTCCAAAGAATATCCAAAAATACATGTCTGCATAGAATGAAGTTGGAAGAACTGTTTGTCACAGTCTGCTTAACAAAACAAGTTGTTTTTCTGTTTGCAGATTATTCCTTCGAAGGCATCCAAGTTTTACAAATGCATTCATTATTAGAAATCATTCTGTGAATTTTGTAACTTAAGGCCAAAAGGGACTATTAGTTCATCTAGTCTGACCTCTTGTACCATATAGATTACTACGTTTTACCCATGCTCCAAACTCAAAGACTTCATTAGACTAAAACATTTCCAGTCCTAAGATTAAACTGTGCTTCACTGGTTGAGAACAAGACAGACAAAGCTGCCAGGTATATCTAAGCCCTCTGCAATAGCAAAGAATTACTTAGATGAGATATGCCCAGATCATCCCAGCAGGTGAGGCTTAAATTTAATGAGCAGTAGGATGTAGACACCTGAAGATCATCTTAGGAAAGACGATACTCTGCACCAGAGCAGTCGCTCATTCTGGTCCCAGGACAATTAAGGAAGGATTTGGGTCCTTAATCATGAATGTCTAGTGCCACTTGACACTTCATGTGAGGTAGCCTGGTATGTCTGAAAGCAGGACAGCACAGCAGAATCAGAGACCCACAGTCCCAGGAGTGTCAGGGGAGGGCAAGATATACAAGACAGAGACAAGGGGCAGTAGACCCTCTATTTTACAGCTGCATCGAGCCCCAAGGATGGTATTCAGCCTCACAAACAGTTGAGCATTGTTTTCAGTTCACAGGGCTTTACACAATACAGCAGAGCAGCCTAGGAGGCTGGTCAGCACCCCAAAATCCAGACACCCATGTTTGGTGAGCTGGCAGACTCCTTGGCTCTCTTCTCTGTTGCCCAAATCTCACCCTGAAAAGCTCTAGGGCTTCAGAAGGATGTGAGCAAACAGCCCAGTAAGATCTAGGCAGGAATGTGTGCATGCAAATACTTCCTTCAACTGAAATCCTGATACACAAGGTTTCATTATGCACATTATCTTACCCACGAAGTGGAAATGCAAAGATAATACCGACAGCAACGCTGGCAATCCTCCCAAAGCCTGTGACAGGACTCACCCAAACTCCTCCCCAGGCTGGCCGCCCCCAGCTCCCCCCCCACCCGTCTGCTTCAGCAAATGTTTTTTTGGTGAGTTCCCACCCACACAGCGGGTACTTTACCCAGTAGTCTGCCTGCCCTAGGGCTTGCTGGGAAGGTCTTTTCCCTGCACGCTTTCCAGTGACAAGTGGAAATCTCAGACATTGAAAGTCTCCTCACATACACCCTCATGGTCTACCTCAAGCAGATACAATGGGCCTTGGTTGTTTGGTTCCTGCCTCTTGAAAGCTTTGATACTTCCTTCATGCTCTCAGAGGTTTGCAGACGCAGCCTGGGAGGGCAAAAGAGCATGCCCATTTCTACTTAAGAAAAGAGGTTTTCTACGACAAAGAGTCAAATTTCACGTTGTCCGTGAAAGCCGAGATCTGAAATAGTGCATTCCTGCACAGGTCTCCTCTCAGAAGTGCTAAGCAGAGAGCAGCTCCCCATAGCCCCTACAGCTATGCATTTTCATAAAAGACAGGAATCGAGGCCTTACCAAGCATTGGAGTTCTTTAAATCCAAGGTAAAACTAATCTGTATTCCAATTTGAAAAAAAGTCTCTGAAAGGACAAAACATGCATGTTGATGACAGAGAAAAAAAATCATGTCTGCTCATTGGGGAAAAAAATCCAAGAATATTTAATGTGTGAAAATAGGACTCCAGTTATGCTGTTAAGAATAATGAAATCTAGGGTGCTAAGTACTGTATGTGTCGCTGTACAAGTTAAGCTGCCTGAGGCAGTTTTAATTTCTCCAGCCAATTTTTCTTAAATTTTCTCTTAATTTACACACCCAAGTATTCATCACCTGTAAAGGAGGGGGCTGGATGGGGTAAGTGTGAGAGCTTTCCTCTGCAGCCAGAGATACTCAAGGCAGGGGGGTGCAGCATGTGCCTGGGGCACCTGGCCACAGGGGAGCTGGGCACTGGCAGCAGGGCTTGCCAGGGAGCCCAGGAATGAGAGCAGAGCTGGGGGACCACATGCCAGCTCCTCTGAGACCTTCTGGGAGCTGCCCCCTCTCTGGTGTGCCGGATTTTAGTCACAGGCTCAACTATTCCCTCCAGCTAAAGAGAAACGTTGTACTGGTCCCAGGAGGCCAGGAGGGAGAGGGGTGTGCCCTTTACTGAAAGAAATAGCCTTGGAGACAACCTCCAGATCCCAGGGCTTGTACTGACACCCATCAAAACAAATAGCATTTGTTCCCATGGTTTGGTGGGAATAGTATGGCCGGAGAGGCCAAAGGGCAGGCAGGCAGAACAAACCCAAGGGTGGAGCAGAGTCAGCCGTCTGCCAGCCCTCCCTCAGGCTGCAGGATCAGCCACTCCAGAGCTTTTTCTGGCTGCGTAACCTGCACCAGGTTGCACCAGACTGATTAGAGAGCTGTAGCCATTGTACTGAAGATGCAGAAAGAAAATACCTACCATATTCTACCTACACAGAATATATATTCTAATATACCTACAAAGAATTTTAATTATTGTTTTATCTTTTTGGAAGCCCTTTGGTTTAGCTTTAATGTGGCACCTTCCAACACCACACACTTTGGCTGCTCCAGGACCTTCAGTCACTCTTCAGTTGACATTGTGTTCCTTTCTCTGGGCAAAAAAAGGTCCACTTGAATATTAATATTTTCAATAGTCTTGAAATGTAAGTAACTCACCATGCAGTATCATGCTATTAACCTTGCCTGAGCATTTCACTCCTATTTTTTATTTTTTTTATTCCATGTAGCTACTTTCCTTTCCCAAAACAGACTGAAATTAACTTGTGAAAATTATTAAAATTTGAGAGGCAAACATAATCCAAAATTGGATAGACACAAACAAGTGGCATCAGCAGGAGCATGCTCTTTGGGGGACTACACCGGATATATTTGCATTTTACTGCTGAAATATGTGCATTTACCTCTGCAAATGGCTGTTGTTCTTGCTGTAGTTTTACTTGCTGGGAGTCACTGGATTTAAGGCAGAAGCCCGCCTGCAGAGCCAGTTTTGCTTCAGCCTCCACCTCAGGTGCCCTGCTAGGGCTTGGGAAAGGGTTTTCAGTCACCTTTGGTCTCCACTCTGTATCTGTGGCAGGAAAACATTATTTTAGATTTGCAAAATCTTTACTGTTTGCAATTTACTATGCTGAGCTGTCATGGGCTGAGTCTGACTCAGTACATGGATTAAAGTGAAATAGCTGCAGGAGAAAAAGAGGTAGGTGATGTGAAACAATCCACAGGTACACCCTGGGCAGCAAAAGCTAGTAGTGGCATCCTTGCAGGATGCTCCACGATGAGATCAGAGGCTCCCTGACCAGGGAATGCACAGGGATCAGCAACTGACCACAAATGGACAAAGCCAGGCCCATTGGTTGCTGGGTGGGCACTGCCACACACAAGCAAGGTGCAAAATGGTGCAAAAGTGCCCTGTTTATCTCTTCACCAGCATCAGCAATGCTGAGGATCTCTGCCTCCCCCTGAACCCCTCTGCCACCACTGCCAGCGAGTGGAGCTTTCATTCCCAGCAAGCAAGGGACAGCCACACACAGCCTGCTCACAGTAACACACATCTTGCCTGTCAGCTGTCAAGCCTGAAAGCACCCAGTGACCTTTCAGCCAGCTCTGCTTATGTAACAGCTACAAGTCAACAAACTATCAGTACAGTGACTCAAAAGTCCTCCCTTTTTCTCCGTCCTCCTGTGTTTAGGTTTTCCCATGCATGCAGTGCAGCCATTTCCAGCTAGCTGCATTTCAGACATTATTTGGGTTACAGAAGCAGTAGCTCTGCTTGCATGAGTCTCTAATCCAACCTTAGGTGATTTGGAGATTCAGCCAGAGTCCATTTTTACCATGTTTTATCAAGAAAAGGTCGCTTCTTCTGCACTGCAAAACAATGGCAGGGTCTGACTGTGTTCCTGATTCACACCAGCAATTGGCAGGCTGCATTGCCAGCTGGATCCTCTGGATAGTGTGCTTTCACCCTGTCTCAGGCACAGCAGCAGCAGGCAGACCCAGGTTATAGCTCATCCAGAGGGGCAAAATGCACAACCAGAAAAGGTAAAGCCTGCTCCCTGCCCATGCCCCCGCAGCTCCTGCCAGACTCCTGCTGTCGCCGGGGAAGTTCGTCCCCAGAGGGGGAGCCCTGGAGTGCAGGTCAGACCTTGGTCCCCAACTGTAACACCCCACGTTATTCCCTGCTAGCCGCCAGCCGCTGCTCAGCGAAGGGAGGTGGCAGCAGGATAAGAGCCTAAAAAGGTGCAAAATTGGGCAAGAGGAACTTTGGCAGGAGGCCTCTGTTCAGCTGTGGTTTTGTACCAGGGAAATTACTGCACTCATTTGCCTCTGAAAACAAAACACCCATATCTGTATCCTTCATCTCCAAGCCTTACACTTTGCCCAAAAACTGTAGTTGAATTTGTCTATAGGCTATATTGTGTATGGGCATAAACCAGTGCAGAAGACCAGATTCACCACTGACATAGTTTGACTTCCATAGCTTCTTAATTTTTCTTGCAGTTGTATTCAAATGACAGCAAAGATGTCCTCCATTTTCCAAACACAAAACTCAGAGCAAAACAGATTATGTGTGGTTATCTCCCTTTCAGTGCAAGATCCTCTCTTCTCCCCTGCTCCCATCAGCAACCAGAAAACGTCCTCAAAACTTTGATAGAAAGATAAGACACATGAGATAGTATATTATTCTGAATGGAGTTTCTGGAGCAACCAAAGTTTTGAGCTCATCTGCTGCTGTCTCTCTAGTTTGATTCAGAATCTAATTTGTCCAAAATTTCAACCGTGATGAACTTTCCCAAAACAGAAGCAGCAAGCTGCTTCCCACCATCACATACTTGGCCTGTATCCCGCCTATCCATATGCAGCAGATGTAAATATAATTTACTGGCACAAGCAGCTTTCTGCACATGGCATCTTTCTAAGTCTTCTTTAGTATCCATGTGAAGAAATAAATGATTTTATTGATGCACTCAGAGGGCCCAATAACACTTCATAATGACCTATAAAAGAAGGTCTTTCTTAATATGCATCTATCAATAACTCACATAATTACGTCTCATACCATTTTGCTGAATTGTTAACAATTCTAACCAATGCTATAATGATTCCTTATAGACAACATAAGTCTTCCAGGAGCCGCATTTTCCTGTCTTCCATATATTGTAGACCTGCACAGATACAGATTTAGTGCACGCACCAGTTGCATCAGCTGATTTAGGACACTGCCTCTTCTCTGCTGCGTCCAGTCATTGCAAGTAAAGCTTGCAAAGTCTCCCGCTACATTAAGAGATGCTTTGGAGAGCAGATTGGAGCAAATACTGACAGTCTTTTTTCTATCCTGTGGAAATAAAGTGGTTCATAAGATGGTGCTTTAATCAGGGATAAGACAACTATAAAGTCAGAATGAAATATTTTCAGTGGCGACAACCTGTCTGGTGGCAATGGGAAATCCTGCATGTCAGCACATTCATTCTTGGCTTTATCCTTGCTCACTGGATGTGACTCAAAGGAAACGCTGGGCTTCAGTTTCTTCATCAGCAAAATGGGGATAATATTTCCACTTATGCAAGTCACTTTAAGTGGAAAGCACTGCATTCATGCAAGATAGCTTTAGCGTGCCAGTACACCACAGAGTTTTTCACTTTCTGCCTGGAACATTTCATAAAAATCCCTCCACATATGGAACAGAATAAGTATTACAGTCTTCCAAAAATGTGATTTTTAGGGAGCTGACAGTGCCACTTACATTTGTGCACTTTTGTATTTCAAATACAGTCAGGTTTGGCAACGAAATTCACAATCATCTGGCAGCATTTATGAAATGAGCTGACCATACTGCTCCAGGTTTTGCCAGCTCTGTCACAGCCTGCCTCCACACCAGTCCTGGCTACAGCCTGGGCAGCAGGATGTGGCTGGCAGGCTCTGACCAAAGCCCTGAGCCTCACGAGGTGGGTTTTGGAGCAGAGACATACCATTTAGCACTTCAAATTCCCCTCAGCAAGACTGTGCTGCAGCATCAATTGTCATTCCACAGCTCACCCATAGTGGATGAAGGAAAATGATGCTCTAGCACCTTGCTGCTTTGCTTCACAGAAATGGTGAGACCTGGGGCTTCAAGCAAGCTGCAGACCCTGCCCCCCATGATGGGGCCCTGCCATGCCCCAGCACACCCTCACCTCCCCATCCACCACGAGGGATGGTTTGCTGTTCCTGGCCCAGCACTGGGCTGCCAAGGAAGCACACAGGCTTAGCAACTTGCTGTCCCCTTCTGATTCTTAGCACTTTGCTTTGCTACTATCAGAGGGCTGATGTATGCTTAAGTAGTTCAACTTTGTGCTTTCCCTCCTATATGAGCTTGGAACAAGACTGTAGATGAGTACCAAACATCACATAGCTATCAAAGAAAGAAGAATTATATTTTAATTGCTGTATTTATCTCAGAGAACACAGTGATTAGTTTTTCAGATGAAAATAAAGGCAGTAAAAGACTAACGGACTTTTCGTAGCAGAGCCATTAAATTCTCTGTCTAAATATGGTCTAGATATCTGGGGTGCAATTAGGACAGCCACGCTGAGTGCTTCTCAGGGTAAGTGTACTGATGCACTCTAACCTGAATCTAATTCTGTTCAAAGGCCAAGGCAGACGAATGCTATTTGTGTTGTAATGATTGAGTAGAAAGGGGAAACGTTACATTTCTAATGCCTTTCGGTCAACAAGCATGTTGGACTTTCAGTGCCTGCCACTGAAGACCTAATTGCTTTTAGGAACCCTTCCACAGAAGATACACTATCACAGCAAATGCAGTGCTCATGTGTAAACAAATCAGACCCAAAGCAAAGTGGTGGGTGTCAGGAGGATAGGGCACATGATAAGAGAGCTTTCGTAGCGAACTGCAAAATTCAGACATCAGTATTAGGCTTTACTTGTAAAAACAGAGCTGAACAAATAATTCAAAATGAATAATTTATTTGATTAATTTTGTCTCTCCTTGCTTGGGGAATATATATAAGCCAATCACACCATCTTGAATTTGTTATTCAAATATATTCAGTGACTTTCTTTTCACTATATTTTTTTACTCTATGGATTAATCAGAATATTTAAAATTAAAAATACACAGTTATCCTGTGATTGGCCAGACATGCCACATGACACTACTTTTCTTCTGCGAGCAAGTGAGTATGCCAGCACTTCTGGAGTAATCCTTATGCATGCAAAATTGAAAATTCAGTTTTGAAAAATATTTGCATGTGCATCTTTGGAATTAACTTGCTGCCAAGAAAACTGTCAGTAAAATTCAGCACCTCTTAAATTTGTAAAATGTGAGAACTAAAACATGCATTTTAACATTTGCATTTAATTTTTTTCTCTGTTTCATCTGGAAGCTTTAGAACATCATATTTTCCCCGAACGGATGCAGCATTGCTTACCAGGACCGAGTTACAGTTTTAGGCCACTCATCTTAATATCATGTGGCTCAGCCAATGATGTGTTGTCCTAAAAGCCTGTAGTTTTTAAATGTTCAGATACTATATGCATCATGTAAAAGGCTTTCAAAAGTCAGGGTGGTTTTACCTTGATGGATATGTGCATTATTCCTGCATCAAATAATCAAATTATCCCTCAATTACTGAATGATTCCAGTTCTATTGTTAGGATAAAGCAAAAGCAATGATGTTAGCATGAAACACAGTTGAAGGGAAAAGCCAATCTGCTGCAGAAAATTTTCATCTCAATTTTTTGTTTAGTGAAGAGCACCTGTTAAAGGAGACCTCATTTATTAGTCCCCTCTTTAAGGACAGAGCCTAAGTTAGGGATTCCAGGGAACGTCTCATGCTACCTCAGACTTCAGCTCCATGTGTCTGCAAATGTTTAAAAGCACACCTATGTACTTCAGGTAGTGATAGCCCAACTCTGGTGCAAAAGATACTAGGGGGGACAGTATGTGCAAGTGTATGTTTGCCTAAGAACTAATACAACTATCTGCAGGATTTATGTGTTAATATATACCGTGGTCCATCTTTAAAGCAGCTTTCAAATGTTATTGTGCAAAGGCATGAAAAAAATTTAGGGTCTGTGTAATCTCCAATTACATCTGACCCACTGGTGACTTGGGTTGGGAATGAAAATGAGTATATCCCTTATCACACTTTGCAGAAGTATTTAGGTGGAAACTCTGCCCATAGAGAGATATTTGTTAAGTCATCTGCAGCAATCAAAAGCAGAGCTTGACATAGTCACTGCTGTCCTGGCTGCAGACTGCCCTGCTCTCAAGGCCACTGTGTCCTCTTCTGCCAGGGAAAGACAGTCCTGCCTGGCCAAAGAGGCAGCTGGCACACTTTGGGGCACCATAAAATAGCAACAATCAAAACCCACCCCAGACAGCAGGAGGGTTATCTGCTGGTAAAGATAAGCAGGAAGACAGCAGCTAGTTCTTTTGGCTAGCAAGGACCGTAAGTGCAACTATAAAACTATGGTGGGCAACAGGGTATTAACTCATTGAATAAACAGAGTCAGTGCTCCAGCTAGCATGCGAGATGATTTAAATGGCTTAATTTACACATCACAGCAAGCTTTTCCTACTGCAAATCAATAAATTTGCATAGGTTCTTAAAATAATCAGCAACATGCTCCTGCATATATTTTTTAAATAGGTACAAAATTCCTTAATGATAGCCAGAATCCCATCATAAACTCAGTTTTTAGTTCACTTGATAGTTGCATTGATGAGGAAACATGAATATATTAAGGGCTAGAGCTAAGTAGCAGCTTTGCCGTTCATTTCTGCAGACAGCAGGAGTGCAGGTTCCCACAGACCCAGGTGTACAGCCCCCTCCCACCACCCACAGTGCCCCACACAGGCAGAGCCTGCTTAGCACTCACGGCATGAGCAGAGAAAGAAATGCAGCGGAGACATCCTCTGTGTACACCTCTGTGCAGGGGACAGGCATGCAGAATGAGGGCCACACAGATGAACAGAGGTCGATTTCCAATAGGAATGGCCTTTATCCCCATCCAGGTACATTTTTTCCAGCTACTTTCTCACTTTTTGTTCTCCTCCTTCTCTTTGTTCTGGCTGGGATCAGAAGTAGAAGCTCCAAAATGCCACTGGCACAGCTGTCCTGGCAGCAGAGGTGTGCACAGCTCCTGAGAAAGCCTGTTCCCATCAAGGTATCAATGTGGTATTGCCAGTTGAAGGTTAAAAACGTTTGACACAGGCATCCTGGTCTCATCTCAAGCTCTCATCTGAGCCAAGGCAAACTTCATATCCCTGTAATCAGCCGGGACAGCCGAAGAGCAGGCTTTGCACTTGCACTGGCTTTTCTACTCCTCTCTCATTTGGGTGCCCCCATGTATGCAGCCACAGCAAGGTCTGACCCCTCTGGGGCTTGAGGAACCAGCACAAACTAGTGAGGAAATCTCACAGCTTTGCTGGATCACAGATAAACGCTGCACTGATGAGTCAGCGGGGCACGAATGGGGGGGTCCCAAGGTATGCTGCAGCAGCAGGGCACACTTAGACCATCAGCTATGTGTAGGCATAGTGCAGCTTGGCTTCTGATTTATCAGTCCAATCTGTCTGTGCCCAGCTGTAAAAAAAACCAAAACAACAAAGAAAAAAAACAAAACAACAAACAAAAAACCCCCAACTTAAAATCAAGATTAAAAGATTGAAAGGGAACACTTCCGTGCTTGTAGCTCTGCAATGACTAGGGGCTTTGAAGTTAATTTTTAAGCAGATGTTTTTATTCCTCTGCTGAAATAAAAAGCAAGATTTTTAAACAAAGAAACAAAATGAGGGCAGATAATTGAAAAAAATCTGGGTACTTATGCCAAAAGCAAGAGAGGTGTAGGCAGGGGCCTTGATGCTTTCATTACTGGAGCAGGGGTGGCCTCTTGCTCTGCAGGGCCAGGGATGGACAGGTGTTTCTCTGGGTTTGGCATGAGTCAGCCTTAGGTACAACTAAAATTTGAACACTTCTGCCTGCTTCCACTTGCTTTCCCAAGTGCATGTCATGATGCTGTGGGTCACCATCAGGCATCTTGAGGAGAATATTAACATCATTCTGGTGTAATGCAAGACCTCTCCTGAATAGCAAGGACATCATTTTGCCCTAGCAGAGCTTTGTTAAGGGAGCTGAGAAGCTGGAGCAGACTCAGATGATCATCATCTCTTCCCTTTGCCTAGGGCAGGACTGATACCAGCCTCAAATCTCAGAGCAAATGCCCCTTACTGTCTCTAGTGGGATGGAACTGCTAAAATTCCAAAATTAGCCTGTGCCTTATGGGACTTACCAGAGAGCAGGTCTGTGTGTGAAGGATCATGAAGGCACCTCTGAAGAACAGCTCAACCCTTTATCTGACTCCCTGCCCTCCAAACATGGCCCCACACAGAGCCTGATGGACACAGTCTCCTCACTCAGTCCACTGTTGTCATCTGGAATGGTTGCAGATAATAGGTAGATATGGAAAACAAGCCCCTATTTTGGTCATGTTTCCTGGCAAGGTACGAGCCTGCTGTCCTTCGTTTCTTCCCACTTCTCATACTTAATTTGTTTTTTGTTTGATTGGCTTTTTTTTAAATATTTATTTCTCACGGCAGAATGTTGGGTTATAGTGTGTCAAACTTGCCAAAACTTCAAGCAGAGAGAATGATAAAAAGTATCTTGAAAATCGCATTTGCCCCTTAATAATTTAATTCTGTAGAAAGGGAAATCAAAGCATCACAAATTGATTGCTGTGAAACAAATTACAATTATTTCCACACATCCAAATAAATCTACTAATTTTAGGCATCTGACTTGAGGCATTAGATGGAATATGCAAATGCACATGTTGAAATGATGGCCGCGTCTCTAGAGCTGCTCACTTATTTCTCTGTTCTTACTAGATGCTCAACAGTTTCAGACTGTTATTGAGACATGCAGTAAATTAGCTGCTCTTAAGCATTGCCTGTTAAAAATATTAAAAAGCATGGCTGTAAAGCACAGCTGACAGTTTTAGGCATCTGACACCGGCTTATCCTTTCTAGAAATGCAGACTCCAGTGTTCACTGTCACTTTTCCCAAATCTGCGTCCAACTGGGTCATACTGTTCGAGCTACCATTAACTGAAGCCCTCTGCCCTGCTCCATCTTTTAGAAAAGGAATGCCACGCAGTGAAATGTCCCCCTTGAATACAAGGTTTCCACATACATTTTACAAAGTGTACTTGTTCAGCTGTCATACTGCTTCACATAAGAGAAGTCATCTGATATTGTTACTGACATACTAGTCTAGTGTGGCATTTACTATTAGGTTTTTTATAACTCACAGGGATGGCAGTGCAATCTCAGGTAATCAAAATAAATGAAGACAGTCTGAATAATGCATTTGTTAAATCTAAGTAACATACAGTGGACACCTTTAAAGTGTTTTCCAGGAAAATGTGACTCAGGTGCAATATTGATTGAGAAGATAAAGACAGGTGGTTTTGATTCTTATATTATGGATGCAGAGAGGACTTTGATAATGTAACAATCATCTTTTGTTATTTTGCTGCAGTCCAATACAGCTAAAATCAATTTTTCATTGTACTCATTTACTGGAAAAGGGGATAATGGCAAGGACAACACAGCTTTAATAGAACGAATAAGTCATAATTCAGATGTTGTACTACAGCTACAAGTTGAAAAATATATTTATATATACCAAAACATACAAAGGACCCTGCATGCTTTTGAATAGGAGTCATGGCTCTGCATTTCTATTTATTGGTACTTAGGTGGAATGATGCAGCATTATTATCCTGACAGCAGTAAGAAGCAAGAACCTTTTAAAGTGGAAAAAGATGGCTGTAGGATCTTTATAGAAAAGCAAAATAAAGGGCAATAGTAAAAGGTATGTTTAGGCCTTCATTAATATTTGTATTTAAGTAAAAATGACAAGCAGAAAAATCCAAAGAAAGGCTAAGTTCACAATCAATGTAAATGCTTTTCTGCACAATTGAGATATTTCTCAAAGAATCTCAGGCATTTTTGATAAATTTTGTTCCTATGGAAAGTACTCAGAATGATGATAAAATAATGATTTCCCTCTCCCCCCAGCAAAATAGATTGCTTCATGACTTCTTGAATGAAACACAAATCTAAGAGTGATAGTGTTTGGGGCTGGATTAGTCTCCTGGGGTTGCATCCAGTGTATGAAATTTCATAGCTTTTCCAAGGAGTCCAATAGTGCTCTTCTCTGTGGTGAGACACTGCTGCATGACCCCTGGAAAAAACACCCCCCAGACCATGCTTCAAAAGCACCAAAAGCTGCCAGGAGCTAATTGAGCCTGGTGTAGCCCAGAAATATTCTGCATGGCATATTTCTGAGCAACACTCATTAGGCCCACCTAAATCTGAATTTCAGCACAGATTTCAGAGGAAATCAGTATCCAAAGTCAAGCTTTAGAGTTGCTTTCTACTTCTCTAATAGACCTGCTCTTGAAAATCAGACTCTCCTTTTAATGAGCATCTTCTACGGAAGACTAGACAGAAGTGAAAAAAATCCTTCCCTGGCATCTCAAGCTTTTCTTAAAAAGAATCTGGTCTAGTCCTAATTCATTGTAAGCTGAGTCCACATTCCTCTCTGAGGAGCAAAGAGAAAATGAAGAGTAAACCAACCAAAATCAGAGGGAAAATTAACCCCTTCCCCAGCAGCAGCAACTTCGCACAAGCATTTGCAAGCCATTTGCAAGCTGAGCACCAGTGACTGCAGCTCTGTTGATTCTAGAGAGAGGTTAAGATAATGGTGTAAGGATAACTCCGTGAGGATATATAAGCATAGCTCTTGTGTCTACCATGTCTTCCTAACCTTTGAGTGTGCTGCCGTGGGAAGAGAAGTTATTTGATTAGGTTTTTCCTGGGCTGAGAAGAGATCAGTATGTCAACAGTCTATACAAGAGAGCAAAAAGTGCCATCTCAGTGCCTATGGCTGAAGCCAAAAGGGCCGTCATCTCTGATCCTGCAGCGATGCAGATTGCTAGACAGTGAGGAATGGGGGCTACCACTGTTTCCTTACCATCACTAGTCTGTGGCTGGCTGTTTCCCTGCCACACATATGCAGCGCCAGGCAGCTGAGGGTCCTCTTCATGTACCCTTTTCAAGGTCCTGGGCCATTTGGACGAATGAGCTCTTGCTCACTGTCTGTTACCAATAGTAACAGCTGACAACAGTGAATGACTTTATATATATTATATAATATACACATGTGATATATTCTTTTTAACAGGGAAAAGAAAAAACTACTGTTCATTAGAAAGGAAATTCCAGCATTCTCAATTTCCCCACATCCTTGCTGATAAAGGTGCTTTTATCAACTTCACTCCCTTTACCTCTTCCTCCTCTTTATTTTTCAATTCTGTCTTCATTTTTCTTTCTTCTGATTAAAGGTTTCTTAATGCAGATGTCTACTATTTATTTTAGAATTACATGGTCCAGGAAGGAATTCCCTGTAAAAGCAGATTTTTTGGGGGGGGGAGGAGTGGGCATTCAGGTTAGTAGTGATCAAATCACATGAACTCACAAGTTAGATTTTTCTCTTAGTTTAGAGAAAACACTTAACCAGTTCCAGTCTAGCAACGACCTGAGTGCGGCAAAACTCATGCTCTTCCAAACACCACTCTGAGCTCCCAAAAGATTACTCATGCACTATATAAGTGGAGTTAATTTTAAGATGAAACTTAACTCTGTAATAGAAAGATGGGTTAAATCCTTACCAAGCTTTCCATACCTTGATTCCATGCCACTGTGAATGCAGTCTAATCTGAAGCATGTTAGCAGGCCCATTTCTAGGCTAGAAAGAATCAAATATTGACTTCCTTACATATACAGGGGTTTCAATTTCCTGGCAGGAAAATAAAACTGATACAAAGCACACAAAGGACCCCAATATCAATGAGAATGTCACTAGCAGTGCAATACATTAAAGAAGATCATTGCAACAAATCAAGTTCCTAAGCGTGACTTTCCCTTTCATGGAGAGAATGGACTGATTCGTTCCCCAAACAATGGAAAACTTTGTGGAGGCTCTGGAACAGATTGCTCTGTTTGCTCCATTACTCACAGATCAGCTTGCCACATTCAGCAACAAAGGCAAGGGCTAAACCTATTTGTTGTCCACAATTTATGAAAAAATAATCTAGCTCATAGGAAATGAGGTGCTTCAAGAATTTGCTGAAGTGAAAGCATTTTACTGTCAGCACAGAGTCAGCTTCAATATGACTCATCTGATCTGTGCACTACTATTTTATGCTATGTTGATCCATCTAGGAATAATTGTGAAGATTTTACTGTTTGGTGTTTTTTTTTTTACCACTAGTAGAAAAATGCACTGAGACTGTGCTGTCTGATTGTACCTTGACTTGAGTTACAGATCATAGTAAGACACGGCCATTGCATTTTTTGGACACAGGTAGGCCTGTTGTATGACAATGTTATCGGTTAGTTCAATGACACAGTCCCATGTCCTGAAAGGAAAGCAACATTTCTGCACACATAGCTTTTCCTTGCATCCCTGTCATACTGTCGTGGTTTGGAGCTGGGTCCCTGACAAGTCTCCAAACCCCACCACAAGAGCTTCCCCCTCCAAACAAAAAGAAAAAAAACAAGGGAAAAGAAAAAAAAAAAAAAACAACAAAAGAACCAAAATAAGAGACAGAGAGAGCTAAAGCTATATATATAAATATATTTACACTTATATTACATTTATATACAACTTTAAAAACTATATACACATTAAAAAAAACCCAAAACAAAAACAAAAACCCAACACCCGAAATCAGAAAAGGGGAAAGGGAAAAGAGATAAAACAAAACAAACAAACAAACCAAAAAAACCCACAACAAACCCGATAACAGGTATACACACTCAGTAAAGGACTAGCCAAAGAAAAACCTTAATACTTTCATTGAGAGAGCACAATCACACTAAACGCCGCCGCCACGCTACCGGACTCCGGATCAGCAGAAAACAGCAGGCCCAGTGGGCCGAGCTAGGCTGCAGCTCCCCCACAGAAGCGGGACCGGCTGCGGGGATCTGCTCTCTCCAAACCTCACCGGAAGGGAAGAGAGCAAAGGCCTCTTCTCCCTTCTTATTTATACCCTGGTTTACTTAAAAATAGCATGGAATACTGGGAACATGGCCACTTCCTTGGTTCCAAACGGGTCACCAAGGAAGGCCTAGATTAAAACTACTACATTCTCCACCCCTTATTCCATACTATTTTTACATAACACCTCTATCTCATGTTCGCCTATATTCCGCACACATATATATACATACATATATACAGTTCTTGTTTGTCTTTTCAGAGGAGCTGTTTTGTCGTTGAAAATCAACACCGCCATCAGTTCAGTTCAGATCTTTGGTCTCCTCGGTCACAATCACAGTTCTGGTTTTAGGGCTGATTCATCGTGCTGGGCTATCTCATCATTGGATACTGGCATCAGCTTACTTCAGGTATTTCTCATCTGGTGGCTGGTCTCCTGTAAAACACAACTCAAGGCACAGAATTAGTTTTCTCCCCAAGGTTAAATTTCCTTGAGGCACACACTGGATCTCTCCAACTTTCCTCATTACCCAATAGGTATGTCCCGGCCCTTGAGCAAAAGCAATCCCTTTTCTGATAAATCTTTTTGTCTGCCGCCACTTGGCAATAGTGAACCATCATCTAAACATGTAAAAACAAGTGAAACGTATTGTATGGAACCCATTCAGAACTGTCACAACTAATGCTTTCAAACCAACAGCTTCAGGAATCCTTCAAAAGGTCAGCACGTGCCTTGGAGCTGTCTGAAACTACAAGAGAAATTTCTCCAAAGTCTAGCGTATGTAGATCCCACAGGAATCCACATTTGACTCCCTCCCACCATGGAACCTACCAGCCACATAGTGTGAACATAGCAGATGCTGCTCTGCAAGGACAGCCCACATCAGCCATTCTGTGCAGATACCCCCACACCAACAGGGATTCGCTTTCACACCACCATTCAGAGGGGGAGATTTCAGGTTCCCAAAGACCAACTCCATCTTCATATTGTTTCAATAGACTGGAGGACCATAGGAAGATTATCCCTAAGACACTGCCAATTGCCCTTTCCCCAAGTGATTTTAATGAAATTTTGTGCCTAGGAGAAACTGTGCATATAAAAAGATCATTCTTCAACCTGCTTAGGAAAAAGGCATAGAAAAATGGGATGTTCACTTTAATCAGAAGAATAAGTCTTTCAGAGACCCTCAGTTCTGAGGCTCTTAGTATAATCCTAGCAAAAATCCCATGGTAATTCATGTTTTTATTCAGAATAACATTTTCATTGTTAATACATCAGATTTTTCTTTTATATGGCTTATGGTCAGTGATTATAACATAGATGTAGTGTTTGCATATGAAAGAGTAAGAAAGGAGGAGTGCTGTAGTCTACAGAGGAAGACTTAAGGATGGATGGATGTTTGCCTTGGTAAATAGTATTAGAAATAATTATTTTTAAAAGTATTCAGGTGCATCTCATTTTGCTTCCATGTAACTAAAAAGGAAGCAACTGATTTGCAACCTGGGATTTGAAAAAGCTGATAAAAAGCCAGAAAATAATTTTTTACGAAGTACTTGTTCAACAGCTGCGGTATCATCCAGTACTTGTTGGACAAATGCCAGGCTACCTGCTTAATGTCTGGAGACTGATAACTTCGGAATTTGATGAATGACAGGTTGAGAAGGTACACACAGTGCCTGGGCTACAAACAGGCCTAGGGATGATATCCGTAAAACAAAAACAAGTGCAAGTTTTCAGTTACAACTGTGATCAGCGGTCTGCTGCATTACTCTTTTGTTATTTCAGAGTTTCTCTGCAAAGAAAAGGTCCTGAGTGCATCCTGGCAAGTGCCCCACTGATAGCTTTCTTGAAAAGAATTTTTCTTGAAAAGAATTTGAATCCAAAGGACTGAAGTCTCAGTACCTCTCGATTTTTCTTCTAGAGAGCACCAGCACTATTTTGTCCAAGAAGCTGCTTGACTTTGCTGGTATTAACTCATTCTTTGCTTCCCTAATCTTTTTCTTTTCAGTGTTGTCAAATAACAGATGCAGAGAGAGATGTAGAATTCTAGCCTAAAAGCCAGCTTCCTCTGTTACATCAAGTGTTATCCCTGGGGTCAAGGATTGTCTGAATCAATAACACACCAATCTCAGTAGCCCCATTTAAATGGTGAGTCAGTTCACATAATCCAACCACATGTCAGATGAAAAAGAATGGTTTAGCAAACACTTTGCAGTCATCTGGTTTTTAGAACTTAGTAGTAAATTATTGGGTATCAATCTACTGTTGCAACTATATATCTTTACACAATAGCAGTTTTTCTTAGAGTTTTCTCCTGCTCAGCTGCTTATTCAGTATTTTTATATACCCTATATTTATTTTCAAATACCATTTTAAAATACTCACTGGAATTTTTCCATCTACAGAAGTTTTAAGGGACTAAGACCAGACACAGTTCACGAGCATTTTTCAGGCAAAAAAAAGCTGATAGAAAGAGTTTGGCTGTCCCACTAATTCAGAGCACAGAATTACTTACCTCTGGTCCAGTTCTAATTTAGAAACAGCCTTTCCTTCCCAAGGCACTGCATTCAAGTGGGCTGTTCTAGCCATGTATGCTTCTGTTGGGAGTTTTAATACATACACTGATTAAGTGAAACAAAATTAATATATTAACTATTTTCTATTAGATTACAAAAATAACCTTGCTGCATAATTACACCTCCTCAACACCAAGAGCAGCTGAATCAGACTGGCCTAGGGGCCTCAAGGAGGAGTGAGAGCCCCAGTAGCACTCCACAGAAGATCTGGGAGCAGTCAGGAGGGGACTGGAGAAGTCCCCCCAAACACATCCTGCCTTCCAATAGGGGAAAGGAGCAAAGACCACCCTGACACCCCCCATCAGGCACAAACTTGAACGGTCAAGCTCCCTGTTCCTGCCTCAGCTCTTGGATGTGGCCACACTTTTTCCCCAGTCACTTGAAAAGGTTTTAATGCCTCTCAAGTGACGGGCATATCAAAATTAGTAACAGATGGGGAAGGAAACAAACCGAGATATTTGTCAGGCAAACCTTTTTTTTTTACAGAAAAGGCCAAACTCTCCCTAGTGGGCTAGGAGTCTTCTACCCAAAACATAAAACAAACAAACAAAAATCACAAAAAAATTCTAAAGTAGTACAAAAAAAGTCCCTGGTATCATGAAGACAAATTATCTGAAGCTACTTTTATAATTCCCTCTTTCAGGTTTTCTTTAGGATTACACAAAAAAAGAGATTTCCAATACTTCATATATGTATCTTTTTGATCACACAAATCCAGACAAGCAGTTTGTGGACAAAATAACAACAACAAACTCTTTTTCCAGAACATTCTAATTAGGTGTTGTATGTTTTTGAAGATTTGCTCTGGCCTTACTCTGGAAAATAAAAGTGAATTTGAATAACATTACCAGTGCTGTAGTACAGAAAATCCCACACTTGTGCCGGAGTGACTCTGATTGAACAGTCTTTGCCAACGCAGACATTTCAGATTTGGCCCTGAGCAGCCAGTGTGCTGCACCTGCATTGCTGGCAAACAGCGGGCAGTAAAACAAGTTCAGGGGAGAGAGGAGCTCCAATGCACACCTCTGTTCAGGGCTGGGAGCATTTGCTGCTTCTGAGGAGCAAGAGGCTGAGCAAGAAGTGAACTCTCCTGTACAGCACATTTTGTGTGAGGACAGGCTTTCAATGGTACTGTAAACATGACAGCACATGTGGTACTTAGGAAAATGAGATAACTTCTTAGAACTGAAGAAATTTGGCCAGCCACCATAGAGGGGCTTTAAACAAAGGAAAAACCTAAATCATTAGTAGCTGTTAAAATGTTGTTAGAGGAAAGAGCAGCATTGCGATGCATGTCATACAGCACTGGACACCTGAAGAAGTGCTGTTTTCTACAGGGATTGTATTAACAGTTTCATGTGAAATAGCAAGTTAAACTAATACTGCGCTTTTTTCCCCTAAGTGGCTGATTTTACAGGAACATGAAACCTCATGGGAAACAGTCAATGCATAAGTTACTGCTTCCCTGTTGAAACTTGCCAGCAATGGAATATATTATGACACCCTGTCTCAAGCAGACAGATACAAAACCTGACATTAAATAGGATGGAGGGTCTCACTAATACTAGGTAAAACCTGACACAAACATCAAACCATGAGGGTTTTCTAAGTTGTGCAGGAGATGCAAAATCTGTGCTAGGAATGTTGTGTTTTTAGTGTGGGTATCTGTGAATGTGTGTTGCACTTGCACTGCAGCTAGGTTACGGCAGCCCTGATTTCCTGCTCATTTTCAGCATCCGTAAATCCTAGAGATTAGGAACTGCCTGGTAAAGCTATGCTCTTACCTCTCAATTGGCTGCTGAGGAAACCGCAATTACAAGTTAAATTTCATCATGCTTAAAAGTGATCCTCTTTTTCCCTCTGGTCTAAGGTTACCAGTCTTAAGGTTACCAGGTTAGCAGACAATTAGAAATTAAGGAAACAAAGCCTCAGGCTATGACATGCATACATATTCTGCTGCTCCTGCCCAGGAGTTTCTTCTTGGCTCCAACAGCACCAATAGCAACTTCGCTGGCAGTAATGGCAGATTCACAGCTGGAACTCAAAAGTTTTCCACAGCTCCCATATGGATCCCCCCCCCCCCCCCCCCCAATGGCCAGAAACTCTCAATATTGCAGTGAATTTCTGAAAAAAATAAATGTCTCAGTCATGCTCCTGCTATGGCAGCCAGAGGAGCAGAGCCACTTGAAGCAGCCCATGCAGCTCTCCCCAGGGACCAAAGAGCTGAAGTGCTCCAAACCAAAGCAAGCCTCAGACAGCTCTGCATGTCACACCAAGATATGTTCTATTTCATCATCTTTGGTTTTGGTTTTCAAATTAATCTCATTAAATAACCAAACCAGTTCTTTTCCTTCTCCCAGCTACAGGAATAAAATCTGAAGGTTGCAAACTAGGACACTTGTTTGGCCTCTAGTGTTGGCAGCCTGAGTAGTCTCAATCACCGTTTGAGATCTTGCAATTCTATCCTGCTCTTTGAAAGGCTTTTCTTTCCTAAAAAAAGAAAAAACAAACTTGTAAATACTTTCAAGGAACCAAACCATTTCATATTGTAATTTATACTTGCATTTAGGTGAGTGTATGTATGTTCATTCTTGTTAATAGCATTTTATCTTGTTATCACTTAGAAATTTTGAAAATGAAGTAGTAATTACTTTTTTTTGCAGAAATATTTCTGTATGGAGCAGTCTGGTGAAATGTAGGGCTTCAGGCAGATATTCTGCATTGATCACTGCATGGGCATACAAAGGAGTTTTAAAACAGGAAGAAATTCACTTATTTGGAATCAGATCACTGAGGGTGATTCTTGTTAGGAGCTTTTAGATAAAACCGCCCCATTACTGCTGCATGTTTTCTGTCTGCTTCAAAAGACTTTAGGAAAAAAAAGTGCATTACAGTTATACCTCACTAATTTTTGAGGAACAGAACAGAGTCTTCAAACTGATCTCAAACAATAACACTACCAAAAGAAAAAACAAACAAACAAAAGAAAACATGAGAAAAAAATCATTTAAGGAAAATATTATTCCAGCTCTTAAGAAGTATGAGCAGTGGCAAGATTATCTTACATTTAAAATAACAAATTAAAAATCCTGATCTTTAACACCCTGGCAACTGAATTAAGGACTAACATAATCAGTAGGAATCCAAGCCAAAAGAGTAAGTTCTTAGATCAAGGTAACAAAAGCTGAATGAGGAGTGCAGCCTCACGACTTTATGTTGTGTGCTAGATTGCAAGCCATCTATTTGGAATATTTTCTTCCTCCCCCCCCCCCGCTAAAAACTTCTGTGTACAATGTAGAGTCATAGCATTCTTAATGGCCAGGCCATTTCTTTCTTTTATGGCAGGAGAAACTTTTTGCTCTCTTTTTCTTAATCTTAAGGCATGTTGAAATATTATGGGCTCACAATTAAACTTTAAAACAAACATATGAAGTTATCTCAATCCTTAAAGCTTCATTTTTTTACCAGATTGTGTCATCTGCAAATTTGTCCTGTATAAAGAGGAAATGGCATTAAAAGTTATCAACAACACCACATGGTATAAATTATTGAACACAGTCTCGCTGCTGTATAAGTAACAGGAACCAGTTCGGAGAACAGTACAGAGAGTGTGTAAAATTCTCTCACTTCACACACTGTGCGATACCATGATGTCCAATTGCTTCTTAGTTACCCACATTGCTTAATCTCCACATCACTCTGAGAAAGAGATGACATAATCTGATGTTTCCTGCCTTGTGCATCTGGGTTTGTTGACTCTTCTCCAGCTAGACAAAACCAAGGATGAGCACATTTCACATGTGAGATTCGTGCTCTGCAAGGAATGAAAGGTCAAAGAGTAGTAGGCAAAAGCTATTTGCCATTCAGTTCTAATTTCCCTCATAAATTATTAAACAATCCCTTATGCATTTCCATCTTTGATAGTCTTGTGGTATAAAGTGTAAGTCAATGGATAAGCTAATTGCAATAAGCAGAAGTGGTATTTAATGCACTGGACACTTTTAACAGCAAAGTAGTTCTAATTAGTGTTTCTAACTGATGTGACAGCAGTTTACAGAGCGCCAAAATAGTTCCTCATTTGTCAAGTGGGTCAGAAGCTTATGGCAGTTTTCTGATCATCTCCCTTGCCGCAGGACCTGAAAGCACCTTCAAAAAGCTTTCTCTCATTGATCTTTAGTCAGATGCTGACTGAAAGGCACACAGCTTTGCCAGAAAGAAGATAGATAGATGGAGAGATGCTGCACTAGCATGAAAATGTCACTTACTTAATGAAAAAGGGTACCTGTTTCTAACCCCTCTGTATGCATGTATATGCACACACATGCACACACACAAGCCCAAACCCAGACAGGCAGTGAAAAGAGGTATTTATTAAGCATTTGAATGTGTGTGTAAAGTATTGTCTGCACAAACTTACCACATCAGATCATGTATGACATATCCTTATATATACTCAAATAATATCACAGTCTAGGAGTGAAATGGAGATAGTTTCAAAATTTCATTAAGTTTTCCCCCTAGATTTTTCATTATTAGGCATTCAGTGCATCAGATGAACTACATCATTAATTTCAAAATATCATTTTACTTTCTATGATTTTTTTTTTCTACTATACCAATAGTTCAGCTATCTTGCTGTCCTCTGAGGACTGAGGGAGTAAATGATGGCATGTCAGATAAAGAGCAAGAATTTGCTGAATACAGCATTAAGAAAGTTCAGAACAGTTTTCTCTTTGTTGCAACTTGTTTTATAGCCATCATTAAATTAAATATTGTGGTTAGTTGTGGGATAAACTATGACATCTTCCAGTGGAGCTCAGACAACATTCAAAAGGGTCCTAAAAGCATTTATGAAACTTTAAAAATAGTTTTAAAATTCACTACCAGCTGGGTCTGTCAAAAGCCACTCTTTACTGAAATACATGCAGTGAGTAGCAGGAGCTGTGCTGATGTGGTACAACCACAATTTTTTTAAGGTACCATTTGTGAACCATAACCTGAAACTTGGATGCTGGAGATCCAGCACTTCCTCTGATGTGCGTTCCAAAAGTCTGAAATGAGAAGAGGATGTACAAAGCTTTGGAACAAAACAGCCAAGTGGTTATCTGCACTTTCAGACCACCCATCTCTCCAGTGCCTGCACTATGTGGCTCCCGGCCAGGTACCTTGGCTCCTGGGGGTCTTTCTGGCCATCAAATATCTGCTACATCCCTGTCCTGCTATGTTCCACCAGCAGCCCTTCTTCGTTGGGTTTCTTAGGAACAGCACTGAAAAGCCAGCAGATATTTCAGGAGTGTTATGTGGAGCCTCCACCAGTACATTAAGGGAGATTTAGGACTACTTTTGGCTTCGTGCCTTATGGAGGGATATTCTGTCCCACTGCTCAGCCTATGTGCTTCCTTAAAACAAAAGCTGAATTGAAAATGCATTATTTGTACCCTATAGGGGTTAAACCAATAAGAAAGAAATAAAAATAGAGAAGGAATAGCTACAAAATATTTTTCTTGAGAAAAGAGATCTTCACCACACATTTTATATCCAGACTGAAAGATAAAAAGAAAACTGGTCCTTCCAGAAACAGAAGACTCAGTATCTAGAAACAGAGACCAAAAGAACACCAAACAAACTTCCTTTCTCTTTCAGCACACCTATAAGCTTTACTTCAGCAGGTTTCAGTCCCAAAGATCAGGTGGAGTCAGGAGCTACTTGGCTGATGTCAACATTCCTTTCTCCCTCAAGGCAACAAAAACAACAACAAAAAGTCCAAAACAACAAAAAAAACCCCAAACAAAACCCATTGCTACTATGAAGAGCTTTGAAGCAAATATGACAGATACAAAAGGATGTCCAGCTAAGAACAAGACCCACTGTCCCAAGAGGTGATCATTCTCTCCCTCTGGAGTCTACCTCTGTAGACATTCCATAGTTTTTAAATATGCAGTTTGACCACTTGAAGTAACAGTGTCATTTCAGGTCAGTCATGGAGGCTGCTACAGATAAATCTCTCCTCTTGCAGGAGACCACAGCTCATAAAAGTGTGTGAAAGGCGATATCACTTAGTGCAGCACAGGCAATTAGGAATATGGAAGGGACTGGGTCAGAACACAAGTCAGAAATAATAGAGAATATGCACTAATTGGAGAAGCTTTTTATTTTATTAGTGCTTCCATGTCAAATTAGTCAGACTGCTTAGGCACTTACCGAGTGGCAGTGAAATCTGCATCCTGTACAAAGCCATGTGCACCTTCACATCTCACTACCTTTGTTTTCTTCTCTCTCTGCTTTCTGCACTCAGGACTCTGACCCTCGTGCAGTTCTCATCTGTGTCAGCCTGGTCGCCATTCAAAGCAGGTGACCCAAAGTTCACAAAAGAGAAACAGTTATTTGACTAAGGCACTATCTGAAACTCATTGAGCCAAATCTTAGTTACTGAGCCCCATTAGCTTTACAGTTTGGCCTCACCACAGTGCAACAGAGGCAATGCATCCTTAAGTGCATAGTGCTGCAAAACATGCCCGTGCTCTCCACATTCCATGATAGTAGGCAAAAATCAGTGATATGCTTCAATAAATGACATCCCAATACCCAAACTGCAAGGCAAAAACCTAGTCTGAGCCAAGTGAGTATTGAAACACCTGCACGACAGCACAGGTCCCTGACAGACAAAGAAGAGCTGGTAGCGCAGTCTGCGGTTACTAATCCAGGACTTGCATTTGCACTGGTTTGCTCTAATTTAAGGCATTTGCACGCCTGCTTTCAGACTAGGATGAGGATGATCAGTGACCCTTCTTCCCTTTGAAATTCTAATACCAATTTTCTAAAAATGATCCAGAATACTATGGAGCTTTGTTTAGATTTTAAAACATTGCTGGAAAACTTTTGCAATGGAACTGCACTCTCTACTTCTTCTGGTGTTTATGGTTTGAAAAGCAGATAGATACAGGTGATGGAGCAGGAAAGCCTGTTTCTGTTTCCCCTCTTCTTGCTTATTTCCCAAAGAGCTTTGTATCACACAGGATAGAAGCAGCCAAGCCACCATTTTACCATAGTTTATGATACTTTTTTGGTGAGACCTATATATCATGGGTTCAGTCATAGAAGCCCAGCTCCTAACTTGTGCTTTCCATGCTTTGAAAAGTATTATCTGGTTTAGGACTCAGACCTCTCGTCCAAATCCCTGTCTTAATTATTGCTCTTGTATTTTAGTATTTGTCCTTCTGTTGTTTGATCCACTTACTGACATATCCCATTTTGTGTTCTCCCAGCAAGTTTTCCTATCCTTTTATCAACTAATGTCCTATACTTTCACACTAATTTCTTACTAAACAATAGCTCTCCAGTTTCTTTTGTAGCTCTAAATCTGTTATGAATATTAATAGCTTCTTGCAAGCTCTATTTGTGGGAGAGTGCTGGTCTTTGATCTGTGGCTTTTTCTTGAATACACTAGTATCTCTGCAATTGGGTTTTGGGTCCCTTTTATGTTTTCCTACCAGATTCCTTTCTTCATTTCCATCTTTTGCTTTTATTGCAGAGTTGGAAGCTGTGGAGGACCTTTATGCATTTTTCTTTATTAAGTGAGCCCTCTCATACTGGCACAATCTATGCCGATTTCAGACCTCATTGTGGACTATTTCTGTACATTCCCTAAAGGCATCAAGCCATTCAGGTGGTAGCATGTAATTTGTTTTGTACTGTAGAATTCCTGCCATGCCTATATGTATTTAGACCACAGGCAAACCAATAAAGTTGTCATAGAAACAAAGCATTTCATGAATAAATCAATTCATGACAAACTTGTAAACTTCGAAGAATCCACTGTGCTTTAACAACACATCTATTATATATACACACTAATCATGTTTGTAATGAACAATGTACATATTCTACACATGTCCATTTGTTTTGTCCTGTTGGGCATCTTATAAATATTATTCAAATCCTTACTGTATGTTGTGCATGTCTCCACAGCAAGGAAGGACAGAATTGGAAGCTTGCATGATAATGTAGCAGCAGGAATTTTTCTATTTCTTTTTTGATGTGCGCAAGGTGGAGGTTCAGTAAACTCTAAATGTCTTTTTTACAAGCCAGTGAGGATTGAAAGTATCAGTGCAGCAATTCTTTTTCTAGTCACAGACAACTTAATAGGACTTCATCCACTCTTCATGTAATTATAAAAAAGCCCAGACGATGAGAGCCTGATAAAAGAAGCAGATAATATTGCTGAGAGCTGATAATACAAGCACAAGTTCACAGGCTGAGAAAATCCTACCTTCTTTTACTCCAGTTTAGTCTTACTGAAACACATGCATTTGTGGTAGAAATATTGCTAGAATTGATCATAATACAGCCTTGATTCTTCACTTTGCACATTGCGCTTCCACTAGCACTTGGATGAAGTGGGTACAAAATACTACCTGACACAACACTGTTGGCCTGGGTGGGAATGGCCAGGCAAAACAGGATGGAGATTTTTTTGAGTATTCCAGTCCAATAATCCCCAGATTTCAAATGGATATTCATGTGGTAAGGTGTGTATTTGCTGTGAGTTGCGCAGTGCGTTTCAACTCTTAGCTATCAGTGCAAAGCCAATGGAGAGATTTTCCTGTGAAAAAGATGCCTACGAACAAGATGAAAGGAAAGGAGCAAGTGTTTCAGGATGCAGGGGAATAAAAGAAAAAAACACATTATTAAAGGAGAATGGTTAGCATTCAAATTCAGAGGCTGGCTATCTTCCCACAGATAGATACACATGATAAAATATGGTTCCATGCAAGGACAGCCTTATGGGGTCTGCCCATATGGGTACCCAAAGCCACAGCAGATCCCTCCCCAGCACCATACCCTTTCTTCAGTCTCTGCAAAGAAAAGGGCAAACAAACACCTACCTGCCTTCTCTGTACAACAGCACTGTTGGAAAGAGATATGAATAATAGTCTTAAGGATCTATCCCAGAAAACATGTGCCTGAATAACGAATTTCTAACATAAATTGGTAGCAATACACCAGAGCACATGAATCTGCCAGATGAAAGGTGGAGTCTCATTCTACTGATTCCAGTAATTAAGCAGTAGGTTCTAGTTTAATACCACTCTGTAACCCATTAATGTTATGTAAACTGGGTCACAAATACCATTGGCTATATATACATATCTCACTTCAAGGGAACAACAGGGAAAACACAAACAAATCAGAGCAATATATTTTATAACTACAAGTTCAAAAACATTTCCTTTCTTTGCAAGCCATTTAATTGCCTTTTCTAGTTCTCGAGGATATTCATTATTTGCCTCACAGTTAAGAAAATTCCAAGTATTTATTTTGTTATATTCTTGCATATTTAAGGAGACAAAGAACTATTTTAAAAACAAAACTCCCCAACACATTCAGGCAGCCTATTTCTCTGCAGAATTCTTCCTTATTCACAATGGGGAGGCTGCAGTAAAGAACTTGGCTCACAGACTTATCCTGCAGGTTGAGTGATTTTAGTGTTGCCCATGCACAAGATAAGAGCTCTCATTCAGTTAGTGCTGTCCAGGAATATGCTATAGGGAACACAACTAAAAAACAAAGATCATCTGCTTTCAAATTCACAGTGCCTTCTTTTAAGTACGTATTTTGCACATATGTTATTTCCATAGAACAATACATTACCCAGTAATTAGGTTCATTTACAGAATCAAATCAGGGCTGTCTACATTTCTGCTGGGTAATGTTCTTCACAAACAATCCTCTCTCCTGGCTCCTCTGATTATTTTATGATTCCTCTTGCTTCTTGTCAGTACAGATTAAAGGTAACACATACAGCTGGGAACAAACATAATTTTCCAGCAATAGCATTTTGTTTTCCTTAATAATTAACAAGTGCCGCTGACTAACCTTCCAGTTTAAAATGTGCACCTTATCGAAAGGGAGGGGACGCAGGTTAGAACAGCTCACTTGGGATATCAAAATAAGAAGTGTGATTAAAGTATTAAAGATTTAGAGGTTGACATTAAGGGATGAAAGGTGGAATTACTGTAAATATAAAACTGTTCAGCATTAAATGGAATGTGTTGCACTTGAAACAGTCTTTCAAAGTGCTAACATTTCAGCATTAATTATTAATAGAACTGACAGCTCATTTTTAATTTGAGCCTAATGACAAGGTTCCTTAAGAGATAAATACAACACACAGGCTCAGAGGGTTTGTGGATCTTTTGAAAGGCTCTCTAAACTGTCTAGACCTTAATCTGAAAATTCCTCATAAAATAAGTCTGTCAATAGAGGTAAAAAAACAACCCAGTGAGCACCAGACTGCCCACTGGCTGAGGACACCTGCCCTACCTCAGCAGAGTGCCACTGGCAGCACTTCTCTCTGCTATGGATCCAGATGGACATGAAGGTTCCAAGGGTGCCCCACCAGCCTTTCCTCACCCCCTTCCTCACCAGACAAGAGCTTGGGGAAATGTGTATCTATTCTTCTGAGTGCTTTTCTTATCACAAATACATTCACCCATCACTAATCACTGAACGTCTTTAGAACAACTACTCATCTCCTTTTCTTATTTATCATAATTTTGAGTTATGTCACCAAAACAATGCGTTTTAGGATCTAGTTCTGATCCCACCTCATCTCTGTCATGCAGTGGTAAAGCCATTGCCATCAGGGATACCAGGAGGACATACACCAAAAAGAAAGGACAGGACCCTGGGTCAGGCCAGGCAAAAGTGCTTTTGCTAAAAAAACTGCTGTTGCTGCATTTCCTCTGTGGGTCTGAATAAAATTTTGAAGTGTCAGCTATCCATAAAAATATTACTCCTGCTACCGAAACTTGTAGGACGACATTAAATGAAAAAATGCATTTTAGACATGAAATAGGATATATTCAATCACAGAGTAAATTTTTTGTTAATAGAAATATTTGTAGTAATACTCAAATGTTTCTTTGGGACATTAGAAATCTGCTAGAAGCGTGAAGTTCTAAATAACCAGTCAGAACGAGGGTCAAACATAGCCCGTTAGCTTTGGCAGGTGTAAAAGCTCATGAGTGACAATGTACTTTCTTTCCAGCTATGCAAAGAAATTGCAGCAAGCAGACTAAGTGAAGATATATGGCCACTGCATTCCTGTAGGGTGAGAAATGGGGAAGATAGAAAGTGGATGGGGCAAGCAGTGGACAAAATAAAATGAAAAAACACACCGTGTTTTAGGATATGGCTGAGAAAAATTTTCAGAAGAAAGCAGAAGGAACATGCTGATAGTTTTATCTGCTCTTACTGACACATTCAGAATTCCTCAGGGGCTAGAAAGACACGAGGCAGTTTGTAAGCTGGGCTTTCACTGTGCACAACCCTGTCGTACAATACAACATGAATTAACTTGTGTCTATGAAAAAGCAATATTTGGCAAAAAAAGGGCACCGAGGCCATGAGGCTGTCAAATTAAAGGACATTCAGAGAAAAGCACTTGTATACTGGTTTAATTCCAGTATCAGTGTAAAGGAAGAATAAATAAGGGTAATAAGAAGGAAGTAAGAGAAATCATTGCTTGAGACTACACTGTGATTTCACTGGAAAGCCTCCTGATGTGAATCTTTGTGGGTGTGTCTTTTCTGTTTACTCTGTGCTTTTGTTCTGCATTGAAGGAATTTGTGCTAGAAGAAGCATGTTAGGAAGATCAAAGTTACAAGATGACTTCTGGGAAAAACCATTTAGCTAAAACATTCAGAACTTCACTGCTGGTGCTATCTTGGAGTTACTGTTCACTCAGTTGCTTTTTGGCACATGCAGTTCCTCTGCAATAGCTTATAGGAAGCCTGATGAAATCAGATGTGTTCCCATTAGTGTCAGTCTAATTCTACCCGCTCATGGTAGTGTCCAGTTAGTGTCTCTGCAGTAATTAAAAATATAATTTGGGAAGCAAGTATTTTTGGGTTTTTTAAAGCATCTTGTGGAAAATTTTCCTTTGCATCATCTCTGTCAATAACCAAACACCTGTATTCTGGCAAGGGGAAAAGCTGAGCTAAGAAAAGCTTTTCAGTTTATATACAAAATAAAATTGCTAAATTCACCTAAATGAACCGTTTAAAGCAAATTGCTTTCCCAGATACGACTCAGGACTATTTGCCATTTAGGAGTTGTTAGCGAAGTATGAAATATGCCTAATGAAATACACAGCTACACAAAAGTCAGGGCTTTTTTTATAAGTCATTCTTTAATGAAAGATGAGCCATTTTCTCGCAAGAGTGTTGCCAGTGTGTATATTTCTAAAGCATATTAAGAAATGTACAATCAGAAGCAGCATGCTGTTCTACCTTCTGCTCATTTCCTTGAAAAAGTTCCTGTCACAAATAGAAATGGTATCTGAAAAGACTCAGCGAGTGCATCTTTTCTAGGAAAAAGAAAAGATTTCCTCTTCATTTGAAGATTTGATTCCAGGGATGACAAGGCAGTTTGCAATTTCAGCATGTCTCCTGATTTTTATAAAAGAGAGGAACAACAGCTTCAAAGGCCCAGCTCCAAAGTATGAAACCCTTTTGAAAATTTATCTCAGTTCCTAAATACCTGCTTTAATAAGCTAGTGTCAATACATACACACCACTTGCACCATGAGGGTTCACATACAGGCCTGATAGTTGTCCTGACAGCCTCATCCCATTTCAGCTTTCCCAGAGCCTTCTGGGTTCCCCCATCATGTTTTACACACACATCAATCACAAAGCCAAACTTCAGGCTTCCTGCATCCCACCACAAAGGCAGCTTCCCCTACAAAAGGGGAACACACATGTGTTATGCCATGTTTGGACGCTGCTCATACCACAGCATGTATCAATATTTTCACTTGCTACAAGACAGGATTTAATCTGTATTTTAGCCACTTAACAGATGCATACCAGAAAAATGGCTGTAATATACTACCTACACATACTTTCTGGAGGCTATACAGACTGCTTCTGCACCAAGTGTATACATCCCATTTTATGACATTTCAAATAAGGGCAGCAAGCATTGGTATTGCACATATCTTATTACATCACAGTCCTGCCACGTCCTCTTGAGGGCTTTTAAACTAGCAACATACACTGTAAGTGGCTGCCTTGCATGCAGACTAAAATATGGACCACATTTCTCACCTCTCCTTCCCTCTGCCTAACCTCACAACCACCTCAGCCGAACATCTATAGAAAACAATAATGTGGTTTGGAACAGACAAAAGAAATCAAAAACCTTACTCTCAGGAACTGCAACAAACCTTAGCTGGCAGAGACTTGGGCTCCTTCCTGACTTCTCCACTACACAGGACAGACTACCACCAGCAAATCTCATGTATGACTCATGACAGGATTTATAGGACAGAAGCAGCTCTAGGCTCATGAACCCCAGTATTTTATTATTCTTACAATATATTCATCAATAAAACAAATGTAAAGAGCATCGTGCCCAGACTTCTAATTTCTTTTCAGTAAGATCCTCCCGTGGGTTTTTGTTTTATGGGGGTTTTTTTGGTGGTTGGTTTTTTTTTTTGGCTTTGTTTTTTTTGTAGTTTTTTTTTTTTTTTTTTTGTATCTGCAGTGGGTTTCCAAGAGAGGTTAAATGGCCTCACTAGCTATCTTCTTGCTTGCATTACACAGTCCCCACTCAAGGCCAGACCTTCAGCCAGCACAAACCCAAGCTACATCCCTTGCTCCCCTGCTGTTATTGGAACTTTTCTGATGTGCTGCAGATGGGGATTTGGCTCCTGCAGCTCTGATGTACGTGATAGCCCTTCTCGTACATGATGTTTTATGGAGGCAGCATTAATGCAAACACGACTCCTTGCTCTTTGAAAGGCAGACACATCTCTTACAATCTGACTCCAACAATTTATACACCTGAAGGGACCCCGCTGAAATGGCAACAGGAACCGTTTTTATTATTATTCCATCTTGTCAAAATTGAAAGATTAGAAGGTGTGTGTTTTTGAAGTGGCACACAAAGGCTGGAGTAGTGGGAGTTTAAGAGGCTCTGCCAAGGAAGAAGAATGCAAACTGCATGTTTGAAGCACTTGGCAATAGGCTATGCAAGTCCCTAGGAAGCAGTGAGACATGGGCAGTGAGGAGGAGATGAAATCAAAGTGTCACAAGACAAGTCTGAGCCCTGGAGACAGACAGGGAGAGGCACCAGGCATTAGCCTGGGAGGAAAGGCAAGAAGCTGAGTTTCAGTCTGTAGTCCTGAAGGACAAGGGAACATCAATGGGAGATGTCTTGGAGACAGCTGAAGACCTGAGGATTTGGGGTGGCATAAAGAATAAATTTATTGAGATAGGAGCTGTCAAATAGGTGCAGCAGGTTAAATCACATAAGAGCTTGAGGGGGAGAATTAGTCCTGTAAACCACAGGAATCAATAAAATAGAGTTTAAATGGAAAGATGCTGCTTATAGTAATGCTGACTAAAAAAACTGAATGAGACAATGAAAACCAAGACAGAACAAAGCAAATACAAATCACAGCACAAACAGGAAGTTCTAGTACATATCTTCTTGGAGAATCAAGAAAAATGCCAACATTCAGCTAGTGTAAACTGACACAACTCCACTGAAAGCCAAGGATACCCTTCACATCACTGAGTCAGCCTCAGTGATGCCTTTAGACTTCTCTAGGCTTCTTGTGAACTGTTCCCCAGTACTTTATTAACTACATCACATCATATGTGCAGGCATACCAGGCTAACACAGTGGTCTTCCCCCCAGCCTTAAGAAGTGTCCATAAATTGCATTTGAGGTAGGTGGTAGAAGGAGGATAAAAATATGAATATTGACTTTTATCCATTACTGACAGATGCTCCCATAAAGAAAAAAACTAAGGAGGCTTACTGTGTAATTGTTCGACACAATGATTTACTGTGCAATCCTCCAAAGCTTATCATGTAACTCATTGTGAAACTCCCTGATTTACTGTGAACACAGCAGAGCTTATCACAATGTTTTTGTGGGAAAGACTTGGCACTAGCTTGGGATAGGGTTTCACAGGCCATAAATGATGACTGACAGGTTCATTTCAAATGAGTTATAAAAGTTCTCTGTACAAAATCATCATGCTGTCTGTGTGACATTCAGATATTTTAACTTCAATGCTCTATAAACACTCCTTAACACCAAGAAATTACCAAACAAGCACATATATTATCAGATTGGTTTGGTTTACATTTCTCTTTCATTTTTTTACATTATCATTAGAGTCAGCCTTCACCTTTTCAAGGTCTATAAATGAAAAATTGAAACATTTCACTTTTCCTTCAGATTGGACTAGGTGAGGTATGTACAACCCTCCAACCCAATTATGAGAAGTTAAATGCTCTCAGATCAGGTAAAATAGTTTCAAAATCATAAATCTCCATTTTTGAAGGCTGAGTGACATGTTTAGGAAATGTAAACTGTGTGACATGTCAAATAAAGTCCAGCATAAAAATAATGTAAACACTGTTTAGCTAACTGTTCACCTGGTTTCCTTTTGCTTGGCTGAGCACATTAAACTTGGAAAAATAGGATAAACATCAGATCTTCATGGAAATCCTATGCTTGAGGCAGTCCTGACGATTAAATCGTAGTCAAGTACTGACTGCTACAGATAAGAGGGGAGATGCCATCAGATTTGGGTGGCTCCCTTAGCCAATGCCATGCTAGAACTACACAGAGATAGCAAGTCTGCCTTTCTCTACAAAGGACTGAAAAGGAATAGATGAAAATAGCAGCTGAATTACATGGACAATATGTTGAAAGTTAAATGCAGAACTGAAGAGGTCATAGATCATCCAGCAGCTACCACCAGTTCAGGCCAATTCACTGTCAAATGCTGCATACAACACAAGGAGAGAAGACTGACTGCTTGCTGAAGCAAAGCAGTCTGCAGGGGCCAACAGCTACTTTAAAAACTCATTTCCCCTTTACTCATTTTGTAAACAGCAACCTGGGCTTTACACAAGATCAAGTGCTCATCCCACTTGACGACACTATGAATTGCACATTATTCTACAGTGGAAAAGCTCATTCATTAATCTTGCTAGCATGAGTAAAGGGAAGATCAGGAAATGCCTAATAACCAGTTTACTCCCATCAGCCCAGTGCATGTCGTTGTACAGCACAGCTATGCAATCTTCTCTTTTGTTGTTCAAACAGGTGGATGCAAAGAGTTGCTTTCCTTATACTGGAGAAAAGCCAAACCTGTTGTAGGTCACCAGATGCTCTCAGTGCATATTGCACTGTAAGGATGGCCATCTCAGATCCCATGTATCAAGGCAGGCTGCCTTTCCCACTCCTGTCAGGGCTCAAAGCAACCTTAGAGGGAGCAAAGTATGGCCCTAAGAACAAAAACACCCTCAAGAAGATGGGGCTGAGCAAAACTCCCATTCCTAAACCCTGCTCAGTGCTGATACGAAAAAAATAAGAGCACAGCCCTGCTGCCATAGCTGTGACCATTCATAGTCAGTCAGGTCTGAATTTGGTACGTACATATGGGCTGTAAAAACTGCAGCTGAAAAGGACAGCTTGGGTGCATCTTCAACTACTCTGTGCTTCTATAGAAGAGCCTAACTTTAAGTGGCCCCACAAACAGCTCACAGCTGATTAGGTGGTGAGATGAGAGGCACAGCAAACGCATACTAATGGCATGGAGACTCATCTGCCCCCAAGACCATGGCAAAGAGCAAATTTTTACAAACAAGCTAAATTCACTACACTACTAAGGTTTTCTTGGATCACACTATGTTAGCTGTGACTGCAAGAGGAGTTCTCAAGCAATTTGTTTCAAAAAAAGAAAAAACAAACCCCCCCACCAATTTTCATTGTTCCTGTTGCAAAAAAAAGCATTAAAACAGACCTTGCACTGTTACAAGCAAAGGGCATAGCCACATAGCATAGGAGAGCCACAGAACTGCCTCAGCTTTGTCTTTTCCATGAGTGAGTGATTTACTCCCCTTATTTATACTGGAAAACAGCAGGATTTCCAAGTCCTGTAATTAATTTTCAATACTGTATAAGACTGGGCACCTGATTCCACTGACTACAAAGGGGACCAAAGCACACATTTCAGTTTAAGCATGTGACAAACTGTTTCAAGTAATCAGTGCCAAGGAAGTGTGCAGCAGTATCTGCTGTAGGTGCTTCCACAGCATCATTTTCCTCCTCATATGCTAACATGAATCAGTGCTATCTTGCCACTGGACTGGCTGACCTATTAAAAATGTATCTGGACATACAGCTGTACCCTGTGATATACAGTTAGCTCTGTTCCGTCAGATTGATTTAGGGAAAGGAATATGCTTATCTGGAAAGGTAAAAATCACAAGGCAGGAAAGGAACAGCTGGCAAGTCTTAAAGACAAAGGGGAGGCTCTCTTCAGACACTTTTCTTGTATAATTTATGCTGTAGACATTTTACTCTGTCTAATTGCCCCATTTCAATCTAATGTCAGTTAATCAATGACTTCTGCATAGCATGGAGGTGAACCCTGGATGCAGAACAAATGCATAAATTTGGTCTGCCTTTTTGCAGGCTCTGCTTACAGAGCCTCATTTTTTGCATTTGCTTTCTGGAGTTGAAATTTCTCCTCTTTTGACTCATCCTCAGCAAACACCCACGCTCTCCCTCTTTTGAGTCACAGTGGTTTTTGTATTTTTAAATCATGATTACACTTCTGTAAAATGTAGATTTTTTTTCAAGTATCTCACCACTGCTTTTTACTATTGTTGTTTTATTATCCTGCTATATTTATCTGGGAGGTCTGCTTCTCAAGCCTATCCAGGTGGTAAGATTCCAGATGTACCATGAAACAAATGTTGTGACTTTTTGCTTCGCTTCTAAAGTCTTGATATCATGCCTTTCTTTCCCTTACTCAATATATTCAACAGTACTTTTAAAATGAGAATATATTATCCCAAGTGCTTAGAGGGACCCACAGGTTTTTTTAATCTGGTAGGCTAATCTGTGTAGAGCAGTTGGAAACAAAAAACATTCAGAGATTATGCCAATTAACTCCACGTGTAAGGGATCTGATTTGGCAAGTGCTCCAGTCCACAGCTTTGGGAGATGAAGCCCATATTCTTCTATTACCTTCACACAAATACTACATTTGAACAGACACACATCCAAATTCACCTGTAGATATTCTGAAGAAGAACACTGCCCCTATCCCCGATGAGCAGACTCTTGCTTCTCCTTCAAACTTGCCCTATCAGAATCTGGCAAAATAATAGAGATTTGTTCATAATTTTTGAGGTAAACTGGAAAATCTGCCCAAGCAGTAGTTAAGCTGAGTGTAAGCCTTGAAACCAAGAGGCAATTTTCTTCCATCTTTCCCTGGATGCTAGATCAAGCCTTGTATGGAGTTGGACAAAAGTATGGGCAAACCAGTTAAGTGACACTGTTTTCTGTATTTTTTTCTAAATGGGGAAGAAAGGCAACTTAAAGCCCATTATTTATCCCATTTCTTTAAATAGCCTACACATCTAAGTTGTTTTGCTAAATATCTGAAACAGTGCCACGGGTTTCTTAAGAGCTGGATGTTTATTGAGGAGAAGTATTCAGGGGAATTTTACCTTGATCCGCTCTGCTACAAATCACTACAGTTCTCTTGAAACAATCCGTAAGATTTTGATCAACTCGTCACCAACACTTTGTCCAAAGAAAACAAACTGAGACAAACCATCCAACTTGTTCTCAGCTTCCAACCACCACTACCCCATCTTTTTTACCATAACCTGCACAGAAGACATGGATGCCAGGAGGCTCATGTTTTTATATGTGAAGTTCTTGAACAATAGCTTACGTTTGCACACAAAGTAGACACAAGATCAGGCAGGTGAGCAAGCACTGATCACCACAGAAACCCTTTGGCTGCACAGGAGATCGAAGGAGAGCATAAACTCAGCAGCAGCTCTCTGTCAGCTCAAGCTTCCACCAGCTGCATCCTTAAAGGAGCTCTTGTCCCCATGTTTCTGGGGAAAAGTCTGGAAAACTAGATCTAGGAGATCCCAGAATAATTGCTCTAGGATATTAAATATAAGTTTTGTTCTCCTAATAAAGTTCAGCCTTCTTACAAGAAATAGTAGATGGAGACAAAGCAGGTTCCTTCAGGTTAAGTAAATCTATTAACAGATTTATTTACCTTGACTAACTCATGTCTTCTTCCAGCAGGACAGGGAGGCAGGAGCTGCTGGCAGTATTAGGGCCAGCTGATGAGGAGAGCAGGGCAGCTTCAACCTCAAGTCCCAACAGCAGTCAAGTTCACAGCAATGACCCAGGTCTGGGGGCCAAGCTTAGTGACCAATCTAAAGGTCAGGGTCAAAACCAGATACATTCCACAGAGTGCCAGACAGGTTCACGCTGACAGGACAGCTCTGTCGCCAAGCTTGGGGGTCTATACACAGACCAGGAGCTACAGACCAGCAACCCTCCAGTACTGTTCAGAAAAAGGGCAGTGCTAAGGGCTGAGCTTAAATCCTGATCCATGGAGGGGGTGGGATGCCCCAGGTGAGGCTGGTTTGGGCCATTAATACCTATCAGTACCTCAGGGCACCTGGCACCTCATTTATTGTTCAATTAATTTCTGTGGACTTTTGCAGCAAAGTGGGGGCTTAGACTGTGTTATAACACATGCTTAAAAAAAAAAAAAACAAACAAAAACCCACCAAAGCAAACCCTAAGTAAATGAAATTATTGGGAGAGATCTCTATTAAAAATACCAGCTGTGATATGAAACCTCCGAGGGGATATGAAGTTTTATTCAGTATTTCCTAGTTGAACTCAACATTCTGCTCAGGGAGCTACAACAGTGCACAATCAAAACCTTCTCTTATTTACCACAACAGACTATTGTATTGTGTCATATTGTTGCTGGTACAGAAATTACTTAATATCAGTTTTGTAGCTCCAAATTACAGCTCTGAAATTTTCAGTATCTTTTATTCAATACACATTGAACTGCTACAATAATTGTTCCAAAATATGTGGAATTTGCCATAAAACAACTGATCAAGATCCCACTAACTTAAAACAGCCTTTTTCTTTTGCCCGTAAAGAGTAGGACTACCTGGGGATATTTTTTTCATTGCCAAAAGAGAGAATCAGATCAACGACAGTTTGGCTCATCGGGAAGATGTATAATGTATTTTATCTTCAGTTTTTGAGAAAACCCTGTGTCAGAAACGTGTACTGTAGGTGGAATAAATTCACTGCAGTATAAAATTAGAAATCATTCTGAGATCACATGTAAAACAAACATGGTCAACAATAAGGTTGTTTTAAAAGCTATTTGATTTGTGGTGATATTCCTCTTTTAATACACTATAATTATTATTTTATTGATCTCAAAGTTCTTGATATTTCAAAGGCTCTGATTCACATTTTTTCCAAATACGAGGAAAAAAATCTGTTGTACCACTTAAATGAGCAATCCGAAGTCTGTAGTGCGTGTCACTTTACAGGACAAAACAGTAGCAAAAGGAAACAAAAGCCGGTGTCAATCTTCGATGAAATTAACACAATTTAAAGCTGCTCCAGGCAAAACAATGAAATCTGTAATTTATCAGCACTGGATAACATCACCAGGGGAATTATTTAATGATTAACTACAGTGGGCTGGAGCCTGGGGTGAGGTGTGTTGGCTGCACTTGGAGTGTGTTCTGCCTCAGAGCTGAAACACTGTCCATTTCCACGGGAGAATAAGCCCTAGCAAGGGCTGTTCCTGCGTGGGACACATCTGGGGCAAGGGAAGTATGGAGACGACCTCCTCACCAGCTTTGCGAGTGTACGAATGCTCTGGACTGGCAATGAAAGCACTGACGTATTGGAACAGCTTTAAATGCAAAACCAATAAAACCACTCACCATAGGAAGGGCAGAAGCTGCTCTGTCGCTGCTGCAGATTTTATCGCTGACCCTTGTAGAAACAAGATTTCACACCAAGTATTTTTTGCTATAAAGAACTGAACAGGGGAAAAAGCTTCATGTTAGTATTTAATATTGTAGTGTAAGTACTGGCAAATTACATTTCTGCGCGTCATGGAAGCAATCTGCTTCTGTGACTAAACAGATTTTTGTGTCAGAGCTTAATGATGGGGCTCAGAGTGACCGGGGGAAGCCACGGGGAGAGGTGCCACGTTTATCAGCCTCCCACGGGGCGCAGAAACACAGACGGCATTCCAGAGCTGAAGACCAATAACCTGTCTGCACCCTCAGAAATAAGGAAAACAGGATAACTATTAAGCTATTGGAATCACAGACAGGCAAAACTGATGTAACCAAGAGCAGACAGCCTTGGGAATGATCTAATGGTTTGTGAATATATGTGCACACAGCCCTCCTCCTTGTCCTTGTGTGTGGCTGGGTCGCTCAGGTTTGGTGACCGCTGCTGTGAGTTCCCCCTCCAGCCTCTTCCTGCACATTTCACAGTGCCAGCATGGCCAGCCCAGCAGTGTAGGGTGCCTCCCGTGTCCAGGGTGTCCTCAGCACCTGTTTGCTGCCGCCTTGGAACACAGTGGCCTCAGGGATTCACATGGAGGGCACGCTTCAGCCAGGTAAGGCAGAGATGTCCATCCCAGCAGCGCCACATAGCATCTGATATTGGGGGCAGCAGGTAGGACCACTACAGACCCAAAAGGGATGAACTGCAAGCAGTGTTTGCAAAAATCAAAGAGCTGTTGGCTTTTCCATGTGGCTGAACTTCTCCCAGCTGAAGTCTGAGCTCCAGTCTTGGCCCTGGCTCTGTCAGTGTGGTTTGGCTGCAGGGCCACTTGCTCCTGCCCAAGGATGCTGGCTTGGTCCTGGCAACTCCCTAATCACACAGTTTTAGGATGGTGATTCTGATAGTAGTTGTGTAAACTCCACCAGGATGGAGCCACAAAGCTTTGGAGCAAGTGTATTTCCTCTGCTGGGAGAAGGACTCTGTGAAGTTATGCCTCTGTATAGCTTTCCATAGCCAATGAGCCAATAATTTGTTTTATTCTATTTTGTAGCCTGAAGACAGTGGAAATGTTGAAACAGAAATATCCTACATCAACTTCTCCATCATGGTAATAAAATAGTGCATAAGTTGTTCATTTAATAATGCATTTTTGTTATAGAGATGCTAATAGTGTGTAAAGTATCTTCATTTTTAAGTATTACAGTCATTAAAAACCATTGGGATATTAACTATGTGTTACCTTGATCATTTTGTGTCTGGGTTCTCTTCAAATTTGACATTTTTATGCATTCTGAAAAATGTCTTCAAATTGGTGGATCCTTTGTCATCATAACTGCTGAAGAACACCAACAAAGTTCTTGTTTCTACAATTAACAAAACTAAGGCTGTTTCCCCAAAAGACTATTGACAGCAATATTTATACACAGATTTTACTATTCTTCCTCTAAATCTCGTTGCTGATTAACAGGGTGGGTTTTTTCCTGAAGAATATGTTGGTTTTCTAGTTCACTATTGGTCTCCACAAATGACTGTGTGATGCAGTTTTGTGTCTCCAAGCCTACAGTAAATGAGAAACATTTTGTAGAATTTTCTTTTGCTCTTGAATTTTTCAACATGCACATGGGATAAGAATGTAACAAGACTCCAGTAGAATTTTATAATTGGATCAAAACACAGTTCACCCACATATGAGCTGGATTGGTTGTGATAGATGTCAGGAGAAATTCTAAGGCAATACTAAAATTCTTTTATTCCATAACTGCCAAATAAAATAGTACTAAAAGCCTGTGAGCAAAAGCCTCCTGGTTTGGCTGGGTTTAAATAGGAAAAGAGTAATCAGATAGTGGATGAGGCATCAGTAAAATCAAATTATGTGAAGCCAAATGCTACGATTGCTGTACCATCCTCCCTGCCTCCATTGCTATTTCAGTACTGAAGAGATTAATCATGGCTAGATAATTTGCACCTTGAATCCAAACCAGGTATGGTATCCCATCTTTGGGAATAACCAAAGGCTAAGCCCCCTTTCAGCTGTGTGTAATATCTCCTTGCAGCTCATCCAGCTGCTATTAAAACCATATCAGGTCTGGTTGGCCACCCAGATGCATAACCAGCCAGAGCATGCATGTCCTTCTGGGTTATTTACTCTAAAGCTGAAATACTGACTTGCCTGCTTACAAGAAAGAGGCAGTAATGTTTCCTCAGGGGTCTGAGGAAACCTGAGGTGCCTGGCCCCACCAGTCTGGACTGCAGAACCCCAATGGCCCCGCACTGTAAAGTTGAATTTTCCCCCTGCATCAGTCCTGCCTCACAACCAAACCTGCTGCATAGCCCCAGCCTGTCCAGGAGCATCCTGGCACCAGAGCTCAGCCTCATTTCTCTGCACCATGTACCCCCAACCTTGTGCCCCGCTGTGCTGTCCCACACAGTGTCATGTGTTCTGAGCCAGGGAGCTCAGGTGGGTGAGCTACAGATAACAATAACCCTTCCTACACTGGAGAGCCGGCTGCCAGGAGCTGTGCGCTGAGCTGTCTCCCAGGCACTCCAGGCACCATCTCTGAGACATTGAACTCGGCTCCAAAAGCATCGGTTCAGTAAAACAGACACTGTCGAAGTGCCCCCATTTCTTCACAAAGCACAAGGAGAAGCCATCCTGGAGCACCCATGGTCTGCAATAAAACCCCTCCAAGCAGCATCCTTGGTGGAGGCCAGAGCAGTGGTAGCGCAGGAGACGAGGATGAGCTCATGCCGTCCTGCGGGGGTGCGCAGCTAAAGCCCCGTCTGCTTGCACTAGCCTTTCCTCGGTGGGGATGTCATCACCCTGACCCGCAGTCCCCCAGGAATGCAAACAAAAACAGGGAAGGCAAAGCAATCCCCAGCACTGCCGAAGCCCCGATGCAGCCAACCATTGTTGTGTGCGGTGCCTGGATTTTATGTCAGTGATGCAACATAATTAATTATATTTAGATTAGATGAGAATACATTAGACACAGTGAGACGCTACCTTCCTGCCTGTCCATCCTTGGAAGAACTGGGCACACTTTCTTTCCTTATGCATATTCCCTTAATAATATATTTGTCACAAGGATTCTTCCTACACCCATCTGGCATATAGATATTTTTCCAAATTTGTCATTTTTTATGTTCCAAAACCTATTTTACTTCAGATGCTTTCATAATGAAGCAGCAAAAGCCTGCCATAGCTTGATATATGGAGCAGAAATCACATCTGTGCCAGGCTGTTTTCTAATCAGATAAAGCACTGAATACCTGCAGTGCTTTTTCTTCTGGTCTTTGAATAGATGTACCTGAGCGACTTCCAGTGCTAGTCTAGCTTTGCATTTACAATTACTAAAAAATACCATTCTTAGTTTTAGCTTTCAGCTAATTTCAGTGGTTTTAAAGCAAAAGAAAAAGAAGCATTAGAATTGCCTAGTGGTCCCCTCCACAACACAAACCATGGAAAGTCATTCTGTAACTTGGGCATCAGCCCAAACACTTGTGCTTGAACTAGAGTGTACTTCTCAGGAGGGCATTTGCCCTCATTTCTCCTTTCAGTGCTGTCATTCACACCATATAATTTAGACATCTGTTATGAGTGAAGAGTGAAGGGGGCAACAGGGTGGGGACTTCAGTGAGTTCATACCATACCCCAGACAGAAGGATAAAAAGAGTTGTGATGTCACATTTTTCACTGGCACCTTAAGTTTGTGGTGCCAGGAACTTCACTTAACCCAAGAGAGTCATAGGGAGATGCTTCTACTTTTGTTGAGCCTTCACTTGCCCTGCTGTGGCCTGGCTCCTCGCTACTCCCTGGCTCCTTTGCGTGCACACAACCAACAGGCAAGATGGATTCTGCAGGAGGTAATTTCCTCTGAAGCCACATTAACTCCCCAGACACACTGTCTGCTCCTCGTGGTACATCCCTGGAGAGGCTTCGTTGGCACAGCAGAGACAGGAAGGCTGATGGTTTGTGGCACTCACATGTGCCAAATCCCGGGAGAGAGTTCCTCCTACTTTGAATTTCCTCTGTTCATATAAAGCAGAAGGACAATCTGAGGCATTGCTCTCAGCATAGTTCAAAACACAGTTTGAAGTGTGAATTTTTCAATATTTGAAGCATTGGCTTTTATGATTTATTTATTGATATTCCAGGACAAGCATCACAGAGTGAGGCTGATGCCTACTCCAAATATAACGACAATCACTGAATGGATAGCAATATTTTCATAGACATTTTGTCCATTACTATGCAGATAAATTTTGTCTCTGTATAATAACACAAAGATACCAAGATGATAAGATCAAGCATATTGGAGAAACACTAAAAAAACCCCAACCCTGAAACAATTTGGTTCATATTGTTTCATTTCTGACAACAGTATGCAGTTTATGAACAGAATCTGACTTTATAGCGGGTGTGACTCAGGCATAGGAGGTGTGCAGGGTTTGCTGTCTCTTATCCCTTGAGTCCACCTTGTAATATTGCTGGTATCCGTGTGTAACAGATAGTGTTGTGCAGTGGGCTGGAAGATAATAAATAGATGTGAGCTGATGATTTACAGGAGGGTGCTTGGAACTCCTTGAACCACTGGGGAAGGGAAACTGTGCCTGTGCGAGGCTGTGCTGTCAACCTCGCAATAGTTTTTCCTCTCTCCTGAGGGCAATTTCTCCAAGATGTAACTTGCTTCCTGCCTCATCATCTGGAAATTCACAAATCAGAGGAATTGTGGTTAATTACTAAAATGGCTGATCCATAGATTGTTAGCTGTCAGAGCCGGGGGGGAGGGGTTTAATTGTTGTATTCCTCTGAAAGGATTTCTCCTAAAGTGATGAAATAACTCACATTAATGAAACTTGCAAATAGAAGACTTTTGTGATTATTTCCAGTTGTTGCAAGAATTGCTTATTTAAAATGCATTGCTTTCTTAAGTGAAGAAACTTATATTTCTCCAAACATCCAGAATAAATTTAGCCCTAAAACATTCATAACAGAGGATGAATGCATATCCAGGCTAACACTGCATGTGATCTCTGATCATACAGTAGTTAAGTTATACAATCACAGTGATTTATGGTACTAAACTGTGGAGCCTCATATCTGCAGGGGTGTGGGTAAAGGGGTGGAACTCTCATCAATCAAAAGACTATACTTGTTCAGCATTTGGATAATTAAGGCAGACAATAAAAAAGCATGAAATAATATTTTAAAAAATGAAATCACAATATCTATTTGCATAGTGTTATTAAGCAATGCAGTGCTGAGACATCTTTTCAAAAAGCTTGCCTCAAAATCCACTCATTATCTTGTAGCACTCAATATATGTGTTCTTCATATTCATGCTGAGGGTATTTGTAGAGTAGTTATATAATACACATACTGTCTTTGACTTAAAAAAACAGGATTACAAATGATGGCTATCTTTCCAGTTTATTCCAAGACAGAGACAAAACAAGAAGGAAAAAACCTCAAAACCGTAAGCAATTTTAAAGTGTAAAACTCTAAAATTTCACTTATTCTATTGATACTGTTTTTCTTCCAATTCACCAAACCCAGGTAGAGATAGTCAGGCATAATGAGGGGCTAGCACAGGGGAACTGTATTAATCAAACAATGTTCAAAAAAAAAAAAGTTTAATTAACTGCATATTTTGTAAAAGCCACATTTCATTACTGTTTGTTAGGAAGATGGAAGCATGCACTGGAAGCACTAATTCTAATTATTACTTCAAGTGGGAGTTTTTGGCAGAAGGTCAAGGAATAATAGAAGAATGTGTGAATCTGTGCTACAGCATAGCAGTAAGACTAATCATTTGAATACAGCCAGTTGCTTTTTCTTGGACTGTCTGTGTGCTGTTCAATGTTCTGGATGAATCTAACACAATCAGCCTGTTCTCTGGTGTATATCCACTTCCTGCTGACTCAGGGCAGCTTGCCCCTTCTGCCATTTATTAAAATGAAACATTCCTATTAAAACAACATTTTTCACAGAGATGACCAAATAGATATTAGTAATGACATTATTAAAACTATTTTGTTTAAAATGAACTGTCACACTTGTGTGTTGCAAAGCAACACAAACAAATCTATTTCATTTAGTAAGAAATTGCTTTGAAGAGCTGGATTTCTTTCTTTCTATTAGAAGGTATTGCAGAGGGGATGTGATGTGTGCTCCAGGAAACTGCTACCTTTTATAGCTATTAGAAAGGAGGAATATTGTTCCTAGTACTCTCCATAGCAAATAATGTATAATTCATGAATTTCATTAACATGCAAATATGATCCATGGCCTCCTATGTTTGTATCTCCTAATAATCTATTAATCGTTTTAAAAGTAAAGGGTAATAGAAACATTTTGTATGAGCAACATTTACTCGTAGTTCTCTGTGTTTTTCTCTAATTGTATAGTACAAGCATGTATGGAATTAAAATAGAAACAATGGAAATTAATTAACCTATGATTCTCAAATAAATATTTATTGAACATAAGGTCACATGCCCAATAACTTGTGATTCACTAATGAAAGACTCCATTATCATTAGATGACAACATGCCTTAGAAAAATTGTGCTGGGGGGATTGAAAGGTATTCATACCATAACTATTGCTTGAAATGACCCCTAGATTTGGAAATAGTATTGAAATTTCAGCTCCCCGATCAAACATGGATGGGACAAGAAAACTAAGTATAATGTGCATCCTGAAGACTTGGACTTTTCAGTTTTCTTTGAAACAACAGTGGATAGATAAGATTTTATAGTGATGCAACCTTGTTTAGTGTTTTAGGATCAGCTACTCTCCACTTCCATCTTCTAACTGAAACTTCAGAGCTGTCCCTCTGAAAAAACGTGAAAACCCACTTCTTGCTTTGTCAGAGCAGACACACAGCATTACCAGGCAGATAATTCTAGATTTTGGGTGAGTTTTTTCCTACTCTGAGCCCTTGGTGCTCGCAGGTTTGCATGCTTTGCCTCCAGCTCTCTGCAGTGCCACTGCACCTCCTGTGCCCGAGTGCTGGCACTGCTGCCCTCCCCTGCACTCCCCACTCAGCAGGTACCCCAGCCCCATCACTGAGCCCCTCACCTTTCCTTCTCCCTCTCCAAAATTCCACAGGTGGGGATCTGCCAAGATAGTGATTTCACTTCCATATTTATCAGAAACCACACAAAGAGAAACAGCGCAAGACATGGGCACATCTGCTCTCTGTAAAAAACATACATTTAAAGTAATGATGCTGTAGGCAACAACAAACCATTTTAATCAATTAATGGAAAGAAACATCCTGTCAAGGACAGTTTTGATGATTTTCATATTACAACCCATAAGCACTGGACAGTATTTTAGACCAGGGCTGAGGACTTTTTCTCTGAGTCTGCAGAATTTGTCTGTTCTCCTTTGTCTCTAAGGAGAAAAAATGTGTCAATCCCCACAGCATCTCTTTATTTCTAATAAAAAATGTTCCTCATATCACATAAATATGGGAGGAATGATGGACTTCTGAACATGTTTTAACAAATAAATATAGGGTGTTTTTTAAAACAAATGCATACGTGATGCAAGAGCCCTTTATTTTACCCTTCCTATGATGCTGATTTCTCAGAGAACAAATCAGGCTGGGAAACACAGACAGGACTTCAGCTCAGTGCCTCAGCTCACCCTTTTGTGGGTAACTGTGTGGCATGCAGATCCTGACCATAAGCTTGTGCCAGTGTTTTAATATTCTACTGCGATGATCTTTTTCAGGCTAACTGTGACTAAAAAGTCAGTTTCTTATCCACACTCTCATATGTCACACCTCTATTACAGCCTCCTCCACTTTGAAGCATGGAAGAATACTTTGTCTCAGAAATGAGAATTGCCTGAAAGCTACATCTGTGTGAATTTGGGAAGCTGGGTGGTGGGTCCACCAGGAGAGAAGTGGTTCAGGAAAAGAGCTTATATGCTATTCATATCAACCTATATGTATAGAAAAAAAAATTGACTTGTTTGGTAGAGGCTACCTGTCAGTATAAACAGTCACAATCGCATTCACAATGAAGATATGCCAATTTTACACAACAAAAAAGCCTGTTGGTACATATATTTCACAGTTCGTTACAGATTTCCTTAATTAAATGAATGTAACAAGTTGATTAGACTTGAGAAGCTCTGAGAAAAGTCAGATCCATTTATACTGAAAAGTAGGACTAAGAAATAAATTATTCACAGTTGATTAGACTAAGACAAGCATTTCTCAAACATTTCTCAATACTTCAGAAAAAGCGACATATTGAACTCTATTTTACTGTGAGGCTCAAAATGGCAATTAACAGTCCTAAGCTGCATATAAAACCCAGTATGAACCACGTTTACCAGAACATTGTGTGTGAATCAAATTACTTTATCTTTGGTTTGAAGAACTTAGAAATAATTGCCAATAAGTATTCATGTATAGGATCAGTTTTTTGAAACAAGTTATTTTAATTACTACTAGTGTCAGGAGTACGTGTTGTCGATTTTATTAGACTTAATGTGTTTAGTGAAGCTCCCTGAACTGTAGCTGATTTATTTCTGTAGAGGATGAAATATTTAATATATCTTTATTATTCATACTTTCTAATATTGTATTCATTTCTAAATGAAATTCCAACATTTGATGCTTTTGCCATGTTCATGGAGAATACCAGGATGAAGTGCAGTGATGTATCCATGTGTTTCTGTATACCCCACTTCTAAAATAAATATCCTCCAAGCTGCTCTCCATTGCCCACAGCTGGACCCCTGACAGAGTCATGAGTGGGAGCCCTTCCATGAAAGAATGTGAATGGGAAAAAAGGGAGAGACAGGAAAGGTCCCTCAGAGGTGAACAGCTTGGTCCTGAAAAATTATAGAAAACCTTGATGATTTTCCTTTAGCAGCTCTTTCAGCAATGTTTTTCTCAAACATGGAGCTGGGGAACCAAGGCCACATCCTGCCTGGCACAACATGCAGTGAGGGGTCACCGGCACAACGCCACTGCCTCCTCCCTCACAGAGGAGCAGACTCAGCCGGCCCTACACCTACAGGAGCTCTAAAGGAGTAAGGCAATAAAGGTAAAACAATGTGGCACTTCACGATAATCCTTTTTTTCATCATCCAGTTCCAAAGGTATTATCTTGAATACATCAATCCCATGCGAAGGTTTTACAGATGTCTGCAAACATTCATACTTCAAGGAACACAATAGTTACGCACTTTACTGGTGTGATATAAATTAGCAGTTTCCCACTCTTCATTGCCACAATAAATCCACACAGAAAGAACTGTTGGTATATACAACAACATCAAAGAGCCTGGAATAGAAATAGTGAATTGCAGTTATAAAAATAAATTTCTAAAAAGAAGAGAGGAGCAAAAAGGGAGACGAATGTTCTAATCTTACCTTCATCATAATCTTATTAGCATTTCTCAGTGAGTAGTTCAAGTATCAGTCTATACTCTTATGAATCTGTCTCATAAATATGTCAAGTGCAAAGTATAGTTATTTTAATAGTCTGTGTTGGTGGGCCATCATGGATTTAATTAAGAGACAACTAGTGTATGAAATATGACACAAAAGCACCAAACTAAATGGAGAAATGTTTTACTGCAGATTTAAATCAGCGACACAGAAGTAATGATGTTCTGGCCTTAGAATCCTACCTAGATTTAATTAATGCAGACCAGTGCAGACCTGTTCTTACAGGGGGGAAAAAAAAGAAAAAAGCAGCATTAAAAATAATGATTTAAGCTATACTATGTTATTTATAAAGACATTTGCATTATCTGCATCTTCATTATGTTATCCATAAATATGTGATGGTTTGTGCCTCTGAAATTAATTTTAAAAAATAATAATTTAAAAAAGCTGGAAATGCAAGTTCAGTAAAAATTGTTAAAATAGTACTTTCAGCTATCCATTTTTCCAAAATGAAGCCTTTATTAGGCTTCCTGCCTTTTTTCCAAGGGTCTCAGAATGCTCAAATAATTCTGCTACAAAATTGACAATAGTTGCAAAATTGACAAAGGTTGCAATGAAAACTGTTATTTTCCATCCAAATCTGCTCTTTCTCCATCTTTTCAAAAAAACGAGGGCATAGTCAGCACTGTGAGTATGCAGGATTAGATTTTTCAGGCACTGCACAATCCTTCCTGCTATCATTTTGGTGCACGGTTTTGATAGGAGAGATTTGGCAAGATACACTGTTTTTAAGAAGCAATGCAAGAGCATACATTTTCATGTTTAAATTCTTACTACTTATATGAGTTTAACACTATTTTAGAAAGAAAGAATCCAATAATTCCATGAAACTATTCCAATATCTTGAACTGATCTTGCAAAATCATCAACTGCCAACAACCTCAGTTGCACTGAAGTTGAAAGCAAGGCTTATTATTGATTTTTAAGGGCACAGAAGCAGATGCTGAGAATATGCAGTTAAGTATATGCCTGTCTGGCTCTCAGAATTGATGCTTTGGTCAACTACAGGGACCATATTTAGGCATGATTTTCATGTATAAGACTTTGCTTTTTATTAATCTGATCCAGCAAGTACTAGCTATTGCATGTTAGCTTTCTCAATTCGAGAGGCTTCCAGTCATTTAGATGAGAATAACCTTTAATTGGTTGGTTGGTCTAGCAGGCACTTAAAGTATTCATAGATTTTATTAACCTTTTACTATTAATGGAGAAGAAAAAAGACACTGGCCAGAAAGCATCATTAAGTGAACTTCATCCCTGTTTTCAGAAAACTCAGAGCTGTGGACTCTAGGTGCTGTCCCAACACCATAATTTGGACTGCCAGGAATGTAATAAAAACAGTAAATTGACACAAAAATGGAAGTGCTTGGGAGAAATAAATTCATACTACTTTTATTTTTTGGTGAAGAAAACATCAAAGGTTTGCAACTCAGCCATGGAAGGCAAAAATGGATAAAAGGATAGTGCCTATAGTTTCAAAATATTTTTCTCTTTAATGAACAGTTGAAAATATCCATAAATCTCTTCCAGTATTACTGTATTTAAAAAGCAGTCAAGTCTTTTGTGCCTGACATGTTTATAGTAAATCTATTCTCATCTGTCATGTTTGCATAAATTGTCCAAAAGTTCACTCTGTCTTGGCTGTCTTTCAGTTTTCATTAGTATTGAAGTAATTTTTGGAGTAAATGAAGGGGAAAAATGCCCAGAAACTGAGATAATGCATAGAAAGAACAAGACTTTGGATAACTAACAAGAACAAACACAGCTTTATTCAACCAAATTCACAGAAATTTGTTTCTTATTGAACTAAACAGCATGAATTGTGCATGTAATAAATGAATTGTGTGTAATAAAAGTATGAATTGTGTGTAATAAATATATTAATTGTATGTAATAAATAAATGTATTAATTCTGTGTAATAAATATAGAAAATAAGGATGACATTCTAAATAATATATAATAAGGTAGTAATATAGTGCAAACAGGTATTTATATGGACATCTAACTAATCAAAAAGCTTCTGACAGAGGTCTGCTGTGAGCCATCACCCCAATTTAGCACAGCTTTGCACCTTCTTCTGATAGTAAGAACTACCGTGCTGACACAGTGTCAGTCCCAATCTTTCACCTTCTTCCTCAATTAAGGAGACTTATATAACAAAAATGAAGAAAACAGCATCTCAGAACTGCCATGTGGGTACAGCCTGAAATGCGGGGCTGGCTGAAGCCCCTGGGGAGGGATAGAGGGAGGGGAGGCACTGCACAGCTGAGAGCCCCTACCTTCTCATGGGACAGAGGATCCAGGTGCCTCCAGAGCTTGTCCTGGCTTAGCTGTCTGCTCCATCCGGGATTTTCCTCAGCACTCACAGCCTGGCAGTTTCCTCTCCCAGCCCCAGCAGCTGGAGGCATCCCCATGGCCCTCCTTGCAGTGCTCAGCTGGGCCTCGTGTGTGTTTGCAGGAGGCAGTGCAAGCACAGCCCCCTTCCCATCCGGGAGGAAGGAACAAACACGGAGCTTTCATCTGCTCAACAAACATTTCCAAATTCAAAACTTTCCTCTCAGGAATAATTAGAGCCACTTTGAGTGGCATGGTAACTGCAGCATCTAAACACCTTTTAGATTACTTTTAGCACAAGGTAGTGACTTGATAAAAAGGGCTGAAGATCAAGGACAGCATTTTGCTGAGTCACTTAAGTAATAAAGAGGTGAATAGGTAAGAAACAACTGTACAGCTGCGCTGCAACTGAAGAAACAAGGAAACCCAGAACTTTCCACTCTAGACTCCCATGGAATCAAACCTAAAGATGTGCAGGAAGAAATTTACCCTGGTCTACTCTCTGCACAATGTGTTCATTAGATTTTAAAATAATAGGGCACTATATCTCTTAGCCTCAGGGCACAGTTGCTTGTGATTTCCACTAAAAGTCTTGTTGACAGTGGGGTTTGTTCAATGAAGTGTGAACATAACAATGATTTTGCAAAGGGTTTTACCAAGTAACTTACATTCACAGAAAGCTCCCCACACCTCTGTATCAAAAACAATTTGCAGAATTAAATATTTAACAAACAAGTTTGAGATCTGCAGTGATTAAATTAGTGAGATAATTAGGTAGATATTTAAGGTTAATGTTTACAAGTAGGTTAATTATATCCTTTCCCAAATTTCTGTTTTCATTTCACTTGACATGTTGCAATAACAGTGAAAGTGAGGCCACACTTGCAGGGATGGCAGGCAAGGCAGCATGTGTCACCAAAGGTGTCTAAACACACGCTTCTGAGGGAACTTTATTCCAACATACAGTCTTAGAGCTTTATGTTCTTCACGTCCCAGCAGTTCTCCATATTTTAGGGTGAATTCCTTTGAATAACACTTAAGATCTGTACAAAGAAATATTTTCTACAGGACTTGCAGGATTTCATAGCTTCAAGACTTCACACAGCTCTCTGATGTTAATTACAAAAGAGACAGCGTTTAATGCTCTGTACTGAACTTCGTCCACTTGCACAACTCCTGTGTACAAGACTGCAGACAATGGAAAGAGCTGAAATTCCCTCTGACTGGACTTCACAGAGGTTACTTCTCATCTACTGTAATGAAATTAAGAACAAAATCTGCTGCAATGATCAGCTGGATGGTTGTAGAAAATCGAGAAGGGAATCAAGTACTACAATAAAGTTTTTAAAAACTATTTAACAGTTATTTGTGCAGAGGCATCAGGACACAGCATCTGGATTAACTTACATAAAGCTATTGTGCAAACATGTCAAGTCAGTGCAGCCATGGGCCCTGAGAAACCAGGGAGCACACCATGCAAACACTGCAATGCTCCCCAGCCTTGAGCTCAGCCACAAGCTGATGCTGATGAGAGAAAAGGTGCTGAAGATTTCCAGTAGCAGAACAAACATTTTTCAAGCATCTGAACACTGTTCCCTCTTCTGCCTGACAGAGACTATCCATTTGTTGTCTCTTCAGCATACCAGAGCCCAGGACCAAACTTACCAAACCCTGATGGCACTAAAATCCCACATACGGGGCCGAGCTTCAAAATTTTCACCCCTAAAACAAGAGAAGTTGAGACCCAGATACTGTCAAACGTTATGATATTTGATATACACATCTTATTTAGACAGCACGTGTGATTTGTAACCATTACATCCATCCCAGCACTTTTTACAAGGCTTCCCTCTTGGTAAACATACAAGATGTAGTCCACTGAAGGCCTCCCAGCCCAGCTGCCCTCCCCCAGCAACAGGCAGCCTCAGAAAAAGTTCATTATTCATTCATTGTATTTTTTTGGATTCTTCCATACGGGAAGACAGCTATATTTCACATCAGGGTCAGGGCTGCTGGGGAGCCCATGCTCACAAGCCATGGGATCCTGTCCTGTCCCAGTTGCTTGGAGCGAGTGCCTTCAGCTGTCCCTGCATGGCAGGGGTGGCTCCTGGAGAGGCTGTGCTACCTCTTGCCCTAACACAACCCCAGAGCTCCCATTCCCTGGAAGAGAGCCCATTTCTCCCCAGGAAGAGAGTGTTTTCTGGCTGTTAAAGGACATCTGCTTTCTCTCATGTCGACTCATGGCCCAGCCTTCCCCGCACAGAGCCCCTGGGAGAAGCACACGCCAGGCAGCCAGGCCCAGCCTGCCCGGCCCCTCCATCCCCTTGACTGTGGGCTCATAAAGCTGGTACCAGAAAAGCAAAGCACACTCATTGTACAGGCCTGGTCTGTGAGGGACAAATGAATAAAAAGGTTTGTGTCAGACTTTCTCCAGCTATCATTTTGCTGAGAAAAAGAATGGATATCCGTGTCTTATCACTGTCTAAGGAGGATGTACTTTTCTGTACCTCTGCAGCTACAAAAATCAACCCTCTGAGCAAAAGGAGTCACCTTTTAAACTAGAATAAGCCACAGCGGCTGGTTCTTGGGTTCTGCACCACAAGAAACTACGTCAAAACTTTAACTGTTTTCTGAATTTTTTAGGCTGCAAAATCTTACTCAGTGTTGTTTTGTTTCAATTTTTATTTTTTATTTTATTCTAGTATGGTGCTGTTATTCAACACATTATTTGATCAATTTGCCATAGCATTAGAAAGCACTAATGTGCTGATGCCTGCTGGACCCTGCTGATAAGAAGGCTCACAAGACAGGAGCTGGTGAAAATCAGTCTCTGTCCTTTTGAAAAATTAGTTGAAGTAATTTCACATTTTTACTTTTCCAAAGAGGCACTACAACCATTTCTCTTCCTTTTTTATTTATTGTTCAGAACACTGCAACATAAGCACGTGCTTCTCTATCCCCCAGACCTACTGGCACAGACACAGCCCTGCTACGTAGCATTTCAGTGGCGAGCACGGAGGTAGGGACGCTCTGGGTTGCACCGTATTTGAACGAGCGACTGCTGTGAGTATACATGCAAGTAGAGCAACTGATTTTTGAAAGGCAGTTAGATACCCAACCAGTAATTGTGTGCACAATTACTGTGATTACACATGTAATCATGGTCATTGTGCTTTCAAATGATGCATGTGCTATTCTAAAAATTCGCTGCTGTATTACTAAAATTAATGGAGATTTGCCATCAATTTAAACTGATGGAGGATCAAACACTATGCATTGTGGCAGTAGTCTTGATATATCCAAGAGCAAATGCAATTTTTGCAACCCAAATGTTAAATTTTCAGAGTGTGTTAAAACAGTAAAAGAGGGATGGAGACATAGTTTCTTAGCATATCTAGATATGTATTCATTATGCATTTGTTAATAAATTATCTTTTTTGAGATAGAATTCTCTATTCGAGTCAAACTTGACTGACATTAAGTGAAAACCAGGGCTCTGGCTCAAGGCTTCTTCCTTTAATGTTTCCAATTAGCTCAGGTTATATAGCCATGCATGCATTTGTTCATGGCAATATCTTTGGGTTTTGACAGCCTTGTCCTTCAAGGGTTAACCAGGATTTTGCAGTGAAAATGGTGTGCAATACAGTAAGTATAGTGATATGTAGTATTTCACGTCTAGTCTTTGTCCATGTTCTAACAATGTGCATTAAATTTCTTACTATTGTCTCTTTTTCTGATTAGTTTACAGCCCTGTAGTTCCAGCTGTTTTATTCTGAAACTCTAAAACCCTGTCACTAGGGAGTTCTGTGTAATTGCCCATAATATGCACCACATTATCCATTTCAGGAACTGTGCTGAAAGACAGCAGCAATAAGGGGTTTTCTAAAGGCAGTCTGGTTTACACTAATGGATCTAACAGGAAGGAAATGCAATTTGAAAGAAGCTGATGCATATGTTCTATTGTTGAATATAATGTTTGATTTAATTATTAACTGTCTGTGATGGAAAGTCAGATCCTGCTCAGTTCTGCTTACAGTTTGGTACTCTCCTACCAGCAAAAACAGACGATTCAGTCTAAGGATTTAAGAGTTCTTTGTAAAGTACTGACATATAATTGTGGTTTTATATAATATCAACTGAGGAACCTCAGTTGCATGCTTCTTCCATGCAAGCTGGCTTCCTTTTATCAAGCTAAATATACAATATAGAAGCTAACACTCTTTTATTTTTCCTTGCACAAATCAGGAGATTCTCACAGTTAACAATCTGCTATAATTATTTAAATAAATATGATCCAAACTGAGTTCACATCCACTGCTGTTCATGACTTATTCCTTTTCTTTTATTATTATTATTTTACATTATATGTCATACATAGCACGGCAGTCAATCTAACTCTGTATCACCAAGGAAGTACACCGTGGACCCAAGTGAATTTTTAGGAAGGAGTTAAAATGTGCTGGCATGACTATACCTACTTTCTTTTATCAGGAACGGAATATTTGGCAGCCTATTTCAGTCCAATTCTATAATTGGTGTTTTGTGATGTCTAGTAAATTGTTGCATTGTATTACAAAGGTCCTTAATTCCATGGGTGGGTGTTAACATGGTGTAAGGAATGAATTCATTATGAAGAACTCTTACCTGAAATTCCATTATCCTTTCCTCACCATGGTGACTCCTATCAAACTCATTCATATAATGTAATCTGGAAAAAAATAGGTGCTGATGCTAAATGGCTGCATTTCCAGAGGAGTTTGAAGGTAAAAAAATCATAGCTCTTCTGCATCATTCAGAGAAATACAATATCTTAACACCACTAGTAAACAAAATAATTGAGCAACATAATTTCAGTTTTGTATTTTGTATCTGTCTGGTGAGATTATTATCTTTGACACTATCTTAAACAGATGTAGGACTGGAGTTGAAATTAAACAATAGTAATGATATTTGGAGAGCATGCAGAATGCACACCTTTCTACAAGTAGTGCACATAGCATTAGCTCTGTGGGATGTACCTTCCTCTGCAAACTCCAAAGAGATTTGTTACTTCTGTTAGGAGGTAACAGAGAGAAATTAAGTTCCTAGGAAATACACCACCATGTCTCAGACACCTAATTGATTTGGACAGCTTAAGAAAAAGTCAAGACCCCTTCCATCAGGTATTTGTGTTCTTGGTGTCAGTCAGCCGACTTCAGTCAAAGACTATGAAAGAGCCACTGCAGTAAAATCCATCTCAGATTTATCTGAAGACTTCTGCTTGTAATCTGTTCTCTCTTGTAAGGATCTGAGAAGATTTTAAGCTTTCTCAAAACCTAAAACATTTTTAATATTTTGGTTTAAAGAAGTACCTGAGAGCTCAGATCAAAATATAGCCAGACTGCTTTAGCCCATGATTCCCATCAGAGCAGATTTCTGCTGGGTCTTTCCTGTGTCAGATCATAGAAACAATCTTTCTTAGGCTGTTTCAGGAGTTGTGAAAAGGATTCCTCCTAGAAATCCTTTCCAGAAACCAACAAATTCCAAAGCATGCAGTTTCTTTCGAAAAGTTAACAAAAAACCTGCAAAACAGGTATGAGCTGAAGTCACTCCTCGTTTTGCCTAAAGTTTTCCCTTAGTTTCACTGTTACTCCTACTCCTAATTAAAAGTTTATTGAAGCACTTTGCATACTCTAGTGTATTGAAAAAGCAATTGTTGGAGTGAGAAGGAAAACTGTCAGTTCTGAAAATAGCTTGGACTGCTCATGTGTCATTCTCAGTATATGCTGAAATATCCAGAAAAACGTGGCTCATGCTAAGGATTGCATCAGATACCAACACATGTATAAGCAACCCTCTCTCCACCTTCTCCTCCTGAGGCTCATTTTTACAAAACACGTGGTTAGAATTGAGCTGTGCCTCCTGCCATTGGAGTAAAATACAATGCAGCAGAGTACAAAGGAAGTTTATTCCCCACGTATATGTAGGATCTGTCTGTAGAGCTCAGTGTGAGAATTAAGAGCAGACACGTGTAACCGGCACGCTGCAGGGGGGGGAAGCAGACTGGTTTTCTTCGATCCCATGACCAGATCTCAGGTAAAGAGAAGTGCCAAGTGTCAGATCATTTGCAGACCACAAATGCTAGGTTCTTGCCCAGGTCCTGGGAACTCATCCTCCTATCTCAGCCATGCCAGAACCCATCTGGCCTGAGCATTCCCAATGCTCCCCCAACACACCTGTACAATAAGAGTGGTGTGACCAGTCCACCCATCCATTCCCTTCTTCCCTTCTCAGCATGCAGCTCCCCGCACTGTTCATGCTTTGTCTTCATCCCGAAGTACTATTCTGTATTTGCTGGCTTAGGCAACTCCAAGAAGGTGACTGAGAAGTGTATTAGTGGCTACACAGAAGGGCAGTTGAAAAAGGTTGCTGTGAAAATCATATTCACAGAGAGACAGAACTGAACTCACGCAGGTGTTTCTCCATGTCTGCTGTGACTCCTCTAGGCAGCAAAACAGGTGAGTTTGCTGCATGCTAATCAGGAAAAAGAACATCTGAAATATGCATCTGCACATGAGCATCTGTGCAGAGTTTCTCCAAACCAGTTCTCAAGTGCATTTTTTTCCCTGTATGGGCCTCTTTTGTACTTTGTTGTGCCAAGAGGCTTATTTTTTATAGGTGGAGAGACCCTATCCACCAGCCATCAGGGAGTGCTATTAATATGCAACATCTTGAATGCATGAGCTGAATGACAAGCTGGCAGTGTTTGAGAATGTGTGGTCCAAGTTTATGTCTCTCCCTGAAGAGGCGAAAAGCCCCTTCCCAAACTCTCTGCCAAACTGCAAGAAATGAGAGAAAGGAGAATGGGCAACCTATTTTTCTGCTTCTCTCTTCCTAATATCTTCACCGTGGCGTTTCCTTCCCCTGGCCACAGTTAATGTGAACGGCTGATTTCACATAATTTGCTACTGAGCTTCAATGTCAGAACACAATAGCAGAGTTGTTAAAGTGGGTTTTTTCTTGAAAAAAATGCTCGTGGAAGAAATCGGAAATATTTAATAGCCTTTATACATACATCATGTTTTAGATTCATGCATCATTCTCTATCCTGCATCTGAAATGTACTGACAATAGTGAATTAAACTGAGGTCCTGAATTTTAGGCATATTTGCACTTTGCATTTGGTTACATAGTGTCACTATGCAAGGCTCAACTCAGTAAGTTTTTGAGCCTGGAAAAACTTGCTGAGTGTTTTATGTGCCTGAGTAGGAAAAAAGGATACTGGCATGTCTCATTATGGGCTAGTTACAGTTTGATCTAGGAAGAGTGAATAGGTGTTTCTTACTCTCCTCACCAAGAAGATGGGGAAGGATGCAGAGGGAAGAAGAAGAATCAGTCACCATCCCTGGCCTCTAAACCAACCTGTGGCTGTTCCCAGACACTCGGTGGGGCTCAGGAGCTGGACTCTGCTTGTGCAAATTAGCTGCACCTACCTAGTTGTTCACCTAGGTCTTCCTGCACAAGAAGCACTCTGGACATTGTTATGACATAATCTAACCACGTTATGGTTTGTGGCACTGGTAGGTGCCTTAAAGATATACTTTTAGCTTTCACTAGCTGTTCAGTTTCGGGGTGTTCAGAAAGAATTACAGAAACAGAGGGCCACAAATGGAAAATTTGCTTCAATCTTGTGATAGAAGAGCCAGAAGTACAGAGATGGGCCAGCGTGTGTCCACGTAGTCTAGGAGCAATGTGTGAACAGAACTGAAACAAGTCCACCTCAGATATTTTTCCTTAATGCAGTCATTCCCAATGAGACCACGTAGTCAAGCAAGGAACTGGTTTTCCAACTCTCCATGGCAGTGTGGCGTTAGATCTGGTGTTGCTGTACTTGATCCCAGCTGGCTGGGGCCTCAGAGGCCATGAGTTTCAGACCAGCGTCTCCACCGCAGTATCCGTGCCAGAGCCTGGCCTGACCAGCACACGGCTCTGCCCCAGCCTCCGCGCACAGCAGTGACGGGGACGGCAAACTGGGCTTTTCAGACACCAGCTGTTTCCCTGGCATCGCCACCTCCCTCTCTGCATGCCTTTGTCATTCCCTGAATCTCTGCCCGCTGCACAACTCTTGGAATCAGTTAAAATGACTTTCGGGATGTTTTCCTCTTGCCTTAAAGGACTCATGTGCTTTGTTTTTCCCTCAGTCACAGCAGAACATAGAAAATGGTCTACATGGAAAACGTCAAAGATGGTTTCTGTGTAAACTGAAGGTAATGTCAGCCAAATTAATTTGTTAATTTAATGTCTAAAAACAATCTCGTATTCAGCATTTACAAATTTATATTCTTTCTTATATTTTCTTTCTATTTTCTCTATATTCAAGTCATTTTCAACCGCTCCAACCATTTTTCACTATTCCATAAAGCAGGTTCATTTACAAATTATGCTTATCAATCACAAGGGAAATTACATCTTTTCTTCCTTATTATGAAGTCCTATCCCTTTTCTGGGAAGATTATGTAGTATCTTACCAAAAACTCTTTTTGATTCAGGAAATAGGGGAAGGTAGGGAAGGTCAGACAAATGCTGCTAAAGGAGTAAAATGATTAGCTACAATGCATCAACTTGAGATAAAAAAACAGTTACAGTCTGTGGAGTGATATGGAACAAGTACAAATACATACCTTTATAATCTTATGACCTTCCTAAAAATTCTGTCATGTAAATGTGTTAAAATTTAGGTGAGTTATTAAGAATCTCATAAAATAGACAAAGTATTAATATGATTTTCCATGCTCATGCTGGAGGGGCTAGCAACAAACTGTCACTGATACTTTAAATTTGGGAAATACAGACTTTTACCATCTTTCCAACAGAAATAGTGAAGAGATTTTCCAGGATAAGAGACACATGGGTAATTTAAACTTTCGGGCTGACATCTCTCTGTTGTTGAGTTCATGTAACCTCCCCAAGATCACAGATAGGTGCCAGGCATGGGTCTTCCACATAAGAGAAAATCAAAGCTTTGAATCATGCATTTGAGGACTTTCCACAGAGAGAGAAGTGAAATAGTTTTAAATAAAATTCCTAGGTATTGAATAAACAGCACAACAGCATGGATGCCAGTAGCAGAAGCTGGGGGTTACCTGGGCTGTCACCCCAGCTCTGGCCTGGCTCTGCACAGCGCTGTGTGTGTGATGGGGGCAATCCCAGCTGCGGCAGAGCAGGCATGGGAGTGTCCCCATGAGCACATGGACAAGCCACCTCCTGTGGTAGGCAGCACCAATCTCTCCCTGCTAGAGAGGCCATGCCTGCAACATCAAGCATCCTTTCTCCAGGCACACTGTGGTGTTCAGTAGTTACAACACCTCTGCACATTGCCAATATCCTATGAGCCACAGTGGCTTTACAGCACCAGGCAGCATTCGAAAGAAAACATCTTCTAGGAGTTAAACCCCACCACCTCAGTCTCCTGCTTGACTCTCTTGGAGGTCAGAAGCCCCCAGATACCATGGACATCCAAAGGCTAGGGGATATTTTAATGACACCAGACAGACTCCACTTACCTTGCTGAGTGTGTCCTCTGATGCCACTACAGTGGTGAATAACTTCCCTTACACTGTCAGCAAGACAGATGTGGATTTCTTCAAAATAATAGAGGTCTGGAAATAAAAGGATATTGATTTAGGCTATCTTGTCAATCACAAGAAAGAAGAACAGCCTATAACTTAAAGGGAGTTTGTAACAAAATGTGCCTTTGTTTCTAAAGACCAGCAGAGATGCGTGGTTTTAATGTTGCTTGGATGGACTATGAGCTTCCAAAAATTTCCTCTGAGACAAACTATTTTACTGGAGACACACAAGAGCAAGAGAACAAGTTTTCCACTGGACCAAAATAAAATGATTCAACCAACAACTTCATTAGCACCTTAGAAGGCAGCAGCAGGAAAATCTGAGCAGTGTGCTATGCAGTTGGACTGAGCTTGGCAAGCACCTGCTACCTCTCACCTTGTGCAAGTCCCTCAGCTGCTGCTGGCCCTCATATATTGCCCAGATTCTTGATACCTGGTTGTTCTGAGATGCTCCTGACACAACGGGTCAGCAGTCTCCACAGCTTGGATCGTGCTGTGCTCCCCCTCACTCGCAGCAGGAGGAATGCTGCCAGCCTTGGGCATTTTGCATCGCGTTACCTCCGCGAGTAACCCCCAGCTCCGACAGCCAGCACGGGCACTCGCTGCCAGCCCTGCAGCACAGAAAGGCCCCCACAGGCAAACCCATGGCTTGAGAGACTACACAGACTTTATGTTAAACAGAGCTCCAAAGCTGCAAAAATATTAACAGACACCAAAAAATAGAAGTATAAAGGTCCTTTAATAGCCCTGTGCTGCTCTTGCCATGAGCTCAAGCGCTTAGTGCGGAAGTGACCTTTACAAAATTATTGTTTATGATCTCTCTGTGTGTGCCAGTATAGGCACAAAGAGTATTCCAATTTATTTAAAAGGTTACATATCAAAACTGAATATGCAGTACAACTGTGTTATCACATTCTATAACTTTTACACAGGCAATCCAATCCTTGGCATGTATGCCTTCTAGGCACTAGGGCTCGATTCCCTTACTATCCAAACTTGATATGAAGAAGCAATAGGTAACAAAATAATTTATTCACCCTTCTTTTCTTGTTTTTAAATCATCTACAAATAACTTAGAAAATTCCCCATATAATCTCTGGCTTTAAATTACTCACAAATTCCTTCTAATAAACAGTATTTTATCTTGCAGAATATGAACATGGGATTCAAGGTACTCAGCATCTTTGCAAACAAAGACTGTTCAGGCTAAATAATTTAGTTGTCTCAGTTTCAGAAACCTGATTCAATTTCTTTTGAGTTCTATGACCCTCTTATGGTACCTTATGCATCATAAACAATTTCCCCTCGCCTGCTGCTTGTTAGAGACTGGCTGTGCCTGCCGAGGGAGACTGACCCAGCACTGCCTGTTACCTGCCCTCAAGCTGACTCCAGTAACTGGGTGGGAAACCACTTCTCTGCTCCGAGGGAATACCTGCATTCCAGTGTGTACAGTTCTCTGCTCCACCAGTAAAAAAGTGCCCTGAATAAGCCATAGGGAATGTGCCTTTCATTTGTCAGAGATGAAATCAGGATACATTTAATCCAGCAAAATAAGTGGTTAGTCTTGTACACCACATTGGATAAACTCACAAAATAAAAACCAAAATTAAAAAGTGCATTTCTAGACTGCAATTATGGATAAGAACCTCACCTAGGCCCTGCAAGATCAGCAGTACAGTGGGCTGCCAAATACAGTCCAAGCCTTGCTCAGGCTGTTCACCCTGAGCAGCCCCTTTCCCCTGTTCAAAGTGGCTGAGCTCACCTTCTCTGGGCCAGCCCGTGGGGTCCTGAGGGCACCTCTGCCAGCAGCTTCTCCTCTCAGCCTCCCTGTGCATCGCAGCTCAGGCCAGAAACTGATCCCACTGGGTCCACGGAGGGGTCAAGAATCCTTTCTTCTTTTCCCTGTTTCTAGGAATACAAATGTACGTGTGCCAAGCCGGCCACATCTCATCCTCTCACCTCACCTGCTAGAGCCGCTTCTTCTTCTGATATGGAAGATTGCCAAACTGTCAGTTCTGACATATTCCTTTGTAAGAGTACTCTTTTTGGCTTCAGTTCTTCCTGCAAGTAACAACAGGCTCAAGGTCATGTTTAGACTGGGTACACCATGAGAACAGTTTTATACAAACTTCTTATTAGATCAAGATGAAGTCAGCTTCTATTTGAAACCACACATCCCATTTTGGAGCTCCACTGACAGTCATTGCATATATACCACCTTTCTAAGCTACCCCAAACTATCAGCCATTGCAGGTTTCTTGTCTTCAATGGTTAAAAAACACCCAATCACTTTCTTAAAATTATTCTGCTTGGACATAGTCAGTGATCATCTGACAGCAAAAGTGAGGAGAAATTGGCCTCTAAGATTCACTTCATGCTAAATTACAATGTTCAATATATATATAAAAAATCCTGAAATGGAAATTTGAAATCTGCACAGTTTCTTATTTTCTTGTATTTTCTTTTTATCTTCTTCTTGATGAATCCTGCAATTCACAAGGTAAAGATTCTCCAAAGTGTTCCACCCAGCTAAAACCTTCTTGAGAGCCTTCAGATATGCAGTCCCACTGAACAGACCATGACTATCAGGCAGCATGATGTGAAATCCAAATCTCACAATTAAATATATCACTGAAAAATTATTTTCTGCAAGTATCTGAAATATCTAATTGAAAATTTGCTTTTGCAAATATTCATGAAAGTAAATTTCAAGTGCTTGTATGCTCATAGAGAGCAAATTCACAGAGTCATAGGTATGATCAATTTGGAGTTCATTTCTGAATTTAAATGAATATTCATAGACATTTTTAACTATTCCTTTAACTTCAATATAGACTCATCAGCACTCATTTGCAACTAGTTTTTATTACTGCAAATCAGAATTAAAAACATTGAAATCAAAAGTCAAGTATGTCTGAAAAATACTTAAAAACCACAATTACACCAGCCTTTCTTATCTTCAGAGGGAGTGAATCTACCTTCCTTTTCTATTAAAATTTGAGAATGATATGTGAAATTTTGAAGTTATTGTTCTGCTGTCAGCTAAAGCCATTTATATACTTTGATACTAAACATTCCTTTACATAATGGTGTCTTTTCCTCCCAATTTCTTAAAAATTACTCATCTACAATACTTTTTTTTCCCATTTCCTTGGATTCAGTTTAAATGAAGTTTATGAAACTCTTATAAAATTGTCTATTTCAGGCTGATTTCAAATACTACCAAGTTGAACATTAAAAATTCTTCCACTTAGGAAAAATTTGACCATATCAAGTAGAAGAAGGAAGATACTTTAAACAAGTTTAAGCAATTGGAGGTCAGTGAGTTATTGAACCATTTTCCTAAAGTGTAGCAATAGTCACACTTAGGTTACTTACATGCTTCAGGTTCTCATGTGACTGAAGAACTTGTGGGATATGATATTAAAGTAAAATTGTATTGTTTGAAAATCTTTAGTCATGGAACTTTCTTTTTTTCCACATCTTGTGATTTATTCTTTCTCATGTTGAAGCTAAGTTCTGCAGTTCCTCATTTTATTTGTCTCCAAATTTATCTGGAAATGCTGGGATGACCCTTGAGGCTGTTTAGAAAGATGGGACTGTATTAAAGGTCATATTTTCAAAGATATTCTAGGTGATTTAAAAGTATAAGGGTTTATTGATCTATAGGATTCAAAATGTCTTAGTCATTTCTAAAAAGGGCATAAATCTGGGACTATTTGGTTCTTTTGACTGTCTTCCTAACACTACATTGTCAGAGCAATGCACAACGACAAACTGAGTTGCATCACAAAAGCTAAAAATTACATTACAGCTAATCAAGTTTGTGCTCTATGATGTCAACCACAATCCTTTTCAAAAAGCCAAGAATGAGCCAGATGACCATCATTCTTGAAGAGTAACCAATCTGTTCTTCATCCTTTCTCCTGTAAAACTGAAGAGATGTAGAATAGTGTCTCTAAAGAATATATCCTCCCATGCCATAGCACCTTCTGGATGTTACAAGTGACATATTTGCAGTTATTGGTTGCATTTATATGGAGCTAATTGATTTGCTACAAAAGAATATCCTGGGAAGTATTTGCAACAAACGAGAAATCTAAAGACAAAAACAAAATCTTCTTAGATTATCCTAACATCTAAAATCAGTGTTTTTCTCCCTACTTATTTTCTTCAGTACCCAGCTTCTGGGAATGTTTTATACAAGGCAAAATGAAAGTCTTGGCTTTGAATTCACAGAAAACTCACTGGCCAAGTGCATCAGTAATTCATGGAAATACACATGAAGACATATACTGAGAACTGGTACAGATCAGAGAAACTGCACAAGCTGCTGTATCAGTTCAGCTTCATTTATTAAAAGAAATTGACAAGATACTCTGTATTGGAGTCCCGAATATATTACTTACAGAATAACAGGTCAAACTTTATTAGAAATTTCTGTTGCTGCCTTTTGCAGATGGAAAGGTCTTACTGCAGATGGATCATTTATCTCCCCTGAGATAAGACATTCTCATTCCATCCAGTCTGATCACTCTTCACCTTTATTTCTTAGATGATATTCACCCTCATTGCAATAATCACTAATTATCTAAAATTCTGAAAATACAATCGAAACTTATTTCCTTAAAACATTGTCTATTATTAGAATACTGAGACAGTCATAAACTTCCTGTGCTAATTGATTAGCTAAGATACGTTGTAGTGGAGGAAACTGGTTTAACATAGGGTTTAATTCCAACTGCAGAATTCTGCAGCATTCTTTCCCATTCAGCAAAAATAATTTTTGTCCTTGTCCTCTTTGCTTTCTCATTCACCCCACAGTCATTTACTCAACGATGCATTTATGAAGATTGCAGTAGCTGTTAGTCTACATGAAGAAACTGCTACATTCACACCAAATAGATGATATGCAAATATACCATTGTGATTCATCTGTTTCTTTAGGCTAATTTATATTTTAATGAATTTGGTCATTGGGAATTGAAGTACTTTAACTTCAGAAATAGAGCTTGTTGAAAACCTTTTACTGAAATACATAATTTTCAAGCAGGTTTTCCATCAGCTCAAATCATTGTTGAGCTCCTTTATTTAGGAAACAACACTTCAATAAATAAGACAGAGATACAACTTCTGTATAATAACCCATCATTTTGTATATGGGGTATGGGGATAGCAGAGGAAGCCGTGCCCACTGTGACAGGTAGCCAAGCTATTTCTGAGGTGTAATGCAGTTATGAACCACAATTTGAAAATTATTCTAAAATTACTTTGCCATTGTTTTGTTGCAGGAGTAGCTTTTTTTCAGAAGATAATTTAAAGTAATTTAAAAGATGCCATCCAGATTTAATAGACAAATGCTAGTCATAACTGGGAAATACAGCTAGGAGTGGCTCACATGTTGGACAGAGGCAGGAACGGCCTGATGGGAACACTCACAAGGTGGAAGTGGTCGATGTTCCAACCTGGCATTACCTGAGATGATCTGAGGAAGACAAACTCACACAGATCTGAAAGAACTGTAAAATGAACACAGACCTTACATTAGCACGTGACACAGCATTTTAGTGGAAAAATCCATAACTCACTTGGTGAAGCAAATTCAGGCACTAATGAAATTGCTTCGGGAAGGGGTGTAAGCCTTGCCCATGCCAGGTGTGACACTGACCAGCCAGTGCCTTCTGAATTCATTCAGAAGCTTAAAGGCATTCATTTTCCCTACAGAAAAGCACTGAATTTGAATTTTACCTTGGCTGAATATAGTCCAACACATTTACAGGAAATATGAGCTTTTAAAAAACCCCCCTGCACAACAGACATTTTGGCGCTCTGGTTCATTAGCTGGGGATTAATGAGCTCACTGATGCTGGAAAGCCTCTGCTGTCATGGTCAAGTTAGAGTCGTGCATGGTGGCAATTGGTGGCTCTTGAAATAGATTACTTCAGTTGGGACGGAAAGAACATGCAGATTCAAGATCACAATCAGGAGGATAGGAAAGACACAATGAGATTAAGAGAAATATCACTAAAAACCCTCACACGCTGAAAACAATGGCAGTAAAATCACAATGACAGAACAATCATTTATGTCACACCAGTTCGAGAGAACATCGATTTAAAAGGCGTAATCAGATCCATTTATTGCAAGGACTAAAAAAATATGGAAACTATGAAAGTGAATACAAATACATTCTTTGCTGTCTTTTAAACTAGTGGCATAGCTTTACCCAATTAGAATGAAATCCATCTTATAAGAAATATCTAATTAGATATGGTAAACTTATTTTATTTTAAAAGAAAGACATTGATGACTCCTAATTATACACATACATGTTCTCTAAGTAAATTAGTTATTGTCTAAGCCATTATGCCCAACATGTCCTTATACAACAGTGGCATCTAGTGGCCAGCGCTCAGGCTCCGCTCCAGCTGGAACAGGGAGATGGTCAGAGGAGTAAAACAAACACAACCCGGTTTTTTGTTTGTTTAATATATCGCATTATTTCACATAACAAAATAGTTCATGGTTTATTATGTTCGTGTTAATTATAGGCCTTTCAGCATACTAGCAGAAGGCATGAACGGACTGATACTTGGACACTGGGAGAGGAAAGGGAAAGCATATCTGCTGTTCAGTCCAGCGGAAACGAGGGCTGTGCCAGGTTCTTTCTGCCACGTTAGCAACATAGACACATTTCATCTCTTTCTGTACCTCCAGATTTGTTCCCGGGAGTCCTTTTTGTCCAGGTTTATCATCCAAGTTGGGAGAAGTTTTTCTGTCGCCTGCACATTCAACAGGGAGCTGATCCTGGTGGGTCCATTCTGCCGCACAGCCCTGGCTGCCCCACAGCTGCACCCTGCAGGCAGCACAGGGGGAACAGACCCCCCCCAGCCACCCCTCGCACAGCTGAGGCAATTCAGATCAATTTGTGCATGCAAGTCCACGGTCCCCCCCACTGAGCTATTCTGCTCCGTGCCCTACACATGTACTGGAGTCAAGGAAGTCTTTTGCAAGTCCCTTTGCTTCCTATCAGCCAGCCAGCTGCACACGGGTGAGAATACAGCAGCATGTGCTGCCTCTGACTGCAGCACTAGAGACAAAACACCCAGTGGAATAAATAATTACATTCTACAGAGCTGCATCCTGGAAATACTGGTAATTAATGAGAAACAGAAAAAAATTATGTGATGACAACATGCCCTAAAAGCAATGTATCACCACAGCATTGAATAACCTGCCGTCATCAGCTGAGCCATGCATCTACCGGTAAATCTTATTTTATGAAAAATAAGAACTTTATGTTCCAGAACTAGCTGGAAGTTCTGGATAATAACATTGTGAGCGTACAGCCTTGCAAGGGACACCTACCACAGCCTTCAGTGAAAGCCATGTTTTAAAAACTAGATGCCTCTGAGATCCAATACTGATTATAACAGTCAGACATGCAAACCCAGATAGTATTTCTCATCTCCTCACAGTAACAGGCTACTCCTATTCTCAGAAAAGCCTGATACCAGCAATCCCGACAAATCAGACATCATCAAATTGTCAGATTGGCAAGCTGTGATGTTTGAGATAACCAAATAAAATTCAGATTCCACCTCAATTCACAGGAATGCAGAACTATTTCCGAGAGTCTTCAAATATATTCCTGGAAGAATTGAGGCCCTGTTTCTTGACACATAAATATAATAATTTGCATTCATTAAAAGACTGGATTAAATTTGGAAGGTCTTTTTTAGTGTGTTCTTGAAAAAAAATCACGATATATTATACACAGATTTTCAGCATCCACTAATTACAACTAGTATTGTCTCATATTTAATTGTCCCTGATCAATGACATTATGGAAATAAACAGACAGAAAATCTTGTAGAAATCAAGTGCTTTGTTAAGTTTTTTTGAAGGTAAAAGATAAATCAAGGGACGTATTTTATGCACCAAACCTGATCTCTAACCAGTCTGGGATTTCCCCTGTTCCCTGCTGCTGGGTCCCACTTTTTCTTTCAATCCAGCCACCCTGAGAAGGGCTGCACTAAGTCAGCACTCTTTGACTGAATTGTTCCAGTGATCAATAGAGAAAGGACAATGATTTATTTATAAAGCAGCAATGCAGCACTGCAAGAATTAGTTCTCTTCTGGAAATGTTTCCCATTTTACACATTTTGTACATAAAAGAATGCACAATAAACTTCAGCGTGAATTGCAGTGCAACCCACATTTTAACTGTACCCCTTCATTTGTTTCTCTTTTGGAAGTATTGTGTGGTTCTGTTGTTCGGCGGGTTTTTTTCGGTGGGGGTGGGAGTGAAGGGTGTTATTATTTATTTATTTAAAGCTTGTTGGATATTGATTTAGCAAGGAACAGGTAATAACCATATCAATTTTCTCACAGTAAGATGTACTGGTAGAAAAACAATTTTATAACTAAACAGGAATGACTGATCTATTGGCTATCATGAGCTATTCTATTATAAATAGATTATATAGCTGATATATATCAATAACATAAGCAAGATATGTATTTTAGATATGCTTCAACTAACATAGGCAGTATTGTTGAAAGCAAAAGGTCTACATCAGAAGCATAATATACCAGAAATGCATATTTTGCATAAGAAATGGGATATGTGTCTCCAAGTTCCTTATTATGTTGATTATTACATTTGGGAGAAATAACATTGAGTATTATTATGGCAGCTTGAGAAATAGCAATGTATCTGAATCTGCAAAAAATACAGCTCATAACAATCCAGGTACACACTCAGTGTTTCAGAAAAAGTAAATGCGATAGAAAGTATGTTTTACACCTTCAAGAAGAGATTTTTTTTCCCCTCTTTTGGGTTGCATGTTTCTTCATAATCATCATTTTGCAATATAATGTTAGAATGAAGCACAAAAGAAAATTTTTTTCCAACAATTGGGATTGCCATGGCAACACCCCAGATCTCAGATAAAGTTTGGTCCTGTACTGATAGTCACATTAGCATTTGTTTTTGTGCTAAGCGCAATACTGCATGTGAAAATCACCTCGGTCTTTCTAGTTATGTATAAGAAAATGTAATTTCATTATTTCAGAAATGTGAACTATATAATTCTGACAGCTCCACAGAAAGCTTCATCTTTAAAATCACGTTTTTGAAATTAGACGAATCATCAGAAGAAAATTAGATATGGATATCAAAATTAAAGAGCAGTTGTTTGCATCTCTAGTCTCAATTATGCTGAATTTGAATAACTGTCCACTGTCCCCATTTGAGCAGCTCTTAAGTTTCCTGAACATATTGATCTTCAGTCTTTGTATGCACATACATGTATAAAAAAACCCGATGAATTTAAGTGATGCCTTCAAGCTACTAAAGCACCAAAAGAGACTATTTTTCCCAGACACCTTTAGGAGGATAATTTCCTTACACTTCTCAAAGAATCAGCTGAAGATAAAGACAGACATGTCTTTTCTGACACTCAAAAATCCTATCCAAACTATAAGGAAATGAAAATCCTCTAAATCACAAATATTCTACCTGGCAAATCTACGTATCTATAGAACATCTACATGCTAACATACTTAGGATGTATTCAGGTTTTTATCCTGTAAGATTACTCTGCAGGCTTGTAGAACAACCTACGAGAAACAAAACACAGAGGGAGAACCACGGCCATTCAAGCTGAAATCTGATTCCTCCCCAAGCAGAAAACAAAACCAGAATATACTTTCTATCAAAACAGCATACAGTTCAGATTTCAATCACTCATTTTCTCAAATAGTGTATAGCCAAATAGTATGCTTCAAAAAAACATGATTGAAATACCTAGGAGATAACCACAATTTTCCCAAATAAACTGGCTAACAAGTAGACAGAGTGCCAAATCACTTACTATGAATAAACAGTTCTGATGACAAAATAAATAGTACAGAACACAAGATGAGACCGAAATTCTGTTGCAAAAATAAGATATTTCAGAAAGATTTGATTCTACATGATTGGGAAAATGATGAATAATAAAAACAGAACAATACAAGAATGTGGTCTTGGTACACTCAAGCTGGTACCACATGCTCTGTAATAAATACAATACAGAATATACTACACAACATTTCCAGCTGGAGAGGGAGTAACTCAAACACAAGACCCGTGTCTCCTTTCTCTTTAAGGGACAGACAGGTAAACAACACTGGCCAGGAAAGGATTTTCCAGAAGCCCGACATTAAACAAGGCACTCATGGCTGTCACTGAAAAGATCCTAAATTCTAACATTTTATGAGTATACAGGGTCTGTTTGAAATACATGCTGGTATTTGAAGTGCTACTGTTCTGTTCATATTAGAGATACAACTTCATGGGTCCAGGACAACAAGCTTAGCTCCAAAAATGAAAAATGGGACAAGCACCAAACTGTATTTAAGGGCAGAATAACATAATGACCAAAAGCACAAAACAATGAAAATTAAAAGGCTGGGACCATATGCTGTGGGACTCAGTTTCCAAGCACCCAGAAGAACTTTTAAGTCCCTATTGCCTTGCCCCAAGGAAATGTAATGTACCCAAGAGGTGTACCTTACTCTTTACTGGGAATCTCAATGCCTTAACACAACAGCATCCTACCCTGACACACAAGTCCTTAGAGTTAGGTGAGAACTTCCCCATTTTTGAGAGCAAAAGCTTGACAGACGCAAAGCCCTTGGCAGATAAATTCCGCATGCCCCAGATGAGGCCCCAAGAAGCCAGGAACACTTGCTGCACTAGAGTCACCTCAAAGTGATTCCCTTGTAGTATTTACTGGGGGATACTAAGAAAGAAAAAGGAACCTTTTGCTACAATTCTTCAACATTGTTTAATTTTTTTCTTTATCATATTGATTTCTACCCCCCAGGACAGGCTGTGGGCTTTGTGATGCAGCAATAATCATTTGGGTTTACCTCTGCTTTAATGTACAAATTCTAAATTAAGAGACCTTTCCTACAGAAAAGGAAAAATATTCTGTTAATGCACATCATCTTTCACTCTCCCAAGTAAGATGTTTACTTTATAAGGGTAATAACTGGGATCTTTTTGAAGACATAGGCATACTTTGAATCATCTTTTCCATACTTCGCATTGTTAGACATGAATTATTATTACTTACAATGTGAGGCAAAATAATTAGTTGAGCTATGAAAACTCAGTATTTTGGAGACTGTAAACCAAAACAGAAAACTGGGAGGGAGATGGGAAGAAAGAAGCAGTGAGAATACACCACTGAGCATCTGCTTTTCTCCCATTTTTCCTTGCTGCCCTACAGTTTTTCTAGTAGCTGCTGTTTGAAGGGAATAATACACAGGTAGCTGTGTCACTGGTGGCTCTATCTGCAACCATGCAGTTGTGATTTTATTATGCAGTGTTGTGTTTCAGTAGCTATTTGAAAGCATTATTGAAATACCCCATTGCACATTACGAGGACTCTTGTACCAGTAACTAAAGATGTAGTCCCCAGGAAGTGCCATTTGTTTCAGTGGAGCACAGCTGCACTACAGCAAAAAGCCTGGGGCACCCGCAGCAGCAATAGGGAAGCAAAGGGAATCAGCAGCTTCTGTCTGACTTGAAATAAGAGTCACCTCCTTTAAAGTACTTATTTGCAAACACCTTGCACAATTACATTTTAGAGGAGTCTCCATTTGGTTTATTATTCTTTTTTTTTTCTTCAGGTGTTTTGATTATTTTGCTAATCTTTCCCTTTGTAAGTAAGTCTATTCCTTGTAAAAAAGTCTGGCAGTTCTTTTTTTAGCATCCAATATGTCCATATGTGGAGGTTACACATTGAAAAATGGATGCTGCTTTTCAATTTGTTCTTGTGCTCTAATGGAGGAAAAGCAGTAAGTCTTTGAAATGTCTTTCTTCCTATGCAAAAAATTTAATTTTCTTTTTTTTTCTTTGCATTTTAGAAAAACATTCTGAAATGGCAATTGGAATCAGTAGTTTCTGAAAAGCCTTTCAAAGAGTTTTACAATAGCTACTGTATATAGTCATGATTATTTCTGTAGAGAGGCACAGAAAGGATACAAATAAAATTCAAGCCAATTCCAAACTCTTCATCTCTTCCTAAAAATCAGGACTACATTTCTGATGACTCCTAATTTAGTAGGTTGGGCTAGGAATCTACTTCTCATGCTGTCAAAGCTCTGCGTTGTGATCTGAAACAGGTCACTTCATCTATATCTGCTGTTTTCCTTCTTCCTTCCTTAGCTGTCTAATTTATACAGTGAAATATCAGGACAGACTACAGCATTGCTGCCGACACAGCTCATAGAAAAATGAGGCATGATCTTTTAAATACAGTATTCATTATAACACTGGCATTGGAAATGCTTTACTCTTTTACAATGCAAATAAGTACATCTTAGTTATGGAGGTTACACATACAGATGTCACAGAAGCACATTTAAAGGCAGGCAAATATATGAAAAAACCCCAGAAGAATCTGAATGAAGATTAAATTTCATGGGTTAAAAATCTGATCATGAAGGACACTTTTTGCACAGTGCATAATGGAGGGCATGGTGTATTCATTTATGTTTCTCAAATGTGTACATTTTCAGTGTGCACCAATTCATAAATTAGAAAAGAAATTTGGATGTCAGAGTTTCCATAAATAACAAAAATCATGAAGATGCATTTTTCTTGTGACTTTTTTCTTTTTATCTGATTTATAATTTTTTTAATTTCCTTTGTGTGATCTCAAGATATTAAAGTCCAAACTACCTAGCTATATCACTGCCAAAATAAGTCATATGTCATGCTCAATTTTTAGAGTCATTAGCTATCTGCAGACATCGTCTTATGCAGTGGAGTTAAAAAATCTAAAGAGAGAAAGACAGACTATATCTGAGGGTAAAAAGCCTTTGTGGGTGTTGATGGAAGTATATGGAAGAAACCAGCAAGAACAGTGGATAATGGAAGATTGGTAGTGCAGGTAGTGGGCTTATCTATATGACAAATTGATGAAGAATGAGGAGGAAAACTATGTTGATTTAATGCTGGCAATTTGAAGCATAGGCTGCACAGCTGTTTCAGACAGAAATACCAAGATAAATTCAGAAGCAACCCCTGCTCTGACAGATTAATAAAAGACCAGGAATTATTTGAGCTTCTTAGAGAAAGGGATCACTAAAGAGCCCTTCGAATACCCAAGATATTGCACATAAGAATAAAAGAACAGCTCATCCAGCCCTTGCCTGCCTGTTATCAAGAGTATGCTTTAAACTGAGAGTCAAGCTTTTCTAGCAGACATGAAAAAAAAAATACATATTAGAAGTCAAAAAGTAAAGAATAAAGAGAACACCTGCTGTTGATACAATTTTAGGGAAAAAAAGTCATTGGCAGAGCCTTCAAATAGGATACCTAAAAAAATGCTTACCAAAAATTAAAAATAATAATAATTAAAAAAAAAAACCACCAACAAAACCCCCAAACAAGCAAAAACCAACCAACCAAAACCACAAAAAACCACCCAAGCCAGACAGGGTCTTCTGTTTCAACTTAACATTGCTTAAACTCATTACTAGAAATAGGAACATTTATCCAGGTAAAGGGAAGACACAGGCTTTTTACACTTCAAGAATAAGACAAACCGACTCCATGTAAACATTTTCACCGCTGCGTTAGGCGTGTTTGGGAATGCTCAGCCCTTCATTCTCTGGTCAAAAATGAAAGCTCCCCTTTCCCTGGTGCTGCCACACGTGTGATACACGTCCTGCATGCTCACCACTAACAATGCAAGTCTACAGAGTCACTATAAAATATATTTTAGCACATTTTACTAAACAGTCAGCCACGTCTCTTAGCTGGATTTCTGAGGGAAAGTCTGATAGTCTGATTTACAGGGATTTCTGTCCAATTCCAGACAATCCAGTACTCTCAGAAAGGTTACACTGCATCAACAGTTTCCCCTGCTCTGCTCCAGAACCCCTTGGAAAAATAACACAAATTAGTTTACAAACCTGAAGATCAGAGCAGAGAGTTCATTCTATGCTGGGAGAAAAGCTTGTATGGAAGAATACTTAAGAAGTGTTAAGACTGCCAGATAGCACCGGAAAAAAAAAAAAAAAAAGTAAGTAGCTTTGGTATCCCTGCCCTCCTCCCTCAAAAGAAGGGAATACTTCTTTGGAATACTTCAGTGTGATGGCTCACTAATGAATTATTCACAGAAAGGTAGGACTTGCTTTCTTTCCCAGGGGTTACAGCAATGTCAAGTGAAAACACGTCAGTCTGCCAGGAAACACCAATGGTGTGGAATAATTCTACAGAAGATGACACAACCACCCCTCTAATGATATGAGCTCTTTTGATGAGTGTATCTGAATTACATTCCTACAAAGGATGCCAAGCATTACCAATAATTTGATACTTAATTTGGGGAAAACGTAAAGATTAACAAGATCCTCTGAGTAACTTGTAAAGCCGGGTTTTATTTTTAATTTATCAGCATTGCCTAAGCTTATTATTCATTGCACAGTCCTTTTCCAGCACTCTATAAAGAGTATAAGCACTCTAAGCACTAATTTTAATGCTAAAATGACTTGTGTTGTAAAAATGCTCACCTCATCTCAGTTCTGGGCAGAACTTCTCAAACCTCAGTCCAATAGACAGTCTCAAATGGTGGGGAAGACAATAGCTCACAAAATCTGACTTGCTCTCATATTTGGGCTAAGCCTATTTTTCCCACAGTCCCTGTAGATATGGTAGAGAAAAGGTGTTATTTAGGATGCTTTTTGTCAAGCTATTGGTTCTGATGGTCAAGAAGAAAATTCCATTATCAGGAAACCTATTAGGAAAATATCTGTTGAAGCTTTTTGCACCTCATTCACAACACCATTGCTTAAATACAATTTAAAAATAAATTTAGTTTTCCTAAACAGGTTGCAATTCACAACTTAATTTATGTGTAGAGCTAGTAAGAGATCTAAAGCACTTACCTTCCAGGACAAAATTTTAAATTCATCTAGTGGACTTGATTCTTACGGGAAAATCTTTGTAGACTCAAGTTGTTCTTCACAATCTCTCTCTCTCTCATCCTCCAAAAAAAAAAAGATCATTTCACAGAGTTAGCTGCATTCATAAGTCATTTGCAGGGGAGCCTCACAGAAACTCCATCATCTGTCTTCTGCACTTATATTTAGTTCTGGTACTTCGTGTGAGAAATTTTAACCTACAACTGAAATTCATGTTTGTGCAAATCTTGATCTGCCCATTATGTATGAAAATTAGGTTATAGGCAAGGAATTAAGAAGGAATTCTAGACTGACCCATGCTCAGACAGTGTTTCACCCCACAGGTGGGGTAAACTGGCCCCTAAGAACACCTGGTCCCTGATGAGGGGTGTGTGCACTGCCTGCACCACACTGCTAACACCAGCAGTCCTGTGACAGTCCTACACTCATTATCAAAGCTGGAATCAGTCAAACATTTGCAGGTACAGGAAGGATTCCCTTCAGAAGTTGTTCTTAAGCCTCCAGGTAGAATTAACTATAACTACTTGGAAGACTTTTCCTTCTCTCTGATCACTGTGTGTTTGCTGTCATGTGGTCAGATATGACTTTATGAGCTGGTCTCTTTCTGGTCAGGGATCACCATCCTTCACTAAGTCAAAATGCTTGTGTTTTGTTTGTATTTCAGTTGCAATGATTTTTATTTTAAAGCCTGTGGACTTATTCCTACTAAGCAATCTCCATTTCCCACCACAGTCAGTAGCAATGTTTCTAATGAAGACAGAATAAAACATTTTATTAGTTTTAGGGTCATACATTTAATCTCTGAACAGTGACCCCATGTTGTTCTTAGTGGTTTGTTTCTGAAATTGATTGCTTAAAGCTGAGTAATTTTATCATGTTTAATTACCACTGCAAGGTCTAGCTCCTCTTGACTTTAAATCACCTTACTCCTACCCTTCTTTAACTCTTTTGCATAGATTTCTCTGCCTGCCAGTCCTTTCTGCAATCTTTTTACATTCCGCTAATTTATTTTTAATTATGTGGCTATTCATCCAGTTAGATTATTTTTTCAATGTTTCTTTCTTTGTTCTGGTTATTAATGCTGGATAGTGTTCAAACTTTTGAATAAGAAAGTTCCAGACCTTCTCCATACATAAGTTTCTGAGTTTCTTTGGTAGATTGATTTAATCATTCAGATCTGTACAGTATCAAGCTTTGAAATCCTCAGTTACATACAGATTTCTTTTACTCTTGTAATTTAATTTTATCTGAACCACACATCATACATTCTTCAATCAGCTCATCTAGAATATCTTCATTACTTAAATGAAACCTTACTGATGAAGTGAAAAAAACTGTCAGCTATTATCAGCAGAAATAGCCAGTACTATTAGCATTTGTTCTCCAAGCTATTCTGAAGAAGTTAAATACTTCCATTTGCCCACCCATATGGTTACAACTCCTGGTAGTACTTAAAAGCTTTAACCACGGAAAAAAAATATTAAACTATAAAATGCTTTAAAAAGATCCCTTTTAGTAAGCAAATTCAACCCTACAATATCCTACAGGCTCACAAGACTAATATAATTTTTCTATTATTATCTGAATTTGATGTGCTTTCTATTTAAACAACATAGCTACACTAATGCTATTTCTTTCTTTCATCTGCCTCATAAATTAACATGCAATTCTACATTTTGTAATTTCACACCCATTTTACCACTACATTCTTGTAATCCTTCTAAGATAAAATCAGAAAGGTTGGAAAAAACCTCCAAGATCATAAAGTCCAACCTTTGCCCTCACACCACCATGCCCACTACAGCATATCGCAAGGTGCCACATCCACTCTTCTCTTGAACACTTTCAGGGATGGTGAAACCACCACTTCCCCAGGGAGCCTGTTCCAGAACATCCTACACTTTGCTGCTCCAGCTCATTATATTTGCATAAAAACATTTTAATTTCTCCTTCCTGGCCATCAGTTTTTACCCAGATTAATCAAAATCCTGCTGCTGACTATGGCACCCCAGGAGCTGCTCTGGCCTGCTGCTTTCCCCTCCAGCTGGGCCAGAAGCATTTCCCTTGTCAGACCTCGGGCCAGTTCCTCCCAGCCACGACCCTGCCCAGCCGCAGAGGAGAGGCAGGTACTGGTGGCACATGTCTCCCTCAGGGGTGCATCCACTGGCTCAGGAATGCCAGAACAAGAACCAGCGAGGAATTCATCCCTCATGTTGCAGAAGCTGGACCAGACTGGCCTATCTGACTGTTGCCATGCAGATCATTATTTTTCTCTTATTTTTGCCCGTGTTTCTGCTCACTGCCAACTCCATCATCATTGGAAAACACTTCATTCACTTCCTCTGTTAATGGCAGATAGGTTGGGCCATCCAAAAATCTCTCTGTCTTACCTCCCATGTCTTAGCTCCAGACTCCTTTTGCTAGTGATGCCAACCTCAGCCCCCAGAGGCAGATCACCAAAGCTATTTCCTTAGTGTCAGCTTCCTCAGTATGCAGCAGTACATTTTGATTAACTATGAGATAATTTGTGTCCATACCACTCTGCATTGTGGTTACCTAAAAATTGACTGATTCATTTGTAAAGATGCATAATTTTTTTAAAAAACCATTTGCATTTCAGGACATACTTTTATTCAAGGCTCATTCCTCCAGCTTCTGTACTGATCTGAACATTACTTGGGTTTTTTGTGCTATAAAAATAATGAGAAAAAAATGCTTTATTAACTAGATCATACTTTTAAACATGTTGCATAACCAGAGGATTACTGAAACCTTTTTTCTTCAGGGTTTAAGTTTATAACTAGTGTGCTTGCTTTTATTGTTTCCTTTCACCTTCTTTTCTTACTCCTATCAGGCATGTTTCTGTGTTCCAGAATGTATATAGAATTAAGGATAAAGTTAAAAAAGCATCCTTACACCAGCAGCCTATCTTTTTGGGAACCTTCATCTATTTGTTGGGCCAGATTATGAATAATCTGCATTGGTTCTGCTAGAGCATGGGAATCATGCATCTTCTTGGGGAATGCTCCTAAAGCCCTCAAAAGGCACACAGATATCAAAGAAGATTTGCCCAAATTTACTCAATTACTCTATCAGCAGAGTGGATGGCTGAAGGCAAGAATGGCCTTTTTGTGCTCCAGTACTATATCCAAAATACTTGTGTGTTGCCATATCAGCACAGGGCTTTAGACAGAACCCATACAGTTTATAGGAAATTATATTACAGATTTTTGGCAGAGTGGGAACCAAATCAAAGTCTCCCACATCTTATATCATTCCTCCTGAAGGCCTGAATGGCTTTCTGAAACACAGATGCAAATTCATGTGAAGGCACTCCTGAACTATTCCAGCTTGCTAAAGAGCTGAAGTAATTCCCAGATGGTTCAAAACCAGATGAGTTTACCACTGAGACCCTTTCCCCTACACTCAGCTACTGAGTGTGGCATTCAAGTTTGCCCATTTAAGAGGGAGTCTCAAGAACAACAAAAATCTAAAGTTCTAGTCTGTTTTACTAGTTTCATGTACAGTTTAGAAATGTGAACAATTTGATAGTATAAATCATTAAGTCAGTTTAAAGAGGAATCCTTACAGAATACCAAATCAGCTACAACAGCATATGTAGCCACAGGCTGAGAAACGCAGTCTAGCAGCTAGTCATTTGCTCTCCTAACTGATATGGCACAGAAAAAAATCCCATTATTCTATTAAGGCTTCAGAAGTTCAATAAAGCCAAAAGTAACACACAGCTTTGATTCGCAGATAAGGAAAGCACAGTTATAGACTTAAAGGGTAAAGAACTGACTCTCTGATTTCAAAACTTTTTCAGAGTATGGAGCAGGCTAAGTGTAAATATTGTACTACACACCTCTCAAGTTCTCCCATATTCCTTCCACTTTTTAAAGTCTATAGCATCCTTCTAGCAATTACTTATCATAAAGAGGAATAAAGAAGAGAAATTTAATGTGTTTAAGCTTTCATCTAATATGACAGGGATTTAATTCATAGGAGATTGGGAGATACACCTACTCTTCCCTTCGGTTTCATCTTGCCTAACAGCTTTTCTCTTTCAGTGGTAAACAAGTGCAATGCTGTCTAATTACAGAGCTCACTGTAATTACAAAATGCACCAGAACACAGCATTTCAATGCCATAGTCCATCCACAAACCTAATTTTAAACAGAAGTTCTCTTGCAAATCCAGGGGGTCAACATCTTAAGTGCATTATCACATCGTTCCTAAGTGAAAAATCAGTCAAATGTAACAGGGACCCTCTAAGACACAGACCAATCCAGTCTTTTCCATATTGTCGCAAAAGAGAAAACTGCAGGAAGCAGTGGCTGCTTGTGTTGCTATTGTAAATCACATCTGCTGGAATAGTTCCTTCCCATCTGACCTAGAGCTCTTGCAGCTGCAGTCTGATCACAGTGTCCAAAGTCACTGTGCCTTGAATTACATCATGATATAGTCTTGAAATTTCAATGTTTCTTCTGCTACTCTTTTCTAGAATGTGGCAATGTCTCTTCTCTGTATTTGGAGACAAATAGTTCTCAGTTTTGAAGACAAAGAGTCGCCAAATTTGAACACAGTGCAAACACATTAAGACATGTGAAAAGAAAATAAAATAAAAACAAAATAAAACAAAGAAACCACCACCCCCCAAAAAAAGGCAAAAAATCAAAAAACAGCACTACGAAATTAATGAAGTCTACTGTCCTTGTACTTGTGCCACACCTCACTCACACATCACTATATAGCATTCCCATCAGACACATCACATGCCTTAGCTAATCCCAAGCACAACATGCAGCGGTGAGAGAAAAGACAGTAGCTGCCTTCCTGTTTATCACGTGTTCTGAGCACAGGAAAAGAAATACTCTCACATAATTGTCCACTAGGAGCAAATGATATTTTTACATCATAAAGATATTTTGGGGGGGTTAAATATAAAATTAGGGAATACTAGTAGAACAATTGTCTACTATACTATCAGCTTCATATGCATGTTTGCTATCAGGAAAATTTTGAGGTTTCCCAAGAAATTTTGCCTAAGTAAGGGGTAAGAGATCAAACCACAATGTAAAAACATTCATTCTTCTATAAATCTATTTCGGCTCTTTTGGAAGTTTCGGCATCTCTTTTAATGGTGTTGAAACGATTTTGAGGTATTTAACAACCTCATAACAAATTACGTTAGGAGAGGAAGAGGAAGTCAAGGAGGGGAAGAATCTTCTGTTAGATCAACTGCCAAGTTTTCACACAAGGGCTTTTCCATGTATTAATATCTGCTAAGGAAACTATCCTAAAATGTTGTAAACACACCTGTTTCTATTCTAGGCTTGATGTCTGTGTTGGGCAAGTTCAGTGTTCACAAAGTACCTTAATATCACTCTTTTGTAATTTTTAATTATTCATAAGTCTGCTTCCCTGTCCAATCAAGTTGTCTGACAACATACATTGTTCTTTTGGTCAATTCTGACTCTCACTAGTTTTCAGATTTTTAAAAATAACCTCCACTATGAATTGAAAGGCATTATTTGTTTGCAAGGACCTAACAACAGCTCTTCATACCCTGAGAACAATCTTTGCCTTATAGATTGTGGAAAAAAAAAAAATCAATTACAGTCTGTGTAAATGACAAGAGAGGTTTCCATGAAGTAAATTCAGAATTTATACCTGAAGACACTGCAGGTACCCTGTCAGGTTGTGTGGATTTTCTTCCATCTCTGGCAGACTGTAATTGTTTACTTAACCTGGATATTGATTGTAGTTAGACTGCTGGCTGACTTCCTTCAGCTGCAATTCTCATTTTGGCAGTTTCACATACATCACCTAAAATTCCTCTCTGCAGCCACGCTGTTCACATTCTTAACTCTGGGTCATAATCTACTAAACATGACCACATTTTTATTTCTGCATTATGATGATGGGTTTTTTCTTTCATTTTCTGATCTCTGTAGAACAAAAAGTGGAAGTTTTTAGTAAGAATGACCTTGAATCACTGCCCTTTACAATTAGTGTTATACAGTTTTATGGAAGAGCACAGATAGAAGTGAGAGATTCTGTGGCAGAGTAGGTGTAGAATAAATTGTCCACATTTTATGAACGACTATATACATATAATTTTCTATCAATTAGTATTAAAATGCTAATTAGGTCACATTTAGATCCAAATTTTATGTCAATAGTTCACATGTAGCTTTGAGAACTAAAAAAATCTTTTATATTAAAACTTTCTTAATAGTAATTCTGGTAGTAATAAACTACAGCAAGAGGCACATGAAGTTGCTGTCTGAAAAAATAAAAAAATCTGTTAAAACATAATTAATATAAAGTGTTAATTCAACCATGATGTGTCTTGTCTCCTGTATTGGTTTAAGTAGGCTCACCTACTGTAAACCTACTTAGGCTCACCTATACAAAGCTTTTATGGTCACTGAAAGCATGTGTGAACACAAAAGATTGTTAGATCCTTATAAAGCAATTCTGTAAAGGCTAATAAACCTTGAAACAATGGCAGATCCCCTGCCTAAGAGGGCAAACAATGATCACAGAGCCATTACACTGCACCAGCTGAAATACAGAATTCTTCAACTGAAATGGTTTATATAGAGACATCTGTAAAGAAATAACTTTCATAAAAGTCACTGTCATTTCTTTTCAGTTATTTAACAAACAGGACAATGACACCTGGTCATTGATAAACAGGATAACTGACACCCAGTATTATCTGTTTCTCTTTACCTAAAGCTGAATTCCAAATTGGGCATCAGCAAAATTAAAAATAGAAGGAACTCATATTCATATATCAAATTAATTCAATAAACCTTTATAGATATGTTAGTATTTAACATATTTTTGCATCAAAAAACAAGAACAGAAGCATTTTTGGAAATGTGAAACCATTCCTTCAGCAGAAAAAATGCTAAATTAGAACAGATGGACTCTATCTGACAACAGTGCAAAGTATTACCCTCCCCCCCCAAAAAAATTTAAAAATCAATGCTTTCATAACTAATGAAGCTTGGGAACTGTTTTTAGATATTGTAAAAAATATGAAACCCAATAGTGCTTCACCTGGAATATTTTCATGTCTAAAATTTGGCAGAGACCCATAACTTTAAAGGATAGCACGTCTCCAGATATCGATCAGGGCTTTGTACAGCTACAATGCCATAAAAATGATCTGGAGCTATAAAAGAGATAACATGATTATGAGTACACTACATTGTAATTTCCTTTGGGCAGTCAGAAAGGAAAGACAGTCTGATAGTCTCTAAGAAAAATAAGCTTGGAGGATATCCATTGTCTGACAGACAAATCATTTTACAATATTCCAACCAAAGCACCTTCCTAACTTGAACTAATAACAACAACAAAAATAACACTAGACCTTAACAATTACCTTTCAACCAAACCACAACAGGCAGCTGCAAAGCTAAGCAGCTCACAATGTATCTGAGAGTTTTAATGCTCCAAGTTCCTTGTGCGTTCAGGCACAGAACATAAATAGTTAACCTTATTTCGAGCCATTAGATGGAGCTTACTAGAAAGCTTGCTCTAATAAATGGTATGATATGAAGGTCAGCCCTTAATTTACCATCAAAATATCTTCTGGGTATAAACATAATGACTTCTGCTTATGCACTACACAACCCTGACAAGAATGCTACTTGACAATCCATTTCAGATCTAGAAAAACGTTCTCATTTGCGTCAAGGTGCCGAATGTCAGCAAATTCACTAATACGCTTATTTGCACTGCAGTGGTGGAACAGAGGAAAACACCATGAGCTTCCATACCCTGCTGCTGCCTGGCTAGAGAGATGGTGAAAATAGAACAAGATTTAATCCTGTCCATATCACTGTGCAGTTGGTGAAACTTGACAAGTCAACATTAAGTATTCAAAGTGCTATTGTGGCCTAAAGGGATCACATGCAGCCTGCACATGAGAGCAAAGGAATAACTTGGTTCTGCTTCGGTGTTTGTAAATTTAATTTGTTCAAGGAAAAGCAACTCTGGAAGGGATTACTAGCTGGGATCAACACTTACCAAAGAGAAAGATAAAATGCAAGTAGGAATAATATTGACGTTTTTGTAATACAAAACAGCTTTTCGGGCTTCAGTGAATAAATAAAAGTTGGAGGCAACTGCAGCTCAACTCTGGTATATGAGAATACTCTACTCAGTGTTCCTGAGCAGGAGGGCTTAGAAAGGTTGTGCATTTCAAGAAGACTGTATGGGTATTTAGAAAACACCGCATTTTACAACATTTAAAATTTATTTAGCAAAATATTGTTGAGTATTGTTTCAGTGCAATAGCTATTTTTTAAACAAGTGGAGCAATAATATTCATGGCATAACAACATCTGATATATTGACTCAATTATTGCCAACATCTCATTCCACAGGTTCAGGGAAGGTATCTGTGGCTAAATGTGTAAATCCCAGGTGCTCAGGAACCACTGAGCCTGTGCACATATACACATTAAATTAAGAATAACCAAGACCTACAGCAACGCACTTCTGAAATAACAGTACAAGAGAAACCTGTAAATCCCGTTTGCTACGTGTAGCTCTGAATTTACACTACCTGCAATATCCTTGAATAGCACAATTATTCAACTGTTTAAAGTCACCTCTGGTCCTGCAGCAGAAAATGAGCAACAAATTCCTGAGTCTGTCAAATGCTCCTCTTGCTAAATACTGGAGTGGAGAGGTGCTGGTAATCCCCTGGGACTCGGCACGGGAGGGAAGGTGCCCTGACAATACATTTGCTTACTGGGCCCTTTAAATAGAAATTAGGGAGAACTGGGGTAGAGGGTGGGGAGGGCAGGTGAAAGCGATGACAGAACAGTCTGCTATTTTGTTTTAGCAGGGGTCCTTGTGATGATTAAACCTCCAAGTAACTGCTAAATGCAATGCATATTTTCCCAGAGTGAAGAACAATGAAAACCTTTTCCTTACAGATTGATACTTCAAATATAAAGCACAGAAAGATAAGCACTGCCAGCAAGGAAACTAAAAATACGTCTTCTTAAGCTTGATTAATGAGCTAATAAAAAGCTATAATAAGAAAGAAATCCAATTAAAGCATCTTGTGATATTTCTCTCAAACAGAAATAAAGAACCTAAGAGCATGGTAAAACTTCGAAAAAGTAGTATGAATCCATGACAGCCTTAGGATTCAAACCTACAGTACATCAGTTTTATACTTTCTTTGGCTGTCTTTTATTTATCATCTCTGATGTGTATTGTCTAGAATTCTGATCCTTGATGAGGTTTTTTTTAATCTTTTTATTGCCTCACAAGTATAACATCTGAATTTAAATACAGACATATTAAAAACTCAAGCATTATATGGGTTGTAGGTATTTATTCTATTCAGAAAACCTACAGGCCTCTGGCATAACACATGGTACTTGGAAACAGTGAAATAAAGACAAACCCACTGGAAACAGAACTCACCCATCACCTATACAAAGTCAGAAAACAAATTAGCTACACACATCACTGATGTACAAAGGACAGAGTAGAAAGCATTGAAAATGTATACTGTGATATTCACTTTTCATCAGTTTCTGGTACCTGAAGGTAATCAGAGGCTACAGGAGCAGCAAAGACACTGGTAAGGAACTATAAAAGACACAGGTGAGAAGAGCTGTAGATTTGATGCCAGGTAAGAAGCATCTGCACCACAAGGAAGCCCAGGCTGCACCGTGCAGCGCCTGGAAGTGAGCAGCACTTGGTCGAAGGCCCGTGACAGTCTATGAGGAAGGCAGCACACCAAAGCAACCCCAGGTTCCTCAGAAGCACAGAGCTGGGGCACAGCAAAGACCAGCAGGGCAGGGACAGTCTACACAGGGTCGTAAAGAAGACTGAGTATCTCGTACCAGAGGCAGTTGTTATTTTAAAACTACAGAAATTGCCTATTTTGACTTACTGAAACATGAGCGGAGTCTCCAGATTGGTGCATCCCATCTCCCTCTGCCGGCTGCTCCCCGCGAGAGCGACCTACTGCAGCAAAACCTTCTGTCACCCAAAACGCGTTGTGAGACACCGCCCCCAGCTCCCTCTGAATTTCAATTATTTTTTTAAACAAGAATTAAACCGTCTTAGTATATTTTCTAATTAGGCAGGCATAGTCTTTTTCTCTTTGCACAGTTCAGTGAACACTAGGTGTTTCTTTTTATCCCTTTATTTCAAGTTGTGTCTCAAGGCTTCACTGAAAAGCATGAAATATCAAATGCATTTCCTCATCAACTGCCAGGAGTGTTTCATGAATACTTTTCAACATACTTTCGTTTGATGACGGGGTTTGCCCTTCTAATTTCACAGGAAGGGAACCAATATACACAAAGGCTATACTGTATGTGCCTGTTCAAGAACCCGCCCAGGATTCCTGAAACTTACATTAACAACAAAGTTGACTTCAGATATTTCAGGCGGCGCCTGTAAAGACGTGCCTTGTTCTACACTGAGCCAAGGAGGCCCTGGGTGACGTGCCCGACACCGCAGCGGAGCTCCCTTGTGTCCAGCGCAGAACCCAGTGGCCCAGGGAAGCACCGAAACCCCCGCAAGTCAGACCAGCCTCTACTTCACTCCACCTTCCTACTCGTCCCTGGCTTCTGCAGGGCTAACACCGCCCATTACTTCCACTTCAATGCTGGCAACTTCGAAATCCCGCGATTGTGATTGTTTTACTTAGAAAAGAGGGAACAGTTATATTGGTTTTAAATGTTTGGCGTCTCTCTGGGCGCTCCTTTTCTGATTTAATGTGTTCTCACAAGCACATCCCTGACGCCAGAGCAATCCCTGGCCCCAGCACCAGGAAGCACACCTGGCCCCAGGGACAAGGGGCAGGCGAGCCTCCGGCTACAACGACAGAGCGGCTGCCCCAGGCGTGGGAGAGGCGACGGGAGAGGTGTGTTCGCGGGCTGCTGCTCCCAGCACGGACCCTGGGCGCCTACCAGCAGGGGACAGATCAGCCCGGAAAAGGCAGGAAAGTCTGGGTGCGTCCCTGCCGGGCGCCCGGGGCTCCCGAGGACAGAGCTGACGGCTGCCCGCGGCTCTCCAGCCCGAGGCACTGCACACATTTGTCCGGCAGCGGCCACGCTCTCCACGACGGCCCCGCAGGGGGCTCCGAGCCTCCACGAACACGCCCGTGGGCGCTGGGCCGCCCCGTCCCACCTCCGCAGAGGTCGCAGCCGCAGTCCCGCCGTCGGGGCCCGCCGGCAGGCACGGCGCCTCCCAGCCCGGGCCGGCCCTCCCGGCACCCGCGGGCTCCCACGGCATCCCCGGACCCCGCTCCCTCCCAGCCCGGCCCGGCACACACGGCACCCCCGGACCCCGCTCCCTCCCAGCCCGGCCCGGCACACACGGCACCCCCGGACCCCGCTCCCTCCCAGCCCGGCCCGGCACACACGGCACCCCCGGACCCCGCTCCCTCCCAGCCCGGCCCG
>JAYRBT010000005.1:18388463-18601768 GCA_036023395.1 Myiotriccus ornatus
CGGGGCCGGGGGCGGGCCGCGGGCGGGGGAGCGGCGGGCGGCCAATTGCGGCCCCGCGGGGAGCGGCTGCGGCGGGGCTGCCGCCTGTGCTCGCAGGGCAGGATGGAGGCGGAGGGCCGGGCACCGGGGCCGCCGCTCCTCGCCGGCGGGGAAGGGCCCGGGGCCGACTCGCGCCCCGCTGCGGGTGCCCCCGGCACGGCCCGGGGGCCGCTGATCGCCGCCGCCGAGGTGCTGGCGCTGGACGATGAGGAGGACGACCTGGAGGTGTTCAGCAAGGTACGGCAGCGCCCTCCGCGGGTCGGGCCGTGCCGCGCCGGGGCGGCCGGGCGGGCTGGCCGGCACTTTGCCCCGGCGGGCATCGGGCGAGCCGGGACGGGACGGGACGGCTCCGCCCCGGGCGGCGATCGCGGCCTCGGCCCGCCTGCCCCGCTCCCGGCCGGGAGCCCGCGCTCCCCGCGCCCGGACTGTGCCCGCCCGGGCAGGGCAGGGCTGCTGCGGCCGCCCCCGGGGCTCCGCTGCGAGGGCCGGGCTGCCCGGGGCGCGGGGGCTGCCCGGGGACAGCGCTCGGCGGTCACGGAGCCCCGGGTGAGCTCTCCGGCACGAAACGCGGCTTCGCTGCTTCGGACCAGCAGTGCGAGCCATGACTGCCCTTACCTTAAATGTGCCGTGTAACCTGGACTCGCTGTAACCGTCATGTCTTGCCAATACTGCTGATTTTAATTAAATCAATTACCAAGTGTGGTATGGCTGCCACATATAGTTTTTCATTTTCTACTGATTTGGTTAAGATGAGACTTACCACTTGCCTTCTCAGCAGTTAAAGCAGAGAACATCTCATGGATCTATTTGCCTTACTAAGCCAGCATCTAAAATATAAAGACATACAGAGAGCTAAGGTGGAAAAAATATATACAGAGGCTAAGGTGCTGTTCACCCTCTGAGGCTTGTGAACTGCTGTGTGACAGAATGTGTGCCATGGGAGAGAAACAGCAGATACATTTCTGATTTGAAAAAGCAACAACATACATATATTCAGTAGGACCGGTTGTCCTATGGATTAAATGTGTGATTTTTTTATATTTCTGTAGGCAAGATACATTGTGGTATGCATGAATAAAACCACTGGAATAAAGACTTCCTTCTTAGGAGCTATGTATTTGACTCTAGTAGAATTCTTGAAACTCATGGCTTTTAAGGCCAGAAGGAACTATTAGGTCATTTAATAGTCTGTAATATGAAAGACGTCAGGCTAAATTTCAAGTTATCTGTGTTTTTCTGAAGCATAACTAGGGTCTAGCTGAATTATGTCCTTCTAGGAAAGCACCAGTCATGGTTTGACATAAAGAGATGAATTATTCACTGAACGTGCATGCAAAAGTAGTGCTAAAATGTAATTTTAGCTGTTTGTGCTCACTTTGAATCCTTTTGCTTTTATGAGGTAAGTTCAGGCAGTTTGGCATGAAGGTATCTGCTATTAATACAGTGTATCGACAGTTATGCTGCTTGCTTGTCAAGAGCTATTCCCCTTGGGAACAAAAAAATAAAAACAAGTGGAGTTGATAAAAGTTACTGCTGCTATATGGCAAATACCTATATCTTTAAATTTCTACCTTGCTTCATGACAAATATTTCTTACTTATATGAAATCTTAACTATCATGGTACATGATAAATTATTCCCTGCAAACAAGAAAAATTGTCATCCTATGTTAAAATACAGCCTTCTTTCCAAAGCTTGGACACCTGCCTGTAGTGTATATATAGACCAGGAATTCATGGTTTGTTTACAGGTGCAATTTGTTTTCAGTTGCTGATCTTTCGAGCTTATGAAAACTGTGAGGTTGTTTATGCTTTACACCCTATTTGTTCATGTTCCATATATGCAAGGGAAACTGACAGGCTAAATGGAGCTTCCAATTAAGTGTTGTAAACCTAATTTTTCCATAACATACTGTTCCAGGACTACCTGGATTTAAATTGTACCTTAATGGGGTTCCTCATGCCAGTGTCTGTAAGGTAGTACAGTAGCATTTGCAGGCCAAGCGGGACGGCAATGGCAGTGCAGAGCTTGGTGCCTGCCACTGCCATCGACTTCATCTTTCTCAGTTTAGTCAGTGCATTGTGCCAGCTACCAAAATGGTGAAAAATGAGATTCTTAAAAATTGTCAACCTCAATACCCTAAGTTATTACTCAAAATGTAAATACTGGGCTTTTATTTTATGAAAATCCATAGACATTTAACCTGATAGTGTCATAAGCCATTGACGTGGTACCCTGTGACATATCTCAAGTATTACAGACCAGCATTTTCTTCGGCAGCTCGGATAAACCATTTCATGATGTGGTGTGCATTTCACTTTATCCTAGTTTCCGCTACCATTGAAAAAGTTCCGACTTCTTTTCAGCAGAGACAAATTCTAGGGGTTGTTATGAGCCACAAAGATACAATGTTTTCTACCTGCTTTCTTCCATTAGTTTCGAAGTATGGAGTACTGCATGTATCACAATACCCATTCAGGTACCCTTTGCCTTCCTTGTTGACACCTAGCATTGGGAAAGCTTCACGTGATTGCAAGCTCTGGATCCTCACTGGGAGGTAGGGATGGATGGATGAGGCATGGAGGCAACCCTGAGTCAAGGGCCTGTGCTCTGGGAAAGAGCAGTGTTTAGGCAAACCCCCAGGCTTAATGTCTTCTACAAGGAGCCGCAGTCCCAGCTGTGTGCCCTTTTTTGAGGCTGCTCCTGCTGCGTGAGTGTTCTTCCCTTATTTATTTTAGAGTCTTGCTGGCTAGTTGCAGTCAAATGTGAGAGTGGGATAGGGTAACTGCAAGCATTAGAGAAAGGAGAGCCAGAATAAGGCCCTCATACTGCCAGGAGCTCGTTGATTTTCTGTCTGTTTGGTCTCTTGGCCAGTAAGTCAAAAGGCCTGACTCGCACACGCAGCTCTGCCAACTGCTCTGTCAGGAGTGAAAGGGTTTGGAAGGAGAAGGGATACTGCAGGTAAGCAGAGCTGGGGATGGTATGGGAAAGGACATAATATTTTCTGGGACAGGGCCTTGATGCTTTTTGAATGGATGAAGAGGAAAAAGGTTTCACAACACAAAAGCTAGAAGAACTGTCTGTTTTTCCTGTGCTGCAAAACTGCCCTCATCTGTATGTACACAAAAACATAGTTCCAACCACAAAATTACAGCTGTATATAAAATTACCATCTTTTTTTAACTGTATTTCTGTTATGACATCAGAACTTTAAGAACTACTGTAAGTAAAACTGAAGTATCATGAGGATAGAGACATGCTTGTTTAAAACTCACATGCATTGATTCATGTGCATGACTGCTAGACCTGTATTAAACAAATTTGAAGACCTGCTTATTCTATGGGGTTTTGTGCCTATGTTTTGTTTCACACACCATGCATTCGTAAGCTCTTCCACATAAAAATATACTTTCAGAAACCTGCATGTATAGAGAAATTTTTAGCAGCAACCTAGAAGGAGGAATGAAACATTAAGACATTAATGCCCCATGGAAAATGAGAAAATATGAAACACATTTACCTTGATCCAATTTAGGCCTTGCAGAGTCATTACTCCTCAAGTTATATGGCCATTCAAGTCCCTTACATGCTCACATGCATTTTTCTTTCCCTGGAAATTTCCCGTTGTCTCAGCGCTTTGAATCGCATGGGCTGCTCTGAACTAGCAGTCTTCATTCTTCAGCCAGAGTGTGGCCAGCCAGTGCTACTGGGCTCTGCAAACCACTTCTCTCTTTATTCTGCACCACTCAGGACAGTGCTGGCTGGATACCAGTATAGAAATCATGTGAAGAAACAAACTGAATAAAGGTAAAATGACTGACAGGTATACAAGGAACCCACTGTATAATATTTAAAGTCTTGTCTTTAGTCTTCTGTGTTGCTTTTGTCTCCCTGTTCAAAGAACTGCACGTAAATGATGGGAGGAGAACTGGTACATAAGTGCTTTCTGGGCATAATTCGCAGTATAAATTTCTCCTCCATATTTGTGGGAGTACACTGATAAATCTAAAGGAGAGGGATGTCAGTAGGCAATGAGCTAAAGGCAGGAAAAGAGCAAGATAAGATGTTCCAGAGAAAGTTTTGATCCCGTTGAATTCAAAGGGAAAAAGGAACTGTCACCCAACTCAGCAGCACTACGGTGGTGTGCTCTTCACTCCCGTGAGAGCAGCCTTGGGATGATGCTGTGACTCCAGTTTGTGGACTCGCACATTTCCAGTCCTGGAATTCAAGCAGTTTTCTCTTTAACTACATCCCTTTCCTCCTTCTTCCATAGTTAACAAGGCACTGGAAAGGACAACTCTTTCAACTACCACTCAGTAGTTAGTGTAGTCTAACTACGCTTTTAGAAAACTTCTAAAAAGTAGATTAATTTTCAAGTTTGTTATGGAAATACTTCATTGCATTGCATATATTAAAAAAGTATACAATATTTGCTATTTAAAATATAGTGATTTCTTTCAATTGCTCTAATTTATTATTTCTAGTGGGTTAATAATTTGTTATGCTCTTTCATGGAGTTAGTGATTTCAACTTATTTTCCTAGTAACTGTATCCTTCAAGATTTTAGATCAGTGGATGTCATCCAGTCTTGCATCTAAGGAAGCAAATGAGATTTCTTGCTTGTTTCCAATTTACACTCCGTTTCTCAGCACTTGAGTGATCACCACTGAATGCACTGAGCAGAAGCAGCTGCTATGGGGACATATTCCTAGAGAGCTGTGTGGAAGTGGTTGATGCTATCAAAAAGTGGATTTCCTCTTCAGCATAATAGTGGTTTGACTTTTTTTTTTTTTTTTAGAAATCAAGCAGCAAATTTGTACTTCATCCTTACTTGCTGTTTTCCTTTAGAAAAAAGAGAAAGATTAATTTACGTATCTGTAATTGTTTTCCATTTCAAATTTTATTTTAAAGTACATGCAAACTGAAATATCCAATTACAATAAAAATTCTGATTCTGATTTTGTCTTGTTTTCTTTTAAATCACTGGGTTTTTATCCACCCTGTTCAGGTTATTAGAGATAATTCAAACATCGTAAGTCCTCAGCAACTGGCTTTTAACATTTTAATAAAGCGGGTAAGTATTCTACACTTTTAATGGGTGCTAGGATTCGTAACTAATTTTACGATTCATAGGCAAGTTCTCTTGGCATAACATTCTTCTCAAATGGTAGTATTTTGCTCTTTCAACAGTTTTAGAATAAATCTCATTTCTTACATCCTCACTGAAGTACATACTGAAAAGGATAATAGATTTGCTAGGTACTATATAATTGTTTCATCTGCTCTATGTTATATCTGTTCTATCAGATTATTTAAAAGCTTGCCATTTTAGCATCTGAGACGTGTTTGTATACAAAGATGTATTGATATGGATGTTCTCATGTCTTTTCTGTAGGATACATCTCTGGCTGAGGTAAACTCATTCAGTCCTTCAATGCCAATATCCCCCTCATCAATGATAAACCAGTATAAATTTGAAGATGAACCAGAATTAAGAGATCTCTTCATTACAGTCGATGATCCTGAAAGCCACATTACAGCCATTGAAACATTTATTACATACAGAGTAGTCACAAAGGTGAGCATCTATTCATGGCTGTAATGGCTTACTTTGGTAACACCAGTAGCATTTTTGCTCCTCTTTCTTACCATTCTCTGTCATTTTACTAAATTTAAACTGTACTCTTATTTTGCCATGAGTTACAGACAACTAAAACTGTATGAAACTGGTAGATTCTGGGAAAAAAAATCAGTGTAAGTCTGCATACAGAGATGCTTACATTATTTATATTGAGAAAATATTTAATAATTCTTCAATAGCAAAATGAGTGCCATGTGAAAATAACATTTTCTGTTGTGATTTTCAGCAGGAACATGAAACAACAGAAGGACTGATTCAGTTTGAAAACACTATATTGGCACAAGTATTTATGACTTTTGGATCACTTGCAGGCTACGGGTCTTTTGTCTGGCATAAATCTTACCTGCTACAGTCTTTCAGTTCCATTCTTTTCTAATTGCACCATTATCCCATGGATGTTTGTTTCCCAATTACAGTTGCATGTGATTTCTGGGGAAACTGTCACAATTCTCTAATGAAACAGTAATACTGGGAGACAATGAAGTGCTTTTTAGTTGTCCTAAATGCAACTTATTTACGGGAAATAAGGAGGAAAGTCAGCCTTATGAGACCAGCCAGGTCTTCTGAGATTACCAGCAAATATTCTGCAGGCTGCATTTTGAGAATTGCACTGTTAATTTATTTTACTTTTAGTTCTTTTTAAAAGATTCATTTAAAACCAAATTTTTAAATGGGAATTATTCATCTTTAAATAAAAGGAGATATCAATTCCTCATAAAATATTTAAAGAGTAGGAAGAGAGCTATCTTCATTAGGTTACTAGCAATAATTTTCCCTTTATGCATGTTTCTGTAGATGAGTGAACATTTTTTCTTCAGGCATGGTATGGATTGGCCGTAAGGTGGATTGCTTTTGCCTTTTTTTATCTCTTCTGTCCTTTCTTATCATCTTTAATTTGGAGTGCTGGCTGTTGATAATAAAGTAATAGCATTCCTCCCACATACCTTGAAAAATTTTTATTCAACAAAAATGTTTAGATTACAAAAGCGTGTTTTGAGGTTTTTAGAATTTACTTGCATCGCATTATAAATCTCTGTGCAACAATGAATGCTAAATAGCATGTATTAATGAAAACATGGGCTCTTTGTGGCTTGCCTCGAGAAGACAGAGCAGTGATAAAATAAATCTCGTCGTCTGACAATTTTGTAACTCTGTAATAAGCATTTTTTTGTAGACATTAAAGGTTTGTTGGCAAGTTCTAACAAAGGGCTACAAAACTGGAATTGATGATGGGATGCAGAATCCATTAAGCAGTGCAAGAAGTGTTATTGCTGTAATATGCTGAAGTTTTCATGTTTTGAACCTGGGGATTGTTGATTAGTGTCAGCAGGTCGCAAGGATGTATGTCAGCTCTTTGGGGTTCGTTCAGAATGCTAAAAAAATGGACTTTCCTCATTAGTAGGTTACTAATGACTTTAAAAGAAACACCCTAGAAGTAATGAACATAACTGTGATTGCTAAAAGGAAAATGCAACACTAAAATAATTAGTGAAATATTTTGGAAGCATTATGGTAGGACAATTATGATGTCACTGCATGAAATGCAGCTAAATGCTTGCTTTTTTTTCCTTTTTTTCCCAATAGAACTTTGATTTTTTGCTAAAACACAATGTATCGTTTTAACTCTACAAGGAGTTGATCATTGTACTTTAAAATAACAGCAAACAAATAACAAAAATAGAAATCATTTATGGGGCAAAATAGAATAATTTATGCATTCCCTTCAAGTACTAGGTTTTCTCCAAAATTTAAAATGGGTTGTTCTTTTCTTTTTCTGGCATTGTAACCTAAGCCTGTTGTTTCTGCCTCTGTGTTTCAGACGTCGCGCAGTGAATTTGACTCCAGTGAATATGAAGTTCGAAGACGATACCAGGATTTCCTCTGGTTGAAGAGCAAACTTGAAGAAGCACATCCGACACTGATTATTCCTGTTTGTTTGTTTGTTATTTTTATTTGTTTATAAGATAGCTCCAGTTTGATACAGAGATGTTTGAAGTCTTTTTTCAACTTCTGAAGTCTCACAAACCTTAGGCCAACCTCTTTTCATTAGCTTTATATGCATGTGATAATTAAAAATCACATAAAGGTATTTATTAGGTTTTTAATGGTGCCATTTGCAATAATTTATGTCCTTCTTTCTTAGTTGTATTTATGTTCTTCTGCACTGTGTGTTACAAGAACCACGTTATACCTCATTTGAATATGATAACTTTATATAGCTTTTGGGTTTTTGCATGGTAGATTTTACAAAGTATACCTATTTTTTTAATAAGTAGAAAAACTACTATAATACCCCTAATATTATGCAAATTATACAATATATGTCTTTTTTTTTTCCTTAGCCATTGCCTGAAAAATTCATAATGAGGGGCATGGTGGAACGATTTAGTGATGAATTCATTGAGACTCGAAGAAAAGCTTTACATAAATTTTTGAACCGTATTGCTGATCATCCAACTTTAACTTTCAATGAAGACTTCAAAGTTTTTCTTACTGCACAAGCCTGGGTAAAATTACTTTGTTTTTATCTACAGTTATGTCAAACCACATCTTGTGTTAGTAGAGTGTATCAGGAGTCCCCCTGGCTCAGTAGTGTCATTCCATGACTTTTACAGCAATGTCAGAAGAAGGCAGGGATTTAGGGAATATACATACCTCAAGATAACCCTTTGTTCTGTGGTTTTGGTAATCATGTATGTGATCCTAAATATTGCTGTACCTTCCAAAGTAGCTTTTGTTACTGCATTCCTGTTTTTTTGTGGCAAATTCACAGTACGTCAAGTCTGTGTGCTTTTCGGTACCCATATAAGCTTCCAAGATTATGAGGGAAACAGTATTTTTAATTAATTACTGGTTTGGCATGGCACTGTCTTTTTCATCTCTTTTTTTTTTAAAGTTACACTGGTCTCATAAAAGAATTTCCTGTTGCATTGTTGCAAATTGGAGTTTTGTACTCAGAAGAGCCCGCCTCTCAACTTCAGCAAAGGTTATTCTGGCAACATTTAAAAAGAGATTAAAAAAAAAGGATGGATTACTTCCTGCAGTAGGAACATTGTCTGCTTTTCTCAATTACTTATTTCTGCAATCATTACCTCTGCTTTCCTGTTCAAAAAGCTAAATTGGAAACTAGTTAACTCACCCTGAGGAATGAAGGAGTAAAGGTTCTCTGCCATCTTTAACCCTTCTTGTGGAGTGTTATACGTGACATGCTTGTGTTTGCTCAGAAAGGCTTGGCTAAGAAGTGCACATGACAGGTACAATTCTGACACTTGTCTAATAATTATAACATAAGACTTGTACACTAAAAAGGCACAGAGAGGCTTATGTATGTAGTTTTACTAAAAAAAAAAAAAAGAAAAAAAGCTTTATCTATTATTTTCAGAAATTTAAAAAAAGTACTTGGAAGTAAACAGAGCTTATTCTGTCTTTAGGAACTCTCCTCACACAAGAAGCAGGGTCCCGGTTTGCTGAGCAGGATGGGACAGACCGTCAGAGCTGTAGCATCCTCAGTAAGAGGAGCAGTTAAAAATCGTCCTGGAATGTTTACAGAAATCAACGATTACATGGAAACGTTTAGTCAGAAAATAAACTTACTAGATAAAATAGCTCATAGGATTTACAAGGAAGAAAGGGGTAAGTAGAAAACAAGTATCAGTTTTATTAATTTAAGAAATTAATATATTGGAAAAGTAAATTAGTTTTTATCATGCCAGGCAAAATGCTCTTTCCAGCAAGGAAGGAAAAAGGGAGATTTGTGCTTATACTGTGGTTTTCTTCATGGTTATGGTTTTGACATATCTTGCAGTTAGTTTTCATAATTTCTTAATAGGAAGAGTTTTAACATGTCATTCAGCTACTTATGAAGAACTTAGAAGGAAATTGTGGCTCTCTTTTTAGTTGCGCCTTTTTGGAAAACTGAATGACCTTTTGTTTTTTACTTTCAGGGCAATCTCATACTGACATAATGCTATCTAGATTCCAGATTTTTAAATATCTCTTTTTTTGGTTTCATTCTTCACCTTTTTTCTGTGTTGACCAAGTAGATTTTTGTTTTTTAATAGCTTTACTGTTGGGCTTAATTTCTGTCATGGTAAGCTGTGTCTATTAAGAGTTTTCTTAAGAAGGATGGCTTGATCTTACTTTTTTCTGTAAGTACCACCAGTTTGCACTCCTACTTGGAATGCTAAGTTACTGACTTTTCTGAGATTCTGAAATTACTCTGATCCCAGACTATGCCTGTTCAGTAGAATTTCCATGGGCAGCACTTGAGGTATTTTCTTGTCTGTATAATTTGAAAAGCTGCACTGTGTTCTTTAATAACTGAGCCCTTGTGCTTTATTGTGTGGCACCAGATCTCAGCATGTCCTCACTGAATTGGAAGGATCTTATAAAACACAAATACATGTTGGTGAAAAGAGTTCCTTTTGATATTGTTCCTTTCAATGAGAATAGTTGAGGTCTGTAGGTTCAAGGCATCAGTACCAAATTCTTGGAAGACCTTAAGAATATTGACATGCTTCCAAATGCTATCTTCTTCCCAGATTTTCTAAACAGCACATGTCAGAACAATTGTGTGCAGGGCTGCACTGCTGTGGATAGGAACTGTTGATAGCTGTGATTCAGATATTTTGCTTGCAGTAGCTTAATGTGGGATTCTTGATTACATCTTCCATAGAGGTTTTTTGGTCCAATTAATCTCAAAGTAAACATTACACTCTTCATGCCACACAACTTCTTTCATCTTTTCTAGGACATTTCTTCATTATAAATTCAGCAGCGATGAAATTGCATTTTTGATACATGACCAGTGCGTTCACAGTACCCTGCTGTGAACATGCAGCTTCCTGGTCATACGGAGCCTTGCCCATGTTTAGCCCTGCCAAATGGCACAGTGAATTCTGGGCCTTCTCTCTGCTTACAGATTATCACTTGGTCTAGAGACATAAGAGAAGTCATTTGTAGGATATCCTTGTATTTAAATCAATAAGAATTACTGAAGGACATAACACCTGCAGAACTGCTGTGAACTTCGGTGTTCACAGCAGTTGAATTCAGAACGTTACTGTTCCAAGCAGCAGAGGAATTCAGGGTAGTAGACACAAGTCGGACCAACTGCTGCCCACAGCTTCTATGGCTCCTGTTGCTCTGTATGAAGACAATGTGAAGTAACACAGGTCGTTAATGCAGGGTGTCTGAGTACAACTCTTCAGGTCTGCCTGAGGATGCGCGTCCTTTCGAAATGACCGGGGCATCTTTGCTGATAGATTTCTTGAAACTACTTAATTACAATACGTTAATTGATTAGTTTATTCATAAACAGTGAACTAGAGTTTACTTACCTTGGTCATTTGAGCAAATTTAAACACTAGCCTCAGCCTCTTGGTTTGTTCACAGTAAATATGAGGTTGTAATTAGTATCACTTAGACATCTATTAATGAACAAAGAGTAATATGTGTATATGTTCCTGTTAAGACTATTTTAATGAAATGAAGGAATATGGCCCCATCCACACCCTCTGGTCAGCATCAGAAGAAGATATAGCAGACACTCTGAAGGGCATTGCCAGCTGCATCGACAGGTGTTGCAAGGCTACGGAGAAGCGAATGGCAGGGCTCTCAGAAAACCTGATGCCAATTTTACATGAATATGTTCTCTACAGTGAAATTCTGATGGTAAGGTTTCTTTACAGATTGACTGTGGCCGTAAGTAAAATTTGGCTTAGTCCAGTGAAAAAGTCTAGGAGAGAATGATGAAAATGACTTTACAGTCCCCATATTTACTCATTACAAAATATGCGCAGCATAGGATAACTGTCCGTTAGGAGGGAATCTGGTTGGTCCTGTTTCCCTTGCTAATCAGGCCAGAGATGCCCTTCCAAATAAGAAGAGCTTAATAGTTCTGCCTGGCAGGCAGCCCTTGGTAGCTGTGCTAGGGTGTCTAGTTTTGCCATCTTCAGTGAGCTCTGCATTGTAGCCGAAAGGGTTTGGGAACAGCAGCTGCGAAAGACCTTCTCTGACACTGACAAAATATGAACTCATTGAGTAACAGATTGTGTGTGGGAAAAGGAGTGGAGAGGTTTTTCCCTTTCTAGGAGCTGTTCCTAAACTACATTTTCTTTTTCCGGAACAGCAGGGAACTTCCAGTCCCTGCGCCATTATATAAGCATGTGTTAGTCTTTGCCATAAGCTACTGCTCTCAGTTCCCTTTATGTATGTATTTTTCTTACACTTCGAGAGAATGTAAAAAATCAGACTCCAGAGCTGATATACTCAGTGCTGGTGAATAATCAACATAATTAAGTAACTGAATTCAGCATGTCATAATTCCCACTTTGTTGCCTCCAGAAAATGGAACATGTGTACAAACCCCTCTTTGTCTAAGTTTTGAGCAATGCCAGCTGCAGTATCTGTTCTTCTGTTACTGCTGGGAGTCCAGCTCCTACTGCAGTGCCTTCTGAGTAGGGGCTGACAGTGTGTTACAGGCCATGGGTAGAGCAGGACCCAAGTTAACTGAGCCTTTGCTGGCACTAGGCAAAGTTTCTCAGTAGGGCTTAGCTACCGAGAGGTTAAGAATTACTGCTGCAATGACTGCTGTATTTAAAGCAAGCTTCACTGAAAAAGGGGCCATACAAAATGTCCTGTATCTCACAGGATATGTCCTGTATTTACATGTACATGCTGGAAGGTGAAGGTAGGTACTGCTTTGCTTAAAGGTTTAAAGAGATTACCATCCTAGCAATTGCATCTCTTCTTCGTTTCCCCAACTTCCAGAAGTAATTTTTCAGAATTTCTGTTACCCATGAGTGATCCTGGCCTTCATGCTACGGAAGAGATTCTGCCTGCCCGTGACCTGCTGTTTTGCAGCCTGGCTCTCCCTCACGCTTTCTCAGGCGTTCTATTCTGTCCAGAGCACAAAGAGGTTTCTGTGGACAAGCCCCAGGGTGACTACCTGGCTCTTCATGCACTCCCCACTGCATTTTTTTATGCTTGTAATTTTCTTAATGCAGCACTTGCAACAGCATTAGTCTGCCATGAGGTCCTGTCCAGAGGACAAGTCCTCCCTCAGTAGCTCACTGCTGTTCTACAATTGTCACTTTCCCTTCGTTCACTATGGATTTTATTTTTCTTATGGATTACTTCCCTCTTGGAGTTTGGAGAGGGTAAAACTAATCACACTAAAAATACCATGGCAAGTCACACAGTAGTAAACCTGCTTTCAGAGATGTGCTTAACCCCTCACCATAGGGCCCTTTGTGCGGTGCTGCCAAGATCACATGCAAATGTGCAGAACAAGGTGTGATCAATACAATACAGTCCTTGTATTTTCCAGTGTTGTTAGTTCAGCCTTTAACTGGGGAAAGAAACGAATTCACAGTTAAAATATTTACATCTGGACCAGCTCTTTCCTTACTGGCCCACAGAACAAACCTGCTGTCCCTCAGGGTACAAATTACAGCACTAATTGTTTATGAATTCACATAAAAGAATTTGGGGTTTTGTGGCAGGGTACCATTAAATATTAAAGCAAAAAACTGTAAAGTATAATAATATGTTTTAAAAATAAATTCCCTCTGTTTGTCATTAGAAGTCAGCACTTGTCTATAGTTGTAGCACCTTAATATTAAAATAGTCAGTTTTGTTTTATAATTTGTGATAGCAGCCATTAAAACAGTTTTAAAAGAGGCAAAATAAATAGTAAAAAAGAGAAATCATTTGTATTATGAAGAAAAGTTGTTCCAGCCATTTGTTTTGCTTCTGTGCTTATAGCTAAACATTTTCTGTATCTAACCAAAAGATTTTGAGCTATTGAAAAGCAGGTTTATGAGCATTTGTATATAGTGCTAATCTTTTACTCAGAATAGCCCAAGTCAAATTTACCAATTTTTATAGTGATTACCTGATCAAAAAGTAACACTGAAAAATTATTTTTAAAAACCCTCCTAAATTATTCTACTGTGTTTGATAAAGATCTCAGAGAGATTTTCAGTCAAATAAGAGAGCTAGAGAAGGTAGAGCTGTTTGTGCCCTGTGCTGTTTCAACATGCCCTGTGCTAGAGGTGAATACTGAACATCTCTGCAGCAGAAGCAGTAAAACCAGTTGTGGCAAGGTAAAGTAAAAGAAGGTTTTGAGCTTGGTAATTATATGTCCTGCTTGTGATTTTTTTTCAAAAGGACTAAAGCCTTGCAACACTTCTGCAAGATAAACATACCTGAGTGTGCTTTTACAGATGAGGAAGCGAAGACAAAGAGAAATTTGTAAGGCTTCATCAAGGTCTCAGAGCAAATTAGCACTGGAAATAGAAATTTAATTTGTTAATACTGTTCCTGTTTTGTAGCTTAACAAGTAATGTTCCTTCCCCTTTCTGATTATTTTTTTTTACATTATGCTAAAAACCCAATACCTGATTAGACAGTTTTAAAGAAGGTAATAATTACATATGCTGAAAATAAGGACATATATCAGTGGTAGAACAGCTATCCATTCCTATGATAATTTTATCTGATTTTTCTGTTAATTTTTTCTGATTTTTCAGAACTACATTTGGCACTTAATAATATTAAAGGTTAAAGTCACACTTTCAGTAAGGCCTTGTATACCATTTTTAGTCATTCTGCATTATACTGTAAATTTTACTCAATGAAAATACTGTCATTCATGAGATTTGGCAAACTCATGTTGCTGTTTTGAGATATGAATATATAGTAAGTTGAGCTGATACCAACTAAACTGCTGTTGCAGTTTTGCTCATATAACTAGCAGTGTGTGTGGCAGATTCTTATGGCACTGATTTTGGATTTACAAAGATTCTTGAAAAACACATAAAATACAGGTATGGAAAAATAAGTCTTCACAATTCTTTTTTTTTTTTTTTTTAAACAAAAGTATATGTATCATGGCAAAATTATTAAATGGCATCATTCTGTGATCTTGCTTAATTTATTAAATAGCCAAGGCGTTTGATGGTTTTATGAAATAGCTAAAATGTTGTGCAGTTTACTTCTTTTTTTTTCCTCTTCTGTACTAAGGGTGTTTTGAAAAGGAGAGACCAAATTCAAGGCGAGCTTGATTCCAAAGTTGATGCTTTAGCCAGCAGAAAGACAGAAAAGGATCTGGTGAGTATGTACAGAAAGCTGAACTTTTCCAGGCCTTATTCTAACTGCAAAAGACGTGCAGAAGTGTCCTCCGAAGCCGTGTGTAGTAACGGGATGGTGTCTCTACAGTTCTTTGTAGCTGTATGTGCCAGGCAAAGGCACTCATGAGGAAGATGCAGCACTCCGGTAGATGGGCTGCTGGCACAAAAGGCTGGTCATAGTGGGCGACCTGTGTTTTGTCAACACAGACTGTATCACTGATTATTTTTAGTATTTCCATTTGCTTCCACACTTGGAGTTAAAAGAAAGTAAGACTTGCTGCAGTGCTCTTGTAGCTGCTGCTCCGTTGATGTAGGAGAGGGAGAGGAGGTGGATAGAATCAGCAAAGTTGTTCACTGAGCTTATTTAAAATGAAACGTTTTGCATTTTAAGTCCAGTATGACACTCAGTTCATTCTAGTGAAGTCAGACTGTAACTGGTAGCCTGTGGGGACAGGCATCCCCAAAACCATCAGCAAGGCTGAGCAAGCCAATTAAAAGCAACTTCCGAGATAACTATTGGCATTTTTAAAATTTTTCATTGGTAAATTGTCAGGCCTAAATAATGTCCTTTTAGCACAGTGTTAACACAAAGTGTTACACAGTGTAAATAATATATAAAACTGACTAATAACTTTTTAGTACATAAAAGGAGAAAGTCCTTGACATTTCATATACTTTTTATTAGGATTGTTGTAATTAGTTTTCATGTAAAGATGAGCTGTTTAGATAGTTTTTGGCATTTGAAATTCACGTTTTCATTTGATTTCTTGTCACTGAGATGAATAAATAAGAATATATTACCACTCTCTGGTATGCCCTGTGGCAATGGTATATTTTGTAACAATTTGACTCTGTGTACTGCAGTGTGATATTTAAGTAAAGACCTTTGTTTGGTTTTTTTTTTTCCTGAAGTAGAAATTCTGTTTACTTACATTGTCCTATCATTTCTCTGCCTCTGTATTCTCTAATCTGTTTTTGTTTCTTTGCTTCCTTTGCTGCTTCTCCTGTCCTTTTTCCTTAGTTTAAAGTTTGAAGTTCTCATAAAATGCTGGAGAAGTCCCCTAGGCTGGGAGCAGGGTAGCGATGGCAGATCCATTCAGTGATGAATTCCAGTTTCACGCAGCTTGTTTAGCAGCCAGTCTCATTGCTGTCCACCATAGAAAAGAGAACATTGCATGGCAGGACATGGTCTCTTCAGGATGTATTCCTGTTATAATCTGATGGAGTCCTAAGGGAAGTGGCATGCACTGCTTTTTTTCCGGAACTGTTACAAATCAAGGAATATTTTTACTTTAGCATAGTGTCGATCGCACCATGTTTATTTGATAATGACAATGGTTTGTACTTGCTTCCAGGACGATTTTGAGATCAGCTTGCCCAAAGTTCTCTTTTTTCACCATTTCTATGTTTCAATATCTGCATTTACAGTTTTGGTAAAGCCTTTGGACAGGGAGGTTACTCAGGTGTTCAGATCTTTGCTTTATCTGTCCAATCCCTCTATTTTTTACTTATTTCAGAGAATCCTGTTTCTGAGAGCCTGATTCTCCTTGCAGTCTTACAAAAGCAGTAAAACAGATGTCTGTTAGTCTAATCTGGTAATAAAATTCTGTGTTCTCTAATTGAGTGGCAGCTGTATCCTGAAGACATTTTCTTAATTAGAAGCTGAAGGCTTTTTCTATTAAGGATAGTTTGGTCGGAGATAATGCTGTACTGTATTTTTAACCATTCAAGTGACTTTTAACTGTTTTCTTGGTTAATTTTTTACTATTTTTAAATTTTTATTATGTGTTGAAACATTTTTCTGACATTTCTAACCAAACTGATTTCAAAATAATAAGTGGTCATAACACAGTTATTGGAACTGGTGTCAAACACTGCGTTTGGGTGTCTTTGCCCATTTCTATTCCTAAGCAGAACTCCTGTAGCTTCTAATGATCTCACAGATGTCAGATTGAACATGTCAGTGCAATCTAGTAGCCAGAAATTTTGCTGACAATGAGTGGCATGAACTCTAATCTCATTTGAAGTACATTTCCACCACAGATAAGGAGACTCAGACTGTCATTAGAGCTGATAAAAGGCTGTGAGATCTTTAGCATTGGTCACGGCAAACATTAAATGATTTAACAAACAGGAGGTTGTACAGCAGAAGAATGTAAAACATCCCCAAGGTCAGTGCAGATGAAATAGGCTGGAATTGCAAATTAAACCTTATGGGACATTGACCTCATTGTCTGGGAAAAAGAAAGTTTTCTTGAGCTGTGCTTCTGCAACCTGGCCTTTAGGAAGCTGCTTGTGGTGCTGCTAAAAAGCCAAAAAGATGCCTCCCGCTCCAAAATTTGGTCCATGAAGGCGGCAGTTTTTCAGGGTATGGATGTTCTGAAGACTGTGATTTTGGATACAGGCTCTGACAGAGATATTTAGGAGGACTTTGGTACCCTCTTGCTTATCTAGACCTTTCTTACCTCCAGAGCTCTGGCTGTAAAGTTGTTGGGATACGTTGCTCCATCGCTCCCATGCTCCATTCTGAAGGCTACACAGCAATGCTCGTGGTATCCTGTGGTTTGGATATTTTTAACAGTTTTAGTACTGCCACTAGCACTGATAGTAATTATGACAAAAGGTTGGTATAATGTGCTCTGACAGAACCAGATAAGCATTAAATGCTAACTTAGGGATTCAGGCTTTAAACTGAGTAGCAAAGAGATGAAATGTTGAATCTATTACATTCTGAGTATAGCTTGTGTTTTAACTCCAGGCTAGAGGATTAATTTAAAGCTGTAGGATTAATTCATGTAGCAGATAGAAATTCATGCTATTTTGCATAGTGAGATAGTATAAAATGCTGTGTCACCAGGTAATTTGGCTATTGGGCCAGGTCTCTGGCTACAGATCACATTCTTCACATCTGGTGGCACTCTGCCCTAACAATGTCTGGCTCCCACCTTCCTGTCCCATGGTCTGATACCTGATGAGCACTGTGCTGTCCTTCTCTGGTGATCACTGATGCTGCCTCACTGAGATCAATGTAAGAAAATGGATTCAGAATCCTATTTAATTTGCAGGATAAATTGTAACAATTTACACTTTGTAAGTGAGGAACACACTAGGTAGATGTTTTTATAAGATCAAGCCATTCTTCTTTGATTTCTGCTGTCATGGCAGCTGAAGAGGGTAGCATTTATGTTTCTTTTTAATTTTCAAAAAGTAGATATTAAACCTCTCTACTTGAGATGATGACAGCATAATGCTGCCCTTAGATCTTAACTCAGACCTTGCCTTCATACAACACATGGTTTCTTTGGGGCTTTAGAGGGGGATGTTTAAACAGCATATCCAGGCAGGAATGTAGAACAGAATTTGCCTATCTATGTCACACTGTGACTACACTGTGGGAGAAATGCGTAGTTCCTAGAAAAGGACAGACAAAACCAAACTGTAAAATAAATTACTTAGAAATATAAAGAACGAGATAAGGGGAAGCTGCTGGATCCAGGACTTCTAAGTTGGAGAAGTTCTTTTTGTGTGTAGACTAGTGCATTCCCATAGAGGAACTTTTTTTTTTTTTTTTTACAAAAGCAAAAAATTGATTCAACTGCCTTTCCTATTCTAAATCATCTTAAAAATGTCACTGTTTTCAGTATTCTGTGTGCATTCATTTTTTGGTGTTTGAAGGAAAAGCAATCAGCATGGGACATGCTCAAAATACCAAATTTAGTTGCCTATAATTCCTTTAAAGGTAATTCCCCAGCATTTAAACTTTGGATTAACTTTTCATTTTGAATACAGAGTTGGTAGTTGAAATTACCCTTGTCTGTAGCTTGATTACTGGTCTGGCTAGGTAATTGAACTTGGGCTTTTCAGTAAAGTAGAAATAATGTTTTGCATTTTGTTCTTGATTCATAACTGGTATTTCATTAATCTAGAAATGTGCCAAAGGAAATCAGTGTAGAAATCAAGTCTTACTAAAAATGTTTATTATGGAATGTGGAAAACATCCATTCAGATGAATTTTTCAGTTTTACTAGCAAAGGAGTTTCTGGCTTCTTTAAGAGCTGAAGGATTCTAGTATGTCAGACTGAATGGGATCCAGGTTCTGTGACCATTTCAGGCAGTGCAGCTTAGTTTGTGTCTGATGGCAGCACTGCTGTTGCACTTGGATCCCTGTTCCCCCCGCATGGTTCAAGCAGGAGGCTGTGCACCAAGACTTTCCACATCCTGCTCTGAATTTTGATGTTTCTGTGTTCTGCCAATAGAAGAGCACAGAAGAAGAGCACAAAAGAAAATCCTGGAAGTTAATCCTGGAATCCTGAACTTCCTATCATTGAAAACATCATCTCTGCAGAAAGCACGAGTTTACACAGTTTACACAGGTGGTGTATGAGGAAAAAGATTATTTGCCTGATAGCAGAATACAAGGAAGAAGAAGTGTATGGGATCTGAATTGCAATGGAAGCAATAAAAGGAATTAAATTTTCTGCTTGTTGTTCCTTACTGGTGATGTTCCTGCCTGACCCCTCCTGCTGCACAGTTGCTCTGCAGTTGCAGTAGATGAATTTGCACTGTAGCTACAGAAGATGTACCTAGTTCTGTGGCTGGGTGCCAGCCAGAACTGACACTGCTGATTAGTAAATGACAACAGGTAACAGAATTACTAAGACTAGAAAACTCATTAAAGAGAGGGCCGCTGTCCACTTACTCATGCCATTAGCTGGAAAGTCACTTTGTGCATTTACAGTAATTAGAAGCAAGTAACATCTGTAGACTGGCCCTCAAGGTTTTGGATCCTGGATCATTGTGAAAGAATTTCTTCTCTGTTGAAGTCCTGTGGTTTAATTTTTTTCTCCACTTCTGTATTTCTTTTTCCCTCATATGGTTCCACAAAAAAAGATGACAATGTAACAGGCAAGAAATCAGAAAGGTTGTGCTTTTGACTTCTGCTGTCCTCTCCCCATTCTGGTTTCTCCTGAGGTTATCAAAGGTTCTGTCAGGGTTTTCTCATTTTTCCTGGTCAAATCTAATTTGTACAGTTGATTCTGCTTCAGTAAAGCCCTGTATATTTTACTCTTTAGATGCATTAGTGTCAAGGGCTAGTGAAGAGGTGCCAGAGTCTGTAACTTCTCAGCCAATAAGAATATCTTCAGGAACACTTCTGGTCTAGAATTTTTGTTATTAATATTTCAAAAATTATAGTGAGTTCTTCATTAGGAATGATATTTCACCACGATTTTTTGTGCTAAGTTAAATACCAACCTTGCTTTTGCAGTTCTGTTTGTCTCCACTACAATCAGTTGATTTCAATAATTTTGGAAATGGTGATTTTCCTAATATTTTTTAATGTTTACAATTAATATGTAGTTCTCAGAGGAGATTGGGAAACTGGAAGACAAAGTTGAACGTGCCAACAATGCTCTGAAAGCGGACTGGGACAGGTGGAAGCAGAACATGCAGTGTGATATGAGATCAACATTCATTAATGTGGCTGAAAATAATCTCCGTTTTTATGAAGAGGTAAAACTCTCATAGCAATGTTATTTTTTCATTGATTATTTCAGTGAAAAAGTCCATGGGTTGTCTGTAAAGAGAAATTTTTGCATTTTAGTTCAAACATTTGTTAACTTCAGAATCACCTTTTGTGGGAAGAGGGAGGCAGTTATCCTTCAATATGACACATTTCAAGCAAAATGTATTTTATTTGTGCCCAAGTGGTTGATCCTGAGTTCATCATCGACAGAGGGCACTCTTGTTTTACTAACCACAACAATATGGAACATATTTTTCGGTTCAATGTCAGCTGCTATATTTCAGTTTGGAAACATTTTGCTGTAACTGCATGAAGAAGCCCTCTGGAAGGCTCAAACCTTGTAAATGATCCTGTGTGAGGAAAACGTTTCAAAGTTATTCTGTCAGATTTTTATTTTCAGCTCTAATGCCACGGGTAATATTCTTGGTAAGAATTTCCATTTACAAGGATATATACTAAGAAGGAGAACTTGAAAACATACAACAAAATACATTAAACATTCTGTGAAGTTTCCTCGTGGGGAACACATTGTTGATTGAAATGCGCATTTTGAAAATATCCCAGATGTCTTGAAGCTTTTTAAAGAATTTCCCCTAATTTTAGGGAAAAAAATGGAATACACTAAGCTATCTATTAATCATAAATTAGTAATTTTTGCAGATATATTTCGATATCTGTATCTTCCAGTCCTGTAGTCTGAACCTTTTATGGATCACCCATTGGCCAATGGCAGTGCCCTGATTTTACAAATCATTTTGTAAAACATAATTGAAAAGACAGAGCTCTTGATCATCAAGTCTAATTAATTAACATGCAGTCTGTGAGATGCATGGACATTGACAATCTGTTGTTACATATTAAGATCAAAATATTTTCTGAAATCAGGCAGCAAGCTTTTGGCATCCTTTCACATTGTCTTCAGTTATTGATGGTCTCTGACTTCTATAGCAGCAATATGTATGTTAAACCAGTGCTGAATATATTGGAATATTTTGTTTATGAATGATTAGCTAAAATTCAAAAATAATTATTTGTGTCTTTTTCCTGTCTAGAAATGCTTTTTGCTGAATCAGAAGTTTAATTTAGAACACCAAAGCTCATACTGTACATGAAATTATTATTTTAGCCACAAAACTGCAGAAAATGATTCACCTGTTTCTGTAAATGCTGGTGGTTCTTCTTAAATAGCCTCTGAAATACTGGACAAATTGGTTTATACTGAGACATGATTCTTTGTGTTTTTCTTGAATATTGAAATCTGCATAAAATGGGTTTACTGTTACATCTCAGTAGATCTACGTTTTAGAAAAGAACACCTTATCTTACTGCAGCAGTTGCAATAATAAACAACATTGTGCTAACTGTATCACTCCTTGTTTGCAACACGAGGGCTTACCAATATCTCTGTTTTATCAGAAAATCATTAATCCTGACATTCGAGAGAATTTGGTAAAATTAGTATTTCGATTGGGAGTTTTGATCTAAAATACATATTTATCTGAAACCTGTGGTTAATGCTGATGGTTAATTACTGGAGAAGCGATTACTCATTACTATCAGAGGCCCTTATATTAAAAATTACAGGTGTGCAATCCACTCCTGAAAGGAGCAGAAAAAGAAGCTCTGGCATCTGCTCCTGCTGTTGCTCCTGCTGTTTGGAAGGGAAACTTCAGGAAGGGAATCTCAGAAACCTGGGAAGAAGAATATTATTTTTATGCTTTCAGTAGGAAACAAAATCCTGCCTTAAGGGTTTGAGTCTAACTCATTAAACTTATGCACAAACACAGTTCCTGTTACTGTGTTTTTCTCTTTTCAGTCATTACTTGCATCATTAACATTCTTTCACATGTCTGAAGTAACTCATTCAGACTTTTGATGCACCATTTGATGCTTACTAAGCTTTTTCTTGCTGTAGCATCCCTCATTTCTTGCCTTTTCTATTTCTCAAAGCACATTCTGTGCATTTTCCCAGGCACCGTGGATGCCATGGATGTGATTCAGTTGCCCAGCTCTTCTGTCCATCTCCTGTGAGGAATCACATCCTGTGAGGAATCACATCCTGCTTTCTAACTTAGTCACTACCTGCTTCTCCTCCTTTCTGCAACTCCCCCCCTACCCTAAGTTAAACTCCTATTCTTGCCTCTCCATTAGGTTGGATATTAGAAAGAAGTTCTTTACAGAGAGAGTGATCAGGCATTGGAATGGCCTGCCCAGAGAGGTTGTGGATTCACCATCCCTGGAGGTTTTTAAGATGAGACTGAATGTGGCACTGAGTGCCATGATCTAGTAATCACTGGGGTTGGATCAAGGGTTGGACTTGATGATCTCAGAGGTCTCTTCCAACATAGTTAATTCTATGATTCTATTCTATGATTCTATGAGCAGTGCCCCATTCCCTCCTCTGCAGCAGCATTTCACTGTGCTCCTCATTATTACCCTTGCTGACCATTTCCCAGGTGCACAAGCAAACCAGGAGTCATTTTCTGCATCCCTTAAATTTCTGAGAACTACAATGATGAGAGACAGCCATCTATTTTCTGATGGCTTCTGCAGCAGAGAATCCAGTCCTTCAAAACTGTATAAAACTCAAGCCAGTGTGATCAAATACAACATAGCAATGTGTAGAAGTACACTAGAATTTCTAAAATGTTATTTCCTCTTCGTCAAAATATGGGAGAAGAGTATGACCTTATATTTGTTTGGGGTTTTCTGTAATTGTAGTTGCCTAAGGATTCTGCTGTCAACTTATCAAGCATCATTTAGGTCTTAAGAGTATCTCATAAAAGAGTATGTCTCCTTTAAGCTGAATTAATGTTCACATTAATGAAGTGCTACTTTAAAGCTTTACCTGTAATTATATTTCTCCAGCTTTACTAATTCAAAACAAATAGAGTTATTCCTGTAGCCCTCCAGTTTATTAACTACCTCTATTTAATATACTTGAATAAGAAGTGTTGTTTTGTTTCTACAGCCATGAAATCACCAATCTCTTTGTGTCTCTCAATGCTGTGGTAACAAAGACAACAAATGAAAGCCCAGTGTTGCAAATTTAAGAGTGCTCCTGTGCAGGCCTATGAAAATAAAAGCTTTCCTGTGATAATGTACATGCTTAATTATAATATATTTACATATGTAATTTAGCTGCCAAAAATTACCATGACTGACCAGTCATTTGGCATTCCTGTAGCTGGTCTCAAGAGTTCATAGAGTTCTCTACTTCCTTTTCTTTGCTCTGGAAAAGATTTGAATACATTCTTAAGTCTACCTGTATTCCACAAAGGCTTAAAGCCAAAAAAAATACTGCATTAATAGTAACTGTAAATGCAGAGCTAAAATAGGGAGGATTTTCTGAAACTATATAAAAAGGCTTTGATTTTTAAAAGTTCAGAACTTTACTTCTATTTGTGAACTAAATAGCGTTGATTTGTTTGCCTTACAGAGAAAAGTTTTTGAATGCAGCATGAGTTAATACTGTACCATTTATTTTATTCCTTTTCCTGGTGCCTTAGGCATGACAGTATTGTTGGATGCCTTAGTCCAGGAGAGATCTCTGCCAAACAGCTGGAATCCCAAACTGTCCACAGGGTGGAGCTTACCAGCTGAGAAAGCTGATTGTCACCATGAGTATTTTCATTAATTTAGCTACAGATATTCTAAAGATGCAGCATTACAATAACCAAAATAAGAAGTTGGTGGTGGTGCTGGTAGTATTATTTAGGTAGCATGTTTGAAGCGTTCCTGGTGCAAACTAGAGAAACCAAACCGGGCAATGTTGAACTCTGGTTTCAAAGAGCAAAACCAATTAAACATATGCTAAATTTTTTCTTTTTTCCTCATGTGTTTACTAGAGTCACTAGGACATTTACAGCATCAAAGAAAAAGAAATACTTCAATTTTTCTCAGCAAAGAACTTCGTTAACCTATTCTATTCAGGAAGAACACCGGAATAAGTGTCAGCTCAATCCAAAGATAACTAGACATTATAATTCCAGCAAATATATGAGTTTGGTTTTCCACTGCTCATGAGACACTCTAGTAAATGCAGAAAGACTGGTGGTTTTTCCTAATGTAGGATGATACTTAAGTTAGTTTTGACATTGAAAGAACATGTTTTTTGTTGAGCGTGGATAAACCTTTGTTTTAAAGTGTAGCATCTAATTTTATCTATCTCATGTCAAACTAATCCTCTTAAACCTTTCCAGCTTAATCAGATAAAAAGCTAAAGGTACCTTTGATATAGTCAGGTTCGTGTTGGTATTGACACACCTCACTCTTTTCCAAAAATATAAATAATTTCCTGATTGTCTTAAATATCTCAAGCATAATTTAGTCTATTCCTGTGACCTACATTGTACAGGCATGAATTGATCCAAAAGGTTCACTAGGGCAAAACAATACTCATTCCCCATTACAGCAACTTCCCTCTAACTCCAAAGCCCTTACATACCTCTCAATCTAGTAAAAGCTGTAGAAAAATAGATGAGATTTGTTGCTTGCCCTAGAGGCCTCTGTAGTGATGCATTTAACTAGTCATTTGGTCGTGTAGCAGAGTTAGCTGCTCATGCATGTTGATCACATCCTACCTTAGCCATGCCTGGGAATTCAGCTAACAAACTTCATGTGATTTTCAAAAGCTCCCACAGGGCTGAGTCCATTTGTCTTCTGTGCATGTCGCTTCAAAGACAGGATCCATCTTTGAACCCTTATTCACTTCAGCCATTAAGATTTCTCTTAAATAATTTTAGAAAGACATTTTTTATAGTGGGAATGCACTATGTGTGCACTATGCACTCTATTTTTTGTTTCCTCGCACCCAGAAATTATGAAAATATTTCTGCCTTGGACATAAACAAGGCTTCATTTTCAGATTCTACTCCAAAAAAAAGCCAGCATAAAGGGTATTTTGAAGGTATCAACCATGGATAACAGGGAACTGGAGCAGAAACACACACGGCCTGTGACACAGTGCTTCTGCTAGCATCCTTACTACATGTTCTGTTTTCATATCTCCTTTCTGATGGTCTCTTTTCTAAGATTGATGTTGCAGAATAGATACATGTCCTGCAGTAGTAATCAGAATATTTCAGGTAAAATAGCCTTATTTAAGCTCTTGCTATTTAATTTTGTGTATTTAGGCTTTTTTATTTCTTCCGTTGGGCTTTTACAAGTAATTGGATTATGAATTTCAATCCTGTGCAAAGACATTTAATTTCCTCAGTTTGGATTTTCTGGTTTGTTTTTTTTTCCTTTCTGTCTCCTTTGTGAAAACTGGCTGATCCTCTATTTAGATCTCCGTTTTCAGCCTCCCAGGAGAATGGAGTAGAATCATTCTGTAATAATGTTGAAGTATACATCACTAACAAAATGTCGTTTATGCAGTTCATGCTTCACAGTATGAAAAGGTTGAGCCTAAGGCACAGAGACCTAGTTTTGTTTTGGTATGGTTAATTATAAAACTTGTCAGCTGTAGCAGCACTGTGATGTCTGACAGTGAAATGAGCCACCTCTTACATTTTGAAAAATGTGCTTTGGTTATATAAACAGAGATGAATTAAAAACTGAATAACTTGTGTGAAAAAATGCTTTACATCTTTGTCTGGAAAGACTTCAGTAGATTGTATCTCTCTGGATAAGCAATATACTGTGATTGCATTTTAACATGTGTGGTTTGGCTCACAGTGTTGCAAAGATAAGAGCCATTTTTACAGTGCAGCCAGTGCTGATATATGTATTTTAACTCATATTACTGAAATTACAGAATGACAAAACATGGAGCTACATGGTATAAATTAAAGTGTGGTTCAGGAAAAAAATCTGTCATTGCCAACAAAAGACTCTTCAATAAAATGTGATGTTTTCTTGTCCCATACCTAGAAAAAGCCTAGGAAAACAGCTGTGCCTTGCAGCTTTCTAGGATGGTAATCCAGGCTGGGCCCTAACAAACAGAAATTGATGAGTTTGAGTGCCACAGTGAAGACACATTGCTAGCAGCTGCCTCACTGACGTTTTAAAACCAAGATGCCACATTCCAGCTCAAGCATCTCAGATAGATTCAGGTGCCCCAGTGGCACATGAAATATGGGAGAATCTAATGATCAAACCTTAAAGGCTTTATACAAAAGGTCAAAAAGACCTGTTAAGTCAGAAACTAGTTTGCACCACTTGCAGTTCACTGTTCATGCCAGCAGTATCTTCACTGTTCCTCCCTGATGTACCATTTCGAAATAACATTTCTTCAAGAAGTCAATGAAGAAAGATTTCCACATGAATCTTATCCTGTTGTCCTCTCTTTTCACAGTAATTTAGACATTAGATGTACTCTGAACAGCAGCATAATGTTGTGTGCAATAGCAGAAGTTAGTTGGGGCTTTTGTCAGAAAGATCAGAAAAGAAAGACTGAGGGATTAGATTCATAGTATTCATAGTCTAGGGGACAATATATGAATAACAGGAATGATCTCTAACAGGGCTGATAACAACCAAAAATCTATGCAAGAATAAGCTCCCACATACTTTTTCTTTGTGCTCTTTTAGTTCAGTTGGCTGTTATAACAACTCTTTTTATCTTGCAGACCCACATCTACTTCTTATGTCTTCAGAGACAAACCCACTGCTGACTTTTGTTTGCTTTATGTTGTTACTTTTGCCACCCATAATTTTATGGGTATCCCTGGTTCTGCATCCTTCTATTGTCATGGATTCTCCCAGCTCCAGTCATCCTGTGTGTATTCTTTGTTTTGCTCTTTGAGCACATTATTCGTGACTATCAGATCCTCCCACTCATCAGCTTGCACACAGATATGCAGCTATACCAGGACCCAGTGTAATATGATTAAATCTGCATATTTAATGGCAGAGTTTGGAAGTCATTCACAAGAAATGTCTAACAGAGTTAGGTGGCTGTAAGTTCAAGTGGTGTAATTTCCGCATCTCCTAAGCAATGACAGATGGATGCGAGATGTTCCACTGTAGCCAGGCTTAGCAAATTGCTGTGGGTTGAATAGCTTATGGCAAAAGATTTCAGTTAGGAAATGATGCTGTTTTCAGGGTCCTGATTTAATTCAAAGTTCAGATAAATGGAGTGTGCTATTCAGGTGTTAATATATATTTCCTGAGAAATTTCAGAAGACCTATTTATTGTGAATAATACAGATTCTTCATGAAAAAAAAATGTGTAGAGTAAGCAGTAAATAAGCTGCAATGTCTAGAACAATAGGTACAAATGTATAAGTCAAAATTTTGTTAGAACATTTCCATTTCAAGGGCTTTTTATCAACAGCATCAGAACAAAAAAATTACTGCATGAATTTGCCTGCCCTGTTCTACTGACAGACTTGAAATAGTAGAAGCCTGGTGCTGTGCCAGCTCACTATGGGTTACCTAGTGATAGCCTTGCCATGGCTCTGAACACTAATCTATGATTTAGAATGGCTTGCCAAGCTGCCAACACTCATTTAAGCCAAACTGAACCGAAGTCATTTGGGGTTTGTTTGGTTTTTTTTTTTTTTTTTTAATTTTGCTTCCCACAGGCTTGATCCTTCAAATAAAAAAAATTTGTTTTTACAGTTATAAATACATTTTTCCATGAGGAGAGAAATGCCACTTGTTGTAAGGATGACAATTTCTCTACTCCCAGCCCTTGCCTTTCTGGTCCCATTTCTTTCCCGTTACTCAGGGGAAAAATGAATTCTCTCCTTATTTAGGAAAAAAAATGGTTTAATTTAACTTGGAAGGCAAATTTGGTGTACAATAGGAATCCACAGAGATTATAAGGGAACTGTGCCTGACAGTGTGCTTTCTGTTTGGAAGAGATCTTTGCCTGTAACTAAAGGGGAGATTAAAGAGGAGCATAATTAATGTTAGCATCTTCCATGGTACAACATACAATTACAGTGCTCACACTGTGTGCTTGTCATTATGTAAAAGTGACCTTTACAGCTCACTCAGCATGTTAGCTAACATTTTGCATATCACTGAGCTGCCTAGGAAACCATATTTTGCTCTTACCATGGTCCCACAAAAGCAGCTTGTGACAATGTGTATGTATTCTGATACTATTTTTCTTCCTTTTCTCCTTGGCTAACAGTTTACAGAAATCTATCTGCTGTACTCATATGTGTGTGTTTGGTTTTTTTAAGTGCCTTGCTACATGGGAGTCCTTCCTAGCATCTCAATCTGTGGATCTTCATGTGGAAGAAGATTCTGAAGACAGGCCTTGAGTAATAACTCTGCTTGATCTCTGCCTTTTCCATGAAGTTTCTCCCAACCAAAGTGCTTTATATGGGATCAGATACATTATTAAATTTAACTGTTAAAATCAGTGAAATGCAGAAAACCAGCTTATTGAACACTCAGGTATTCTAGTCCTGAAATACATTTTAGAACATGCTATATATTGCTTTTTATTGCTTAGCTCTGATTTTACATATTTTTATGCACTTGCATACCTTTTTTTCATAAATATAGCATAATTTGGATATAAAGTATTTTAAATATGTAAAAATAGCTCCATTTTAATAAAAAGTTTAATAAGGAAAGTTTGTCATCATTCTGTATCCTAGTCTTTAAGAAGTATTTTGGTATTTTAGCATTCTTCTTTTATTCTCTTTCTTGAGTAATTTCTTGTACTTGTAAAGTTACCTCATGTAGTCTTCAAGGACTAGGACTTTAGGATTACATTAATACATTAATTGCATTAATAGATCTTGCCGGTCACCTGATGGCAACATGCTACATAAAGATGCCAAACATGTTCTGTAAGATTAATGAGGTTTAAAGTATCGTTAATTTAGTTTTTAGTTTGCAGTACTCACATGTCTATTAGATGTCTATTAGACATCTTCAATTTGACATTTTTGAAAGAATGAAGAAAAAACTGGCAGTTCACGAAACAGATTGTTTGTACAGTGATAACATTAGTCACAGCACTGATCCTACCAGCACAAGAGCTTCCATTTGGAGTTTGCAGGATGAAATCTTTCACTTCCGTGGCTGACCCTCCTGTAATCCTTCACTTCTTCCCTCTTCAGACAGTCAGTGTGGAAGAGAAAGGGTTGAGAAAGTAAAAGAGTTTTGTATTGAAATGATTAGCTGATTCACTCATGCAATATGCATTGAAGTCTTCCAGTCACTCAGTTATTCCACTCAAAAGGTCTTCCAGTCTGGACTTGAGTTTCTGCAGTTTTTCTTCCTTTGGCCAAACGCTGAATGTGTAAAGAATGAGGTGCAGGAATAAGAAACAGCCAAATCAGAGCTCTGGTGTGGCAGAACAGCAAAGCCTCAGCCATCACCTGTGCCTTTTGTGGTGGCATTTTGTGAGCTTGCTCTTGTCATTCACCTCATGGCAGCAGGGTCAATTCCAGAGCACACGGCTGCTGCTCTTGGGTGGCTGTGGACCTGTCCAAGCTGAGAAAGTATTTTGTGGCTTTCATTTAAAAATTTTAGATTGCAAGTGAAACCTGGAATACCAGAACGACCTTTTCAGCAATTCTCTCATGCTACCCCCATGAAGTAGTAATGAAAGCTCATCCCTTTTTCTCTTTTTATCTATAAAATGGCAGTTAAGATGCTCCTGGAATACTGCAGGAAGTATGCATCTCTCCCAGGGTGGACAACTCACAGTGGAGTCTGTGGTAAGAGAAAGGCAGTGTGGTGCTGAAGGGCTGTGCCACACAGTGTCTTCTCCTGCTGTGCTGGCAGTGGATGCTTGCAGGAGCCAGGGAGGAACAACATGCCTGGACTCTGCTCTTTTCCCATTGTATCCTTCCTGATGATTTTTTTTTTTAACATCAGAGCTTCTATCAATGAACTTAACAGCCTTTAATGGCTTTCCCTATGCTTTCTTTTTTCCCATCTAAACTCATAGTATTTACAATGCTTAATGGATTCCACAACTTAACATGTAGGAAAATCAATACATTTTGTGATCTCCTAAACCAGCTGCCCAGTAACTTCTGCTTGTTAAATTGTGAGATGAGCAACTGTTTCCTATTTGTCTTCCCTGTGCCACTCAGGAATTTACAGACCTCTAGTGTGTTTTCCAAGCACTGCTGTTTTCCCAGAGGAAAAGCCATAGCTTAATACCATATTGTACAAAAGCCATTTCACATCTGTGCTCATTGTTATTGCTATTCCCTGTATTTTCTAGTTCTGCTGCAACCAGTGTTCAAAACGCAGACACACCAAAAATGTACATGTTGTCATAATTATGCTTTGATTTTTGTCATCATTCTTTCCCACAAATTTAAAATTTATTTTTTAAAGTACCACTGAATGCTGGGCTGCCATTCCATAGAACTGTCCACTAACATTAAGAGCTATTCTGAAGGTTACTGAATAATTTAATTTCCATCAGTGTGTGTATATATAGGAGAATTGGCTTTTCCCCAGTGAGCATTTATTTGCATTTATTAATACTCAATTTAGCCTGCTGTTTTTAGCTCCTAATCTCTCTGTAGTGTACAGTCCTATAAATGGGATTCCAGCAAGACAAACACCAGTAACATTCTGAATATCAGACAAGCAAAAGTTCAAGAAATTGAGCTTGAACAGCTTGAACAGGCTTACTGGAACGAGACGAATGTTTCAGTATAACCAAAAATGAATACCGTGAGGCTAATTTAGGCACCTCCAAGGACATGTACTGTCTGGTTTGCTGAGATGGGCAATGCCAGTGTGTGTTGGGTTGATTTTACCTGTATATTCTGCTGGAGCAGAATGTTCCTACCTGAGACATTTGGAAATCAGAAGCATCATTGAACATTTTGCATCCTTGGTAAAAACGCTCATTATGTTAATAAACTAAATAAACCTTTTTCTAACAAATGGAGGAGCTCCTACCTGCTACCCAGGGGGACTGACTTGAGTGACTGGAGGATCCAATTGTACAGCCCTTCCAGAAAGCACCTGGGCAGCAAAACAGTCATAAAGCACTGCAGAGCTTTTACTATATCATAGTTTTTACTGTGTGAACCTGTTGTTACCTCACCATCATCTTTAGTCCTGCCATTATTGTGGAGACAGAAAAGCCTTATCTATGTAATCCCACAGAGGCACCTTATTGAATACGGTGTGATTGGAAGTAATGTTGGCCAACAGGGTGAACCATAAACTCCTTCAAGAAACCTACCATGTTGCTTTTCCAAGAGGCACCAATGTTTGGATGCAGCCCCTACTGCTGACAGTGGCTCTGCCTCACTGGCAATAACTCACCCGAACCTAAAAGGGACAGACAAAAACTTTCAGTGGATTTGAGACTGAAAAGTGAAGGTACATCCTGGTTTACGTAAAATACACAATTAAAGAAATGCAGAACTATAAAATTGTCCTTGTCTAAAATATAATTGGAAAAAATGTCAAAAAATACTGTATTCATTTTTCTACAGGCAAAAAGTCATATTTGAGATTTAGTTTTTTTTTTCTTGACTGTGACATGACACTGAATTTTCAGCAGGAATAATTCTTTTGATAATTGTATTGCTTAGAAGGTTAATTAAGAAATAAGCATTATTATGTCTGCATTAATAAATAATGAAAAGTTGCCAGAAAGCCATTAACTGTTAAAGCCAAACTAAGAAATTCCCTTGGAATCCCAGCAACGTTGATTATGTGATGAAGACTCACTGTTCTTTAAATAATTGTTATAGCACTATGGCATCTTAAACAGCAACTGAACTGCCTTTTGAATTAAATTCTTTAATCAAAAAATAAGTAGCTGCAATGTTAGAATGTGAATTTTTTTTTTTCCAAAAGTAAAGCATCTCACCAGGCTCTTTTTGCAAATGAAAACAAATAAGATGTTTATTTTTTTTTAATTTGTACTCTGGAGTTGTGTTCCTTTAAATAAATCAAGCTTTCACCAGGATGTAAAAAAAAGGTATGTAAAATGAGAGCTGAGCAAGATGCTCCCTACATGTTCAACTGTCACAAAGCTCCTTACTTCTAAGTGGAGAAATGTTTTTTCACTCAGGCAGGGCATTATTTGGCTGTCAGGTTACAAGAGAAAGCCAGAGTTGGTCTGAACATCATCGCCTGTCCAGGAGCCTGCAGGAATTGCTTGGGCCCCACAAAGCTGGTACTAAACCCTTCAGGCTGGCAGGGCCTACCAAAATGAGCAGCAGTTTCACTGCAGTTGCAAAACCACTACTGCTCTGTCATCTCTTTTTACTGCCTGATTCATCAATGTACACAGCACAAGAGTTTGAAGTGTCTAATAAAGGCAAAAGAGGGAAGTTTATGGGGATCTTTTTCAACCTAAAAACTATTATATGAGTCTATGAAATGGAGTGGAAATTGGGAGTAATTATATTGTGAAGTGAAAAACCATTACAAGAATTCACTACATCCTCTTCTACTTCTGTCCACCAGCAATACCTCTTGCAATAAACAAAACAACCTGGCAGACACTCAGCTGACATAAAAGCAAAGCTAAAGCAAGGTTAGAAAAATATTTGTAACTGGGTTTGAGAGAAAATAGCTGTGAGAATAGCTCTTTGGAGACTATGTGTTCATTCACTGATGGGACAGTACAAATTTTATAAGAGAATTGATTGTAACAGGTTAATATAGTAAAGTAAGTTGTTCAATATTTATTGGTGCTTTTCAGCATGTTGCTTTATTTCTATTATTGCACCTATTTTGTTACCATCTCATTGTAGGAAAGAAAATTAATGGAGAAATATAAAAGGGGAGGTGCAAAAGCAGAAAAAGCATCAAAATTAAAATCTTCTGTGATGATGATTGTGCACTTTGGAATGCAGTTGTTAAAAGAATTTAAAAATATTATACAAATACAGCTGTGCCTCCTTTGGTCACATAGGGGTACAGCAAATGAAGAAATACACTTCTGCTAAAGGATGAACCTGGAACCTTTTATTTGTATTACCCTTTTCTTCATATGTGAGTCTTTGCTGGAGCAGAGACACACTCAGTGCAGATGATCATCAGCCATACCCCGAATATCTAATACAGAATGGCAGTACTGGGTCAAACTGGCAAGTCTTAGCCAGGTTCTTATAACCAAGGTAAAAAAAGCCATGGTCTATCTGACCAACAGAAGACGTTTCTTAGGGGGGTTTATCTTTCTTTCCCTTTCCATAAGAGCTGTAAAGCCACTTCTGACACTGGTTCCTGCTCACCCACTGAGCACCTTGACCAGGTTTAATAAGAGCTTTTACAGCCACCGACACAGACCCCTGGCAGAGGAGCTGGCATGGAGAGCTGGGAGCCAGGCACGTGCCACGGAAAGGGAACTCCCATCCACTTAGCTACCCCTGGGCTGAGAGATGCCGAGGAGCAAAACCAGGTACTGTACTTTGTCCTTTACTCAGATTCTGGGAGTGGTACAAAGATAACTCTCATCTGTCACTTGGATTGCAGTTTACACATAAGTTTCAGAATACAGAAAATTGAAACATAGGACAGAAGGAAAAAATACCTTGGATACAATTAGAAGGATATTTGCTTTCATGGTTTAAATTATATCTGGCTTAGTTTTTAACCCTTAACTTGAAATGTTGCTGTTCCTACTTCATATGGCTTGCAACCTACACTGAGTGTGTGTGTGTGTCTGAAGTTTGTGAGGGTTGCCATGGGATTTCTGGCTTCACTGCTTCGAAAGTCATTATCTGCAATTTGACAAAGCTTATCAACACTACTGCTGTATATGTTCATTTTTGCTTAGAAACGTTTGTCTTATAGATAACCTTTATGGAAATATTATTTCATCTCTGCTTTTTAATATGTTGTCTCATTTATCAAATGTATTTATTCAGAACAAATAAACTGCAAGTCTGTGAAGACTTGCCTTTGTAGTCCCTCTCCAATAACACTGTTACAGATATTAGATTCTTCTAATTAATTATTTGTGGTACAGCTATTTTATTTATTTATTACTATTGATTACAGTTTTTTAAAAATGTGAGATCAGTTCAGAGCAGAATTGAGTTCCCTCAGTAATTCTAACCATGCAAATCTATTTATATTTTACTTGTATTTATGTTTTTTTTGTTTGCTCATTCATTCTGGCATACATGAACGTTCCCAAGGTGATTGCTGACCACTCCATCACCATGCTGTGATCCAGAGTCCATGCAAATGAATGGAAGGACCAAAGGCTGTTCTGCTGTTCTAATACAAAGTCTCCCAATCAAGCAATATTCAAATTGTTAAGAGTATTTGAGCAAAATTTGCTCATTATAAAGCAACTAGAGCAGAAAACTATAATCAGTATCTTGACTTACCCTTCTATTTGGTAGTGACCACAGTCCTTCTGCCATTTTTTTCTAAAAGGCTGGAGGGTGATTTTTTCGGGGGGGTGGAAGGGGGAGCATTTTCCATTGTCTCATTTTAATTATCTCATCTGTTTTTCAGCAGCCGCAACATATTTAGAAGGGAAGCAATAAAATCTTAATTATAGGGCAGTGGAACAGCTACAAATACATATTGTACTGCTACATGTTCTTCAGAAGAATGTAATCAATTCACACTGTTTTTGAATGATGTTTCATATTGTGATCTCGTAAACAGATCTTAAAATAGCCAGTTTATAAAGAAAGCTAAATCTCTACAATTAGGAGAGCTTTTCTTTTTTCCCAATTAATCTTAAAAGAAAAGGTGGAGGCTGGAGGTACATCAGCTTTGATTTTGAACCCCCTACTGAAGGAAAAGAATGCTAGCAATTTGAAAGTGGTTTTGGGGTATTTTTAAGAAAAATGTACAGCCATTGAACAACATACACAGCAACTAAATGCGGTGTGTCAGAGATGAACTTAAAATGGTGTTCCTGTAATGCCAAATCACCAGGACTTTGTTCACATAGTGAACAGTGACACATTGTTTTGGATTTCAGTAAGAAAACAAGAAAACAGAGTAGACAGAATTCAGCATTTTCCAAATTCATTTTTTACCATATAATTTAACGAGTGGCTAGTGGCTTCTGACCACACTGTGAAGTCCTGTTGAAAGCTCAAATCTCTTGTGAATTGAATTGTAATTTTGGGTTTTTAAACATGCCACCGAGGCTGTTAATGTACCATCCATGAAAAAACTCACCTGATGTTTCATCACAATAGATTTTGAGAATAGTTGCAAATCCTTTGCCATGGAGACGAAACTATAGTATATTCAGAGCATATTTCATCCTTTGGGGGGAAATTTGAAGAAGCTGGGGTTGATGGATAAATCATAGTTGTAACAGCTCTATTCCAGTCTCTATAGCAAAGTAATTAATGTTGCCTAGTGAAAAAACCCAAATTTTAAAGTATCGCGAGTTTTACTTTTAAAATCCAAGGCAGTTTCACCAGCCCTTTGCTCGTCCGTTTTGCAGAGACGTGGCCACTGAACACGGGCTGAACATTCATGAACACGGAACAGCTCTACCCAAGAGCCAAACTGGCACAAAGATGCCATTGAACCAGCTTTGGCACAGCTCGATTTTGGACTGTATAAGTGCCTCTCTCCTTTGCCACTTGCCAGCAAACCAGAGCACACCTGTCAAAAAGCTGATCAACAAGCTTGGAGTTTCCATATTTGCTACATATGAGTGTCATTTTGTGTAGCAAGTGCTTCTCATCATGGTCTCCACTGTCATAAAACTTCTGATGAGGCTCCCTGTCCATCTTATTTAACACTTCCTTGCAAGCACAAATTCATAAGTATGTTAGTGACCAGAGAAAGAATGTATGTCTTTTTGGGCAACACTGTTTCTTTTTAAACCATAAATAATTGTTCTCAAGAGAATAGAACCAGAACTATTAGAATAAACTATAAATTGTTTTCCCTAATTTCTGCAAGTTGTGTAGGACACAGTGATATCCCCACCCTGTGGCAGAGGGCAAGAAAAGCTTCTCACTTTTCTAAGTCTTCAAAAAAATACACATAGCAGGAAGGAGAAAGGCTGTCAAGTCTCTTGGCCTTTTCTGTTTCTTAAGTTTTATCATGTACTTCTGCACCATATGGGTATAACTAATTACATTTTCTGAGCAGATGTGCAAGAGATGGATTGATATGCCAAGGTTGGTAAATGTCCAATGAAGAGGCGACTGGTGTGCCCATGACAGATTTTGTAAATGAGACATTTACGGAAATGACGAACATAAAACATTTCATTTTAATATGTTACTCCTGAGGTTAAAAGAAGCACACGTCCATTGTCAGTAGGGAAAAAATATGTAACGTGTCTCCATTTCCACTTTTAGAAATACTATTTTTTTCAAAATCTGTTCAGAATATGTTCGGATTTTTTAACTTTTTCTTCTCTTGCATCTTCTACTTACTGTTGAAAAAGAAAGGTCAACAGGGAGGGATTTGGAAGAAAAAAAAAAAAAGGTTAAATTCCTCTTTGGAGGAATTGTTTTTAGATTGGTTTTGAATGTTAAAATGAAGAGTCGACTGATAAGACTAGTAAGAATCTGTACACACTACACCTGAGCAAAAGAGCAAGCAGGGAATTGATGTTGTTTCTACTGGTCACAGTATGTCAGGGCAGATCTGACTGACCATTCAGACGTGATCAGTGGCCGCTAATGCTTCTGAGTGTGTACCCGAAGCGCAACAGAAACCTCATGGATTCTGTCCTTAAGAAACATAAAATCCCCTTGGCCTAATTCAGTATTAAGCTGGTGAGAAAAGTCAATTTGCAAAATAAAAATAACACATTATTTGATATTTAAAATGGTATTTTTCTCCAAATGTTACAGCCCTTTTGTAAATCAGTACTTCTGATCATGCAGTTCCCTTAGCCAGATCTAGGTATGTTCCCACCTGGCTAACTCTAGGGGGTCTTCTTTTTGTTTTTAGACAGGGCTGAAGGAGGGTTGAGAAGTTTGTGCATTATCTTTAGAGAACTACTAAAGAGGAAGAGTATTTTGCCTCTTGAAGTGACTCACAGTTGTCACCATTTTTATTTTCCCCCATTAAGTCTTTTCATTATGATTCACATATCTCAAATCTCTGTATTCACCTTCTCCAATTTTCAGGTGCTTTTCCTTCATACTTAATTTCTTCCTTCATTTCAAAATCGTTGATTTCCCTCTGACACCATGTAATATTTATTATATTAGTGCTAAAGCTTCATGAATAATTTATGACCTATTTTGCTGCTTTTCCTATTCAAGTACAGACCATAATAATTTACTTGAAATATTCATTATTTGAAATGTGTCACTGAATAATTTTTGCAAATAATTCTTGGCCTGTGTATTGTTCAGATGTGCAACCAAAAACCCAAGTGGCAGAACCCCAACTTTCATCCAACTGGCCCCTGATGGAAGCTTTTCTTATCCACCACCTGCTGATAACGTCCCCAGTTATAACTGGCTTCTTGAAAACACCCCTCAATATTCACAAGTTCTGATATAAAAAAAAATACCCATCAAAGAAGTGCATATTTTTTAGACTGCTTGAAAAGGAAGGACATTAGAGGTCAAAGCAATCTCATTCAGCAGTGAGTGCTATTTACAGGGAGTTTGCTGCTTGTTCAACTACCCAACAGGCTGTCATGCTTTCTTCAGTCAGTTACTCCCTTTGCTCCTCAGCACCATAGAACAGCATCAGTTACACCAAGTGACAAGTTCCTTACAAGTGAAATGTTGTACGTATAATTTAGATTCTTCACTGTTAAGAGGCACTGGAACAGGTTGCCCAGAGTTTTGGATGCCCCATTCCTGGAAGTGTTCAAAGCCAGGTTCAACTGGGGTCCAAGCCACTGGTGTAGTGGAAGGTGTCCCTGCCCATGGCAGGAGAACTGGAACTAGATGATCTTTAACGTCCCTTCCAACCCAAACCATTCTATGGTTCTATGATTATTCTACATGGCCAGAGATAACACTGATACCAAGAGCAACAACAGTGCTGAGGTTTCCCTTGCAGCATCAATGCTGGCAGCAGTGAGAGGTCAGCACTGATCCTGGAGTGGAGAGATGCAAACATGCCAGCAGTGGCAGCCAGAGTAGGGCTCTCACTTTTACACAGATGAGGGATGCCACATTTTGGGGACTGAGGGGCTGGGCTTTCAGGAGTTTGAAATTTAATGGGATTGGGAGGTCATGTGCCCGTTTCCCACCTGCAAGCAGCTGGGTTTGCAATCACTGTCTCTTCTCATCAGCACAACAGCCATTTCCAAATAAGCATCCTAGACTATAAATCACTCTGTTAATGTTCCCTCTGTTCCTCAAGGGAACCTCCTTGGACAAGCCCCTCCCTTGAATCTCCAGCTTTCAGCTCATTTCTACACCTTATAAACAGGTGCAGGACTTTCTTGGCTACTTTGGCTTCTTGGTGGGAAAACTGGTGCCAAAGATAAATAGTGGCAACACATTTTAATAGTAGCATGATTATTTTTTCCAGGCATTTCTGTAAGCATTACCTAAATATTGCAATTCCTAAGACTGTCAGCTTTCAAGGCCCAGGTGTGTTTCAGTTTTGTTGATAAAGCACTGAACACAGTTTCCGCTCTGAATTTGGATTCCTACTTGCTGCTACCTCTTCACATGTATTTTTGGTATGTCTTAGGGTGAAAGCTATTTGTGTTTCTAGTAGGAGCAAGTCATTGCAAACTCAGGGCTAGGTCCCAGAAAAATGTTACCTATAAAATGCAGTAAAACTGTTTGCAAAATACTGTCAGATATAAAGTTAGTTATCAATGGCATTTCTCTTTTGCAAGGAGGCTGCTTTTAATTTAATTGCGAATTAAAAGTTCAATCATTTACTGCTTAATATTACCAATTTAGCACTAAATGAACATTAAATGATCTAACTGCTGATGAAGTCCCTGACTAAATGGTGAAAGGAGGGGTGGGGGGGAACATTCCAAAGCATCACAGCTCAGTCTGTGTTTATGTCAGTTTTCCCCCTCCTCCTTCCCTTAGCAATGCTAAGTGCAGAGCGCTGACCCTCAGGGTTTGCTTCCCTTGAACAACAAAATGGGAAGTGAAAACAGTTGTGCTCTCTGCTGCAGTCTGTGAGAGCTGCCAGCTGTACCTGTGCTCTGCATACGCTCTGAGAGCGTGTCCAGGTCAGCAGGGAAAGAAGGAGAGCGAGAGACAACGTGACCCCAATGGAGCTGTGCTTTGAAGAGGTCCAAGAGAAGGTGCTATATTACATACCAAAGCAAACAAGTGCCACTAACTTAGAAGACAGTAAGGAAAACAGATACATTTTTTCTTTCTGAATTTCTAATAAAACCTCGATAGTTAGAAATATATACATAAGGAAGACCACAAAGTAGACAAATTTACTGAGAAGTAGTCTGTAAATCATTCACTATAAAGCTGTGACTTTTTGGAATCGTGTCATGTTTTTTCTGTTAGGCTGAACTGTCACACACTATAGCCAGATTCCATGGGTGAATGTGTATTTTGTAATTAATTATTACTTATTGTTTTTCTGTCTGACCCCTGGAGTTGGTTTTCATAAACTACAAATTGTCAGAATCTGACTTGCACTCAGTGCTACTGACAGTGGAAAAAATCAGAAGAATTCATTTAACAAATGTAGATGATAAAATAAAATGTCACATTTTATTACATACTTTCGTTCCATCTGTCTGAGCAATTTTAAATGCCAGATTTAAAGAAGTGCCAGCAGGCCATGTCTTTCAGGGATGCTTGCACATGGCTGCACTCGGTTTTAGCATTTCCTTTCTATTAAGAGGATAATTCGGTGGCATGGTAAACTCCTAGAAGGGTGCAAGAGCACATGTGTTTGCAGTGGGACAGTCACCCATGCTCCTGCCCCTGTGCCACCAGCCTGGGGACAGCACTGGGAATCACCACTCCCAGTTTCCCTCTCCCTAGCTCACGTGACTGGTATTCATGGCATTGCCCTATCAGGGAAGCTGCACCATTTTTTCCATGCAGCTTTTGAAGGTCACCACTGCTCACCTCCATGCTGCTTGCTAGCAAAACACTACAAAAATGTGTCTGTTCCTGTGGGCTTTTTCTATCTCTCACAGGTTTCTCTTGTTTGCCCAGCAAATACTGAGGCTTTGGAAAATTTCAGATTATCTTCAAAGTATTTCTGTTTCCATCAGTGAGGCAGAGCAATGGTGGGGGTTGTTAATTGTAAGATTGTGGTGCTTTTTTAGCTTGGGTGAGCAGCTACCGCTGGGCTGCTCCTGTTTTGTTCTGGTCCATGTTGGGGACAGTACCTGCCCTCCCAGCCAAGCCTGTCTGACCAGCCAGACACGCTGGGCCCACTCCATTCTCCTCACCAAAGAGGGAAGTGAATCCACATCAGCCCTGAACTCTCTCAAAGACTGTGCATTTCAAAGTTCACTTCAAACTCAAAGCATCTCTGATGCATTTTCTGCTTCAAAAATTCTATAAAAAATGAACAGGGGAAAAAAATATTCCCAGAGGAAATAACAGTAGAGGAAAAAAAATTGGGAAATGGAGCACAAGGAGGTAAAATAAAAAATATAGAGAATCTCTGATCAAAGAGTAGAGAGGAGAAGAGAAAAAAAAAGAGAAAATGAATAAATAAGTAGATGCTACATACTACACATCCAACTCCTGCTGTCTGTGCCTGCTCAGTGGCACTGTGACTCTAATGCACAGAACTGGCACTGCACAGCGAGGAGAGGATTCTTCTCCTTGGTAAAATCTGACTGGCTTTCAAGGGGGACACTGATACTATACAGGACAATCTGTTACTGCCCCAGTATTAATGGGGGTAAAGTATGACCTAGTGAGCTGCCAGGAGTACCTCTGAGGCTACATCCACCTCCTGAAACAGAATTCTCACTCCATTCATCACTCTTTGTCATTGCTATGGTTTAACCACAGATGGCAACTAAGCACTTGCTCTGCTTCTTTTAAGGCTCTCTGTTGTTCAGGTGGCTCCTGCTACAGTAATACCCATAAAATGCAACTCACCAATTTAAAGCTATGTCCATTACAATGTCCACTCCCAGTGCCCATGGACCAGACCATCATAATGAGATTCCTCTCTTTATCCCTGCTCTGGCTTGGACTTATCCACAGACTACAGTCCTTCAGGTCTGTACCTGCTCCTGAAGGAGCCTTATCTATGAGCTACAGTCTCTTCAGGAGAACACCTGCTGTGGCACAGACTTATCCACAGCCACTTGAGGGGCACCTGTTCCAGCACGGCCCTATCCATGGGCCACAGAGTCTGCAGGGATGCACCTGCTCCAGTGTGACCTTACCCACAGCCACCCTTCCTTTAGAACCTGCCAACATGGCCTTAGCCCTGGCTGCAGTTCCTCCAGGGGTGTTCCTTCTCTGTTGTGGGCTTGTCTATGGCCAAACACTTTGAGGTGCTCCAGCATGTGCTCATGCACAGCCACTAATGCTTCAAGGTGTACCTGCTGCAGCACAGACACGTCCTCGGGCCCCAATTCCTTCAGAGGTGCACCTGCTGTGGCACAGATATAGCCATGGCCACAGACACTTCAGGATGTACCTGCTCTGCTGTGGATCCATCCACAGGTCACACTCCCTTTGACTCGAGTTCACTATGGAGTTCCAGCCTGTCTGGTACAGCAGCACAGAAACAGCAGCAATGTCTCGTCCATCTGCCAGCCCAGGAGCATCTCCACTGCCGTAATCCAAATGTTCCCAGAGCGAGGTGATCAGCAGCACAGTGGAACAGCCAGCACAAAGGCAAAAAGCAGCCACTAATGAGCACTATGAGTGACCCTGTGCAAACACAGGAGCTTGCCAATTAATAGCCAAACAGCAATAACAGCTATAAATTCCATCTACCACATTCCAATCAAACCTGCTGTTACTCCATGAAAATTTAAATTGCATTTTGAAGTTGAAATTTGCACTCAAGTGTTCACAGTATCTTGTTTTTCTTAAAAAAGCATTACTTCGGCTCTTTTTGGGTGCATATGTGGAGCTAAGCAAAGCTGTGAAGGCATGACCAAAGCCATTTTATTCCTCTTGGGTCTAAATTTTCTATATTGAAATAATTACAGTTAGACTTCCCAGCTAGAAGTTAAACTTCCATATCTGCTTCTGTGAACTAGCAAACAAGATAGTAAATTGCCTTGGCTGCCTTTGAGGAACCTAATGTATTTTTCAACCTTTCTTTTAAAAGCTGGCTATACAACGGTAATGGTTAGAAGAGATGATGCCAAGCATTTATCAAGTTAAGAATCATTTAAAAAAATACCAGAAAATACGTACACTAGAGCCAAATATGCCACATATTTTAACAACTATTAAGCACCGTTTTGCTGAAAGACACTGAATGTAAGAAATACTCCATCTTTCTATACTAAATCTTTGCAAAGACCTTGAATTTTTTTTCATGTTTAAACTTTTATCTTGATGTTTGATCCTGGCACATAATACCAGAATCAGGGCCATTGTTTCTGAAATAATATAGATTATAAGGGGAGGTAACTCTAGTATTGGGATTTGAATGGGAAAACTTTGCTCACTCCAGGCTACTATTAGTTTTGCACCCTGCCAGTGAGTAAAGTATGGATTAGACTTGCAGAAATACCCCCAACTGTGCTCATGCCTTGGGGAGGATTTAGATCAGACTGATTGTTCCATTAAGCTCCCAATCTGGTGAGAAGTCACACTAGTAATTTGCATCTTCAGAAAAGAATTAGCAGAGCTGTTGCTTTGAAGTTCAATTATCCATGTACATGTTTAAAGCAGAATATTAGAACTGCATTGTGCTGTTTGCACAGCTGCAGAGAGCTAAATACACGGGATGTTTGCAGGTTTGCTACCGAGCTTTCTGCGCAGCCAGGGAAACACAGGGCTACTGGGAAATCTGTAGAAGAGCTAAAACCATGGACAGGCACTGAAGAGAAGGGAGGCTCTAAAGAAAGTTTATAACTTCATTTGTGGACATTGAGGATAAATTGAACAGACCACTTAAGTATTTATGAGGTGCCAGCTGCAGCTCTATAGTTAAGGCTGAATCGAGGTTTGAATTTAAAGCAGGGGTTCAACTTCATTATTTCTGTGGATGATGTAGTTTCCTTTTCTTACCCTGTCTCAAAATATACAGTACTTGCTCTTTGAGTACATGATAGATTTCCTACACACTATAAAGTAAATCAAGCAGTTTAGGGTAAAAATCTGTAAACTAGATTCCTTGGGAATTTAGATTTTGTTCAGACTACTTCTAATTTTTTCACACTGTTATTACTGTTAAATAAAAATAGCTGAAAAACACTATGAAAATAATTAATCAATGTTTCTACAATTACTATGATCAACAGCTTATTTATACTTATAGGGGTTATTTTGTCATCAAAGCTTATGCAGCCTATCATCCCTCCTTGCCAGCACTGCCTTTCACTGTCACAGTCCTCCAGGTTCCAGCTTCCATGCTACCATTCTCCAGCTCAGAGCAGGGCAACAGATATCCTGGCCCACCCCTGAGGCCCTGTCACGCTGGTGACCTCCTGCCTCGTGGCTGCTCAGGTGTGATTCACTGCAAGGCTCTGTAAGGCCCCCTGCACAGGCACAGCCCTGCACCTTCCTGGCTGGTAGTTTGGCACTTTAAAGCCTTGTCCTGTGGAGCTGCCTCAGCCCTCCATGTAGGAGCACCTTGTGCCCCAGCCCAAGCAGTGCTAGCCCAAGCTGCAGCTCCCACCTGGCGTGCCCCCAGGCACCACCTCCGGGTCTGGTAGCAAAGAGACCACTTGCAAAAGCATCTGGAAAATGCACTGATACTGGCCTGCTCACCTCACTGAGAGAGATCCCACAGCTGAATGGGGCTTTAGATTATCCATTATTTATTAAAAAGATTGGCCCAGGTAAACTGCAGCTACTGCTGTCTACGCAAGGCACTTGATATTATTTTATGTCATTCATCCTTACATAACTGACATAATATTGCATGGACCACTCACTGCTTGCCGCCACTGTGCCACATGTTGGCTGCTGCTCAGTTTTGCAGAGAACAGGAAGGATTGCTGCAAAGGAGACAGGCATGGCACATAATATTTATCTATGAGTGAGGAAGATATTTTGATATTACTTTTATATTTACTGCTAGTGACTAATCAAAGTTCCAGCTTGGCATCTAAGGATCAGCATTTCTAATTTGCTGGCTGCCTATCTCTTAATCAGATCCCCATCTTAACATCAAAGATTCTGCAGCCTGTGGCATTTGTTATAGGAATGTATTTCCTCAAAAACCTAAGAGAAACAGACAGATCTGATCACAAGGAAACAAATATATTACAGCTCTCATGTTACCAAATTAAATGACTGCCTTTGAACATACTGCTTTTCCTGTAGCCAAGACAATTACAAAGGTAAATACAAGTGAGGAAGGTATTTTGAAATGCAGTAAGTAACTAAGAAAAATTCATGTATGAAAATCAAGGGTGTTCTTACAATTTCGTGCATCGATGAATCTTGCCAAAAGGAACAGAATTTCGTTAAGCTTACAATTGTACATGTAATTAACCACATCAAAATGATAACCCAAAGGAATTCAATAGTTTGTCCCAAAACATCATCCTCTTGGATGTTGTGGCAAACCATTTGTTATAAAATAAGCTTAAAATGTTACAATCAGATCTGCTCAGTTCACAGTGTGTTCAGATAGCTGTGTCTTCTCAAATGAAAAACCCCAGTGAAAGCGATAACTATATTTATTTTATCGAAATACTACTGATCCTCAATGAACTAAGTTTGGGGTTAATCAGATTTACTGCAGTTTATTACTTTTCATGCATGAATTACTGGAATAGAATCAAATCCTGGTGCAGTCAAACCCCTGAGTACACTGCAGATCAATATAAAAATCGATCCCGTTTTTTCAACAGCACAAGTCTTCCTTCTGGAGTGTAAATGTTATTCAACTTAAACTAAACCACTCAAAAAATGTTAACGTGATAGCTGATTTCTGGCAACTGCTAGACACCTCTAGCCTGAGACCACACATCCACTAACTGCACCACAGTCTAGATACACTGCTTTTCAATTATTCATGGTATCATAATCTACAGAATCATTTTTACTGTCTCTCTGTATTTAGCACTGCAATAAATAATGTCTTTTCACCATATTATAATTTCTTTAATATTCCATGCTGCTCACACTACTATTGAAAAAAATAGTTTTCTATAGTTTTTAATATTAGAAGGAATTCTGTCTAGCAAAGAAAACAAAGTGTAAGAAATAGCTATTCACTACATTACACCTTGTCAGGATTCATGTTATTTTCCTTAGCTGTTTATGATCCACACACTATTTTCTGGCTACACAAATCACATTTGTCAAACTTGCAATATTATTGTCCTGTTACAAGAAACTTTGGCTTGTATTTTATTAACCAAAACTACTTTGACAAAACAACTCAAAACCACAGGTCTGTTTCAATAAAATGTTTGTATACTTAGTCTGGCACAAAGGGGAAACAATGCCATCTTCCTGATTTGCTCACTTCCAATCTGAACAGTTTAAACTGTAAATACTGCTGAACATCAAAATAAGACCCTAGTGAGAAAAGCCTCAGAGAACAAAGACTTTTGTCCCAAAATGTGCACAACAGGGAGCGGCAGCTATGAAGAGCCCAGTTCCAAGTTCAGAAATTAAAAAGGTGAACTTCAACTTGCAATTCCATCAGAAACTTTTCTGAACCATCCTTATTCCCAACAGAAGGTGATTTCTGCAATACAGTATTTTAGATCTTCCCAGTAAAATGTCTAATGAACACTGTAGGGGCCACAATTCCTACTGAAACAATAACTTCTCCTTCTGAAGTGCCAGTGCCAGGACTGCTCCAAGCCCCGAGGAGCAGCTGGAGGGTGTTCACTGAATGGCAGGCACCCCTTGCACTGCTGTGGCAGGACAAGGGGACAGCCGGATGGGTGACAGCTTGAGTCATGGCCCACGTCTGCTTCCAAACACAGCAGGAGCAAAGAGGAGGCACAAGAAATCACCAGGGTAGAAAAATTAGCTCTCAGAAGCCCAAAATGACCTTCAGAGAAGAAGATGACCCTGAGATTAGTTCAGCTGGTTAGAGCACAGTGCTAATGACACCAAGGTCACAGGTTTGATCCCTGTATAGGCCATTCACTTGAGAGTTGATTTGGATTTTATGTTCCTTGTGGGTCCCTTCCAGCTCAGAATATTCTGTGAAATCTGTGAAATAAGTCTGTTGTAACACCCACATGCACAGGGGGTGCACTGTGGACATAGAAATGGCTATGAACAGTACACAGTATTCACAAATGTCAGCAATAACCATTAAAATAAATACTCAGTAATATGTTGAAAATAGCTGGGAAAAGGGCATGATTGAGTAAGGATAATTTCCCCATATCACTTCTAGCACAAAAAGCTCTTTCTACTCCCAGTACCTTTAAAAAATGAATTGTTTTTTAACTCCTGAAGAAGGAAAAAAAAATAATTAAAAAAATTACTCACTTGGCAGCAATCTGGTACCAGAGAGAATTTATTGACACTGAACCAACAAAAGCAAAACCTCCACGTGCTCTGTTTGGTTGCTCACCCACCAGACTGTTTCAGGGAGGTGAAGTGTGGAGGAAAATTATATAGTTTAATTGGATATTATTATCTATAAACTACTAGGTAGGCCCTGAGGTGTAACCTGTAAAAGAAAAAAGCATCTGCAGTAAAGAGCATGATGAACATAATTCTTTGCTTATTTACTACTTAGAAGTATTTTAAATCTTGTTTTTATTTCGCAGTCATCTCTGTCTGCAAATGTACAGTGCACCATTGTAACAGCTGCAGATGATATCAGAAGAGTTGAATTGCAAGTATGCTCTGCAGCACTGCACTGAATCATTGATGAGTGCTGGAGAACTGCTCTTCCCTTATTTGAAATGTGTACACATTGCCAAATAAAATTAAAATATCATGTATTATTAATATTATATTACAACACAGTGGGTAGGTTGCAGAAAATCTAGAAAAGCAGAAAAACTCTAAAGTTCAAATATTGTAATTAATTCTGTAGAGTTTAAATTGTTACCTGAAAAAATTACAAAAATTATATATAGATACAGGATCTACCCTTGATCTCAGAAGGAATTTCATAATATTAATTGCTTTACAAAAGAAGCTCAACTTTTGTATGACTTTTTTTTTTTTTTTTTGTGGTTTAACCATTGTAGGATTCTCTAAATTAAATGCTGTTTGGAAAAAGAAGCATAAATTATTACAAATACATTAGAAATTATTTTTAATAAAATCCTGCTAGGCTCTATGAATGAATGGTGGTGAGGACTGTAAAATTTCATTCTAAAATGAACTCTTGAACATCAGAGAAACATTCTCATGCATAAATGCAAGCTCACAGATTTTACTCTAACATGGGAGCGTTATTCTGCAATGAAATGATGGAAATGCCATAATATGTCATAAATGCAATTTGATAATTTTTTTCCATTAACACAGTGCAGGCGCAAAGATAAACTCATTACAGCAGAACCATTGGTGCTTTCTAAGTTAATACTTGATAGCGTTTTCATTTCAAAATTGTTTATTTTGTGGTTTGCAACTTGACAAATTTGCCCTGGACCAAAACATGTTTCTCAAGAATCTCAAGAAGAGGTAGGGACCTCATTTAACAAATTAGATTTAAGTATGTATTTTAAAAATAGTGGAAAACATTTTCCATGACTGAATCACAACGGCATGTGACAACCACTCAGGATGCATGGGAAACTGATAGAGTGGTCAAAATCCACAGAGTAGGTTAAACAGCACCTTTTCAGCAGCATCACAAGACTTACCAATCTGGCCGTGAAAATCATCATCCCTGTCTGTAGGAGCTTTATCATTAAAAGAAACAACTGGCAGTGGGAAAATGTGAATGATCATCCATGCTGTGATGTGTGAGCAATCAAGGCACAAAAGGTTCTCCATCCTCTGAAGGGTCACCCATCTGCCAGTAATTCCTATCAGATGCCTGCTCACTAGCTGTGGGGTAAGTCACAGGCTTTTGCTTTCTAGTGACTTGCCCAGGTTTCCACAGGTGTTAAACCCCCAAAACTGCCAACCATCAGTCAACCTGCCAAAAAACAACTCAGCTCTCCAAACTTTTTCTTTTCTCTACCCTCCTCCTTCCAAAAGATACTTCTCTAAACTTGAAGTTTCAAGTCAACGCCAGATATATTGGCAAATTAAGCCTTGTGTTGTTTTCTTTCTGGGGCAGAAATGTTACTACAAGACATGTGCTAAGTGCATGATAGCTGTATGATGCAGAACCAGGTTTCCCAGCTTGAATGTTGCACAGCTCTTTCCTGCTGTTCTGTAAGCGTGGGAAATCTCTTAATATACACTAGAACTGAAATGAAGATTTCTTTGCTTCAGAAGCAATATTCCAATATGAAACTTAATAGTTTTTAAAAATCCACAAACCATGACTTCAAGAAAGGGCTTTTCAGAACCCATAATATGTCACTTAAATTCTCAAATGAATAGCAGAGATTGTGCTTTCCACAGGCAGAGAAAATCTGCTGAACTCCCACTGCAAACTAAAGCACTTGACACTTTATTTCTACAAAATTCTACAGCAAATCCCTCAGCTATGGTATATAAGCACCTTTTCTTGGCCCAAAGAAATAGCCTCCTGCAGAGACTATTTTATGGCCTGACAGGAGCTGGCTGGGCAGCCTCGGCACGGCGGCCAGCACGAACACCTCAGCAGGAAGAAGCAAGGCCACTCCATTAGGGAGAGCACTTCTTGCCATGTCTGTCCTCAGAGCACATGCTGGAAGGGGGAATTCAAGGCCTGCCTTTTCCACCAGCCTTCTGAAATGAGATATAATCTCTGCTTTCATACTTTCATTCCTGGGAATCTTTCCAGGCTAATCTGTTCTGCACGGACTGTTTGGGCCGCCTCTGCCCCCGCTAAGTAAGTGATGAGGCACTCATTGCTTTCAGTTCCTGCTGGCTGTGTCCAATGAGCTCATCAAGAGCTTGAGACAAATCCAAAACCTCAAGCTGAGCTCCTCAGCATGTCTGAAAGCCCTTCACTGTGTCTGTCCCACAGTAATGTATTTTCATAGCTCAGTACCCTATGCAATCATATTTCTCTGCATAAAGCAAAAAAATGAAGCTTTTCAAGCTGACCCTTGTAGGATCATCTCAGCATCAGCTCTTAAATGCCAGCACATTAAGCCCAAATCCAAGTGTTTAGCCTAATATTAGGCTGCTTCATCCAGACATAAGCACATTCATATAGATGTGGGCAGTTAATATCTTTGAAAAAAATACGAACATTTTAAAGTTAAAATGCACTTGAAAACTTTGGCCCAAAGACAGAAAAAAGTAAAATTGCTATGAACAGTTTGGAAGAGCCCAAGTCAGCTGTAGCTCTACTAAGCTAGCTCTACTAGCATCTGTTCAGGCCTAAATATAAGTTTACAATAATCAAGAAGAGATCTATCAGTACAAAAATAGCTATCAAATAAAATTAAACACTTTCAGAAGTAACACAACTTCTTATAAGAACTTAGAGAACTTCTTTGAGTTTGCAAAATAATAAAGAACAACTCCGTACAAGATGTAAATCAGAATGTGATTTCTCTACGAAGAATGACTTTCAAAGCACAGGCTACTCATTCTTATATGTAGTGCTTTCCAGACTGAATGTCCTGCTTAAAACATACTTTCCATATTTCCAGTTCTGTATTCCCCATCTATCCCCTTGTTCTTTCACATTTTATAATAGTATGTTTCTTAATTCTATTTTATAAAGTAAGACAGATACCTAGGTGTGAGAAATCTCCGCAACAGACTTCAGCCAAACCCTGAAAGGCACAGCTAAGTAGGCTACAGATTATGGAAATATGAAACCTAGTAAACTACTAGATGCCTTTCAAAACTAATTTATGGCTCTTCTCGCCCACAGATGGAGCTTTCCTTGCAGTATTTTTCCTTACAATTCTCCTTCATGCTTCATGGAAGTGTTTCCAGACAGGGTAAACATGAGGCAAATTTCATGCTCAAAAAACAGTCTGGACACACTTTTATGCATCCATCATCCTCGTGCAAGTTTTCTAAGGACCTTGACAGCAATATCCCCTGAGCCAGTGAGGCCCACCATCCAGCACTGTGTTGTTGGGTACTGTTTGCCTGGCCCCAGCCTGCCTTTTCAACCACTGCCATTTTTGTGCAGTGACCACCTTGGACTGGCTCTTTTAGTGGTGCACAGCTACACCAAACTGAAGAACAGGAAGTAAAAACTGTATCAGTCAGCAGTGAGTAAATTAAGCCAAGCAGAATATACTTGGAGGTTAGCCAGAACACAAAATGTACTACAGATCTCATCCAAATGGCTAAGATCTTGGATGACAACTCAGGCTAAACTCCATTTAGAAAAGGAAACAAAACAGCTACAAACATATCTGCAACTAAGGTGACCTTTAAAATAAAAAATTTGAAGCATAGGGGAAGAGAAAGATGGACTCAGATCTTCTTTTTGCTGTTGCCTGCAATGTCCTGCTTCTTTGATACTAGCTGAGACATGGAGACCAGGAGAACAGAGAAACAGAAACAAGAGCAATGCTCACTTCTAATAGCTGATTCTTTCTGCTGAAAAGAGCAAGTTTCCAGAGAAGTAGGCTCCCCAAGGCAATAAGCAGTCTTTAATTACAGCCAGGGGAGTCCAGACAAGGGACGAGGTCCTTTGCTACCAAAACTAATGCATAAGAATCAAATTGGCTGTTTTGGCTGAAAAACAAGCCGAACAGCAATGTGTTCTCATTACCTGGGTGACCACACTTGTCAATATCCAGCAAACCAAAATCACCTGCTGTTTTTATACATCTGTTTAACCATTATAAGCAAGCATATATTTGGGGGTTTTTTTCAATTGTTTTAGGATTGTGTTAGGTGAAGAAATTGAAAGTCAGGAAAATGAAAAAACTATTAAATTGTATTTTCGTTTTGAGGAAGTAAAGCTTTATGTGTTTCCTCTATGTTTAGTCTTTTCCATAAGAGTACCAGTAAATCAACATAAAGGAGAAATGCATTATTTTTTAACATTTCAAGGAAATTTAATGTGCATTCTATAATTTTACTGTCTCCCATTAACACTCAATGGTTTACTTATCTGCCAACTCAAGCCAAGGTCTTCCACTGGCAGGACCTTACATCTCCACTTACCAAGTTTGGTATTCATTAAGCTAACTCTGAGGTGAGGTACTAAAAGGTGCAGAACACAACTATTACAGAGAGAAAAGAAATCTCTCAGTCCCTTCAAACCGAACTTTCACTTCTCTGGAGTCTCCCAGGTGCTTCAGAAATATCTGTGGGCTGAGCAGGTGTGGCAAGGAGCAGGTGATTAAACCAGGATGAAAAAAGATCTCTTACCATGATTTTGCTTTTAGATGCCACAATGAACAATTGCTTTAATAGATGATGAGTGTGAATCCTCCCATGGCGCCTTATAGAGTCCTGCAAAGCTGAGTACCTTATCTGATAAATGGAGCCTTATGTCATTACTCAAAATGCACTCACACAGCTGTAGAACTAATTTCCTGATGTTCCCTCACCCTCTGCCTAACAAATCTTCCTCCCACACCTCTTCAGAAATAAATGAGCAGTGAGAAACATCAGGACTCTGATACCTAAAGTCAAACTGCATGTAAATTGACAGTTTGTTTGTCTAGAAGCCTCTCAACTGCTGTAACTAGAAACTGTAATGCCATTAACAACAGTGGAAATTTCTATTGCTCAGTCATAAATTGAGTGATTTGGTTATAATATCTCTTTGTAGCTGCATGAGTATGTAATAAGGGAATCAGTGAATGATGGATTCAGTAGCCATCACTCCCAGTTCCCAAGCTGCTTTTTATCTAGCTGATATCAGCAAGTCCTGGCTGCACACCCATATTCAGCAAAGCTCCACTTGATTGCTCATAGTGATCCTGATGAGCTCCATTCAGGGAACAGCAGGTCAGAAAACAAATCCCTGTTACATAAATATAATCTATAAATATAGTCAATTTATACTTTTGTACACTGATCATATACTGCAATTTCCTGCATGGGATGGAGCAGCAAAAGGCTCAGTCTCAGAGAAAAGGCAGAAATCTATTTGCATTTATTTGAGTTTACACTTCTTCTTCAGTAAACTATTTGGAAAGCTCCCTTCTTGGTAGAGATTTTTTTTGGGTAATTTTTGATCTAAAGTGCTTTTCATGGTTTAACCCCAGCCATCAACTGAATACCACAGATCCACTGGCCCCACAGGGAGGAGAATCGGAAAAAGGCAAAAACTGTGGGCTAAGATAAGAAAACAGTTTAATAATTAAAATAAAATAAAAATATAATAATAATAATAACGACAATAACAAGAATAATGGAGACTAAAAAAGAGAGAGGACTAAAACTCAAGAAACAGAAGTGATGCACAATACAATTGCTCACCACTCACTGACTGATGCCCACCCCGTCCCCAAGCAGCAATCAGCAGCTCTCAGCCAACTCCCCCCAGTTTATATACTGAGCATGACATTCTATGGTGTGGAATATCCCTCTGGCCAGTTCAGGTCAGCTGTCCCAGCTCTGCTGCCTCACAGCTTATTGTGCATGTGCTCAGTGGCAGAGCAGAGGAAACTGAAAAATCCTTGATTTAGAGTAAGAACTTCCCAGCAACATTTAAACACACCATCAGTGTGTTCCCAACATTATTCTCCTATTAAATCCAAAACACAGTACTGTAGCAGCTAGTAGGAAGAAAATTAACTCTATCCCAGCTGGATATTCAGCAAGCAACTTTCCTCCTTCAGAATCTTAATATCTTAATAGCTCTTAAAATCTTTAGATAAATTTCTCACCCCTTTTTTTCCTTTTTTCCATGCCTTTCTCCTTTCACAGAAATATCAATTTTAAGCCTTCAGCAGCATAAAAGATGCTCATACATCCTGTCCTGTTCTTTAATGTTTATGGGCTGGCTGGAGCATCCTAGTGCTATGTCTACTGCTCCAGGTCTGCAAATATTGTGCTCAGCAGTGGGATCCAAACGTCTCCTAGACAAATAAAAGTGTCTACAGATGTGGATGACGTTTAAAGGTCCCATTTGGGGTGAAAGCTCCATCTGATAAGGTGACTTGCAGACCCAGACAATTCATACTGCAAAGGATCTACAGTCTAATAGATATAAATCACATCACCCTTGTAGGTAGAAAGCAAATAGAGTCATGAACAATGCTACTTCTGTTGTGCATTGGTCTTTGTTAAAACAGAAACAAAGTCAAAGGGACTAACAGTAGTGGGACAGTCAATAAAGGGAGGGAGTAAGACAATGGAAAAGAGTCAATATTGTGTTGATTCCTTGGTAATAACATGGTCAGTTGTACCTGAGCAATGTACATGACAACAGGTGAGGTGACACATGCACTGACACAGCAGCATGTTGTGGATTTGCACACAGAGGTAGACAACAGAAAATGAAAAAACACTGGGAGGCCTCTGTGTTTCTGGCATTACTCACTCCACCTGGACCCTGCTGACACAGAAACAGAAGTGTATCAGCAAAACAGCAAAATACAGCTGTTATTGTGACAATAGCACTGAATACAAGAGCAGGGCTCCAAAAGGACCACTCTGACATGTGCCTGTGCCAGAGCTTCCCGAGTCTCATGAGTGTCTGTGGCAGGAGAGCCACGAGGACACCGCTGCCCAGACTGGGAGGTCTCTCCCTGCTTTTAGAAAGTCTCACAATTCTCCTTGCCTGTACCTCTGCACTGAAACCAGCACTTACGTCCGACAATACAGCAACTGGCAGAACTTCACATTTCCACCCCTGCCACAGGGAGACGAGAGCCAAGGTGTTGAAAAGTGCAAGGCAAAGCTGCCTATTTGTCTATGACAGAGTCTAAACCAAATGCTAAACTGCAAATCAACATCAAACAATGAGGGAGATGAAATGCTTAAACACTGTCAAAGTGTAAAACTCAGCAGAGAGGAATGGCATTGTAGGGAAATGGAAAATTTTTGAAAATAGATTAACGTATGCTGCAAAACTCTTCATGCCATCTGGAATAAGAGCAATAAAAGACCAAGATGGAAGAGTGAATAAGTTCAAAAAGTAATCAAGAGCAAGAAACTGGCAAAGGAAAACAAAAGATGTCATCTGTTACAAAGAATGAATGGAAACCACATCTATTTCATACTCAAGGAATGAGAAATGGCAAACTGAAAGCCTGTTTCGACAACCCTCTGTCCTGGAACAGGGTTATGCCAGGACATTCTAAGGCTTCTGGGAGACAAAGCTGATAAAACTCACATGGTAATTCTAGTCTTCATCTGGCAAGTGAAAGAGCCTTTTCCTGTTCCAGGGCTAACCACTAACTACATGAGCTTGCAGCCTCTTGTAACAACTAAACCTGTAAGGAAGAATGATACCGATATAACAATACAAATATGCAATACTCATCAGCAATTAAGACCATGGCCCAACTTCCCCCAGCATCCCATCCTGCTGAAGACACCCGAGTAGGAGGGAGCATGGCTGTGTATCTCAGCTCCAGCTACAGAACAGCAGTGACAGGGGAAGGCACAGCCGTCCTGTGTCCTCCTCACAGCTATTGCAAAAGCTGTGTTTGCCAATGGTCTGTGTGCACAGGCTAGAGTAGGGACAAGAGCAGAGGAGAGATGCACAGGAGAGGAGGAACTGGATTTGAATCAGGTGGTCTACATTTGAGGTCTAATTCAAAGCCTGATCAGGGTGGGTTATAGGTTGTCTCTGAAAGCAGGAGGACACAAGGTAGCTGAAGAGCAGTGATGATGATTGGGATTTTCCTGTTCTCTCACATACATCTTTGTTGATTTTTTTTAGTAGCTCCATACAAGACACTTACTTTGGAAAGGGCCATTTGTCATATCTAGAATGCTGCTCCCAAATACCACATGCATTTGAAACAATTAACGAACATATGGTCCAATTTGCAAATGATAAAATGATATAAGAACAGTGCCCTCAGCCCCTTCCCCTCACCTCCACCTGGAGTTACACAAACCAGAATCAACAAGAGCAGTATCTAGTCCTTCCCTGACCAGTTGTCTTTCCTGTTACATTGCAGAAGGTATGATACAGATAGCTCTGAACATCTTGGGTTTCCAAGTAATTTTTGAATCATCACAAACTTGGGCCATATTTGTGCCCATAAACATGACTGTCAGACCACAACCTGTGGGACCTACAATGTCATGAATGATCTGTTTGCTTTCACTGTCTATAAAAGCACTACACATTATATCCTTTAACATTTCACTTGTATTCAGATTATCTCACATTTGTTATCAAATTTTTTTCACCATCTCCATTTTTTTCTGAAACAATCTCATTTTCTGCTCTTGCTCTACTCCCATTAAAATAATTGGTACCACACCACATTTTTCTATTTTTATATTCATATCTGCATCTGAAAAAGCAATTTTATGTTGGCAAAGGCCAAAGTCCAGCTCACTTCCTGGTTATTACCCAATGTGACACAGCAGTATGTAACATCTACTAAGACATACAAATGCCAGAAGCAGAGTGGGAAAGTGAAGACAGACCACGGAGCCAGAAAGCAAAAGGAGCAGGTATACTGAAGGCCAACAAGGATGAAGAAGTTTTAGTACTGTTCCCTTTTGTGCTGACAGGTATGCTTCTCAGCAATCTTCCTTCCAACTGAAACCACAAACACAGTGAAGTGAGTGGAACACTGGAAAATCAAAAAATAGACTTGTGATCAAGCAGGTCATAAAGACACTCAAAAGTAACCAAACTCTTGTGGTACCTTCCACAAGTGCTCAAGACTTGTAGCTAATAGCTCTTCCATTGAGCCTGTAGAGGTGACTCTTTCCCTCAACTACAAGAAGCTTTTAGTTTCAGTTTTATAGCAGTATACAGGTAGAAGGGAGTTTACAATCCAAAGTTTGAAAAGAAATTACATCCATGAGAGAGATTTGCTTAACCTCTATATGCAGATCACCAGATTCCTGAAGAAAAATTTAATTTTATTAATTGTATTAAAATGCAGTATACAGCCTTTTAACTTCAATATGCAGAGAAACCAAGTCATCAGACAGAAAATAAAAAGCAGGAGCATAGTGTCCAATGCCATGGGAGTATCACCTGCTCTTAATCTGGCAAAGAACTAAAGATCAAACATCTCATGATTATCTGTTCTTCTAAGTAAAATGTTAATTGACTGAAATGTACACACTATCAGCAGGCAGCATTCCCATGGGAGACCCAGGATGACAGAATTCTACCACATCAAGTATTTACTCATTTGGTTTCTTTCCTGAAAAGATGCAGCATGGGTAATCTCTCACCCTCCAATTGACAATAAATAGTTAGTTTAGCCTTTCTGTTCCCCCTCTTTTGGGCTGGTGTTCACTGTCTTTGAGAGTGACCCCACAGAATAAACATAATACAAAACCAGTGGCATTGTCTGTTTCTCTCTGGAAGACTATATGCTCCAACCTTACATCCTTATAATGTTTTCTCTAAGTTCTCAGGAAAAAATAAAAGGATATTAAGCTCAAAAATGATCTCTCACCTTGTCCTGACAACATGGCAAGGTATTGCCAAAAGGCAAGGGTCTTATCTTCTTCCTGGTGTTTCCTGCTAGGATTACCTTCAAGTCCCCTGTCTTCAACAAGAGCCAAAGGACATTTTCGTTTGTTTTGCCAAATAAGCACTTTTTTTCTCATCAAATCAGACTTATTTTTAGAATATTTGAATAGACTATCTTTGTCAGTTGCTACCGTATAAATAGAGGTTGCTAAGGAAAGAACAGTAGCTGCTTTTCCTTAAGCAACAGTAGCAAAAGAGTATGAAACAGCAGATGATTTCTTAGCAGTAACATCAGACTAAGAGCAGCAGTTCTCCTCTACTGCAGTATTTCAAAAACATAGAAATGCCACTAACTAAAGTATTAATATTTTATGTTAGAAAAATAATGCAAATCTACCTCAAATTGGCATACTTGCTAATGAGTGTAAGAAGGCTTTTCCCCTGCTTCTGATATTCATGCCCTTCTCATTTTGTAGCTCTAGTTTTAATGTTAAAGTTGTAGACACGTTTACCCCCCTTTTTAGGATTGTCTGCCTACTTCAGAGCAACCCTAGGAATTCACAACTCAAGGATCTCATATTCAGAACCACATTAAAGACTGCCAGCAAGGCTACAAGTTCCCTGTAGCTGAAGAGAGTATGTATTTAGGTACAACACTGGTATTTAGGGAGAGATTTGTCAGAAAAAGGATTTGGTTTCTTATATTCATTTATTTTGCTCTGAACATTGTCAGATGAGAACACTGGCACAAAGAATTTGGTTTTGGGGACTAAAGCTCTTTACTGGAGCTTCTACTGAAGCCCCCATCTTAGAGGATGGATTCAGTAATTTCAGATTTAAATATTAGCATTGTGCTCATTCTAAATCACTTTCAGAGCACAAGAGCAGTCCTCTGCACCCAGTCTACTAATAAAGCCACTGGCACGTGCACAATTTAGAGATAGGAGATTAGTTTGCTGATGTGACCACTTCAGGAAGATGACTGCTGCACACTGTTCTGGCTGTAGTCACTAGGGGAAGATATTTCAACAGCAGAGCTACTCTGAGGGAAAAAAAAAAGGGTTGAGACTTGTTCACACAGGAGACAACTCAGGGCGGTTTATCTGAATTAGCTAGAGATTTACTGAGGATAGTTAGAATCATATAAAACCTCTGAGGGTATACTTTTGTTCAGAATTAAACTGTCCTAGTTCAATTAGATTAACCTACTTCCAAATGTTTTACACAGCTAGCGACAACAAACCAGACTAGAAGGCATGTAAGGGTATCTAAAATGGTCTGCGGATGAACAGAGCCACGCTCCCCTTATGCTGTGTGAATATCACATCTCACAGCAAAATGTAGTATCAAAAGCTGACAACTGGAATGGAAGAAACTGAGTTCAAGGCAGAAAACTGGATGTCATCATCATCTTCAGAAAAACTGCAGTTACAGCCCAGGCACTAGCCAGTTATAGTGCTTCCAGCTAGAATGATCATCAAACATGCCTGGATCGTGATATCATTTCAGGCAAGTGGAAGCTAAGCATCTTTGAAGCCTTAATGACAGCTAGCTTACCACCAACTTGTCTGGGAGAGCATTCAGCAGACATGGGGAACAAATTTCATTTAGGATATGCTGTCCTTCCTATGATTCTTTAAAGAGAAAGAACAAGCTCCACTACTGAGCAGGGAACCAAGTACCTAATCCTCCGTGTTGGAAGTGTACTAGGACTTCATGATGAGGCAGCTTAGTATCAATAGTAAGCCCATTAGAGTCATACCTTGGCATGGCAACTTGGTGAGTGCTGAGGAAACAACCAGGCTAATCACAGTCACACCAGGGCTTCCAATTCCCACCCTGGCAGGGATATTTCTGGGGTGTTCATAGTGTCTTCTTCCCTGAACATCAGGCCAAACCTGGAAATTCTAAGAAGCTTTTCCAGCCATCCTCACACAGGAAAGAATGACAAAAAGGCAACACTGTGTTTTAGTGGTAAGTCCCCAGTGGCCAATAGCAAATGTAAAGCTTTCACACCCTAGGCATGCAGCAGAAGTTCAAGCAGACAGAGAGACTGTAAAAATTTCCTCTACTTTCCTTTGTGGAAGCCCCTGAAAACGAAAAGGCCTAGAAAGGGGAGAAGGCCAAAAGCGGGAACCGTACTTGGTCCTCATTTAGCTTTCCACTTGCCCAAGTGAGAACCGGGCCGCTGCTGGCTCCAGCTGCGGTCGTGCTTGTAGTACACTTCAGGGTGAGGATGTGGCATCTTGCCTGATCTGTCCAGTATCTCAAAGGTGCTTGAGGGGAGAACAAAAGTGTTCATGCTGGTGTACAGCAGGAAAATCCGGTGTGTTGGGGTTGAGTCAGCTGCCAGAAGCAGAGATGGGTAAAAAAGCTTTTGATGTGCTTGGAGGGACGTGCTGCAGGGCTGAGAGGTCTGGAGGTCTGCTCGCTTTTCTGCCTGCAAATGCTCCTGAGTGTCCCCAAGGCCAAGGCTGTGCAGATGGCCAGCAATGTATTAGATCAAAACAGAACTAGTTTATCTGCTCCTAAAATGTAATGTGCTCTGCTTTCTAATGGCAAGCCTCAGAAATACCAGAATTAGACTTCAGAAGAGTATAAAAAGCTCCCCGCTAACATAATGTGCAAATGGACTGTCGCACTTACTGTGATCTTGGGTAGCAAAAAAATTGGAAGGCAACAGCAAACAGCAAAGAAAATTTCAGCTGAAAAATACCAACATTATCCTCTTTTAATACATACTGTTAAAAATGAACATTTTTAAAAGCTGAAGAGATATGAGCCCGGGTGCTAACACCATATGTCTTATGCAGTTCCTGATTATTAACAAACAGCAGAATACATATAAAAGAGTCTAGAATGGTAAGGATATGAGCCCAGCTGGTGTCCCCATATGCCTTACAAATTCCATTTTTAGGAACACAGCAGCATATAACATTAGAGATGCTTCTTAAACATCTCATTTATAAATAGAGCAGAGCTGTTTCACTGAAGTACACACAGAAAAGGTCCACTAGAATAATAAAATCAGTTGCATTCAAAACCAATCAAGTGGTTCAACCATACCATTTCCAGTAGGAGCCACTCTGCACCAGAATATTCTCTGAATGAGGAATGATTTGTTTGTCATAGGCTCATCACTGAGATTTTTTTAAAAGTAACGACCAAAAAGACATTTTAGTCAGAAAATGCCAACTTACTTTTGTTTTGGCACAATGTTCCTCCTGAAAGGTTTTTCGGGTCCAGAATAGAAGAGGGAAGGCCCAGGCTTCAGGGCAGTGGAGAGTTACAGCTGTGAGTGAGCAAATGAGTGAGCCACTTGTGAAAATCAATCAAAGTAGAGTCTGGAGCTCGGCTAGTCCACATCCTGGAGAGACTCCTTCACCAACAGGCTGCAGACTCTGCAATACAGCTCCTCCTCTCACGCTTCTCAGTTTCACCAGAAGCACCTCTAAGGGAAGGCAGTTAACTGTGGGGATTCATGGCTAATCGTGAAAATATATCACCAAATGCATTTGACAAAAAATCATAATTTCATTTTATGTACACTATCAACCAAAATATATCTAAAGCAGATATCTAAAAAACATACACTATATATGAATGAAAAATTATTTTATTTAAAAATACATTATACAGCAGAGTGTCTCTCTTTTTGTTTTCTCACTGCTGGTTCACAGAGATAGTATGATAAATTTAACCCAAATATTTGACTGGGAAAGATCCTGAGAAAGAGACCAGTTACAAGCTGATGATATACAGTACACTGAAAAAGAGTCATCTCTTTTAACATAAAAGAATCTCTTGGTAATCTTATAAATCAGATATAAAAAATGCAGGTTTGCTACCATGCAAAAACGAGTGAAGATTTCATTTAAATCTGCACACAGAGAAATCATTAGTACCTTGGACCCTAACTACCTAGACTAAGAGAAGGGTGAGTGTGCCTAACACGGTGATACAAACTTTGGATCTACTACAATTTTGTAAACACAGTTGATAGTCTAATAAAAGTGGATTTTCAATCACCTACGTATTGTAGTTGTAGCTAAGGACTCTATTCTAAGATTTTTCTCCCCACTGATATATTTCTTCACTCTCTTAATTCTCAGCTTAGCACAATGACTTTGTGACAAATGCTCTATTGCACTAAAAGATGACTTGGCCTTGCCCTGTTTGCCAAGCACGCTTTAGGTAGTTGAATTTTAGTGAAAGCAGAGGTTAAAACAAAAAGTACAAAGCAGGTATCGCCTGATGACTATATGGGAATGATTAAAATTCATCATAGAAAAAATATACCTGCTTCTACATCCTTACATTTCAAACATACTCTAACAATGATTAATGCACAGGAAGTACATTGAACTGTGGAAAATTTAAGGCCTAAAATGCTCAACAGCCTGCACTGAACAATAGTATTCTCAGTGTTTCTATAGTGCTAGCATTTTATCAGCTGTTGCCAGAGGAAAACTTTCCAGCAGACATTAAGAATGTCTTCAGCATCTACAATATTCCGATCCATTTGATGCTCAATTTCTATAGGACAACTGCACTACATATAGTCAGCAAGACTGTCCTTTAAAGGGGAGATCCAATTTGATTATTCACAGCAATAACAGAGCTATGATAAATCGCCTGATGTTGAAGAAAAATCAATTCATCAACACCACACAGACTGGCAGAGGATTTTTTTTTTCCCCAAGAACAAGAGCCTGGAACATAAACACAGTTAGAAAGCTTTGTAGAAGGTCTGCCTGTCCTGGCCACTTAGGCTGAAGAAAATTAATGAAGCCATTTTGGCTTTACCATGAGTTTTCCATGAAAATGGAGAGTAGAAATTCAGATGCACTTTTCTCACTAAACCAGTGACCCTCTTCTTATCTTAGCATCCATTCTCCCAGCATAGTATCAGAGAGTTCAACAAACATGAGAAGATGCAGGCTTCCTTAAATAACTTTGTTTAAATGACTTATGAATAGCATGGCTTCCATCAGATATGCTAAGCTAAGAACAGAGCCCTTAACCTTTCATGGGATATCATTAGTAATAAAGAATATATCAAAGATCAAACTTGCTATATTATTTTCTTTTCTTTTAACCTAGATACATATATATCATTCAAGACATTCAAGAACTACAAAACAACAATTCAACTACAATTATGTCAGGAAAATATCCAAATAAATAAACTTTTAATTATGATACAATACTTATTACAGTAAAAATTGGCATTTTTTTCTCTTCAAAAGCAGAAGCACCAGTCTTACATATAACATATTGTTTGAATGATATCTTACATGGAATACAGCGTAATACAATGTGCAAACAGCATCTTCATACAGAACATAATATTTGTCTAGTTTTTATACAATGAAATCGCCTCAAATGGAAACACGTTCATGCTCAATTAAAAATGTAGATTTTAAAAATCAAAGTTAAATCAAAATACAAAGTACTGTTGGAATAGGTATATGAACCATTAAAAACAATGAGAAGCCAAAATAGAGGGTATTATAATTAGTGCTCAGTTTGTCCCATTCCATCATAAAAGTAAACAGTTAATATTTTTGCTAGAAAGTAAAGTGACGTTCTAATATTTAAGAATTCTTCAAAATGTTGGTATCATTTTAATGATGTAAAAATCAAGTCAGAAATAGGACTTTTAAAAATTTCTTATTTTTGATACACTGCAAATATCATGTGTGGGCTGTGAAAAGAGATGAAGTCCAATGGAGTGAATATACATCAGCGTCAACATCATGTGACTTCTGCAAAGGCCGTGATGTGGTTCTACAAGTTAAAGGAAAAACAAACAGATAAAAACCACAAAACCACACAGATAGACAGCAGTCACCATTGTGATAATTTCTGCCTCTTGAGCTTTAAGGCCAGCCTTGTGCTTGGAGATTGTTGCAGGATAATGCAAATAAAACTGGTTTTCACTGCAGTGCTCTCACTCTCAGGGCAACTCTTTGCAAACCACTGAAAGACTGGATGGGAAGAATGCTGAACAAAGTTATTAGGTGCGATGGTTCTACAATATTTTAGTTTTAGATGTTTTGGATTTTTTTTTTTTAAATGAAGTAACAATGTGAATAATTGAGTTAGCTTATTCATGATTTAAAACAAAATTCCTAGAAATTAAAATGACCACTTCTGACAGATTATAATTTTCTATTTCATTGGAAATAAAATTTTAATATTAATTTTTTAAAAGAATAATTTCTCCCCCTGAGCTCTACGGCACTGAATCAACTTGCAAAATGCTGCAAGCAAATTGCATTCGGCAGCTGAGAACCATATTGAAAATTTCTTTTTCAGAATCACTACAGTGTCCTCTTCACTTGCTATGTAAGAACATTTTCCTCTTTCCGTCAATGGGACGGTTCTTATGAACACAAAGATGTGTATCAGAATCTGAATATACTGTGTGGGACTCTACACAGTAAAACTGCAGCATCCCAAAGAGCTTTGCTACTTCTACGTACTCTAACTTAAGCAAGTGACTCTGCAAACATTCAGCAAGTCTCAACTGCACAGTGATGTTCAGGATCCAAAGGAAGTGTATGTTCCTTGAGGCACTCAGTACCCTTGACTGCCACCATTTTTTATAAAACATGCAATGTGTAAAATTAATCGAGAGAATCTTGATGTTAGGCCATGTGTTTGCTCCCCAGCACAAAAATGCACACAGGGTAAAATACCAAACAAAGCACTGCAGATTTTTCTCATCACTTTGCCTCCTGGAGCAGATCAAAGTCCGAAGAGAGGAGGTCTAAGCTGAAGAGGAAGAGCTATGCAGATAACTCGGGGAGAGTGGGACCCTCCTGTTTTTTGCTTAAGGAAAGTCCTTCAGAAAATCTTTATTACACAGCACAGAAAGTGCTGAAGAGAAAAAGGAGACACCATCTAAGCTTATATTTCTCAGTTTTTCTTTAAATTGTCGGAATATTTGTCTATCAGTCTGTGCAGGGGGAGGCAGGCAGGCATCTTTGATTTGCACGTTCCAAAAAGGAAATCAGAAATACCGTGACTGGGAGCACTGGAGAGCTGTCCCTTATTCCTCTCTCTCCAAGCCAGGCTGTCAGCTCTGCTCCCGCTCTCACTCACTGTGCTGTAACTGTACTGTGTCCAGGAGGAGAAGCTGTCTTCCACCTCCCCTACAACATGCATTTTAGCTCTAGCAATGTTCTTGCTGTATTTTATGACAGCTTTCATAAAAGAATACTACCAAATAGTAAGCATCTATATAAATTCTTCTCCAAAACAGAATGAGCATATTTTAAATAAATAGCAGTTATTAAACCATAAGCAGATTTTTTAAAGAAGCATTAGGAAAAAAAGTGTGCAACTTTCTGTGAAAAAAGTTTTCAGTGAACAATATTAACAAATGTCACTGCTTGCAGATTTTGATTCTGCAGAAGAAACGCAAAATTACATTTCCTTATTAGAAAACAAAAATTAAGAATGCAAAGCATTTCAGTTGGTTGGCCATCTTCTGCTTTCAGTACACAAAAAATGATATACGGGCTCAACTCAACGACTCTGGAGTTGCTGTGAGGCTATTACGACATTTTCTTCATAGTATTTACTTTATTTGTCCTTATTTGGACCTGAAAAGTCATCCTGTCAACTTAAACTATCATCAGTCTAAAATTATTCACTTTGTTAATAAGTAAGATGGTCTAAAAACAAAGAATTGAAGGGGAAAAAATTTCCTCTTTATTTTAATCAATTCTTTCAAGTCCTGCTATGTGCCATCCCTTTCCTTAAGTGACACACATTTGTCTGTGATGCAGAAAACCAACTGCTCTTTCATGTGAGATTAATTCAGGACTGGCTAACTATTACTTAAGGAAAGGAGAATGTGGTTCACAGTCCTGCCAGCTATACTCCCAAAATGAGTGGGTCACCATGCCTGGAAGGACATGCAGAGACATGTGCCATAGTAACAGAAGAAAATCTCCCTTCCTCAATAAACCCTCAAAAAGAACTGCTAAGCTCCTGATCATGGACCTATTGATTTGGACCCTGGTAAAGGCCTGTCAATTCATTTCCAATGGACTCAGCACGGTGATGCATAACTAGGTCAAAATTAATCACTTGCTGATGGCAAGAATCACTGATACAGATTCATGCAGCTGTCTGGTTATTCATGTTTTTTCACGTTATTGTCTCAGGCAAAACTACAAATAAGCCTTGCTGAGACTCAGCAGAAAAAAATAAACAAACAGCATCCCTCCTTGAATAACTGCATTTAAACTCTTCTACTTCTGCTTAGGTTTATTGTCAAAAAGTTCAGTGTGAGACACTAACTACTGTCAGCAAACAGATGCACACAGATGCAGGAGACAAGCAAAAAACATGCACAAGACCTCAGCCTCTCCAACTCCATGGGAAATTATTTTCCCTACAGTACTCAGAAGAATTAGAAATGCTGAGGGTCTGCTCAATGGCAGCAGTTTCACAGACAGTGCCCACCAGTGTTTGTACTATCCATTCTAAATAGACAGTATCAGCTTGGCGAGCAAAGCATGCATCATAACCGTGCTCTCACACCATAACAAAAAAGGGAAAGCTAAAGGCAAAGCCTTGAGTGCAGGTCACTTGGGGAAACGATCCACACCTGTATATCATCTGTTAAGTTTTAATTAATTTCTGTTCATCAGCAATGCTATAATGTTAAAGCATTGAAAAAAAATACATTAAAACTTCTTGTGATTTGCAGTTTTCATTATATACATTAAATATTCATCGTCCTTAAATTTTTTCATTTTTGAAAACAGGAATTTGTAAAACTGTTTTTAGCCCTTCCCACAGTAGAGTCTGTCAAAAGAAACAGAAAAATACTATGGTAGTATTTCAGGCAAATCGTAATTGATCGAACAATTCTCAGAGTCGGCAGAGTATATTTTATGCTTTTACTAGACAATCACATTTTTAGAGGAATAAAAAAAAGCATTCAAGTGAAATTCCCCACTTCAAACGTTGCAGACCTGCACAGAACGCTGCTGCCACTCTGCATCTGCCTTGGTTCTCTCACACGCTCCCTCAGGTGCGCTCTCGCGCACATACGTTTATTGCCTTATGCGGACGTGTTCGAAACGGTCTGTTCCTGATACCCAGGAGAAGAACCTAACGAGGCGAGCTTTGAGGCACTTTCGCTGCAAAGGATCTTCTTCATTGTTACTAATACCTTGATTCTGTAACACCTACAACAGGTATGGTTGAGGAGGTCACAGTGAAGATATTGTTCCACTTCCCGTATTTAAGTATTATTTTATTTGAACATTAGACGTGGTGATCATAGCTTGCATTCAAACAGAAATAGTTCTTGTACAATGCCCTAGAAGCTGATTTAAGCAGAAGAGTAGGATAGGAGTGCAAATTCAACTACCTGGGATTGAAAAAAATTGCTTAAGGTTTCTTATGAGCTGACTCTCCTGGGTATGTGATTCTGTGTGTGAAACAATGTTGTTTTTTCATTATATCTCCTTTAACAGATTGTATTATCAAGAGAGAACCATTATGCCAACAGAAATTTGAAAAGCACCTATAAGCTAATGTAAGCATATGGGCTCTCCTCAAGCTTACCTGGAGAAACAGTTTATGGATACTTATGTATGCTTTTGGACATCACTACAGTATTTGGATATTTATACTAAAATATTTTGAAGCAACAGAAATAGACACAAATCGTCTTCCCCATTTGCTCATAGCATGACGAGCTAAAACATCTTTGTGTTTTGCTTTTAGCTGTGAACTCAGTGCGAGGTGTTCAGTCTCCCTGGAGACCTGAAGGGATCAGACCAGACTCCCTAGGCCATGCTGCTGTGTGATCACAAGTGCACATAATAAACACTATCAGAACTCATTGCAATATCTACACTTACTATTGTTAAAAGGTTTTATCACCACTACCTTTGCACATACACAATAGAACAACAATTATAGTGTCAAACTCAACAAGATTTCTGGGACAATTAATCCTGATAGTAGCAACAGGTATGATGGACAACAAAGACCATCACGTATTATGAGAGGAATTCCAAATAATTATGACCACTAAAAGGTGGAAATGGCAGAAAAAGAGAGCACCTATCTCTCTCTTTCTAATTCAGTCATGCTGGATAGACAGTCCCATGGAGGAAGTATAAGAAACCACTTTATAACAAGGAATAGTGACTGTGTTTTGGAATATGGTTTGGGCACTGCTGACAGAAGTGGCAGTATGAAGGAATGCCAAGCAGAACTTGGGGAATAAAAGCAGTTTAGCCATCAAACAGCGCATTGCAAAGAACCCACTGTGTAAATAAGTGACACTGAACAGCTACAGAAAGAACTGATTATCAGACATGGTAATTATCTCATCCCACAGGAGAGGAACTAACCGAACACTTCCTTCTAAAACCTTCTCTCTCACTACTCTATCTACTGCCTCAGTTAGTCCTAAAATGGTCCATGTTGCCTTTGTACTTGATTTTTTCAAAGCTAGATTACTTATTTAAAAAAAAAAAAACAACAAAAAACGAACAACAACAACAACAAAAAATAGAACCACAACCAACCAATCAACCAACCAAAAACTAAAAAAAACAGCCTATGAGAATCAGAAGCTACTACAAGACATGCATGGAGCCCCCTGTGAGCCTCAGCCAATTTCAGGTGAATTTTGCGTAAAATACGGTCAGTCTCTCCTGAAACAGAAAAAACATAGTCTGTGACTGCACTGGATGAAGCTGAGCTTTTAAACTCTTTCAGGTACCACCCAGAATATCCCTCTTTCTCAGTAAGTCTTGCAAAAGAACAGGAGTTTCTAATTTTGACTGCGGTAAAATGAGAGCTTACTCTTTGTAGGAGAGTGCCAGCTAACTGAAACACAAATTGTCTTGTAAGAGATGAACAAGGTCAGAGATAGGAAAGAAGAAGGAGCAGATGGGTAAGTGATGAGGTTTCTTGGCTTCCATTCTTTTCATTAATTCTGAGTACGATTGTAGTTTAGGTAAAAGCACTAAGTCTTCACTGCTGAGCCAGCTCTGGCAAGGATTCCTCAAGGAGACACTCTGCAACTACAGCTTAAAATGCATGAGGAGTGGGTACCCATGCAGAACAGCTTAATCATCTGCATGCACCACAATTAAACAGAAGTGTCATGCAAACAGTCATCTAACCTTGTCATTAACCAGCAGCAGCTCAATTCAGAATATTACAAGTACACTTATTCCTATTTAAGTGCACTTCAAATGTAGCTCGACCTCCACCAGAATCCAGACAGTGGCAGCACAGCAAGCATGCCAAGAGCATTCATTCTCCATGGAGAAAGCACTGGAATAGCAAGTAGCAGATCCGGAGACAGAAAAGTAACATGCTTCCAGGTCTGTGTGATGCACCCTGTGCTTATTCCTTTGGGGGTCAATTTGTAACAAAATAGCAACGAGTGAGGCCCTATCTGGTGGGCATTTCTAAAGAAGTCATTCTTTAAGACAGGATCTTTGAATTGCTTGCTCCCAGATACCTATACAGTTATTATTTTTAAATACCAATCACAGTTGCATTGCTTCATGCTTGCACTGCCTTAGCCTTTGATAACTTTAGACAGTTAGGACTTGTGCTACTCTTAGTAGCTAATTTCTGACAGTAAACTCTCTTTAATATTGGCAGAAGAGCCTGCAGACTGAAAATAAAGAAATACAGCTTTAAAATAAGCCAAATGTAAATCTATGTGCATTCAGATGTTGAACTGGAACAGTCCTAACTGAAACGTAATGAAAATCAACTCGAACATACCCAGGCAAAGGCAAATAGCACACAAATTATTTAGCATCGCTCTGTCTCCAGTGAAGGACAAAGGATGTAAAATAAGAAGGGAGTTAAAAAGCAAAGACTAAGTTAATAATTCTTGTAGTGATGGTAATTAATTGAGATTTACTAACTTAATTTAGACCTTAGTATTATTCTTAGTGTCTTTTATTTAACAGGGTCTGTCTTCTATCTCAAACTTTAGACTAAACATTTAATAAAGCAAAAAACAAACAAACAAAAAAATCCACAAAAACTCAAAACCTAAAGCACTCACAGGTAAAAAACTTTTTCATGAATTATTTGCTAATTCAAATTTAAACTGAGAATGGAAACAGAAGAAAGCATTTCCCAACAATAAGCAAAGTCTCCACGTTATTGTCCTCGCATCCCATCCTTTGTGTCTGGAAAGGAGAAAGGCTTTGCAACACAGACAAAGATGAACCCATACACTGAGATCTCACCAAGTGTTACCACCCTGCAGACAGTCTCCAATTTAATTATCTAGAGAGAAGTTCCATGCCAGCAAACAGCTACTGTCTACTGCCCCAACAATACAGGTTCAGCATGAAAGAAGCTCATTCATATTAGAGTCCTGGGCAGTTCACAAATAACTTTTGCCACAGCATATCAAACTAGGCCAAGTCTCAGGAAAAGAACATTATTCAGCACGAGTGAGAGGGTTATTAGCTATGATGGCTTTTGAGCCACAGAAATGGCTTCTATTGCAGGAGAGCCTAGCACGTAAATAAGACATGCTCTTAATGGGGTATGTCCTAGGCCAACTGGCATCTTGTTTTGTTTTGACATTATACAGAAAGTTTACTGAATGGATTATTTTGAAAATACACACTCATCATGTAAAAAATTGTTCAAGCAAATGAGACTCTGACCTCCTTATGACAAGATATCAGCAGAAGTAGCTTAGACACATTTGGTTCAAAAAGGCACATTAGACCATTCTGAAAAGAAATCTTCTTTCCCTTCAAGGAAAGGAATAAAACACCCAGGGTTAGCAGCAATTCTTACTAAAGGACAACATCCACCATTTCCAAGTGGCTAAAACAGGATGGGAAGTGGTTAAAAGCATTTCTTCTTAAAAGAATGCCATAGAAAAGTACTTTTTGTGCCCTACCCATTGTAGAATTGTTTACTATCTATTTCAGTACTTGTTTGCTCATAAAATTGTTCAGACATAATCTTACCTAACACATAGTGCAACATCATCTTCAAAAAACATAAATGGTTATCACATCAAACTAAAATAAATTTTAAACCCATTGTGATACTTATTCAAAGTTTTGGCATACCCAGGAGACTATCACTAGCATGCCCTTGTCCAAAACCCTCTTTGGTTTGACGTGAGATCATGGGGTTTGTGCAGTTACTATAAGACCCATGTTACTTCCAAGTAGGTGCTCTGTCCTGGGGTTAGCATGTGTCTGATAAAAGCACCACAGCTGATCCAGAAGGGACTGGATGCTCCACAGCCTGAGGACATATCACAAACAAATAGGATACATGCCACTTGTACCTGAATTGCATAACCCCTTGGGCCCAGAGGTTAGATTTTCTTTCCACTTCAAGTTTTGTGGAGTGTCACTGAATTAATTCTTCCCTTCTTTCTCCTTTACCGACATGTCTACTTATTTTAAATCTGATTACCTTGGCACTCGTTAAGATAGTTTGGGATCATCCTTCCAGGAAAGCTACATTTAATTTCATTGTTTTAAAAAAAGTCAGACATTACCTTTTCTAAAGGGCTTTCTACTCGGGGTATGCTGATCATGGGCATCTGGGCCAGATTATCCATATGAGAATGCTCATGTTCTGGCTGACGTCCTCTGAAGTTATTTACCACACAAACAACCTAGAAGGGATTAGAAGATAAACAGAACAGCTAAGGAACAACTCATTTTTTTGAGTTTTGATCCTGACATCCATAATTAGGCAGAAATGACACCAGCTTTAGTCACAGCTTTACAATAGAAACACTGAAATGTGAAGTTCGTGTTTTGCAAAAAATCCGTAATTAATATTTCAAGACAAAAGACTTTCAACCAATTTATTGTTACATGCATCATTTGAGAACCAAAAAACCCTCTGATATAAAAGAAAATCCTTTATAAAGAAAATCCATTACTGAATCTGAATAACAGAACGCCAGTTATCAATGTCATGAAGAGATGTCCAGAGCATATGCAGCAGCACACGGCATTAAGCTTAAACTCCAGGGAAGGCCAGCCCCCTCTAAGTTTTGATCAGCGAAGACTTCTTCAAATGGAGAGTGAGAAAGGGAACAAGAAGGCAAGATCCATGCCCAAGTTTAAATGCAACTCTAAATCTGCTCAGGGCAGCAGTGGTTCTCCCTCAGGGACTTAGGAATGTGATATACTCCAGTTTGTTTGAATTTCTACTTATTCAGATGCTCAGCTGAGTAGCAATGTTTCCCAACTGTATTTTCTTCAAAACACAACTAAATCTGTTATCATGCTACTCAAAGGAGTTTATGCAATATACATCACATAATATAAGAAAAAATGCTGGGAGAGATTTCTTCTTTTATATTATTTTCTATTACTTTAGGGGCATTAACAGAATGTAAAAATTCAAACAGGAACAACCAAATGTAACTCCTGGACACCTTGTGTGGAAGAGAACATTTTGAAATGCAGGCAGGTATATTTTATAGGAGACCTGCAGCTGCTCTTGCATGTCTCAGAGGAGTGAAAACACCCACCACAGCCATGCCTGGGAGGGTTCTCAGCCAAGCCAAGTCCTGAGATTCAAGATCTTGAGATGAAGACTTTGTAATCCAAGAACCAAATTCAAAAGTGTTTTCATGGGGAAAAAATTCACAGTTGTACTTAGTACTATTACAAGCAGCCAGGCAGACAAACTTGCAGGCAGTAAACAGCAGTGACTGTTCTATTCTATAGTCCTGCACTGCAGATATTAGTGAAGGTGATTAACAGATTAGAAAAAGCTCTCTGACACAGACACTAGTCACTGGAAACTGTGATTAACAATCAGGTTTTGGAACACAGCTCCAGTAAAGGAAAAGACTAAACAAAGATTTTATTTTTTTTTAATACAGAATAACATAAAATTTCAATGTAAACCTGAATTAACATGACAGAAATTCATTAGGGTTACTTTAAAGTCAGAAAAACAAATGCTACCTATTCTCTGATCAGTGTAGATATCACTATTTCAAATGTAATACTTTATACATGAAATAATAACTGTATGTTTTTCTGTGGCATATATAATTCCTTAAAGTGGGCCTTGATGCAAAAATTGCTGTTTGAAATGCTACAGTCTGGTTTATATGGAAGTCAAAAGAGATCACTCGATCCGTCCTTTCATGACTTCACATTTATGAGAGTATGTAAATATAATTAAGGAAACTGATAACTAATAAAAACCCCTAAAATTAGAAACACATCTTTTGTCATTTAGTGGCCTGGATTTCTTTTTTTTTTTTTTTTTTAATGCAAACTTAAACATTGACTTCTTTCAAACAGAAGTTACACAGATCCACACTTACCAAGAATACTGCTATAGATATTCCGATTACAAATCCTGCTATTACATCTGACCAGTGATTTCGATACTCTGCTACTCTGTTGATTCCAGTAAGGAAAGCCAAGCACATTAAGCCCAAACACAGGACAGGTTTTGCAAGCCTTGTTCCTCTGGCTTTCACTGTATTGGTGATATACATCTGAAAATTAGAAAGGAAGAAAGTGTAAGATTGATGGATCTCTTCCACTAATTAGTGAATAAAAGCTCTACATTTGATGGTTGGAGTTTGGTTTTTTTGGAGGGGAAGGTGGTAAAGAACTTAGAAAATAGAGCACTAGATAAAGTCACCACACTCTTTTCCTTGGGATATAGACATAGAAGCAGACTATACAACAAAATTACATTCTACATGAACCTGAAAAGCCCACAGAAAACCAGGCAAATTAGATAATCCTACCCTATTTCTCCCTAACTAAGTATTTATTTAATTTTATAAAGGTAAAAAGACTGATTTTCCACTGTGCAGTGCTGACAGTTACAGAAAAAGATCTTTGCTCTCAAAGCAGCTACATAAAGACCTTGTTTTTATTAGCAAATGCCTTTTTTCCTTATACACCACTTCTTCATATGACTAATCAGTGATTTGTCAAAAATCAGTGAAAAGGTGAAAGAAAAGTGTCAAAGAGCAGTGCAAATTAAACTAAATGCCAGCATTTACTTTTATAAATAACGTGTAATGGTTTCAACCAGTGCTGAACTAATACAACTCTGTACTTCACACAAACCAAGCTAAATGCAGCAAGTTTTATGCATCAGACTGCCAGAAATCCATTTGCCCTGCTTGCAGTCTGACTTTTCCTGTGCAATACTACTGAATTAAAAGCACTGCCTGATGACAGAGAAGCTCTTCTTCCCTAAGGTGCATTAGTGACTACTAGGTTTAAGCCAGCACTTTACAAGCTCTGATGGGCCAATGGAAAAAATTAATATAAAATATTGAATAGCCTTTCCCTTGAATCTTGGCATTAAGACTGCTTCAAAGACATCTCCACTCTCCAAAAAAAATTAATACTTAAACTGACAAGATTTTTGAGGAAGAAGTTTCTAATTTCTATAATTAAACCACTGAAATCCTTAGATCTTCAAATTTTAAACAGAGTTCAAATTTTTTGAAGGAGGAATGCAAGTATTTCCTATAGAGTTTCACTAGAGAATCCACGTGTGTAATGCCATCACTTTGAACTGCAAAGAGAAACAGATGAATGAAGAAGCAGTACCACCTTTCTGGCCAACAAATGGTTTTGTTTTTTTCTGTACTGTCTGAAACTTCAGTGGAATTTACCGGGTAATCAGTTAATGAAGTGGTTCAATAATCCAGTCAAGAACTGGTTTAGAAAGTGTGGTTACAGTTTTGATAAATTAAGTGATAAAGTAATGGAAAGAGTTTGTTCAAGAAGAGCAACATCTGACAATAATTTTGTTCAAAACAAAAGATCTACAGTTTAGAGAATGAAACAAAACTTAATCTTAAAATCACATCAGAGTAACTGTTAAACACAAATCTTCAGTGTACTTTATATGATGAACAGCAAACTAGTAGCAAGCTTTCCACTAATTCAGACAGAGTAAATAAAGGTTTGCAAAAAGAGATTTGGGATGAATCTCCAGGCCACATGCTTCCTCCTCTCTTCTTCCTAGACCATTTCAGACATAGTCTTTCTCCTTTTGCTTACTATCCTTTTACCTTAGCTCCTTATATTTTTGCAGGCTATCTTCAGTGAGTTACTCTCACCATGCAGAAGGCTGGACAACTGCCACTCTAATTTCCAGCTTTTTAGCCCCACTGGTTTTCTACAAGCTACAAACAGAGTAATGCACAATGAATTAACTCAGCAACCCTCTATTTTAGTGAGTCTCATTGTAGTCCTGGGTACTACCACCATTATCCACATTCACACTACATGCTAAGACATCTGGTGATAGCAAAAATATTTGAATATTTTGAATACACAGCAAGAACAGCTTGGGTTAAGTTGACACAGGGGAGTTGTCAGGAAACTATCCTGCATATAATTCTATATTGTGGCATGTTAAATTGAAATTACTCTTGAGAAGGAAAAACCTGCTTGCTTAAGGCAGGTTGCAGTGACATATTTCAGTTATCTGTAACACCTGGTCATCGCTCAAGAAGAATATCTGAATTTTTATTAGGACAAAAGACGTAACACAAATCACTGATTCTGCATTACTTCAGTCAAACTTCAACATTTTTAATACAAAGCTAAACTGAAAAGTGCTGTGCAGAAAATTTCCAGAATCTGTTTACAACCAAGCATGTCCTTCAAATTCCTACTCAGACAAAGCACCAAGCAGAAACAACTACATGCTGTGGTTGAACACATTCATGCTGTGCCTCACACGAGTAGTAACGACCTCCACTCGTCAAGTCCCTTCCTATATGTGCAGTCAAGATTGTCATGCCCAGTTCATTACTCAAAACAACCTGAGGGTTCTGCCAGCATAGGCATCATTTCTGTCTTTTCCTTAAAGAACAGGTACCACTGATGCTAGGAATAGCATTATATTAAAATATTAAAGAATTAAAAGGAACAAGGTAAACTTTTCCTGAAACAATGTAATGAAAAGTCTGTATATTTGCAAAACCCTATAGAGAAAATGTAGGCTCTTTCAAGGCAGGATTCATAGATAATCCATTTTTAAACTTGACCTCTTGCAGCTCTTGAACAATATATTAACACAGTCCACTCAGTCAAAGACCTCATTTGCATTAAGAAAAAAATATCATTAAGCTGTTGTTTTCTTCTTGATTCTGGTGGAAAAGCTATAAACCAGGACAGTTAGTAATCGACAAAGAATAAACATCTTGAAAAGATGACAGGATTTTTCTTCTCTTACTTTTAATAAATATTAATGTAGTATCAACAAAGGAAAATAGCTCAGTGATTTTAAAACATTAGTAAGAATGAATGACAATATAATTTTTTATATGGCTAAAGATGTTTACTGAACAACTTCATCTCAGTTCCTTTCAAAGAAAAAAAATTGGGAGATCAGGAATCTAATTAAAGAAAACTTTTAAATTAGTCAACAGCAAGACCACCAGCAGAGATTTTGTAAGGTCAAGGACTGATACAGTAGTTAGAATTAATTTAGGAGGTTGCACATTCTTCTGCAGCATTAGATCAGTGGTAAATCTTCTCTTGAAGAACCTCTGCTAGTGCTTTTTCTTCTTCCTGAAATAAGATTTTAGTATTAAAAGATATAAAGGTGACACCAGCACGCAGACAGTGTCAGTCATACAAGGAGGTGGATTGTCATCTGATCACACAGCATAACAATATTTACTAGATTTTCAGAAAAACACAAATATTGACCTTCAGTCTTCAAGATACTGGAAGTGAAACTGTCAGAGAATGTTGTAACTTGAAAGAAAAACTTTAAATGAAGTGGGTTTGAAAAATATGCTTTTCAAAGACCAAAGACAAAGCAAGCTACCTGTTTCTGACATGAGTGGCTCAGAGCATAGTGTAAGGAACAATCACAGCATTGACACTTCGCTTGTGCAGGGAAATATTTCAAAAGCATCACGTTCCAAGTCCTACGTGAAATACGTCCCAAATTTTGTGCAAGCAAAATCATTCCAAAACACATTATTTTATGTTTAGTGCGGGACAAAAGGGACTCCTGGGCTGTGCTGCAAGCTCTTCCTAAGCATCTTTCAGCTGTCTTTAGGCCCGCCCACATAAACTACTGTGCAAACAAACACACATGGAACAGGTCCCAGACTCCCATTTTCGTTGCAGGGGAGCTAGACATCAGCCTGGGTGCACCAGCCAGGACAGAGGCTACTTCTCCTAGCTGATTTCATCAGCCTGGAGCCCAGCTATGTGGTGAGAAGATTCCCTTCATTCCTCCCTGAAGCAGATGGGGCAGGGGATTGACCAGTCCATCAGCGGGCAGTGAATAATGACTCATGAAGCAGAATGAGGAAGGAATCACAGCACAGGCACCTATCTCAGGCAGCACTTCAAATATGAATTATCTCATGTTTTGTTCTGCTTTTACAGTGTGCTATCATTAAAGAAATAATACAGAACTATTCAAGTAATAGAAGAAATGTTATAAATGGCCCACCAAAGGAACTTTCAAAATTCATCATACCTATGAGAAGAAGGACACTTGGAGATCAAAAAGCTGAAAAAGTAGTAGGTTGTAGGAGTCTACAACCAGGTTCAATGTTTAGTTAGAATCCTGTTTGACAATCTAAAATCTTTTCATCTTCCTCTGTTAATAATTATTTTTAGAGCAAACCACAGTCATATTCTGAAATCATCTGGGTCTTTCTGCAACTACCCACTGAAGATCTTTTTTAATGTTTCTGAAGCCTCCTCCAGCTTTCTCCATATGTTTTGCACTTACTACTGATGACCCTAGACAAAAACTGGCTTTCATAGTCAGGTGCCTGGGTTGGTAAAAGGAAAAAAAAGCTCTAGAAATTTTGAACCGTACTATTTGTTTTACCACTATAAGCTTCCCACAGCTGTAACTGTAAACAACTGGAGAAGGAAAGAGGTATCTTTCACTGTACTAGGAATACAGAGGCTATTATCTTGAGCAACTGAATTGTCATGAAGAGCTGACTGGCATGAAATATCTGTAAGTCTTTAGATAAATTCCAGGATCAAACTGTAATGTTATCTTATTATTCAGTCTGAAAGTAACCAATACACTCAACATATGAAGCCCAGGATGTACATTGTACAATTAATATGGAGGGATACTTTTACTTGCTGCACCAGATACCAAACAGAAATTCCATGTTCCTAACACTGCTCCTGAAAGACAACACAAAGAATCCTTTAATTTTTTAATTTCCTAACAAAAAGTGGACAAAGTTGACTCAATAAGGTGGCTCTGCTACTCCTTTTCCTCCTAAACACTCCCCAAAGTCTATCAGAGGCCTACCATGCCTCCACCAGCTGCCCATTTAGCTGGAGTCCAACAGGCACTTCAAGACAAAGGGCAGCTGAAACTAGACCTGCAGCTAAAGACTGGATCAAGGAAGAACACTGAGGACAATGTCACCATATTGCCAGCACTGCGACCCAAACTGCCTTGCTGCCTTTTCCCCGTGACTTACAAACACAGTAAACTGTAAAAATGATGCAGCAGAATGCTAGGAGCAAGAACCCTGCAGAAAAGATGATCAGAGGTCAAACACAAGCTCTGCAGAGAAGAAGAAACTATTTGCAAGTTTCACCTGCTGGTCCTGTCTGAGGCTGTAGATGAGGCCAAGGGCTCACAGTACAAAGCAACACAAGCTGCCTACAGACCCAAGAGCTGTGTTATCAAGACATTAAGCCTGTTCCTCTGTTATTACAAATCCAAAGGAAGTCTGAAACGTGGTAACACCAAGTTCAGACACTTCCCTACAGACTGATCGGCTGCCACCTGCTCTTGTCCAATGTAATAAGAACAACAAAAAAAAGCAAAACTTTGGAGAATGAATTAAAATTTGTCTTAAACTACAAGTAGCAATGACTAATCCCCTAGGTCTGAAGTACCAAAGGACAACTGGTAGTCACAAGTCTTATATTTAAAACTATGGGAATAGGCTGACTAAATCTTCATATATCATTTTGAAATCCTACCAAAAAAAAAGACTCATGACTTCTCATTTCTGTGTCTCAGTTGTGGAAAAACCCCCAAGTACGTGCATATTGGCTGCTTCAAAACATCCTTCTAATGGTCCAGGCTGTGTCAACTGACACATATAAAAATCTGGCTTATACAATTCTATCCTATTTGATAAAGTTGCAGTGTTTGCCTTAATATCTATGTTAGCAAATGTTCCAGCTGAGAAAGGGTGAATTGCAAAGCTCATAAGAAATGAAAGCAGACGCAGTCATCTTCTTTACCCAACTCAAGCAAAAATAAACAAACAAAAGATCTCCAATGAGTTGAGCAGACACCTAAGAAAACCCAGGTAGTAGTCAGCTTGGTTAGAGATTTCAGAACAGATTTGCAGTAATTCATTTTGAATACACTGGTACACTGGGAAAAATAAACCTGAAAGTCTGAAGAAGACAGGTAATGCATCGAGAGCATATTTGGAGCAGGGCAGAGAAAGAATCTAACCACAGTGCTGCCATTCAACACTTCCATTGCTAAGTCTTTCTTGAAAGAAAGTAATGGAGGAAAACATTTACAGAGAGGTCTAAATATTAGCAATACAACTGTTTAAAAAAGACAGTACTTTCAAGCAGGAGGGGAATTCTAGGTTACCATAGCAGCCACCCACTCTCAAAAGTGGGGAAAGGGGAAAAAAAGAAGAGTCAAGAACTTAGATGAGAAAAGAAGCTATTGTTAACAAGACAATATGCTAGGTGATAAGAATATGGCTGCACTTAAATGGAACGAGATAGGAGCATTATTAGATAAAGCACAGGCTTTGTTTCTAAATGGGTTGACCAGTTAAATCACAAAAGTCTGACAGTGAAATCACACAAGTCTGATGGCATTTACTTCACTCTTTAGAGAGCAAGGACTTAGATCAGCTTGTTGTGTGGTTTTGGCCTTTAAGCTGGTTTTGTTTTGTGCACAGCTGGCTAAAATATCCAGAGAGGATTCTGTAACAAACTCTCCCTCTCCCAAATTTCTGCTAACCAAAAAGAAAGCACATTTGTACCAGAGATTATATGCTAATGAAATACTGATTAATATATGGAGATCTTTATGTCCCCGCTCTCAATAACTGTTTTAACGTGGCTCAAAGACTAGGCTACTGTTTTAAATCTTCTACTCCAGTGAACAGTGATGAGAAAATTGTTATTTAGGGCCAACTATCCTCACAAACATCATGTCAATGTAAGGACATGACCCCAAATATTGGAACATGGCAATTTTTTTTCCCCTGGTGTGTAATAAACAGTATTTTTAGCTTCAACCATGCAGTAGGATTAAAAAAAAAAACAAACAAACTAACTAACTGCCAATATTATATCATTGCATCAAGGAGCTACTATAAGAATTCAGAAATCTTAAGAGCAGCTTATAGTGCTTCAGTTAAATGATGACAGTGTCATGCATCATGCAGTGATACATTAATGACATAGAATATATTTCTGCAGGTACTAAAAGAGCACGTAAGTCATGAGAAGGATCACAGCAGTTCTAGTTTTTGATATCACTAACTGTATATTGACCAGAGGCAAGGTTTGCATAAAGTATTCCTTGTTTATGGCAAAAGCCACTGATACTAGGCATTACTAATTTCTACTTTCTGTTTTTAAAATGTATAAATATGATTTTACTTCCTGCTTTGCAGTAACTGAAGAGTTGGTTTCCTTTAGTTACTCTGACTCATGGTAGCAGTGGAAATACAACTTTACAGATGGATGGGAAAAATAGGAGCAATTCAAATAAAAATTCTGAGTATTTTCTAAAAAAGCTTGCACCAAATTTAGAGGTATGTTTCAGTGAAGCAAAACCTTAGATATCTCCTCAAATAAAGATCATACTATCAGGAGATTTACAGTTGCCTCAAGTTAGAATAGAATATTATTGATCATCTCTTATTTGCAGATAACACTTGCCTGTACTAACTGTTAATCCACCCCTCTTAAACGACATTGCTCTCAAACAACTTTTGGTAAATGTTAGTCAGTGCTGCAGATTTAATCAACTGGTTCTAAAACCATATGCAGAAACACAGAGTTGACACGCTGTCTGTGGATGGGGTTGGGATCCTTGCCACGTTGGCAAATATCAGTTTCCAGATCAATCAGGAATTAAATTGGGCCATTCAGTACATGCTCAAAAGCAACACACACTCACACAGTTATATCTACATGTGCACATACACACACATACATGTATACAATACACATGTCTAGGCAGGCCACTGTTCAAATACTGCGGGAATTAAAGGGATGACTCCTGCAGTGATCACAGAGGTGTGTACACACACACACACACTTGCCTGTTTTCCCACTGATACTATGAGGGCAGCCCTGGGCCCGTCCAGAGGGCTACAAAGGACCGTGATTACCAGCGCAGGTCAGGTCAGAGAATCCCACAGGCATGTGCTGGGGACAGCACATGAACAAGATTTGCTCCTGCTTAAGACTGGAATGATATGCACTCCAAACTGAGCCAGTGATACTTCACAGAGTTACATGAGTGAGATTAATAGGTCACTCTTCCTCTGCCCTGCCTCTCCTCAGCCTATACAAGAGCTCTGATGCCAAGCAGTAAACATCAGTTTTTATCCCAGTCCTGCTCATCACTCACTGTAACAGAGAGGAGAGAGGGGAAAAAGGGTGGATTGTCTTGTAGTCCACCTCACTGCATAAGAGCCAAACTGACTGCATGAGCAGTGAGGTACCTATAAATGCCAATCCTGACACCAAAAGACATGCACAAACCTCAGGGAACCTGCAGAGATCAGATGTATATATGCCCACCCTTCTGCTTCACCCCACCAAAGAGTATGGCCATGTGCAACTCTACTGATCTGTACTGGGTTAGAACATGAAAAGGAAAGGAACTACTACCAGTCAGAGGGAATCCCTAATCTTATTCTTTACCACCCAACTAAGTATCATCCCACAAGCTCTGGAAATGGGGAAAAAGTAAACCAAGAAACTGTTTATCCTAAATCTGTACCCTTTATGGACAACTTGCCCTCTCTTACCATTGCCTTGGCTTTCAAGGCTCAGAAACCACTACACCTTTTCAGAATTAAGTCAAATGAATCGCATTCTCAAAAGACTCACAGTAAGTCACAGAAGGTTTACATACAGAAAATCAGTCAATAGTATGTCATCTTCTGCCCATTCCTCCCTCCTCCCCCTCACAGTGTGAGCCATTTGCTCTCAACATTATAGTGACAATAAACAGTACAATATACTTACAGCCAGATACATAGCTGCATATACGCTTAGTGCTGCTTCTTTGGATGGGAATGTCTTTCTGGCTTTCATGATAAGGTCTGGATTTCCAGTACAGGCATGAACGCTACTGATGAACTGTGTATACTGTTTACATCCAAGGGCTGTATAGTTGGGTTTACAAAGTGCAAGAAAATGGGGTGCAAGATTCCCTGTTACTACTTGTCCAGCATTTACAAAGATGTCCGTAGCAAACAGTCCAAATGCGTAAATTCCTAAAGATGGAAACAAAGAGTTACATTTCCTGACATATTCACTCCAGGGCAACATATTATATTATTTATCAAAGCAATATACCAGGTTCTTCCATTCAAGAACACGAAAAATCCTCACATGTACTGTACCCTAAAGATCATGGCTCATGCTGGAGATGTTACTTTCCTACACAACTGCAGCAGCAACACTTCAATGTACCCACACAGCAGATGCCTCTCCATCTTCCACAGGAGCACACTCACCTCTTGTACAAGTGACCCACTCTCCCAGGCCTCCTAGCCAAGCATGTCCCCTGTTTGGGGTAGGTAGCTATACTGGTACATAAATTTTGCCCATATTCATTAAACATGGTGAAGTGACAGAGGCAAATTCTTCACCCTATAAATCTCCTTGAGAACTAAGGAAGCTAGGCACTGATAGAGAAGTAACTTGAAAAGTTGTAACACATATTGGACAAACATTTTCTTTTCCCATGCAGCTGTAAAGAAGTTAAAAATACTGAATAATTCAATATTGCCATTCACAAGTTGTTTTCATCTGCCTGCTACTGGGTAAATCCCTATGCATGGCATATTAATCACAGTATCAACACAGCAAGATAAAGACCTATATATTTGAGGAGCTACTTATGCTAAAGAGTTTCTTTAATCAGACATATCAGCAAAACATTAAGCACATGTACTCATTCATTAGAATGTAAATGCATGTATCTGATTACTTAAAAGAAAACAGATTTCTGCTATTCTGAAGTCCCTCTCTATCCTTTTGTAAATAGAAAATGAGCTCTGGAAGAACATGCAAACACAGCACTCTGACCAGGAGGCAAAGCCAGCAGGTACTTGTTCAAATTTCACCTGAGATATAGATTTCCTCCTCTATTTCCACAGGCAAATCACCTTACCTTTCCCATACTCCAATTCACTCCAATATAGAGCAAGTTCTGGCAAATCCCAACTTCATGGGGCACCATGAGGACTCTACTAGATGAACACCACAGCAGATATAATTTAACAGAAATGTGCATTTCTACAGGTCAGGGTTTTTTTTCTCAGCAAAGCCAGAGGATCAAGGATGATTTCTGGGATCTGGCTGGTCAGCAATGTCACACTAACGTTAATTAATCCTGAGATGCTAGACTCTGGTGAGCAGCTGACTGTGCCTAGCCAAGTTGCTTCACAGAAGGGCCCTTTCAGCAAGTCCCGAGGGCGTGCATTGCCCGCACAGAGGTGGTCACATCACTTTGTGTGAGCACGATGGGTAGTGATGCCTCATGCAGTAGAACAGCACAGAGCCTTTTGTTCATCCCTGCCCTCCCTCACGACTTTTTTTTTACTTCTGTGAAGAAAGGAGGGCCCACCTAGTAGGAAGGAAATTCAGGCACTGATTATACACAGAGCAACTGGAGTGGGAGGAGCGCCTCACCATCACTCCCCACCTCCTTCCGACCTGTGCAAGACAGTGTCATTCCTAACGACTTCTTGCACTCAGTGTGACAGCAGCAATCCCCCTCTCAGAAGGCAGGCACGGCTGTTACACAAACACTGCAAATACAGACACAGCTGCACATGCCCTCCCTCCCCCACTGACTGGGGCACGCAGCAGGATTAGCTGCCCCAAGGCTTCATTCCTCCAGCTGTTTCTCTTAGATACAACCACGAGAGAGAAGCAAACAACAGAACTGAGCCCTGCTATGGCACCCCTGCACACATTAAGAAGCAGCATCTGGGAATATTCAATACACATTTTGAGTGGTGAGACTTCTCCCTCCAAACACGTTTAGAGCAAACTAAGTAGAAAAGACAACTCCTCGTATCTACCGAAGTCAACAGGGGGGAGGAGGGGGGGGGGGTCAGCCAAAATCAGTGTAGCATGGATTTAGTACAGTTTTCTACTAGAGACTATAATACATTATCCAGACTAAAAAAGTATCTAAATTTGGTTGTCTTCAAACACACATTTATATTCCAATATCTTCAACTTTGGCGTTTGTGTGTGGGCACATGCATGTGTGTATGTACTGTCACCCATAGATATGGCACAAGGATATCACCTTTCTTCATTTCACCCCACTCCAGGCCTGCTGGTTGTTTTTCCCCCCTTGTGGTCCCATTTTTTTCTATTTTTACAGCTGTTTCTGCAATTGTTTTTTAATCCAAACTTCCAAGAAGTTTCATTTGCTACCTAAATGGAACACTGAACTTGAGTTAAGACTATACACAAAATGCTGTATGGTTATCTGAGTATTTTCCCCAGGTCAAAATTAAGACATAATTGATCACTCTCACCATTCAGAAAATGAAAGCAGTAATTTTGCTCATACCAAGGAATCTGATGGTCCTGCGCACCAGTGGATTTATATAACAACAGTCTCCAGTTAATATTGTTTTTTCTTGGTTTTCAAAATCCTTTGTAGCTAACTGTAGACAAAAGACTGCAGTTTCTCCAACGATAATCTTAGGGGAGGAGAAAAAAGGGGAGAGAAATGGTACATCAGATTACAGCAAGTCAAATACACTAATATTACAGAGACAGCCATCTCATCTTAAAGAAACAATACCAAACCAGCACAAAAGACAACATAAGTGAATCAAGTTTTGTACATTAATCTTCTTATGAGGGAAATATGCCTTATGGCTTGCTTTATTTTATTTTCCTTAAAAGAGAATAAATTACTACAACCAGGATTTGGAGTCAACATAGCATAACCTAGTTTTCAGGATGAGGGGAAAGAGAAAGGAAAAAATCTATTAGTTCAAGAACAACAGATCCCATAATGCAGAAGATTTGCAGCACGGTAAAGGCCTAATCCTGGAAGATGCTGAACATTTCAGTTTTCACACAGCTTTCACTGGCACTAAGCACTTCACAGGGCTGAGCTGTAAACTTTGGACCATAGTGGGTGAAAATTAAAAAAAAAAAAAAAATCTTAAAAGAACTCCTGTACACATCAGAGGTTTGGTTTGCCAGGAGGCACTTGACAGGGTTTGATTCATATTTTGCCAGCTAAGTTTATCAAGTCTGGCTTTAGCTCTGTTCCTCATGCTTGAACAAAGTGTCACCACTGACACTTTAACATTGTTTCGCATTCATTATACCAAAATGAATAAAGTTCTCATGTCCATATATCATTTACATTATGGTTGGTAAAAAATAAACAAAAATCAAAAAATGAGAAAAATATGCATTTTGAATGTAAAATACCCCCTGTAGGTTGTGTATTTACGTGTACAGCAAAGCATGGCCTTTAATTTATTCAAACAGTTATGGTATTGAGACTTAATAGCCAAAGCCAAGCCTGAAGCAGGTACTTATCTAAACCTACAATACTGAAGTGTTATGGCAGGTGGCACAGGTACAACCAAAAGGTAAAGCAGAAGGGTCAAATACTGACCACTGTATTCCAACTCTGATTCACTGTGGGAACTACAGGCAAAGCTCTTCAACTCTTCTATATGAAAAGCTGTAAAAGCTGTACCTTACTGACAGGTAAATCACACTTTGATGAACAGGAATGAAGATCAGCAAACTGAAGTCTTAATACTACACAAATACAAGAAATAATGCCATTAAATCTGATTCACTGCCTAGGTTTTCCAAAACCTTTGACCTAAGAGGAAAATACAAACCTTTTAATACATCACAATAGGTCTGAACAGTTCTACACACAGCAGTGGTTATAAAAAAACCCCAACTATGGGCACTGGCTCACATGTACATTTTGTTGTCACAAAGAACGCAGTTACCTTACTCAGCTGTGTGTAGATCTACACAGATAACCCTGGGGCTGAATTGTGACACACAGGAGAAAAGTGCTTCTTACAAATAATGTGGCACAAGTGACAAAAATAACTGTGGTGGCAAGTGTGTAAAAAACAAAATTCAGTTTGTCACCAAAACAGTCATTATCTATTACTTTAGACTGGCTTCAGATCCCAGTGGAATTTTTAGAAATTTCAATACCTGAACAAGTATCCTCTCTCTATTTTGATGTAAGCAAATTTTTAGCCTACTGAAGTAGAATTCCTTCATCTATAATTAGCAAATGATCAGTATACATGAAAAGTAACTCAACCTTGAATTCAAGGCCATCCAAATTACGACAAGGAGAATTTAACCCAATGATCCCTACAGCTCTCTTGAAAACACCATACAAATAAAAAAACCCCAGTTTTAATATGATTCATAAAGGTGAGAACCGAAACAATATTATTTTCTATGAGTCACAGTAACGCCTTTCTTTCCTGTCATCAAGGACTAGGCAACCTGAACACAGTCAGATTCTGCTTTTAACTGATTCTTTTTGCCAAACTCAATAAATTTCAGTAAAATTTTCACAGATTTTGAAACTCCAGGAAAAAGCAGAATTCAGCACAAGGGAAGCGTCTGTGATATACAGCACTCAACCTTTTGCAAGAACATCATGAGAAAGAGTGCCAGCAAGCTCAACTCTCCAGCTCTGAGCACAGACTGACTCTGCTGATCTAAGAATAAAGGCCTTCTTGCGTGGTAGGGAAGCTGGGGTTAACAAAAGGGAGAACTGCTCGCTCACTTATAGGAAAGGAGACCCTCATTTCCAGCAACCTGTCTTCATCGGCTGCATCTAGATCCTTGCTGCTGCCAACAATTTTCCTTGTTACATTTCCCATCTTTGATGGTGACCCGGGAAGAAAACCCTCTGTTCCGAGAATGGCAGGGAACAGTGTTCGTTCTTAGCTGAATGAAAATACTCCCAGAGTGGGCACGTATGTGCAAGGGTCAGAAGGATGCAGAACCCGGCTAAAGACAAAATTTTTGCTATAGCAGGCCTAGTGCTCTACTGTCAGAAGTAATCAGAGTGGGATATGCCACTGAGCACACAAGGCATTCATCTCTATGCTTCTGTGGCTTCACTTTGATAGAATCCTTCTAGAATTTGGCAATAAATACAGGTTCTTTATTTTTCTGTACTGGCAGCTCAGCTAAAGCTGTTCTCCTTCCTCCATCCTTCAGCACAAGCACTGCTCATCTCAATAATCAGCCTATTGATGTTTCAGAAATGGAAAGAAAATCTTTTTCAATCTCAGCAAATCCCAGGAGAGATTTTGTTTCCCAGTGCAACTCTTTCTCCTTCTTCTCTCCAGCATCACTGGCAATAATCAGCCCTACAGGGTAGAGGAAAAGGAGGGCGATCTCCCCCTTGCCCTTTACAATAATTTGCATGCCTGGAATATTCCTTGAAGGAACAATTTCTGTATTCCTTCTGGCACAGGAACCACCATTACCACTTCCACTGCATATGCAAGTTGTAACCAGTCAACGAATGACATTTAATTTAACAGAATTATTTGTGTACTTTTTCTCTAAGTCTTGGGACACAAAGTTTTTTAAATTCCTAAACTGACAGTGAAAGATTACAATGGAGAATCTGAATGTTCTGACAACACAAATCTCTGGACAAAACTACACAAGTTCAGGTATAGAAATATAATTTGCAATGAAAAGAAAAGGATATTAGAAGTATCTTTTTCCTTATTCTAACAGGGTCAATACTACTAAAGATCGCTGTACAAATTTCCAGAAGGTATATATTAAAATTCTTAGCTCACAGATATTTTAACATCTGTTAAAAGCAGAGGAGGCCATCCTTCCCTAAGGGTGAGAAAACCTTTTGACATACAACTACAGCATGTAAAGTATAAGGAAAAGAACAATTTTCAGCTGAAGACTAACAATACGAAGTGCAGGCTTTCCAGTATTCTAAAGAACATACATATAAATAACTTACTTTCACAGTCCTTAGATAAAAACACGGTGTATATAACTGCTACAAGAAGAAGCAAGACAAGAATGATCCTTTATTCTTATGGAATCATGTAAAAAAATATTAACACAGCAAAATTTAAGTTATAGGAGAAGTTTCACCTCTTAACCCCTGATTAATTTATTAGCTGATTGATTTTCATTGTGGTTTTAAACTAGTAATGTATTTATTAACAACCACCTTTCCTTGTTTTCTACACAGGATTCTTATAGCCTTTAGCACACATTCCCTATACCGATTCCTTCCTCCCAAATAAGTCCAGGTTTTTTTCTGTATTAGTCATTTTTCTGAATCCAGGCAAGCTGTTCCTAGTTTTAGCACTGCATGTCAATTTAGAAATCTAATTTGGCCTTCCCAAAATGATCCATCCAGTATATTCTTAACTTGGTTCTAAATTCTGAGCTGTTTTTCAACTTAAAATGTCAAGCCTGACTCATTCCAAATATTAGAGCTGGAGCAGCTCTGACACTGTTGATTTTCCAGTAAACTGACTTCATAAACAAACTTCCCCTACTGTCACCTATGGTTTACAACACCCAGCACCTATATAAATAAATTACCTTAAATCTGCACTTCTGAAATACTAATGAGGTTTATTTTTATGGCCTACCTTCTCAACTATATCACGTAACTGCCTATAAAACCCCAGGACTCAAGTGAGAATTAAATATTCATTTGGATGACAAGATATCTGAGGGTGTATTAGTGCATTTAAACAAGACAAATCCTGAAATTTAAGATTGATAATCTCTATTTGGGATTAGAAAATAAATTTCCATGTATGCAGTCATAGACTATTCTAGTTAACACCTACTTTAGGATATACAAGTGTTCATGAAATATTTCACACAGGCTAGGGAACGTTGTGGAATACACGATTCCCTCTGCCAATTCTCAGGGTTATGCTGTAGCTACAGCAACCACTCAGATAGATGAGTAACGCTGAAAAGCAGTTATTGCACTAAAAAAGACCACTAAATATTCATCCATGTGCTAAACTTGTCAAGTTAAGAAGAACAGTTTACAATACTGTGCATTGTCATTTCACTTCTTCTTTTCATTCATTGTATTTCTCTCATTCAGGCATGACTTGAACCCTACTCAAGGCTTCTGTGAGACCATCTTCAAGAAATAACACAGCAAGGGATTATCCCTTTGGGGAATGAGCTTCTTGGGCAGTCCACAGCTTTCCTTATCTCTTTAGAATGAGCTTCCTCATACTTCCTTATCAGAAAAGAAGGGAAGCTGGGAACTGGAGCTAAAAGTCTTGGGGATGATTTATGTATCTCTGGGGAAATTGTTATCAATTAAGTTGCATTGCCTCCCCATTCATTTCACTTATGAGTTCCCACTCATAAGTGTGGTGTAGAGCTCTCCCAAAAACAAGGCTTTCATATGCTATGTTATTCCTGCTCTTTACCTTGTCCTCTTAACTTTTGAGACCATGGAGTATTTCTGGCCGATTTCCTCTTTAAAAATGCCATCAACGTACCAAAGAGGGTAGTGGTCTTAGAGTTTGGAAAATCTAGCAGCATAAATCTTGGCTCCAGTGATGCTGCTCTACTCTCTGCTTTAAACTAAAAATGTTGAGTGAGGTGACAGCCCTGGCAGGAAAAGCAGCAAACAGTATTTCCAGCCGTAGCAATTTCAAGTTCATTATGCAGAGCTTTCCCTTGAGGCCATTTTCTTTGTGTTTTTCTTGTTCTTTGCTTCTTGCTTGCTTAAACTGACAGCCAATGCCCCAGTTGATTTTCACAGAAGTACATTTTCTATAGTGAAAAATGACCAGTAGTTTTGCAGAAAATGAAAAAATGAATCCTAGATAAATCTGTCTGCTATTGATTAAATACAAAATATCCCCTCTTGCATTCAGCATGGGCATATAGGACCACATTGCACTGCAGCTTCTGAAGCTCTAGAAAAAAGATCTCAATAGAAAATTGCTAGAAAATTACTTTTTCTAGAGAAAGACATTAAAAAAAATACTTGGCCTTTTTGATTCAGTAAATTTTGTTTTAAAAATATATAGTTTTTGGTTTGGGTTTTGTTTTTGAGAAAAATATCAAAATTTAAATAGAGTTCCTGGTATATATTTGGTCATGGCCACTTACAAAAAAAGATTACATATCTAATACTGAAATATTATCTGTAGGCTATATATGGTCTAGTGTATAGTCTGTGGTAACCAGTGACAGGATCCAAGGGAATGGCCTGAAGTTGTCAGGGAAGGTTTAGGTTGGATATTAGTAAAAGGTTTTTGATCCAGAGAGTGGCTGAGCACTGAACAGGTTCCCCAGGGAAGTGGTCACAGCACCAAACCTGACAGAGCTCAAGAAGCAATTGGACAATGCTCTCAGGCACATGGTGTGACTCTTGGGGAAGGTTCTGTGCTGGGCTGAGGGTTGGACTCAACAGTCCTTGTGGGTCCCTTCTAACTCAGTATATTCTGCGATTCCATACGCTCCTAAACAATAATGTTACTTCAGAGAGGAAGGATTTTTAATACATTGTAGAGATAGGCAGTATGTAACAAGGTTAAAGGTTGCTCACTTCCTGAAGACTTTATCACTCTTTGAAAGCAAGAGGTAAATAATACCCAAGCATTTATAAGCAGGAAGCCAGAAGTGAACCCCATGAGCACATAATCACAGAGACATGGACAACTTCTTCATTTGCTGAATTATCTTCGTCATTACCATACGAGAGAAGAAAATGAAATAGTTTTATGTACAGAGTCTCTAAGAGCTTCCTTTGCACCCCCCTTTCTCTTCTTTTTCCTTAACTGAGCAATCGATCATGAGTGCAGATGGCATCTCCTCTGGAGCACGTCTGTGGTGTCCAACAGGCAAAGCCTCTGCAGAGCAGCACCAGGGCTGGAACCACACAATGCCAGAGCAAAGTCTGGTGACATAAAAGGGTTATTTTGAGGAAGAGTTACCAGCAGCCCTCTCTTCTGAACGTAACTAAGAGGAGGCCCAGAGCACAAGTCTTGGCACATGAGAGCAGACCCTGTCACAGCACCCGATGCTCCATGACAGAAGCAGAGGGATGAGCAGCAGCCCCACAGGGTGCACCAGCCCTGCCAGGCTCCGCCTCGATGACAAATTCACTCCGGTTCTAACTGCATTCAGCCCTCTTTATCCACTGTGCTTGGTATTACAGCTCTGGCTCAAGTCTCCTAAACCTTTAGTATCACTGTGAGATGAAGAACATCCAGCTGCTCTGCTCTGCAGTTCTCCCAGCAATTAGAAGTGGCCAGGACACTGGGAAAACAAGCTCAGTTTGGCAGCCTGGGGGTCAAGTAAGTGCCTGGCAACTGGCTCTTGAACTATCTAAACTACTGGCACAGTTTCACAATACTGAGACAACTATTCTTGGTGAACACATTGCAAGAGGTAGTAGATAACAGGCATTCATGAGAACTCCTGCATATGTACCGAGTTTTTCTAATTTTAAAATATAAGATCCAAAAGCTAGAGAAAAAAAAAAGTTAATCTAGAGAAAATCTCTACATGTAAAAAAAACCCTAGTAAATAGTGAGGGGAAGAGAGAAAAATTAATTCAAAACTGTTCTAAAAAGAATCAATTCACATTTCAAACTGTAAAGTTACTTTAGGCTCCAATACTCCAGATAAGGTTCTTATAGCAGGAAATTCATACAGTTTTTAAGTTGTTCTCATTTTCTTTTTACAAAAAACAAGGATGACATTACGCAGAGTTTCCAAGCTCCACACTTTACAAACACATCTTGTTAGGAAGAGGAGTTGTAATATGACCAAAGATCAACTAATATCAGTTTCCTGATCTCTGACTGATACTTGTAAAAGGTTGTTGTTAAATAAAATTATTTCATTAGGGAGTTTGGAAAAGAATTTTACATAAAAATTTCTCTTTCTTTTCAAGCGCTTAACTTCAACTTCTAAAATACTATGGTAATTGTGAAGGAACAACAAAATGTTCAAAGCCCTATGATTTATCTTCCCTATTAGAAGATGAATTTCATACATGTTCAGCTCTGTACTCAGCTGTATCAAGGAAGTCTTCTATTGGACTTCAAGTGACACATCTGACAAAGACTGCGGTTGGTTTCTTACGACCTGCCCTTGGTAAACCCCTTTGTTTCTTGACTGCCCAAGAAAATGCCAGAGAGTACTTTGTTCTCTCTGCTGAGGGAGACTGGTTTCTTAATCCATCTGTGCACATTGAAAACGTTAATCCTTGACAAACACTATACCAATGCTTATACCATCCATTCCAATGACCATTTCCAACAGCGATGTTATGCTGTATTTTAAACCTTAGGTGATCTACGCAACTGCACTTTTCCACCCAAGATGAACATTCAATTGCAAAATTCAACATAAACGGTCTTTCATCCCGGTTTGAATAAAAACTGATCACATAAAAGGCATCTCTTAAAGATTCTAGTCACAAAGTAGTGGTTTTACAGTCAGTATATGACTGTAGCCAACTGTTCTCAGAGGCTCAGAGGAAGAAAAATATCTGATTTTCCTTCTTTTCACACTGTCTTACTTCTATCTCACTTCTACTCAAGGCCAGCCACATTTTGCAGATACATTATTCCTGAGATCAGTTCAAGGAAAGCCACTTCCACTGAATTGCCATTGTCATCAAAAAAATTGAAACTGAAGGACCAAATACTATAACAGTATAAGCACCCTGTGTTTTAGTAAAGCTATGAAAAAAACAGGCTGTACAGAAGATTAATACCTGTAAGATTCCACAAAAATTGTAGTCTGGATTTTTGTGGCAAAATATGTGTAGCTGCAAAACATACACGGAATTGGTTTTTCACTTGTGCTTGTTCTTACAAATTACTATTTGACTCCTAATGATAAATTTAAGAAGACAGCTCAGTAAAATAACTCTACACTTTTTATTAAAAATTGTTTTCATAATAAAATAACTTTCTTTGAAATCACATACCTAGCTCCGCTCCTACTATAATGGCCTCTGTATAAGCATCTCTTCCTTTACAGTTATCTTAGGCTGCAGTATAATTGCCAACACATCAAATGCATTAAGGTCATTAACTTCTTCCAATTGAAATCAAAGGTAATAACCCCACGAATTTCAACAGGAGTTGGACTGGTTGTGAGAACCTATGGCACTCTAGATTAAAAGCAATACTTAATCCAAAGTCGAGAAAGGGATCTTAGCTATGAACACTATCCCAAGAAAACAATAAAACAAAACTAGGAAGACAAGCCAATTTTACAGGGGAGTAGTACGAAATATTTGGGAAGGAGGTTTAACAGGTCAGATAAATCAGAAAAAAAAAAGTCCAAAAATGTAATGCCCACTCAATGTATTATCTTAAAGTCGTTCTTATATAATACTTTACGTCTTCGCTCTGTAAGCATTATTGCAAAGGATCCAGGTGTCATTAAAAATGGGTTTAAAACATTTTAAAAGCCAATGCACAGAAGCATTGTCTCCAAAACTATTACTTACTCTGAGCTGTCTCTCATCAGTGTTACTTGTGTGCAACATGTGCAAACAGCATAAAACCAGCAGTAAAACTACTCAGTAACAAACCCTGACAGTATTAATCCACTCTTCTAATGCCTCTGAAAGCCAGGAAACAAGTGACCAAATCTTTCAAAGAAAAGTACTGACTGCAACTTATACTGACACTAAAGTAACACAGTCAAAGAGAACTACTCCAAAAAAATTAACTTCCGAAGTTTCACTGACTTCAGGCAGACCCACAGTGTTACTCCCATAACAGTAATTAGAGATGCTGGTCAGTGAGAAAAGATCCAAAAGAGAAAAAGAGATCAGAGGTCGCTCTTCTAGACTCACCTCAAACAACCACTAAGCCCAGATATGAAACAGTGTGTCACCATTCCCCTGCATCTCCTTCCTCAGACCTTCAAGCTGTAATTTCAGTGTGCAATTATTTCTTCTTAAGAATGTTATTACAATAAATTAAGATCCTGAAGTGATGTTTATTAGAAACAGAATCTTAGTGAAATCATCAAAGTGGGGGCAGAGGCCTGTTTATGAGCACCAGAGGCTTTAATAATTACTTACCACTGCTCTTAACAATGCAATGGGAGTGAAGTTACCCAGTAAGCTTTTTCACACAACATTGCATAGCAATAGTATATCCCATTTGTCTTTCTTTGATACATATACATGTAGAAAGACCTTTTCAATAATGATACTGTATGTCCTGCAGACCAAATATGGGGCATATTCTTTATGGTTTTCTGCAAATATGATTTGCACCACTTTTGTCACTCTTTCAACTCTGCTACACAATGTCTATTTTACTGCTCCTGCTACAAATCCAGATGGCTGCAGATGTGCAGCTGGCAACACTATGTTGTCTGACCCTGTTTAGGAGTTTACACAATGCAGTGCTTGAATTAAGAGGAAGTCCCAAGTGCCCTCATTAGCACAGCAGCCAATGAGCTCAAACAGGAGCAGCAAGAGTGGGAAATTTTAGAAAAATTTCCTAGTACAGGAAATGCCTGGAAGACAGAGAGGAGATTGTGTATTTTGCTGTGAAGACAGCAGAGCATAAAAACAGCTCTTTAAGGCATGCAATGGTATTCTGAAAACTAATTGCAAAGTCTATTGGCCAAAGTAAGCCAAGCTACTCCTCTTCAGTATGTGACTGTATGTCCTTCCACTCATAAAGTAGTGCAAAATGCTTTACCTTAACAAGGATCGCCTCATTTGCATAGATCTATAAAAATATTAGTAAACATGTTGCTGCTTTATCACATATCTTGGAAAAAAGTTCAAGCTGTGAGAGAAGTATTTTAAGGATTAATGTCTACTCAAATATATCCAATTTAGTCAAGCTTTGACATTGTCTTCAAGGCAGACTTTATAAGAGCTGGCTTTTTGGTCTTCTCTGTGAGGACAATAAATAGATAAAATACATATTTGTTATCTAAATGTATGAGCAGGTATTTTTAATCAATTTTGGATGCAATCTCTCATTATTCGAGCAACTTCATTTACAAGTAAAGAAATTCACAGTATGCTGCCTGGAAAGGTGCTTGCACACATTTGGGGATATGATAATAATTTAAGCGTTCTGATGTAATGAACTAATTCTTTCAGGCGTTAATTTTTTTGCCATTGGCATTCAGAGTTAAAGGTACACATAAACTAAGCTATGGATACAAGTCAACCAGGTAAATATGACTGTTTTTCTGGCAGCACGTTGTGCGCACACTTGCATATGTAAATACGTTTAGTTTTTTAAAGAAATACTCTCTGCTTTACTATTTCCTTCTACTTCTAATCACAACAATCACAATCAACTCATAAGCAAAAGAAATAGTGAGTAAAATTGTAATATTAACTATGAAAATAAATGTGGTTCCATAAAAAGATTCTAGTAGCACCACACTCATTCACATACAGTATTCCACCCCAGGAAAGCCTTGCAATTCAAGTAGCACTGAAGCATGTGATTAAACTCCATCAACACAAAGCTAATTTATTAACAATGAGTATGTATCTAGCTCCTGTATAATTCTTTTCATGCAAAAATCCTCTAATGGTTTGCAGAGAAGCCTAGTTTCACAACCACCACTCAACAGCTACACAGTAAAGGCTAGATGTCCCTCCTGCTTGAGTGGTCAGAACCCCTTATCAAAGCAAAGCCTGAGAGAGCCCACAACCCAGCTCTCTACATTCATTCTGCCAGCTGCAGATGTCCCCAAAACACTCACATGCCCCAAGGTCAGTCTGCCTACAAACCTCATCTGCCTTTGCTAAATGCTCTGGAAAGAGTCCCCGTGACTGACTGAGGCGCTGAGTTCAGTCAAGCGTGAGCACTTGGCAAAGGGGCCCATCCCAACAGCCGGACTGTCCTCACACCCTCACACTGAGGGTGCTTGTGGACTACAGTAGAATGCAGCATAAGCTCCTCTTTCCTCCCTCAGGCCTCTTGCATGCTCAGACTCATGTCTGTGCAGTCTGAATGCACGACGGCAGCAGCCTCAAGCCTGGCCTCATGGCAAAGCCCTGATACACCCCAAGAGGTCCAAGGACACTCCTCACAGGAACAGGAGAGGCAGAAACTGAATAATGAAAAGGCTCTGGACATCAAGCTTAATCTGTGCAAGTGTGATCAAAGTACTACTACATATGTGCTGAAGCTCAGGCACGTCCACACATCGCTCTGCATAGAGATGAACTTATGCCCAGACTTACACCTGAGGAGGTCACACATCAGCCAGGAGCTGTTTGACCATACGAGGTTCCCACTTGTCAGCAGAGCCCTGCCACGGACAGGCTGTGCATCCACTGTGCAAAATACAAAAAAGTAACATAGATTTGTCTAACTCTTAATTAAAGCAGGTCAAGCTCAAATACTTCACCTCACGCTCCCCACAGGCTGCAAAAGTTGCATGTCATTGGTTACTGCAGCTCAGCTGACCCGTGACTAAGGAATCTTTAAGCAGAATTAATTCAGTCATGTCTGAGCCCTAAATTGCTACAGACAGGTCACAGAAATCCTTATTACTACCCAAAATAACTATACTGGGAAGCTGAGTTCCACTTACTGATTCTAATATTTAATACTCAATTTACAAAGAGGTAAACTATATATTGACCAAAGAAATCCTCATAATATTGTTCAGAATTTGACTGATAAAAAAATAAAATTTATGACTCTGATCATTTTAAGAGACAGCATGACCCTACCAACCTAAAATAACAGGTGTTTCAAAATGCTACACAGAGAAAGAAAAAATAAAATCAGAATAGCAGGATACTATTGGGCTGTGAAATGCTCTTCATAGCTGCTTTTTCTCTTAATTATTATTTAGAAAACTAAGAACTGTGAATTTCTTCACATATTCTCTTAAACCCTACATGGCTGAGAGCCAACAAGTAATATCAGCAGAAAAGGAAGAATACTATTTGTAAAGAAAAAAGCCCTTAAAACGTAGCTATACTGCATTTAGAATGGGCTGTACATCAACAAGTATACAGATTTAATTAAATTTTCATTTAATACACAAAGCATAATTTAGACAGTGGATAACTATAATACAATTATACAATGCACACAAAATTACAGGTAACTATGTTGTCCAGAATGATAAGCAGAAGTGGAATCTACAACCTACTGAGTTTTCATCCAGTATAACCAGAAGGGCTTTTTATGGTGCCTCATACCCCAGGAAATGCCAGCCAGAATTAAGAATCAATTTTGAAGCTGAGCAATTTGCTACATTAATAGTGCATTTTAAAAAGTCTTAATATATACAATAGTTTTTCTATTGCTTATTTCTTAGTGCTTTACATTGAAAAATGAATATATTCTGACCCACAAGTAAATAGAAGTTATCTTAGTAAAGCCAGGTTGCCCATCAAAGGTAGTAAGTGCTAGAACTTTTGCTTTCCTAGTCATCCTTTGAACACCTTGTCTCCTGTACTATGTGTGAATACAAAGGACTATGTCTTCAACATATAATTCTCATTAAAACAGCATGTCGCATGTGTGCCAGAGATATGGCATATCCACTTCAGCTGGACTTCTTATTTGCAATCTATGAGGTTACCACAACTCCTCTAAATAAAAACCAGTCATGATGAAAGCCAGGCCATCACACACTTCTATGAGATGCTGCAAGAGCATATAAAGCTTTTTAAACATCACACTGCTTTTAGGGCTGGAAAAAAGCCAGATAAAGCTACTTACAATTCTACTCTGGCTGTCATTTATTATGTATCATATGGACATCCATCTCCTCAATCCTGCAGGATGTACAATGAGCAAGAACTGTTTAGCTGAAAAACTGATTATTACTTCAAGCCTACTATTTTAGATTACAAACAACGCATACAAATTCCTTCATCAGGCAGGATTAGTTGGATTATAAATTTCTCACTTTAACTTAAGTGCATCGTTTGTAGGACAAACAGGCATTCAGCTGTTGCAAACAGAACCCTGTCTGCCTTGTTCACATCTGCTTGCCACTTTACTTCCAGAGAGCCCATCAAAGGATGAAGCATATGGCCCCGATCTTGTTAGTGTTTGTAAATCGCATGCATACTAAGCACAGCAGAAATACATTCAGTTGGAAGTACAAACAGAATTTCTGCAGGTGCTGCTCATCTAACCCATCACACCACAAGATGAAGTCGGACAGATAAAGAAAATTCCCAAGAAAATCCACAAGAGTTCTGAGTTTTTAATTGTTTCTCCTGGTTACAGCTCTGTTGGATTAGTGGTTTTATGCTGAGATAAAGCCAGCATCAGATTATCAAATCATGTATTTGTCTTACTATGTGTCCCAACAGGCCAATACCGACATCTGGTACACAAAGTTACTGCAGACCTTAACAGTGTGATTTATTTTCTTATTCTTAAGTAAAGTTGCAAAGCAATTATCCATTCACAAAGGAAAAGCATGACACAAATTATTCCTTAATTTTAAACATCTCCTACGCTCCCCTATTCCAGAAAAGGGAAATTCCCCCTTCCAAAAAAGTGTTTTTCTCAAGTCCCCAGCATTTGTAAATTAAAAAAAAAAGAAAAAAGAAAAAGTTGCAAGTTTCATGTATCTGCCCCACAGATACATTCTATCCCTGAGAACAGAAGAAAGCTATCAAGGAAAGAAGCTGCAGCTGTGCACACAGGTTGAAACAGAAGTATGATGACAGACTAAATGGGCCTTACAAGAACAACCTGATCACAGAGTAATCAAATTATTCTGGCAATTCCTTACTCATGTCAAGTTTTAACAGTTGACAAATGTGTCAACAAGAAAAAGGCACACAAAGCTAAAAAGCATTAGCTAATCAAAGACAATAATTGCAGTATTATTGAAATATCAAGAAGCTAAAGAGAGTTTCTCACACAAATAAAACCATTTCCATTTGACTTCAGAGACTGCTTAGTCTACCCAATTCATATGACTCCGGGTGTAAAATTGTAATTTTCTATTGTATTAGCATTATCATATCAAAAACAGCACCAGGAGCTGTTCAAATACTGCAGCTACCTAGCATAAAAAATTCACTGTTTCCAGAAAAGAACACGAGGACAGACTACACAACTTGCTGGGTGATTCCTCCAACTTGCTCTAGAAGTTGTACATAAAAATTAAAACTTGACTACCTTGCTACATACACTTACTATTTTCTGCCCTGTAACACAGAGCTGCTGGCAACTGCTCATCCTTGCATTATTTATCAAGCTTCCTTGATTTGTTTCTGGCAGAAATGCCAAAACACGTCAGTCTCCTTCAGGATATACAGAGGCCACTTCTCCTTCAAGTAGCAGATCAGAAGAGTCTATTTGATTCACAGAACCATAGAATGGCCTCGGCTGGAAGGGACCATTAAAGTGCATCTCGTTCCTCCCCCTTGCAACCAGGTTGCTTGAAGCCCCATCCAACCTGGCCTTGAACAACTCCAGAGATGGGGCACCCACAGTTTCTCTGGGCAAGCTGTTCCACTGTCTCACTACCCTCACAGAGAAGAATTTCTTCCTAATGTCTAATCTAAATCTACCTCCTTTTAGCTTAAAGCCATTCTTCCCCTATTCTATCACCACAGGCCCTTGTAAAAAAATCCCTCTTCAGCTCTTCTCAGTCCTCTTTATGTGCTGGAAGGGGGTATAAGGCCTCCCCAGGGCCTTCTCTTCTCCAGGCTGAACAACCCCAGCTCTCTTAGCCTGTTTTCATAGCAGAGGTGTTCCAGCCCTCTGATCTCTGTGACCCTCCTCTGGATTCACTCCAGCAGGTCCATGTTATTCCTATGCTGGGGAGCCAAGAGCTGGATGCAGTACTCCAAACAGGAGTCTTGCAAAACTGGAATGGCCTCTGTGCTTTGGTTTTTTTTCAAACTATCAAGGAGTCCATAGAGCAAAAGCAACTTGGTACCAGCCATGAAGAAGAAAAATAATCAGCCTAAAACACGTTGAAGAAACATTCGTGAAGATACTGTTTTTTTTCTGACTAAGGTGAGGAATAAAGAAACATCTCAGGTACAAGGTAAATTTACAGATTCCTGGTACAGAAAATTCACAGAGAACATTTTCAGAAATACTCCTTTTTTCAGAACTTTAATTCTAGATTGTGCCTTTCCTTGAGTTATAACAAACAGGTAACAGTATTTTGATGTCCCAGAAATGGATCACAATCTAGAACCCATTTTCATGTACAGCACTAAGGTATATACTGGTAGAATAGTTTCAGTGAACTAAATGTTAAATAGAAGCTTCTCTGTCAAGAACATTTTGAGAACTCAGCCTGATAAAATCTGATCAGTCCCTCATGTCCCAGCACATGGAATCATAGATGTCAGAAGGAAAATAGGGACTAGCAGGTTCAGAAAGAAAGACTGAGATGGGAACGTGCTCCATCACATCAGCTAGATCTATGTGCTGGAATCAACTGGTGCATCTCCTTCAGGTCTCTGTATATTCTTCAACTACTCCTGAGCTATGTGGACCTGGAAGTATTAAGAGATCAACAAAGACACTGAAGAAGAAAGGAGACTTACAAAGTTTGTGCTGATCCTTCAAAAAGCACTTTCTCTTTTTCAATTTTCACAGAATGATCTTGTTTTTCTTAAGCATCAGGGTACAATAAATTTGATACAAAACCAGTGATATTGCATCTCTCAATTTACAGCCTTTTTTTGCCAGGATTCAAAATTTATTCCACAAAAGAAAGGAAAAAGTTACTAATTAAAGCAAAGCTGAAGGCAGAATGCCTGATTTTTGGCACATCCCAAACAAGGAAAGGAAGTAAATCTAAAGATTCCTCCAGTCTACTGAAAAAAAAAAGAGAATACAATACTTCACATCTAAATGGCAGATATTTTTTCTGTGATGGCATTAAAAGGATTATCCTAAAACAAATTACTCTTAATTGGTTTACAGAGAAAAATATGAATATACTAGGAATTCATTGAGGCAAATAGAAGTGCATTTTATGAATAAGTACTGTAATCATCCATTTGTTACTTGGAAATAAAAACAAATAACATTTGCATAACAAAACTGTTTACATATTCTAATGGAAATGTGTCATTATCTCCTCCTGGCTTTTATATGACAGTCAGCATACATCTTAGATCCAATATATTGAGTTTTACACCATCTTTTGCTTCAAAAGCTTTGACATCTTAAGTAATCCATACTAGCATGTGGAATCAGCAAGTTATTAATATTTTAAGGAGATCAAAATTATTAAGATCTACCAGAAAGAAATAATGCAGAACTGAAACATGAGGCACTAGCCTCACCATTCTACAAATCAATTCTACTGGAAGCTAAAGGATTAGACTGACGTGCATTTCCCAAGCTACATCTGTCATAACAAGTTTAAAAAAGCAACCAGCCCACTGAGCAAGAACTGGCACTTTGGGAAATGGCTTAAATAGCATTGAGCTCTCAACTAGCGTTTTTATGCTTTTTACATATTTGAATAGACTCAAATCAAGAGTCTATTTCTTGTCACCTTCACATTTGACTTAAAAATTATTTTAAAACCCCCAACAAAAAGAAAAACAAAACAACAAACAAACAAAAACCTCACAAAAACAAACAAACAAAACAGGAAAAAAAAGAAAAAGAAAAAAAAATCTTGTATTGAGAATTTCTCAGTATACCAGAGATTTCAGGATATCAGTGGTATGGATAGTAAAAGGATGGGAGCACAGAGCCAGCAGTACTGTATCAACCCTAAGTAACAAATACGAGGACAGGAGGAGGGGTGCCCATGGGGGCACTGCCTCTGCCCAAGTCTCATCCTTCCCTCATAGAATCTCAAACTTAGGGCTTTTCCATTCTTCTGATTGGAATTTCCACCTCATCTACATTTTACTGCTCATGTGCCTGATGCTCCTTATGCAAACACATCTAGCCAAGGCATTACTTTACTTGTGCCTAAGAGTATGACTTTGGAGCCCTTCAACAAATAAAAGTCTTACATCAGACTGGATCATATATTTTATGTTAAACTGCAGTTGTTTTCAGCCTTTTTTTAAAAACAAACCAAACAAAACCAATCTTTTGGGCCTCAGAATTCTCCAGTGGAAGAACTCATAAACTACAGATTTGACAGATAAGAAACAGTGCATACACCCTTTAGAGATAATCCACACAAAGTTAACATTCTAATGTATCCTGCTTTATTTCATGAAGCCTACATATAAGCTAGTCCAACCGTCCGACAATTCAGGGCTGACCAAATGCTTGGTAAATACACTGTAATTTCTTGACCAAAGGCTGTAGATAATACACACCCAGTAAGTCCCAACTGTAGAGTACAAAACCTCCTTCCTTCAGGCAGTTTCCCCTTCCTATACCAGAGCACTTGCAAGTCAAGCACTGCAGTAGAGCCAGCAATCTGCTTCTGCCTTGGGACTACATTTCCCCAGATCAGACTCCTGAGCACCTGTGCCTTGACAGCCAGCTGCATCTGTCCTTGGATAGCATGGGGGCAGATGGGAATGGGGAAGCAGATGGACTCGGGGATGAAAGCATGGCAGCAATGCTGTACTAGGGCTGCACAAACGTACTAGCAGGAAGTCGCACTTTGAAGACTAATCTGAAAGTTCTCAGGATTAGTGCAGTGCTCACAATACATCCTGGTCAAATGACAGCTTGATATTCACAGCTCAGCACATGCATGTTGCTGCCCTGTGACCAGACACTCGGATCAACCTCATGGCTTGACACTGAGATCTGCTACAGCATCTCTGATGTAGCACTGGAGTTTCAGATGAGCATCCATGTGACAGCCTCACAGCCCCAGGAGACCCATTGTTGATGAGATGCTCATGAAGACAGATCCAGCTACTGGTGCTTTACTTTTCCAGCTTTCTAATAGCAGGCATGTGGAAAGAGGAAAGTCACTGGAAAAACTCATCTGATTTTTGAGCACCTTCATTAAAACTCAATGCAATGAAGCCATTAAATGGGTCACTTTAAGAGCACCAGGCTTATCTTGAAGCACTCTATGGCTCCAATTCAACAAGTCCCATGTCTCAAAAAACCTAGGTTGCTGCGAACACCAGGGTAAACTCTTTGTTGCTCTATCTCAAAACTCCAGAAAGAGCAAAATGGATTTTTTTTAAAAAACTCAAAAATCATGGTATTTAGTATGCTATATTTGAGGATAACAATGATTTTGAAAAGGAAAAAAAAAAAAAAGTACAATTGCATTTGTAGAAATCCATTTTCTTCCCTGGCCTACACTTACATCTTTACAGACAAAAATATAGCTTTGTTAAATGATTCATTCTTGTATTTCTTTTACAGAAAAAAATTACACAACATGTATGTACAAACTGTCATAGACAAGAAACAAATTAAATAGAAGGTAATTTAATTAATCTCTGAAATTCTGGGAAGGAACTTCAACTACAACAGAACAAGTTTCTTTGGTGAAGAAATACTACCTTCACCACTTCTTTCAATGAAAAGAACAAGCAAAGGCAATGTACATATTCTGTACAACGGAGAAAGTGCCATCCTGTGTAAACGCTAAAGTCCAGGAGGGTTGCCCAAAGCAAGTCAGAACAGAATTCTGTCCAAAGACCGAAAAATAAAATTAATTATTAGACTTAATGCTGTTGAAGTCATGAGATTCCCAGGAGCTGAATTTTCTATTTAATATAATTAAATAAATTATTTTTTTTTTAAGTGCAACAGAGGCACCTAGAATGTGGTTTTCCATGCCTTGACATCCCAAAGCAAGTCATTTGCTCAAAAGACTGCTGACTGGGAGAGGAAGCGAAGCACAGTTAAGTATCATTAAATACTATTATTAGCTTTTTAGCAAGGCTAATTACGAGACTGCCAACCCAAAATGTAATGGTGATTTCTCATCTAATCATCTAGCACCCAGGAAATGAATGGAAACTATCAATCCATTTTGCTGGCACATATTAGGAAAACCTGATGCCCAACATAAATCCAACACAATCTTTGTAACTTCCCAAGCCAAACGAAAGAAATACAATTAAAAGCAAAAAAAAACCATCACAGGTCAGCAACAGACAAACATCCCCCCCCCCTTCAAATCTCAACAGCATGTGGGGGTTCAAAAAAGCAAATAAAAAGGAAAATAAAATGGTAAAGTACTTGACAGTAAAATCAAAAGAACAACAAAACCAAAAGACTGCATAACCTGTTTTGCCAAATGATGAGGTTCAATCCCTAACAAAAAAACCCCAACCAAACATAAAAAACTGAACAAAGTCTCAAATACTAAAGCTGATCCTCTAAAAGGTTTTATGTTGGATACCATCTGAGACCTGATGGTGCTACAATGCAGAAATTGTGTCTGGATTACCACATTATATTTTCCTGAAAATATAATCTGTGAAACTAGTAATTACTATCTTAAATGGCTTCTTTTTATTGTATTTTTTAAATTATTCTAATACTTACAGTTCTTTAAAATAAACTCTTACAAGGACTTTATGTGTAACTATGCATGCACCTCGTGAGTCTATATATGATCCACCCCCAATGGTTAAAGACTCCCCTCTCACTCTTTGCTCCACAGTACGGTCAGGGATCACTAAGTGATGCTAATGCCCTCCTTATCTGACAACACAAAGAGTACCTTCAACAGCTTGAAGGGAAGACATTTCACTGATTTTCCCTTTTAGCTGTTTTCCAAAAAAAGTAAACGCAAAGAAAAATCTTTCTTTTTAGACACACCTGTTTAGAACTGATTGACAGAAGATCATGTTCAATTAGAGACACAGAGGTTTCGTATGCACACACATCAGCAACTGTGACATACGGAGACAACTAAATCAGGTAGAACTGCTCCCTGTTCCTTGCACTTATCAGTTACTTTCAAAAACCAAAACTGACAGAGAGGTTTCCTAATTAGTACCGGATGACACATCAGTAAGTGGCTGCCGTCAAGCGAGTTTCCCTCGGGTTGCCCACATACCTGCAACCGACACGCGTTTACGAAAAATAATAGATTATTTTTACCAAAAGGAGTCGCACGGGGCTGGCAATAGAGGCGCTGGCAGTTACATAAACCGGAGCTAAAAATAAACTTCACAGGCTTGGGTGGGCAGCGGTGGGGCAGGGGCTGGGGCCGGGGGCGCTGCCCGCCGGGACCGCAGCCCCGGGAGCGCGGAGGGTCCCCACCCGCCGGCGGCGCCGCTCCGGCCGGACCCGCGGCCCGCCCCGGCCCGGTCCAGCCCAACAAGTCGCCGGAGTCGGGGCGCGGGCGGCCCCTGCTTACCACCAGCACGGGCACGCCTGCGGTCAGCGAGTAGAGCAGCACCGGCGGCACGGCGCTGCGGTCCTCCGGGCCCGGGTAGGGCTTTCGGTACGCGCCCTCGTAGCAGAAGAAGCCTTGCACGTTGACGGTGAAGGTGTCCGTGTACTCGAAGTAATAAGCCAACATCACGGTCCCTGCCATGATCACCATCTGGAAGTAAAGCATGCTGGTGAGCGGAGAGGGCACTCGCATGTACGTGGGCTCCGGCGGCCGCGGCAGCCCCGCTCCCCGGCGGCGCGCTCCGCCCGCTCCCCGCCGGCATCCACCGCGGGCGGGGGCGGCTCAGCGGCGGCCGGGAGCGCGGTGGGCCCGGCGGGGAGCGCGGCCAGGGCAGGGCAGGCAGAGCCCGGCCGGCGCTCCGGCACCTGCACCGGCTCCAGCGCGGCCGCGGATCGTGCAGGGGGCGGGCGGAGCGCGGCGGCGACGGGGGGCGGCTCCGCCTCGCCCCGCCCGCGGAGCGGCAGCCGCGCCGGACCCCGGCCCGGCGGGGAGGAACGGGGTGGGGGAGACCAATGTGGGAGTTCCCCGGGACAGCTCCCACGGCAGGGCCCCGGGGCCCTGATTGCCAGGGAACCCCCTCCTACGGGGTGAGGGGCACCTGGGTCGCTCTCTACACCCACTCACACCTGTAGGACACGGGCGTGCCCGGGCAGAGCCGCTCCCGCAGGTGCGCGCCGGCCCGTCCGCACCTCGCACGGAGGCGCCGGGAAGCGGCCCCGGCCCGGCCAACAGCCGCAGCTCGGACGGGGAAAGGGTTTGCCACTGTTAGCCGGAGTGGTAAAGGCCTCAACGTGGAATGACAGAATCAGTTAGGTTGGAAAAGACCTCTGAGATCATCGAGTAGAATCTATGACCGAACATCACCATGTCAACTGGACCATGGCAGTAAGTGCCTGTCCAGTCTTTTTTTAAACACCCCCATGTACTGTGATTCTGTGACTCTGTGATTTTGGAAGAAAATGGTTCTTAATGTTTTGCTCTGTGGTTTGCCAGACATTTTTACGTAAGCAGTTTTGGAGATACTTTTTAGTTATATATTAGCAAAAGAGTCCATCATATACTTGAAAATTAGATGCCTTTAAAAAAAGCAACCCAACAACTTTATGTGCTTATATTAAAAAACCTGTTAATACATAAAACTAATCCTGAGCATAACTACTTGTTTAGATCATTAGGTATATGAAATACATTTGATTTTTAAGATCAACTTGTGCATCTGGCTCATTACTGGCAACAGTAGAAATTTCCCACAACTACCCACCCTCACTTCCTAGCCTTCCAAAATCAGGAATGGAAATACATACCCTTTTGTATATGGATACCCATGAAAGCAGATAACGCTCAAAGCTTTCATTTAAAAGCTATAAAGAAAACTTGTAGCTGGCCCTGAAGCCCAATTAACATCCTAGAGTAAGAGGAAAGTCTGCTCTGGTGCTGGGAGAAATCATACAGATACAAACACAAAAGAGTTCTAGTTAAGAATACATATATAGCGCACACCCATACACTTTAGAATAGATGACTGTGACCAAGGCCCGATTCATCCATGTGTGGGCTCTAGTGTGGATTCCCAAAGCCAACAGCTAAAAAGATAAAAAGTTACACCCCACCCCAAATATTATAAGGATGTGAAAGAGCCTTCAAATATACACCTTAGCCATAAAGAGTCCACTTATCTTAGATAGCAAAGGCTGTTGGAAATAACAAATGAGATTTGATTACTCTGCTTTATAATGTGTAATCATTCTCCTAGTGTTGTACTTCGGCTTTAACTGTTCGTTTTCCTCCCCTTTCTAGAAAATGTTGTCCATATTCAGTGATGTTAGTCTCTGTGCATTTATTTTTAATCAGCCCTTGAAGAACACACTCTTCATGCCTGGATTCCACATCCAGTCTATTTTTATGTGTTCTTAACACACTTTCCAGAAGAATCTAAATCATGTCATTCTCATTGCTCTCACCAGACTTAGCTGGATAGCTCCCTACCTTTACAGATTTTACACAGTGAGACATGAGACATCTTGTGGTGAATTCTGCCTAGCACAAAGTTTATTTTCCCCATTTCTTTAGAGCAGTGCAATACCCATTACCATATACATAAAAATCTTAAACTCTGGAAATTGCACACAGACACTTTCATTGTTAGGATATAAGGCCTGATCCAAGGACCAAAGTCAACAGCAGGACTGCAATAAGCACGGGACTCAGCTCTTCAGTTCTATTTGAGTGGATGCCCCAGAGAAATCCTGGTGGCATATTTCTTTCAAAAATTGCCACTGGGGAAAATTAACCTTTTTCCAGAAACCAGCTAATAAAATAGTCCTGTATTTGCTATTACAAACCAACTTCTGTTTATAGATATAACAATGGCGATACTGCATGTAGGATTTACAGGGCATAAATAGTCTTGTTTTTATAAAACTGTTTTGAAGCTACTGTCAAAATCTCTAAAGGATTTTGGAAAGAATCTCCATAACTAACTCCTTATTGAATAGCAAGGGGCTTGAAAACTACAAAACTTTAAAGCAGAAGGTATCTAAAAACTTCAATGATTTTTTTTTTCTTTGAAAGCTCTATAAATTTATGACTGTTTCTGAAATAATGATGAACTGTGTATTTATTTTTATACAAGTAAGACATGGTCTCACACTATCAACCTTTCTCAGTCCCTTCTTCCTCTTCTATTTAGAAGACCTTTTCTTTCCTTAGAATAAGTATAAAAGGCTTGGCTTATTGCAGCGAATAAAGTTAAAATCTGAATTAGCTTCTGTCTAACTTGCACTAGTTGAAAAACGCACATGCACTTGGTGTTTCCTATTGTTCTCTTCACAGAGGTTGACTGTTGTAATATATAACCTACTATTTGGTATAATAATGAAGGGTAGGAATTCACAGGTAAGGCAGGTCCAAGCCCCACAAGATGCTTGGAATATTACAAAACAGACAATACCGAACATGGCTTTATTTTAATACTCATAACCACATTCCCATTTTTGCAGATGTACTTTATAAGCACGGCCTGCACACCAGTGACTTGCCTTCATGAATATGCATTTAGCTGATCAAGTAAAACCAAAGATAGCCTTTTATTATAAAGAGCATGATGTTTATTGACTGCACAGTTGAATATGCAAACATGTATTAAATCAAACAAATAGAAGCATAAGAACACAATCCCCAGTGAGTAATGTAACCAGCTAAATATATTCTGCAACCACAGTGATATGCAAAGACAGCAGAATGGCAGAGAAAAGCCCAGAACCAACAATTTCTGTTTCAGAAGGTTATTTGTAAAATTATTGGCTGAAACTCATAAGACAGACTTGTTTTGAAATTAACTTCCTTGGGAATAATGCCACTGAGCTCAGAGGAGGAGTTCCCTTGATAGTCCTCATAGATTTATCTTGTTCTTATCATTTGCTACCTAATTTAAGTGAAATTTCAGCTCAGGAGACACAAGAGCAGATACGATAAGATACACTGTTTTGCAATACTTTGAAATCATGACCTTCATTACAGGAAGATATTTCCAATTCTAAACCAAATTCACTAACCTTTCATGTGCTTATATCACCACTTCTTATAGTATTTTCTAAATATAAAACATTGCTATGTCAAATGGCAGTAAAGAAACAGAGCCAACCCAACAAAGTCATCTCAATTGGCAGAAAATAAGAATTGATATCAAATCATCCCACTGTTTTTTATCTTTCTGTTTACCTCTTCCATGCTTTATCAGAGTGTCAAGCAGCTGGAAGCCCCGACTGTTTCCCTGTTACATCTCCGCACTACTACACTAACCCAGTCATTTCTGAGAGGAATATGGGATCTGTGTTGATGGCACATTAGTAGGGAGGAGACAGAATGAACTAAAATCTCTACAGATATTGTTAAGGGATAACTAAATGGAAATTCTAATTGATTAATTAAATTGTTTAACGATATGCAGTAATATAAGTCCTAAAGCCCAGGACATTTACTGCTAAAATTTATGTTTGTAGGACCATCATAATGCAAGACAAAAATAATTTCCTAGCAGTTGGAACAGAATCAGCACAGAATCAGAAATGGGGGCTTGCCCTGAACATTTGCAGTAGGATTCATACAAGTTATGCACCAAATATAATCTTTTCATGTTGTCTTAGTAGTAGTTCACAGAGAGAGACAACTCCATTAGGTGACTAAGCTCTACTACATTAGGGCAGGATGAATCATCTTCTGAAAATGTCATTCAGTACACCCTAAGAAACACCAGTCTCTGATGATACCACTTGCAATGATAATGACACAAGCTTTGATGACTAGCTTAGACTAGCACCCTTCTTTTAAAGGGCTCTAGTGAGATGTGATCAAGTTTACTCTTAAGTTTCACTTACACACAAATAAACTAGCTCTAAAATAGGAATTATACTTTCCAAGAGTCAGACGGGGAAGAATATCAAATTGGTAGCAGCATAAGCATTAATATTGCATTAGGATTGCAGTGTTACATGGAGCTGGACCCTATTTCCATAGAAGACAACATTTTGCCCCAGTAAGCTTGGGCATCTCTACGATGCAGTGCAAGTATATGAGAGAGCATGCAGATGGAGATGAAACAAATGAGGAGGACAAGGCAACAATAAAATGATTGAGTTTGATGTAAGGAATAGCAGTCACAGCACGTTAGTTGACTAGTTAGTGTTTACATCAATAATACAATTAATCTGCTTAAAACTGCTTGTCGTATTCAAATTAAGAAGTATTATTGTATGCAAGTTCTTCATAGGTTATAACAAAAACCTGGGATGCCAGAGGGACACCATGTGCCTAAGGCCTGCACTTCCTGAGAATTAAAGCCCACATCAGCATATCTACCACTGTACTGTCATAATAAAAAAATGGGAAATGACATGAAACACTGGTACTTGAGAGCTCAAATAATGCTTATTTAATCTTACCTTAGAAAAACTTAGGAAAAAGCCTACCACTTAGAAAAGTACTACTGCAGCTATGAATTTATTTTCATTGATAGACATATTTTTGGTAACTGCAATGCTATACAGACTGTAAACTTAGCAATCTTTGGGATAATTGGCTCAATAAAAATCATATGACTAACCTCAGATTATTGGAATAAATTACTTATTCACACAGAATTCTTAAAATTTCTTTTGATGAAAGAAATCCCCTTTACAAGGTAATCAACCATACCTTGGAAGATTGATGCAGCAGATTACTCAACAGTAGCTGACAAAAGCATAGCACTTGCCTATTCATGGTGAAATAGTCAAGTGGGAAAAAAAATAATCACTCAGACCTACCTTGGGTAGGACACTACATGTACCCATACAGCCAATTTTGTGCATAATCCAGAATAGGTTCAGACATTTTACAATGCCTGAAGTTTTACAGACCAATTCTAAAATTCTCTTTACACGTTACTGAATTTATTTCACTCATTTGAATATGGCAGTTTTCTGCATTGTAATTTGCATTCTCTTTTGTACCTTTTTATTACAAATAGACTAATTAAGATAATTTATTGGCTAAAGTTTCTGTAGAGTCATTAATGGGATACACTTAAAGTAAACGATTGCCCACTCCTCAAGGTTCTGTGTTATCAACATAAACCTTTCATCAATCTGAAACCCCCGAAGTACGAAGGAAGGACACGGTGAGCCCCATCAAGCCATGTTTCCTTATGGTCTCACTCTTAGCCCCTAGTTTGGCTGCCTGTAGGAACTGGACCCTAGCAGTCCCCAGTGCTTTACAGATACATTCTCAAGGATCTGTGAACAACAACTGAAGTGACCAGAGGGATGGAGATAAACTTCTGTTTTAACTCAATGAGACTTTTTCATTTGCAGGAAAACTTGTGTGAAAAGTCACTTCCAGTCTATTTTCAGGAAAGCTACTTTAGTGGCCAGGGTTGCTGGTCTCTGCCTGGATGAAGCCACCCTCTCATTTTTAAATTCCACACTTACACAGACATATGACTACTTTTTATCTCTGTGTAGTAAGCATCATTATATTTCCCTAATTCCATGACTAGGGAAAAAAATATTCTGAGATATTGAGGAGGGGAAATGTAAAACCACCCAAAAGTGGGTAAAGAAATGAGACTGGCACTTTGGCAGGGAACTCTGCATGGAACTGTAAGGGCTCCCTTTCATTCTGATGATTTCTCAATTTAGGGGCAGCTGTGTAGTAAAACTTGCAGAGTTATCTCTTACCTTAATCAAGCTTGACCCTTAGCAATTGTATCATGAACAGGTAAGGTATACAAGACTCCACTTTCAATGACAAATCTGTACATAAGATAAAATTTACCCACTTACTAACTTTTTATCTAAAAGGAAAGACAAGTAGGCTAACAAAATAAATTATGCACCAAAATTACTGCATACTTCCAGCTCTGGTTGTAGTTAATGTATGCAGCTCATCCTGGCAGGAGTCCAACACTTCCTCTGTAGCAATTTCTGCTGGGTCAGCTCACACACAGTAGTGAGGTAGAACTACTTATGTTCTTACAAATTATACCAGACATTTCTCATTAGCATTACACCTGAAACCCCATTCCCAAATTGGATATTATCCATTGCTTCATAAGATTACAATGAAAAGCACAGAAAGAGCAACTATAGGATACCTTTAGGCAGTGGTTCAATGGAGAAAAGAAAAAAAAAAAACAAGCCCACAGAATCTAGCAAACAGAACTACAAACAGTATCCATTGCTATCAGGTAATTGTTCAGGAAAGGTAGAGCTCATTATTTTCCTATATCACTTTGAACATTTTAAATATTTTTAATATTTAAAGTCCATTTCATAATACTCATCATCCAGACCCAACTCTTCAGTACCCTGGTGTAGCCCTCAGCATTCACGATCCACGGAGCTACAAGGAATACATGTATCACACATTTCTCTTTGTCACCAAGACATTGATGCTTTCACACACATCTCTTCTCTGAAAAATTCCCTTGTTCATGTGGTTGCAGCAAAGACAGAAAAAACTCAAGACAGAGGAAAATTTAATTGACAGAAGGTAGTCAGCTACAAAGATACAAAGCATTCACGCAGCCCCGGGATACTGCCATGAATGGCACCATCACCAGACCGGTGAGGACCCACCTCACAGGAATTTCCTACGCTGGTTTGTTTCATAAAGCTCCACTTTCCATGCCCACTGCAGGACAGATGCCTCTGCACTTTGAGAAGCCCCCACCTTCTGCAGAACACCACCTCTACACTACCCATTTTGGCTACAAGGCTGAGCTCAGAGTAGGACTAAAAAGACAACCCTTGTATTAAGTGTTTCTCCAAACGACTGTATTCCTACAAAACAATTATTGCAGGAAGCAACCATTTCCATCAATCATTATTCAGATAGTTTCCTCCTATCAAGGTATCACTACCCTTGGAGATATATTCAAAACTTCATTTACAAGGCTCTGAGGAATCTGACCTAAAAGTGAAGTCAGCCCTGCTCTGAACCTAAAATTTTCTCTGATTCTGTGAATTACATTTGATTTACTCCAGCTCAGAGGTTTGCTGTCTTTAGTCTTAATGGTTATAATCCATTCTAATGGTGATTCACTGCAATTATTGTAATTCACTTGATTATGGTAATTCATATCTAAAAATAAAATCATGTTTCCTCTAAATTGGTGCATTGATACAAAGTGAAATTTCCCATGCACTTACCTACACTGGTAGCAACAAAGATATCTCTTAATTTTCCCCTTTCTAAAGCGACAGTACTATATATATATTTATTTACATATTTATATATTTATATATTTTACATGTATATATATATGCTTTAATAAAGCACTACATAAAACCTGTTAGAGGATTGTCTCTTAAAAAATAATCTGAGAGACTACACCTTTAAGTTGGTCATCATTTCTCACCACAATTACGTTTCAGGCAAAAACTATAGTCAAGGATTAGCAGGAGACTCATGAAGGCAGCAAGGAAGGAAGTAACTGAAACATCGAAAACTCACTTCTGGGAGACATAGCAACAGCCTTTGCTGCTTTGAGAAAAGAAGCCTGAACTGAAAGTAGCAGCTGGAAAACTGAAGAGCCAGAGTAGTAATAAAATAATAAATAAACCAGATTTTGAAGATTCTTTGTCGTAACTTGGCACCATGAATTATTAATAACCAAGGCTTTTAAGCTCTGGTAAATTAACTTACTTAAGATTGCTTCTCATTTAAAAATATTATTCTGTGTTTAACAAATTGTTAGACTAAAGGATAAGAAATTTATTTGGTTATATATATATATACTGTCACTAATATAATAGGGGACCCTGTCAAATTATTTTGTAATAAAATATATGCTTGTCTGGTTAACACACAACTCCTTACTTTGATCAGTGCCTCAAAATTCTTATTCATTCAATCCCTTATTCAGCCAGCCAGCCAGCTTAACTACAGACAACTGACTGTACTAAAAGAAAGAAGTGGCAAGTGATCATGTGGAAAAAATTATTAGAAAAGGAAATGCGGGGAGTGAGAGATTTGTGCAATGGTACATTTATAAAGTTGGCAAGAACATCTGAAGTTGAAATTACAGGTTTCTTGTGGGAAAATGCAGTAAGTGGGGCATTCTGCAGGCTCCCGCCAGAGCAAAGGGATTAAAAGGAGCGGCTCAACAAGCCGTCCAGGCAGTTAGGACACAGACGTGCCAGCAGGACTGTATGAACAGATCGGATTACGCAGAGGCAGCCTGGCTCTTCATAGGCCCGGCAGGTGGGAAAGAGGTAAAGAAGGCTGAATCACTGGGACAGAGCCAAGGAATATGAAATATCTTCTGGATTCATTTCAGGAGAAGATTAATTGACACCTGCCAGAACTAAGGTTCATATCTCCTTTCTGTTATGACTGCCTACTGACTACTTTTGTGGCCTTAAAGCATCATGCAGTTTTTAACACTTCTCATATTGCCAGAAAGTAGCGTTACTAGAAGCATATAAGGCTCACTTCCTTTGAAGTGACTGCTATGTGGTAAACCTGTAAATGCAGTACAGCTGGCTCAGAAATAGAGAGATGTTACAATATTATTAGTGTTTGGTCTTTCCTCTCCCCCCTCTCATAAGAATTCCACTGATTTATAGAAATTAAAATCAGTAGGAGACCTGAGTACAGAACATAAGGGCTAGAGAATCATATTCTCACTAAACCAGCACAAAAATTAACCTTTGGAAAATGGAGTGGATGACTGCTAAAAAGATACAACTATCTTAGGACACATAATTTTTATGGCATTAACCTTTTCTTCATAGAGCAATGCCAATATCCAGCATGCCGATTACTGCTTCTACAATAACTAGGACAGCATCCAAATTGGATTTAAGCGAATTATTTAGCTTATTAGGCATCCTAATGTCCAGTATTTACTTCCATTAGGAACATTTAAAATTTCATCTAGGAAAAAAAAAAAAAAAGAAGAAAACAGAAAACTCATCCCACAGAAATGGGAAAATATCAGATTTGTCCCAGATGACCTTGACATTAGTTACACAGCCCAAGTCAACAGTAAGCTAAGGAAAAAACATGATGTATTATGTCTGACTTCAAACAACGCGTATCATCCAGACAGTTTTAATTATGCACTCTCAATACCTCAACTGTCTTACAATAATTGCAACTAGCAACAATGTTGCAACTAGCAACTCCAGAAACAAGGATAACATAAACAGGGAAGCAGAGCAGATTTTGTCATAGAATCTTCCACAAAGATAGAAAAAAAATCTTGAAAGGAGAAATTTTGATTGCTGTTGATACACAACAACTTAACCTTACACCAGCAGCTATATCTCATTAGTTTTAGATACTAATAGATTAGATTAATAGATACTTGTACATAACCTTTTCATTTCAGTTTACAAGAAAAATCTCAGCAGTGTGGGTGTTTTAAAGAACTAGAGAGTAATAAAACTTATAAACTAGTTGGGATAGTTACACTACACAAATTCTTAGAAAAGACATCCACTGTCTAAAAATATCCTTACACATACTAAAAATATCCCACAGAAAAAGGAAAGTTCAACTACATGTTCATATCCAACAGCTACAGAACTCACAATGCCCTCCCTTCTAGGAGAGCCAGCAGGAGCAGTAAACCAAAATGCATTCCCTGGATACCAGAATTTTTTTCTCCCTGCATTTCTCAGGGTCAGGGCTGGAAAAGTAATTTCATTACAGAGAGGAGCAAAAATCTTGGGAACCTCTTCAGACTTCAAGACAAGTCCAGAAAAAAACCATTCATTGATTAGTTTCTATCAGAATATAGCTCCCTTGGATCCTACTGTCCTTGGCATCTTCCTGCCTTCTTGTGCTTTGATCTATTTCTGGTAGGTAAAGCAGGCATTATGAAAAGCAGGGAAAACAGTACCCACTTCCTGGGACTGGCTCCTGCCATCTCGGTCAGTCCCAGCAGGTGAGGATGAAAAAAGAGGGGAAGGATGTTCATTTCTGCATTGCCTGGGGTGACTGGCACCACTCTTTAACACAAGACATTTAGGTGCATCTGGTTATCTACTATACAAGTCTTAAACAATTACCTGCTACAGTGCAAATGCTTATTAGAGTGTTACTGGTTTATGAGAGCTAAGCTCAGAAATTGCTTGGGAAGATTACATTACTAATAAAGAACACTTATTGAATTACTATGCCTTCTCCATTTCAAAAAGCAGCTGCTTTCCAATGCTTGCCTTGTCAGTGGAAGACATTAAAAAGTTTCATTAGCACAGTTAGTGCTTTTCATCAGCATCAGTTCATTCTCTCTCAGTTGCATGGCTCTCAGTGAATGATTAATATTGAAATCCTCTTCTCTCTGAATGTTAATCATCCTGTTAGATATGGTTGGAAGTTTAATTTTTTAAGGCATTGTCAAATAAAACATGTTGCTGGTTTTGAAAGTTAGAGATAGCCAGAGCCCCCACTGTTTCTGACAGAGGACTATTCCTGACTAGCAATGACAGAACAGGTCTTTATTATATACATTTTTCATTGTAAATTATTACTAAAATGAGTAACAGAAATTAGCAATTGAAAAGAATTGTGAATGAATTACTTTCACGTAAGGTAATTTCAATCCAAAAGTTACTTAAGTGAACGGTGCAGTAAATGTAAGCTTATCAATACATGACAATAACTTTCACACAGTGCAGAATCTGAGTTGGCAAACTTTGTTATTTTCACAAAGGAAAGAGGAATCTATCGGAATGACAAATTTGCATGCAGTTTTCCTCCATGCTCTTTGTCAGACAATTGATACATCAAACTCAGCAAGATTTTAAAAGGATCAATAATTTTTTTTTTTCTATTTTCGTAATGGGGTTAAAGGACAGTCAGTCACGAGAATTGCTCTGTAAGATGATCTCTATGACATCCTGGACATTTGACAACAAAGACTGCCTAAGCAATTCACTTCCTGGTTCAAAACTCATGCATTTTTCCTAAAGCAACTTATTAGTGCCACCTGTTAGGATTGTATTTCTATCTGAAGTCATAACCCATGAGTAGTCAGTGGCATGCAAGATTAGAAAAAACAAGCTTTCTCCCCCCAGACTCCAAGAAATACGCAGGACAGTCAAAAATATATTTTCCCTGAGTCAAAGTGAGCCAAAGGGCTACTTTGAATTGAAGGAACAACTCTCCACCAAAGACAGCCAAAGTCACTGAAAGGTATAGAGTATGGTTTTCATCTATAGTTTATTTATTTATGAATTTAGTTTTCCTATTAAATCTCTATATAACTTCAATTCCATTGAAGACTCTATATATTATATCCTGTCCTAGTATTTTGCATTTATTTATGGTATTTAAAGCATTGCATTTCTTTGAAACAGGTTTTTTGGGGGGTTGTTTGTTTTTACAACAGAATAAGTAAAACATCTGAATATATTTTTAAAATATTGTTAATTTCATTATTATTATTTTGATAGAACTATCATAATCCTTATACTTTCTGTAATTTCTTTCAGGGCCTACATTTTGCATTCAAATGGCTATGCAAAGCCTTAAGAGCTAAATCACGGAGAAGAGATGAACAATATGTAAAAGTATTATTAGAAATAAATCTGCATAACATTTTAATATTTTACTTCCCTTTTCATATGCTGTTTCATTTGACATTGAAGAAAAAATTATCAGGCATCTTACTCCACACCTAAAGAGGATTACAAGTCTTGGAATGGGAATAAATACACAAATAAATGAACACCCAAAATATACTTGGTAGAAGCAGAAACCATTCTTTATTCATCAGTAGACTCCAGGATGCATATCTAGTGTTTCACTTCAGTGAAATATCTTTAAGGTCCATTGGAAAAAAATAAAAAGATTCAAGATTTCAAGAAAAAATATATTTTGAGAGTTATAAATTAAAATATATATTGTTTGATAAGTTAATATTTTGAAGGCTGGCTATTTTGGTGGGAGATGTGAAATACTTCCTTAGTTCCTTTTCTGTTTCCAGTATCACCACAAGTTCATACAACTGCAGTTCAGTCACTCACAAACAAATAGTTTTGGCATCTCTGCTAAATGCCTTACCCAGGTTTTAAGACTGTTGACAAGCCACTTAGATACTGGAAACAGAAAAAAAAAAAAAAAAAAGCAGAGAAGAAGATAGTAGGCTGAGAAAATTACACAAAAGAGAGATTATAAATAATGTCCTTCTTAGGCAGAAAATAAATCCTTAGAACCCAAAGGGTAAAGGAGAAACTAAGATTGACCTCCTGCTGTTGAATCAGCTCTTAATTGTCTGAGTCATCTTGATTCTCAGCTATAAAAAAGCTCGCAATTCAATGGAGAATAAATTGCATAAGGAGCTCTGCAGAGTACATAACCAAGGCAGAGAGAAATATCAGCCAGGGTCTCCTGAGAAGCATGAAAAAAAGATATCACTGTATTGTTACAAAACATATCCCAGAAAAACCCTAAAAAGGACAAAGCCTCTCAGTGTAGTTAAGCACAGTGCAGAGCTCTATGCTAGGAAGTCAGAAGTCCCTTGCACATTAAAGTAATTTTCCCACAAAATTTAGGTAGGTAGACAGGTAGTTGATGAATGTAACTGCGAGGTAGCTGAAGTACACAGAAGACAATATTCTCACAGGTACATGTATTAAAGCATCTGCCCACTGCCAGAGTTAATAATAGTTAATAATAGTCTAATTCCAAAAGTTAAGAACAGGTGAAAGAGTTATACCTGCTGTGTGTATATTTATATGCACAAGTGGAAAAAAAGAGAGAAAACCAGAAAAACTCAGATAATGTAGATTGTTTAAGTTAATAAATGATAGTAATACACTTGGTTAATTTAGTATGAGAATGCCTACGCTTAAAATTGCAAGAGTGTGAAAGATAAGCAAAAGTTTGCACCTGTTGATACTAAGAAGTTACAAGATTAGACCATTAGATTTAGGGTAGTTAAGAGTGAGTCCAGCAGGCAGTTAGACAGCTAACTGCCTTGTCCCAAGTATTTCCCTTAAAGAGAGGTAGCAAATAATACCTCACAGCTGTTACCTGGATCTGTTTTCAGCATATACGTTAGAAAAAATACTTCACTTCTCAACAAATAGTTAAAACATCTCAGAGAAAGCAGTAATATATCAGGTTTTGCATAACAATGGACAAGGCAGGGAAAAGTCAGGTCAAAGGAAAACTGAACAATACCTATGGACAAGAATTGGCCTTTGGAATCTAAATTTCTGGTCTGTCATAACAGCTTCATGAGTTCGTAGTGCTGGAGAAGCTAACTTAAGACATTTTATGGCTTTGAGGAAGTAAATCTCAAAATCTGATGTTTACATTAACTTCTTTAATGAGAAAGGTATTATTAAGACAATAAATAAACAAATGCAACAACATACCATTAGAATTTGATGTCTGATACAGAACACAAATATAAAAGAAACTGCATAAATGATGCCTTGAACGATCAGAAGCTTTTAACAGCAATAGAATGTAACAGATGTTTGCACATTTCAGGTTTAAGCTTGCAAAGTCTTGCAGAATTTACATTTTTTCCTCCAGTTTGAATAAAGAGATGTGAACTTCTACCCACTAGGATCAACAGATTAAAAGAGGTTCATCTCTTTGAATTAGACTAATGAAGGTATCTGAAACAGATGACAGAACAGCCAGGTGCATCTTTTCTATCATTTGTGAATTGAATAGGACAGAAATTTTTGGGAACATTGACAGTAGCAGTTCATAAGACTGTTCAGCAGAGAAAAGCTGACATTCTGATAGGTATAAAGCTTAGTATCATGAGAAGAATCAAGTATACAGAGACCCTGCTTCTCTTATCAATCAAAGTTTCTGTACATCTTATTAGATGATTTCTCTCCCAAGGTTAGAAATTAATTAAGAAAAAAAGATTACTCGTGTTAGAAAGTCCAAGAGCATAGCAACTAGATCTACCTGTTCTGACATCATTGCTTAGCAGAGTTGAGCCTATGCTTGGGAGCAAGCTCTAAAAAGTGCAGAAAACCTTATTCTGCCTTGTTCCAAGAGAGAAACTACTCTTAATATTCCTCTAATGTAAATCACTCTTATCTCTGCATTTTCTTTTACTCCTAACCTGCAGGCTACTCATGAAAAAGTAATATTTTTCTGAAGAGCATGAAACAGAACATGACTAACATGTATGTAACTATTCCCTGCTGTAACTTCCAACAAACACATTCACATCCTCCTTCCTGGGTGGGCTAAGGTACTTAGTGACCATCATCTAGCTTTCACAGTGCTGCCCCTGCTCAGCTCCCAGCCAGGAGTGCCAGGCCAAGCCTCGGCTGAGGGTTGTTTACCCACTGCTGTAGAGCTCAGGAGGAAGTACTGCCAGCACATCAGTGGCATGAGGAGCTCAGACACACTTGGCTGAGAAACAAGCTAGGACTTGTGTACAGTCCTGTGTCATACCCTGTATCCCATTTAAACCTGCTCAAATACTCTAAGAGTTAAGATAATAAAGGCTAACAGATCTTCAGGAAAGCAGATTTTTACTGTGTTCCATGCAAAATAAATTCTTGAAATAAAGGTTGAAAAAGCCACAGACTTAGTAGCCACTTAGTTACTACTGGGCCTCTGCAAATAAAGAGTTTCTCTGATAGCCCAGTCCTATTATCTTTGCAGACACATCAGGTCACTCCAGGCAATCACCGACAAATGAGTGACCGCTACTGCCACTGGCACCTCATGGCTGCTATTGCCTTTTAACAGTAGGGAGGACTTGGTCCAATTGATTCTGTGTCTGCAGATACTTGAACCCAAACCTGGTACCTTCTTTTGCTCATAAGCTGCAGTCCAGCTGTAAGCACAATTGTTGGCTTATCATGCTTTTTATATATGTGAGTGGACTAATTTCTTCTGCTAGAGAAGTGAGGAACATATAACAAGGCTTCTAGAGGAAGGCTGAGAAATCTCACAGATCTTTTAATCACCCAAATACCTAAAATCAGGTGCTCAAATATTGCATACCTCTCTTATCCAGTTGCTTTAAAAAAGGAATTACAAATGATACAGTATTTGGAACACCTTTTAATCCTGAAATTATGTGACAGAAATAATGCCAAACAATGAAGCAATTTTCAATCCACATGGAAATAACTTCCAAAATGTTCTGATAAAAAAATCCACCTTCATTTATTTAAAAGGCAAAGAAGAAAGACTCCATGGAGGATTAAAATTTCTTCAGGAAAGGTCACTTAAGTCATAATGTTTACACCATAAAAAACTTTTGCTTGACATGCTGCTATTTTCACTCTCAATTTACGACATCCCCCACTCTCCATTTATCAGATAACTCTAAATGTATCACAGAAGAATCTATGCATCCCACAGGAACAAAAGCACTGGTTTTCCAGCCCCAGTATGAGGTAAGGAGATAGGTACTGAGACACAGAGCCTAGGAATGAGATTCACAGGGGAATCTTAAAGCTTCTTAAGTTTTACTTCTGAAGTCCAATACCGAGCACCGCTGAAACCCCTAGAACAACTGCTACTAAACAGATTGCCTGAAATCCAGGAATAACAATGCCCAATTGCCTCTGCACTAAGGCCCAAGTGGCATATTCAGTATGGTGCATGAAGTCTGTGGCTGAGCAGAAAATTGAATGCAAATCCCCCACTCTCCCTCGGCCTAAGAAATGTTTATCTGAAGATGTTCTACTTTGATCTGCAGTCCACAGAATCCAATGACACCAGTGTGCACATATAAGTCAGACTGTGCTGAAAATACAGCTTAATCATCTCCCTCAAGCTCCTTCATACCAAGTCAGCTGGCAAGCCTGGAAGAACCATCAGGATTTTTCATTCTAATTAGCATGCATTAAAAGATAAGCAAAATGGTGCTGACTTTTTTTTCAAGATCCAAATGTTTTGGATGTAGAAATGCTTTAAGAGAAATGAGAACAAAGCCTCTGCCAATATAAATGGCTACAACTACCCTAAACGGAATTGCCAGTGTAAAACCTGTCCTATGAAGAGGTGCATTCTCCTCCACACCAATATTTTATTGGGTTCTGAAAGATCTATATTGTTATATAATAATATTTGTTGCATTATAGTTTGGTCCAAGCTTGCATCTTGCTGGAAATGGGACATTTCTACACCACAGGCCTTGCATGACTGCAGGATAATACACTTACACCTAACTGCTAGCCCAGGTTCTGCTGCAGGTACTGGGTCTGGCAGCCCACACACTCCAGTGCAATGAGCGTGCCCCTGGCCACACACAGCTGGTCTGTGCAGTGCCCTTATCCATACCCCTAGGGATCTAACCCTAGGTTAGCACAATTAGACTAAGAGCAGGGGTATAGTTACAGCAGCCAGGCACTCCAAAATCCCTGCAGGTGGCAAGTTCCGCTGAGTTCATGGTGGGGCTGAAGTGAGCCACCTTAAAGACAGATCAGGTAGAACCCACTACACACAGCTACATCTGTGCTGTGCTACAGCTCCAGCTCCACTGCAGGGCAGACATATCTGGGTTGACTTTTGCTATAAATGTGATCTACAAACATCAGAGTAAAGAAAATTAATTGTTTATAGTACTTAAGTAAGAAGTGTCAAAAATAAAAGAAAAAGAAACACAAACTGTTTTAGATGGTGTTTAAGGTACTCAATATGCACTATTCCAAAATGTTCTTAACAGACACTGAACAACCTTGAACAAAGTCTTGAACTTCAGTTCCATTTCTTCCTAACTTTATAATTAAAATAATGATACTTACTCTCAAAAGTCAGGTGGTTTAAGAATGAAAAGAATTCTAGACTTACGGAGCATTGTTATAAACATTTTATCACCAATATCTATATGGGTCCACCTTAGAGGTACTTCACTCCCCTGGATTCTGACACTTTAGAACATCAACGTCACTTAAAATAAAGGCATTCCATCTCATGAAAGAATTGGAGGGAAAAAAGTACAGTATAGGGACAGGAATTCACAGCTGCCAAGATCACCAAATGCAGAGAGCAGACCATGTTGAGATAAACATAAACATGCTGGTAGCTGTTGAGAGCATTTTCTTAAAACAATACACTCCAGAACTTAGCAGTGTATCTACAGTATTTTCTTACCTCAACTAATATTGAGCATGGCAACATCATGTGGCTTCTCTGAGACTGATGCCTGCGATTTGAAATCATGTTCACCTGTGAAGGAAACACAGTATATTGTGTCCATCTGTAAGAAGCTATCCTCGTTTATAATAATGTGCCCACAGCAAACTAGAAACGGCCTTCTTAAAACACAGGTTTGTACCAAAATAAGGAATGGTGAATTACAACAGAGGACTGTTCATGCGCATTCCTTTATTCCAGTATGAAAGAGCTTCAAGCTAATTTAGATGTTACTATTTTGTTAAATTGATTACAGCCACTTCTGTTCCAAATAGTAGTATCAATAAAAAGATTTTTACTTAAAATTATATTCATTATATCCCTAAATACTTCAACAAAACAAATCCTCTATCTCTTTTCTGCCGAGCTTTTCTAATTCTATTGACTTCAAAGAAACTTTAGCATGTTCTTAAAGTTTATACTAGAGGACTTTGCTGAAGAGGCATTAGTTGAAGGCTTAAAAATGCTCAAAACTTAAATATTAATCTACACGGCTTCTGCAGAAGCTCGGGAACACAGGACTAAATGGAACTGCCAAGCCATGAAGTCGTGTCTTGCAGTTTCAATACAGTAGATCTTTAGTTCTGAAGGATCCACAAAATATTTATTCTCAACACTGCAGCTACAAAAAAAACTTTCCTTATCCCTTACAAGAAAATAAAGATCTGTTGTTAAAAATAAAACAGACCGAAAAAAGCAGTAACTGCCTGAAAGAAAAACCTGCCCTACTAATCTCTCCACAGGAAAAGTAGAGCAGCAAACAAAGTACTCTGGATGTAATGATACTACAAATCAGCCCACGACAGATATAGTAAATTGACTAAAATCTCCAGAGAAGCTAGAATCCTCAAGAATTAGAAAACTTCTAAATGCTGTGTAGTCCCTCTAGATTGCTCTCTTCTTCCTTAAAAACATCCCACAAAACCACCAACCACTACTGCTCTGATTACTTAATTTTTAAAACTCTACTTGTAAAAGCTTCTCCCTAGGCTCTTCCTAAAAGATACTGAAATAGTCCATTAACTGTCTTCTCTTTTTCTCAGCTGTTCTCCTCAGTGTTCTTCACTTCTGTCTCACCATTCACTCATTTTTTATGCTCTCTCTGAGTCTCCCTGTGTTCTCCCTCCAGTTTCTCTTTATCCTTTTCACATACTCCCTTTTAATTCAGTTTCCTGTATGTACCACATCTTTCAGCCTCTTGTATCTCCTTCTCCCTCTCTTCCATGGCCTCCCAAATTCAGCTTTGGTTCCCTTTCTTCCTCTGATGCTTTACTAAGCTGCAGCTGACTCTTTTTCTCCCTCCCATGCCCTGCCTAAGCATGTGCACATTTTATACAGGGCTTGGGGCTGAAAAGTCCAGGAGGCAGCACACTAAAGAGAAGAGAAAGCAGACGCTTCCAAGCAACATCAAAAAACCAAACTGTGCTCTGTGTGTGCAGCCTGGCTCCCAGCAATGCACCGAGCATCTCTGATGAAGGTGGCTGGGGCAGCCTGACACTGTGCCTCCCTCCCCTGATGAGTGAGTCAGTAGCGATGTGGAGGCAGAAGTGTTGCTCTGTTCTATGAGACATGCATACACCAGCTGGGGTCTCCCTGGGAGCTGGGGGATTTTTAGCTGTGACCCTGTCACTCTGGGCATTTTTAGCCCACTCTTCGGTGCTATAAAACACAATAGCAGTTATCTGCATTCAGCTTGTGTTTATCCAAAGCAAAGAACAAAAAAGCGCTTCATAAGAAAGCAAGTATGACATATGTTCCTGAAATCTCTCTCAGACAGAGGCCCAACTTTTCTATCAAGCAAATAGAAGATGTTGCTCTGCTGTTGATCAATTACTTATATGCATACAAGGCCAAACTCTGTTGTTCATATTCCATTCAAATCCTCACTTGGGCAAGAGTCCCAGAGACTCCTTGACACTCCATTATATAGTTACATAATATAACCATTAATAATGCATATGGAGATGTGCATGCACAGCTACTGCACAGGGGGACTATAGGCTCAGTTCATTAAGGAGACATGAACATAGCAGCTATTTATTATTTAATGAGTGCTAACAACACATTGAAGAAAAGGGAACCAGCTCTGAGCATTAAGAACCCATATGTGGCTCCTCTGCAGCTATTACCTCATGAATGAAAAGGGCCTAAGATTCATTGTCTCCCACATGGCATCAAAGGAGTGACATGTTCTTGTTAATTTTGTGTAAGTACTACAGATGTGTGTCTGCCAATGTCCAAAGCTTTCAATGCGCTGAAATTGGGATGAACTCCAGAGCCTGAGATGTGTCCCAGAATATTTCTTTTTCAATAGCATGGATATGGGCACTGGTTGGAGCCTGGAACACTTTTTACACAGAATAAACACACCTGATATGTGAAATTGCCCATCCAGAGGTTGCTGCTATGAGTTTGGAGGAAGATGAGTGAGCCTGAATGAGGCATCAAGAAGCCATCTGTGAGAGAATGGCTTAAATGCTACAAGCATCCCTAAAATATCTCTTGTTAAAGGACTAGTTCTGTTTTAGTGATATGAAGTCTTTTTATGTAACTAGTTACTAGGCAGCCTATGAAACAGTTTCTCTGGCAGTACCGCCCTGTATGCACTAGGCAGTCTGCCTCCCTGCAGCTGCAGTTCTGGGGGTATGCCCAACAACAACCTACAGGATCCCTCTCCAGACAAACCTACCCTTCCTGCATGTCACCATCAATCTGCCTCACTGCTAGACTAGGGTGTCATACTCACATCTGTGCTGTTTTGGGAAGAAAGCTGGCAAGCACACACCTCCAGGAGGAGCTCTGGACAAGAGCATTTTTCCTTAGCGGCAGCAACCCCCTGCAGTTCTGAATGACGGCAGGTCAGGAGCCAGAGGTGAATTTCACAATTGGCACAGTAGGCTGAACATCCACAGTTTACAGAGTTGTTGCAAACCTGCTCTCAGTGTTTCTGCTCACATTTGGATCAAAATGCATTCAGTTTACACCTCTCCTCAATATGCAAGAATTGCATTCATGTTTCTAGGGTGGGTTTTTCATAGAATCATTGGAAGAGACCTTTAAGATAATCAAGGCCAACTGTCATCCCAGCACTATCACTGGGATGACATTATCACCCCTAAACCACTAACTTTTAGCTGCTGTGTAAAGGGGGTAGGAATTTGGCAGCAAGACCACAGCCAAAACAGCAGAATGTTTTTACAAAAAAATAGTCACTGCTCTGCATATTGCATTAAAAAAAATTCTATAGACAATTTCTAGGCATGTCTACTGACTCAGGTACTTCAGGTTCACAGAGAGACCTCCTCTTAAGATGTGACATCAACAATGAGCTCTGGGAAACTCTGAACAACTTTCAGTGTAAAAAACTAGGATGCCCAGAGTTTAATAATTTCCAATGTTACTCAGAAATAGAAGAGGAAATAGTTAGGTTCGTAGCTTGAATACGACTTCAAGGGATTTACTTAATACCATGTTTCTGCCACAGACAGAAAAATGAACTCAAATATCCTTAGTTCTGAAACTGAGTCCCCTAATTCACTATTTTGCCACATCTATTATCCACAGTTGCCGTCCTTTTGTCTGTCTTTCAGCATTTTCAGTGAAAGCCAGTGTGTTATACATGCCAAAGAGATTTAAGATACTGCTGTAACATTACAAAATGTCTGTTCCATCACAGGTTTCCCTATAACTTGGGGTTTATCTAAAAATACAAATGGCATCATCTATTTCATTTGTCTCTTTCCATTTATGGGTGAAGTTCCCCTATACTAATGAAAAAATACCAATAAGCAGGAGATGTAAGACGCACTCTGAACTAAAAAAAAAAACTACTAAAATGCACATAGAGCTCACTGGAACTATCAGTAGCACTTATACTCCCTAGTGAGGTAAAAACGTAGTGGCTTGCAGAAGGTAAACAGAGCATGTGTCTGTTTTGTCAAGAAAACAGGAAAATAAGGTCACTGTGCTATGAAGAAAATCTTCACGGCAGGAAACCATTTTTACGTGCCAAATCTATATAGTCTTCATAGAGGTAATGGAGAATAGAGAAGATGATGAAATTTTAATGAAGAGAAAGAAATATAAATTCTGTAAGAATAGGTTGCTATCAGCTGAGAGACACATGAGAGAAGAACAGTTGTGAATCATCCTGATAAGAGCAGGAAATGGCACTTGGTTGCTTTTGCCACCTGAAAATTCACGAGTGCCACTGACTGGTGAACCTTAGTAATGAACTCACATGCTCTTTCCCTCTGAAGCCCAGGACAGTTACTCACTTTGCCACTTCCTCCAAATAACCTTCCACCTCACAGGTGTATTGATCCATAGCCGACAAGGTCCCTGTTACATCTGCCAGGCTGTCAGTGCTTGCCAATGGACAGCAACATCTATGTCAAATGTAAATGAAATGTGGGGGAGACTGTTACTGGAAGACTGGAGGCAGTGCAATGGATACCAACACAATATTTTCCCTAGTGATTTCCATATACATTGCACAAATGACTTATTTCTTCATTCTTTGCTGACCTTCTGATGGGTGTTTCATTTATGATGATATTGGGAGCTAAATTGTGCTCTTCTGTCTTGAAATTAGATAAAATGAGTTTTTCAAAAGCTGTTAAACAATTGAAAGAGTATTGAGTGACAATCTTATTACCATGAAAGATGAAAGCTATAAACCAGAGAAACTATATCCCTCTCTTTTTTAGATTACTCATTATCTGAAGATTAACATTAAGAGGACCTGGAAGCCTGTCAGACACCAAAAGCTCCCACAGGCGTTCAGATAGTAAAAAGTGTTATCAGTTAGAAGAGGATTCATGGGATTATGTTTGTAGTGACAGGATTAAGTTTTGCCCAACAAGCTGCAGTATCAGAAGTAACAAGGTCATTTTTCTTTTAAGAAGATGAGAGAAGAATGCACTTGTTTTGCAAGCAGGCAAATTAATATGGGATTAATCAATAAAAGAATTCCATAAAATTACTCTGTTTGTGAAATCAAGGTGAATTTAATCCTGTAGTTTTATACTTTAAAAAAAGACCCCACTGGAGTGAAGGAGGAAAATCTTGGTGCTGACATGAAATCCCATCCACCACAGATGTGACAATGACCCTCCACCATAATAGCAGGAAGCCCTTGCCACTCAGAAGGCATCTACACAGATACATGAGGCAGCTGATTGTGAGAATCTCTGCAGAGATTCACTAGAATAGTTAGTGCAGTGTAACTGTCTGGAATAATATAGATCTTGGAATGGCTTATTGTCTTCATTTTGCTTTCTGTTTTAGAATCAAAATATTAAAATATGTGGAATATTTTAAAAAGCTAGTCTTAGTCTGCAGCTTGCTCTCCAGTTTGGAATGGATTTACCAGACAAGGCAAAATCAGCTGCAGCTCTCTCTGTATTATCAACGGGCAGTGAGGTAGCAATGACACAGGCCACGCGATGGGCACTGCACTCGTTCTAAACCCAGGGGAATCAATTCTTGAATCCTAAAAGTTTTGAACAAGTAATTCACAAAAAAAAACATGGAAATTTAAAGGGGTTTCTTTGAATTACACACTGATGACACTAGAATTACTGCTGCCGAGAGTCCCTCACAGTCACGGCTGGGAGTGCTGTGGAGGCGACGGGTGAGTCAAGCTTGACTGATGTATCCATGATTGCACCTACATACGAGAAGCATCTTTTGTCTCACAATTCATTGCCTCACTCAGCACTCAGTTGAGTATTTAGAGGCACTGCAGTACTTTCTGGCCAACTACACATTCTACATTCTTTTTTAGTTTGTGCATTCCTTATCTGAGCTCTGGGCCTGACCAGTCACAGGCATTGTCCAACAGTGGATGTAGAGTTGGCCCACAATCTCTCATATAGCATCATCTGGAATCAGGTGTGAGACAGCTGCTGATAAAACTTATCCAGCTGATTAATGTACTTTCTCTGTGCCTCATTAGCAGCATTAGAACAAAATTATAGCAGAGTAAGTGCAGTTATACTGTGGTTTCTTCAAATTTATTCAGTATTGACATTTCTGTCCTGATTTTTAAAATTCTCTTAATTGCAAAATATTCAAATTTTGAGTAATGTTGATTAGTTTTAAGTAGATATAAATATCACATATTATTGTTTGTTACAAGGATCTATTCCATCCTGTATTAATTAAAATTAAAAGTTAGTTCACATGGAAGTCTGTGAAATGTACTATTTCTAAACATTTTTTCCAGAAAAAAATCAATTGCACTATCAATCATAGGTCACCACAATCACATGTATATCAAAACTAATTTGTATTTAAGAATAGCTGCATCTCAAGTTGTCTTGAACTGCTGATCTGCAGAATTCGTAATGGTGATTTTGGGGAAGCTGGGCTGAATACACTATAATGGTTTTCTTCCCAGCCTTTAGCTGCTGCATTTCTTTCAACTGTATCTTAAAATATATTAAGTACTTTCCTCATGTGACACTCTAAGCAAATTCTGCATGGCCAGAGATGTGATGCAACTACAGATGGGACTGAGTATGATTCTTCTTTTTCAAAATCAAAATGGTGCACAATGTCATCAGTGTGAGAGTCTCTATGACACTGCAGCATAATGATGCATCAATTATTTCTCATCGAGAAAAATTTGACATAGGCTGACATATATTAATCTCTACATGCTATTTCTTCAGATTCCACTTATTTGTTCTATTTCTTTCAGACCAAATAAACTCAGCTCATGCAAGACTAAAACCTGGCTTTATTTCTGATGAAATAAAATTCACAGACAGTTCTCAACTTCTGCATAAGACCTAATTTGTGCATAATAATATGTGTAAAAAGCCACAATTAAACTTCTTTGAAGTTAAGCATGATAATCATCTTCATACTTCATTTAAACAGCAATGACTTGAAATTCTACTGCATAGTTTTAAAATTCCCAGTTAGCTTACGGAAATTTTTTTCTTCTTCCTAATCTCTGTTCATTTAAAAAAAAAAAAGTAAATCACAGTAAATATCTTAAAGAAAAGAAAAAAAAAGAAAGAAAGAATGCAATTTTTTTTTTCACATGGGAAATTTAAGACAGACCTGTAAGTGAAGGTATATGAGTAAGTGAGCTGTGTTCTGGGCCTGCCTGGATACCAAAATACTGCCTACACTGGCCACAAAGTACATAGGCTGAATTGTTCAAACTCCTCAAATAAATGCAAAGTGAAATAGGACCTTTATGTTGTGTTTGCATTTTTTAGTGATAAATTCTGTGCTTCTTATTCAGGCAATTGGGATACCTCACAAAGAGTGGGCACAAACTGCTAGATTTGCTATCTACTAAACAACAGGATGTTCATAAGAGTATATAGCCATACTGTAACTTAAGGCCAAGTAAACACAAAAAATAACCTCAACATGTATTTGTGCTTTGGATGTATCCATGAAAGATTCATTGTCTAAGTATGTCATTGCAGCCAGTGATTCAGAAGTAGAATACTTCCATCTGGCAACAGATGGTCAAGATGCATCTTTTTTGTAGGAGAGTCTTCTGCTAAAAGAACTAATTCTCTCCACAATCTGTACAATCAGAAAAGCAGCTTCTTTCTAGTATTATTGACATGAGAAACCATACCAGAACCTTATCTCACAAGTTCAATCAACCCTGTATACACCTACATCCTCGCTTAATTAAGCATTAATTAATTAATTCTCTGCATCACAGCCACTTCTACACTTCACTCCTGATTTCTTAATTGACAACCTGCATGTTACATATAACCCCTGTGTAGTTTCCTTAACGTTCTAGTCAGGGCTATGTATCGTTCAATATTTTGTGATGAGCTTATCAGTAACTGTCCTTACTGACTGAGGGGTGCTTGCAGCTTCCTAGTAGCCTTTGCCAAGGGTTTGCAAAGCCATCCCCTCAGACAGAACCCACTGCATTGTTTCACATATTTTCAATCGCTCATGCACAAGAGGCCGTGTCTGTGGGAGTGACAGATGGCTGCTAACAAAGTTGGTCTATCCTATTTCCTCCCTCACCATACCAGATATGTGGTGCCCATTGCTGACTTTTCTTCTCTAAAGGTTTGTGGAAGAATATTCCAAGGCTCATCAAACCCTAAACAACCATGCAATATTTACTCTTTGCAAAAATCCAACAGATTCTGTTTTACGGTAACTAGAAGAAAAGAAAAAGGGTTACTTTCATTAAATGAGTTGTTCTTTAGGAGTTGTTCACTCAGCTCTGAGGAAAAGGGCTCAAACACCAGTTCTAGTGGAGAGTTATGAGTCATCAGATAAGAAAATTCAGTTCTCCCATTTATATGTGACATGGTAAACAAGAAAAGCTCTGCAGAAGCAATTCAGTGCTTGCTTTGGTCACAGAATCTGAAGCGACTGTTGCCATGGGTACATAGAATCAAGTTTTAAGGGGGATTTAAGGACGTGAAGGAGGAGAAACGGCAACACATCATGGAAGATTCAAGAACTGTAGATGCCTGAAGAAAATCATGATCTGAAACACAGACACAGAAAAGAGAAGTAGCCACTCATGCGTTGAAGATGAGTAAGAGCAAAGACAGCTAACTGAAACACCAAGGTGGAGGAACAAAGAGCAGAAACTGGCAGACCACCAAGGGGGAAAGAGGAGCAGCTAGCTCTGTAAGAAGAGGAAGGGGCAATGAAAATAAGCAGGATCATGAGGCCAATTAATTGCATTATACAAAAGATCATGACAGAGAAGAGAAAATGACAAAAACAATGGATAAAGAAACAGCAGATGGAGGATAAGGGAAGAAGCACATTTACAACATGAAAAAACAGGCATGTATGGATGATTGAAGATTTTCATTAAAGAGTTTATGAGCAAGTCATCAGAGCTGATCTGGAGGAAAGCAAGGAGCAAGAATACTTGTCCTGAGCTACGAAAAGTCACGATGTGAGAACAGGACCATTCACTAACCCTACTTCATGCTGATAAATGTCACTGCAAAGTTTCATCAAAAACAGGATCAAAGAGCTGCCAGCTGAGAAAGACTGCCTTCTCTGGCCTTTAATGGAATTCTTCTAGCCCCAAGAGAAGGAACATGTATGAAATACAGGATTAAATAAGCTGCAAGATGACTCAGTGACTAATCTTAGAAGGAAGGTTTTAGGTTGCTTGGCTACTCAATAGAGGACTTCTTTCCAAAGAAGACGACATTTTAAGGAAGGGGCTGTAAGTAGAAACAAAATATTACATTGTACCATCAGGTCAGTCAGTGACATAGTTGCAGAAATCTGGCTTTTAAAATAAAGTAGTTTAAAAAACCCTAACAGTAAGCAACACCTGAAATGTACATGCATAAAGGAAAGCAACCTCTAGAGGGAAAGCATGCTGAAATAGCAGTTGTGACGGGGATACCTGTCCTTCAACAAAAGCTTAGCTCCAGTGTAGCTTTGAGCTTGAGAAGCACAGTCTGGCCTTTCTTTGTCTTGCTATTACAGTGTTAAGAAATGCATCACTAAGAAAAGAAATGTATTGTTTCAGAAACTTTTTTAAATTTTTACATTCTTATGGCAGCTAAAGTTGGGAAAGGATTTAGATGCATTCACTGAGATCAGTTTTTAAACACGATTATCCAGATGAACTTTCAGATTAAAAAATACTGAATTCAGAGGAAGGAACATTAGCACACACTCTCCATTTCTTCTACATTTTCCTTAAACGTCCTTTAATGGTCACAGTCAGAAACAGGGGACAGGCTAGATGGCCCTCTGTTCTAACTTTGCATGCCTGTGCTTTCAGCCTGAGAACAGCAAAGTTCTCTCGCTCTCAGATTTCTTTTGTCTACCACTACTCTCAAATAATCAAAGATAGATCAAAAGAAAGCTATGCTACTACAATATCTTAATGTTATTAAGACATCTTTCTTCTTCCTTTTGAAAAATTGTGTTTTTCATTCACAGGCAGCAAACTTTCAAGCATTTAGGTCAAACATGTTTCAACTGGTTGAGAGACCTGTTGGAAAGCATCTTGCAAATGTCTTATGCACTGTGTGTTTCTCTGTGATAATGAATGTTGCAGTGCCATGTGACTGTTGAAGTTTGTAAAGAAGTTGTGTAATTCGCAATATTCATTATACTCCAACAGTATTAACTCCTGCCCAGGGAAAGATGGCCACTCCTGAAAGTGCCTTGTAATTTAAAATCAGTAACACTGAATAAGGGAAAAACAAAGGTGTAAGATCAGATTATCATACTGGCCACACTCACAAGGAAAAATATTTAGTCAAAGTATTTTTTAAAGTATTTAGGTAACTAACAAAGATTACTGGGACAATGGCATTACTTGAAAATGTGCAATGATCTATATTCATCTGAATGAACCACTGAAAGCTTTAGCATATTCTGGAAGAACAACTGTGTAGGCATAGAGGGATGCAACCTAAAATGACTCTATTTAATTCAGCACACACTGTATTGAAAAGTGACCTTTTAAAAAGTTTTTGACTATGGATATAGCTATGATGCATCTTTTTTTTGCCTATGGATATAGCCATGATACAGCTGTAGTTTAGCTACAGCCATAATTTATATTTCTACTAGGCTTCTGGCTAACTTCCTTGAACAAAATGCATAAATGCTAAATACCACATAGTAAAAAAGGGTGCAAATTCATCCTGCTGTCTCACATACTCACAAATTTTCTCTATGTTTTTGTTTTAAGTAATATTAACACAGTATCTGTTCCTGAGGTCCAGATGCTATTGCATTAAAAACAGTACAAGAGATAGATAGAAACACAGATTAACATCTTGCTGCATCTTTAAAAAGAATGTATTATGAATAGGCTTTTTTCAAGGTAGGCAGCAGCAGCAATAATAGAATAGGCGGTGACTACCTGACTGAAATCTGACACTGACATTTGAAGGACAACTTGAACTGTGATATTTGAAACATTCTGGAAAAGAACTTAATGGTTCTTGATAAAGATTGGGGGGGTTTTTTTGCTCTTCTTAGAAAGAAGAGACCAACGATCCTTCCTTTTTCTGTTGAAGTGAATTGGACTTTTGGCCCTAACGTGCAGAAAGACAGATTTCAAGATCCTGCTTTTTTCTGAACAGATTTGGGGATACCACTTTGGATATTTTCGTGCATAATTTCAAATACTTGGTGATACAATTTCTTGAGATATAATTTGTACCTTTTAAAAAATGGCCTTTGAAGCTGCTAACACTGGTGTCTATCCAGACTTACTAGTTAGTGAAGTGGTAGCTTCAGGTGCCCTGAAAACCTGCTTGTCATTTATACATATATATATATAGTGAATTTTAAAATGTGTTTCCAAGATACAATTGTTCAAAATGAGACGTTAAGTGACAACTGATCTCCTGGCACTTCAAACAGGTACATCAGAAAAATTTTACAGAGTATGCTGCAGGTAGGAATGGGCATAATGGATTAAAAAAAAACAGGGAATAAGCACTGCTGACACCACAGGTCCATCAGGTGTGACGTCTTTGGGTGATCTCACACCAGGTGGTCTCTCACTAATTCCTCACCAGTCAATCTCCACCAAGATGCCTTATGTCTCTCCAGTCGTATCATTACTTTCTTATTAAAATAAATTATCCAAAGGTACACAAATATGTACTTGATGATTTCCAAGAGCAATAAGTTTTTCTAATTATTTCTAATGTACACAAAAGAAATCTCAGAGTAGATAGGTAGTAGAAAGGTACTAGGAAGCTGAAGGTTATAATTCCTATAAGAAGACCTATTCGTGCTTGGGGTTTATGAATGGTACACCACCAGTGACACATATTGGGAAATATCTCTACTAGGAAAAAAGATTGCATTGTCACTACTAGAAAATAAAATACCTTCCCAAAATGCTAGACCATGGTATTGTAGAAGTATCTTGGGGGAGGAGCTGGGCAGGAGGAAGTAGAAACAAATCCTGTAAAATTTTACAGCCATACTTTCCAGGTAGGCATTACTACAAGGAACAGCATTTGTTTTAGAACCCTGTGTGCCTATGGGCCTGTATTTGATTTAGTTAGGAAAAAATATTTCAGGAAGCAGCTCAAGCTCTTCCTCTTTAAACTATCTTATTGGGTCCCATTCTGGGTGTCTAGCTTGGAGTGAGTGACTGTGTTAGGTAGGAGTCCATTATAGCTGTCAGGGGTTATAGCAGTATAAATCAGGGACATCAGCAGAAATGCTTTGGTCACTGGTGATTTTAATGGATTAGCTGTTTCCTTTTCTATTTCTGGAGAAAAAGGATTTGTGCAAGGGGATTTTTGGTGGCTGGAAAATGAAATATGCTTCTATCATTTTTTTCCAATTAAATATTACTGAATGCCTAGTTAATATTCTACATTTTTATAAAACTAATGTTCTGAACCAAATCCTACTACTCTGGAGGTTTAGCCAACTGCCTTCAGTGGAACATTTGTATAAAGGAAGCAAGTACTGTGTGAATCAACATTTGCAATATTTCTTTTGATATTAGCAAAAGCAATTTAGAAACATTAGAACCACTATATAGGAAGAGACCCATTTAGCTTTATATCTTTTCTGAACAACCACTACTGTTTCAGAAAACACTGAACTCCAATAGTGCATTGTTTGGTAGAAGGATAAACTTCTTCCCATTCTGAGTAGCTGAACCCATTTTGTGGTACAGTGCTTGCAAACACATGTAAAGTTCAATATGAAAAAGCATCATAGATAGAATTGAATATCACTACTGCAGAAAATATCTTCTGTCAAAATCCACAAATCATTTGTGGGTTTGGAATTGCGTATTAGAAGAAAAGCCTATTTGAAAAAATATACAATATAGGGTGGGTTTTTTTAAATCCTGTATATTGCTTTCCAGTACATTTTATTCCCCACTCACTAAGCCCTTGACATCAGCGAAAACATCACTGTTTGCATCCTGCAAGCTTTGCACAGATTCTTCCTGTTCGATGAACACCCCTAGAAATCAGACTCCATTTTTCCAGGGAAGTTGTATCCCATTTTGCTACAGCTGTGCGATGCTTTGGCTCCTTATTTACATACCAATCCTTCCCTCACTGCATACAGAAAGCATTTTGTAAGCCACTCAAATGCACATGTACCAGACTCCAAAAAGGTAAAGTCTGGTCTGTGTCCTAGACTCTAAAGATTTCTGAAGACATGGCAAGGTTGCATATCAACCTATGCTCAGCAGAGCAATCTTTAACTATAATTAGTCTTCCTAAATACTAATCAGCATTTCATCTGAGTTCTTATAAGATATTCAATTTCCCAATGCATTAAAAAATATTTCACTGCATATTTCAATATCTGGTTCATCTCTTTCAGAGGATAGATAATTTCAGGTAATTAAAAATATGAAAAAGTATTACCACCCTTCTTAGCAACATCAGTTACTCGTTATGTCTGTTAAATCAACATTTAATAGAACCAGGTACAAAGTAGCAGGGGTCTTTAGGAAGCTTCCATATGCATTAGGCATTTATGTAGACAAACTACCTTACATTCTTTTAATTAAATGCTTCTGTTGAAGAAAAATATAGCTCCAAAAATATTTAACAGAGGTAATGAAAGGAAGAGGCAGGGCACGGCACAGCGCTGGACTGGGGAGAGCCAGTGGGTGGTGGACAGCACGTTTGCCCACAGAGGGGCTTGGAGCACGGTGAGAAGCTGCTCTCCTTGGCTGTGTGCCCACACACAGCTGCTGCCAGGTGTAAGAGGAGTAACAGAATGAACATGAAAGGCTCTGATAGCTTGTGACTGCTTCTACATTACATGGACTCACTGAGAAAATAATAAAAAAAAGTCCAAATGTTTGGGGTTTTTTTTGACAGAGCAAGTTTGATGCATAGTCACTTCTGAAAGCACTGTGTCGATGCAGTGGAAAATCCCAATAGGAAATGCCGGTGCCAGATGAAACAGGATTATGCACACATGACTGACATAGCTAAGAAGCAATGCAAACCACTGCTGATTGATTTCTATAAATCAATTACACTCAAAAGACAACCGATTTCTATCTCCCATAGCAGAACTCCTGTTTGGTTATCCAGACCCCAGGACTACAAGTGGATGTGGCCCTTGGGGTCACTCTTCTTGTGTCCCTGCCACTGCCACCACCTCCCATGCTCGTGCCCCGCATCCTGGGCCCATTGTGGCAGCTCTCACCCTAGTCCGGGCCCCGTTCCTCACCCTCCTGTCCTGCCCAAACTGCAGGCAGGGTCAATCCCCACTGCCTCCCGCCCACTCGCACTGCGCAGGGATCCCCCAGACCAACGGAGCTGGATCAAAACGCTAATGGCATGCCCTTGCGCCACGAAAAGAAGCGAAAAGGAGCAGAGGCGGCAGGGCGCAGAGCCTGAGAGGAGCGGCGCTCTCGGACGGCACGGCCCGATGCGGCCGGGCTGCCGCGGGCGCTCGGCGGGGGCTCCGGCCCCGCGCCGGAGCTGCCCGCACACACCGCACAAACCGCACCGTCTGTCCGACCGCGGGGGATACCAGCCTGTCTGGAAAACAGGGTTAAGGTATTTGTTGATCTGAAAGAATAAATAAGCTTCATGCTTTCTGTTCATACCAGTGTGTGGAGATCATCGTTATTCCTAGCAGAAAAAAAGAAAATCTATGGTGCTCCTGCACTGAGGAGCTGCAGAGACTGAAATAAAATGGCTCGTGTCCTTTCTGCTTCTGTGCAACATCCAGCACACAGAAAAAAGCAGACAGCAGAGCAGGAAGCATGCTTGGGTTCACGTGTCCGTGCACTTTGCATTAGTGACATACCATAACTTGTTCTGCTTGAGTGAACAGAGTGAAATACTTGTTCTCTCTCTTATTAAAGATGCTCTTAAAAAACATGCCTGGATGTCAGTCTCTGCTCCCCTCTTCTCCTTTACTGAGTGCCTTCTAGGCTACAAGAAAACAACGAAGGAGCCAAATGCAGACAAAACTGAGCCTTAGTTGAGAAGAGCAGGACTACCTTTCCGGTTGTTGATAATTTCAACACAAAAATATTTCAAACAGCTACTTAATTGAGCCTAACATGAAATACAGAAGCAATCTGACTGGCCTAATTTTGAGTGTGTGCTGGGATTACTCCCTTCACTGCAGTACAGTTGCTCCTGAAGTGTGCCACTGCAAGTAGATCATGTCTATTCTAAATTAAACCCTCTTCACAAGCATGTTCAGGCTACACCCCACTCCTTATATAGTGCTTTGCAATATATGTTGTCTAGAGGGTAATACAAACAATTATTACTTCTTTTTTATTATAGTCATCAAATGTTAAAAAAAAAAGAGCATGGCTTCTTTGTGCTTAGCAGTTTGTATTTACTCCTTTAGTGGTACATTCATTGATTACTTTGGGGTCCTTAATTGTACTGTAGAGGATAATTGTACAATAGAGGACAAATGTAAACCCTTTCCCTCACTTCCCCTCATACACTAATATTTTTATACTCAGGTCTCCAACAAGCAGGCTAATTGAAATTGCATGTATATAAATATGGGTATGGACTGATACACATGAAACAAGGCAAAGTCACAAAGGGCTGTGCAGTGTACACATACAGGGGCAACCTTCACATACATACAGCATGAACAGCTGGGTTACAGCAGTTACACATGCAGACATCACTTTATCTGAACTGAAAGCTGTCTGTAGCTGTAATCCTAAAGAAGACCCCAAGGACTGATGATGTGTTGATCCCCCATGAGAAAATGTCATTGAATGTAATGTATAAGAACACATTTTGTACTGTTTTTAGTATTTACTATAGGACAGCAATGATATTGCTACTGAATATCACATATTTTTGCCTTTCTTTAAGATCTTGCCATTTCTCCATGAGATTGTCCATTTGAAAAATAGACATTTTCAGCTTTATCCAAATTTACAGAATTTTGCATATGCGATATATTATATTCTTAATATTTTTGTTCTTCAGTATTTATTGTAAAAAACAACCCTCCATCCCTCAACAAATTCTAGCAAGTCTAAAATTGCACTCAAACTCTTAATTTATGACTAGTACCCTGGGTATGAAGGTTTTCTCTGGCAGAGATGTTGTCCAAAATACAGAGATTTTTATCCCTCATGTTGTTCAGTAGGTAAAAACATTTAAAGGCAAAGAGAATTACCCTAACGTCCCCTGTAAAATGACAGACCACTGTTGTAGAGTACTGTTGGTGCTGTGAAGCAGCACTTGTAGGCACAAGATGCCCTGATGTCACAACTGTAACTGCAGGCAAACAATTCAGAACAGGCTAGAAATAGCAGGCTTTCTCGTGACAGCCATCCACATAATGTGGATGCAATGCCTGGCATTGTTAGCATCCTTTCTCTTTTGGACTACAAATAGAAGCGAATTGTATATTTATTTTCCTGCCAAATTTGAAAGATCAGAACGAGGAAAATGCAGCATTGGAGTGGAAGTGAAGAGAATGTTGCAGGTTTTGCATATTTCTAACCTAGCATAAACAGGTTGCCTGAAAATTCCATTTATTTCAAGAAATCTATTTAAATTAAAGCAGGAAGATTTGAAACACACCATTCTTAAAATGTGTGTCCCTATTCTTCTCTGACTGTTTTTTGTTAAGCAAATAGAGAGATATGGAGCAGGCCATGAAAAGAGTATATATACATATATATACATATATGCAGATGCATGCACAAACGAGATTTTGAGTGAATATAGACATAAGAGCTTTTCACAAGGTAGTACATTCAGGACTTAAGATTATCACAAGTTAAAGTATCTTAGTACTGTAAAAAAGAAGAGCATGTAATCTCAGTAAAAATATCTGTTTTAATTACACCACCAGCAATTTGAAATAGAAAATTAGCATTTTTAGAGCTAAAGATGAGAGGTGCTAAAAACAGACAGTGCCATATCATGCAAATTTTCCTCATTGGTTAGCATTGTTTCTGTGGTTATGGGAGTCAAACTTTTCTTCTCCTTTTAAAATCATAGAAAACTATCAGTTCCAAGTTAGTAATTTTCAAGGGGTCCACTATCCTATTACTGAAAAAGAAATGCAACAGTTTATTAGATACTTCAGAGAACATGTAGCTCTGCAATGAAACCCTGCATGATACAACTCAGTTAGTACCTGGGAGTTTAAAGTGCAGTTAAAGTAAGTAGCTCTTTCCCAGAAAGGAAGAAGTTTAACCCCCACAGATTTATCACATCTTTTGTCCCTGTGCAGTCCATGGGAAACAAAAGTCTCTATTTTGAAGAAAAGATGAAGAATGTGTCTGTATGAAGCTGAATGTACCAGTTACCATGAGGGGGGCAAAGACTACCAGCCAAGCCATGAAGTCAGTCCTGGTTAATGTGCTTTCGCAGGAAGACCTTTACACAAACACAAGCTGCTAGAACAAGGAGGACTCTACTGTATGAAATGTGAGGTTGTGATTTCATATTTCCTATGAAATTTCATATATGTGTGTTTCCACCACAAACATAATTTGACATGACATTAATTGAAGATACATTCTAAAGACTGCAACTCTCAGTGGGTCTTAGTTTAATGCTATGTATGTGAGAAGCATTTTTTTAAAATTAATCCTGACACTCTAAGAGACAGATTTTCCCTGGCATAGGCTGGGGAATAAAATACATACCAAGGACTTGGTTTGTTCAAATTTAGTTATTTAACTGAATTACCTCAGCTAAGAGCTTCCAAATACATCCAAAGTCAACAGAACTCAGGGAGTATATTTTGGTCCTTTTAAAGCCTGAATTGACTTCTGGAGACGCCTCTGTCTCACAAAACACACTCACTCTTTCCTTGACTATACAGAAAACTTGGGCACTGAGTTCCTAAACTTGGGCAGAATTAAACTGTGCCCAGGTATCTCTGACCTCTATGTGACATGGAAGAATACAGCACTAAGGGAGAGTATTGCTGTACAAAGAATAGTAGAACAAACATATCACAGTCCCTATAAGGCATCTAAGAACTATCCAGCTTATACGTTACCCAGCTCACTGGGGAGGTAGCAAAATTACCCCTCTGTTCTTTTGTGAAAGATGTTTCATACAGCTCTACCATGAGTCCTTTTTTCCTTACACAGCTATTTTCATTAAACACAGATCATTGTACTGCTGGGATGATAGAAAAAAAAAAAAAATTAAAAAAAAAATCAATTGACCATCAAACGCTCTATAATGACAATTTTTCTTTCCAGCATTAATAGGCTTTATATAAATGACAAAATGCAGCTATTGTCCAGGCCACTTAATTACTTTCACCACAGCGCATATCCCTGAGAACTTTGCATTACAGGTGCCAAGATAGCCTTGCCTTTTCAAGTAGGAAGGGGAAAACCCTAACAGAATAAGATGAAGACAACTGTATATATTTCAAAATACACATTTGATGTTGCATCTTCAGACCAACTGTCTCAGTTTTCCCAGATCACATCTTTGGGGCAAGCACACAGGACATTCAGAGAAATATGACTTCACAGGGTCCTTGGCCTACTTCAAATTTTAAAACTGAGACAACTTGACCCAAATTATACAGTAAACAAATGTCTAAAACACACATTGTAAGGGAATAAATATTTGTTCCTATAAAGTGTTCCAAATGGAATTCCATATTACAACTTTATTAAGTCAGTTCCTTCACTCAGTGCAGCTCTACAAATTTGCTGAATTGATAACCTTTTCTTTCTGCAGTACATAGTCTGAAGAGACATAAAAACAAAGCACTAAACTATGTTCCCAAATCCTACTGAAAATGAAAGAAGCTACTCTGAAACACCAGGAAGCAATATTTGGTTCTAGTGGTTTTGTTTTGAGTAGTTCCTACCAGGAAGATATTTTGAAAGATTCATTAGATACATTGACTTCAGTCATATGCTATTTTCACTGGCTTAAAATAAAAATGAAGGCAGAAGCAGGCTATTTCCTGGTTCAGAATGCAGCTGTTCTCCTCCTGACAGCATAACTAATTCATTTAATACTATTCAAAGCATTCTAAGCCAACATACTCCAGCAACTTCCAGTTGTCCATTATTTTATTTTTTTTTAGTTTTCCCTCATAATCAGACTTGATTGAGAGAAAATGGGAGGAAAAAATACATACATTATGCATGTGTAGTGTATAGCGTCTGATCTATGATATCTCCCTACATTCACACAGAATCTTTTTCTCCCGGCTATGCCTCTCTTGAGTTTTTCTTTCTCTTTCTGCTTACAAAGATATGTTTTATAGTAATGATCCAACATTATATGGTACTGAAATGATGTAAGCCATATCAGCAGGGCAGGAAATATCAATATCATGATAGCAAAGTTTAATGCTTTGAAAGCTGAATCCAAATTTCAGAAAGAATATATAAAAGACATCTTAAAAAAAAATCTCAGACAATTTTTTACAAAACTGCCTTGTGTGTACAACAAATAAACATCAGCTTTATGGTTTATGATTTAATTTCTTTCTCCTGTTTATCCTTTTTTTTCAGCCTAAGAAAGGGATCACAGATCCATTTCAGTAAGCTGTTTACTAAGAGAGTCAAAGAAGACCACGTATATTAAAATACTGGGTAACACCTGTTGACCATAGTCACAAAACTGTTTCCTTTACTTTCCAACTCTTAAGAAAACATGAAGGAACCAAACACCCCTTTTTGTTTATTTATTGTTGATTAGCATGATCATTAACTAAGCACCACATTTTTAAGGGATTGTGGCTGTTTTAATAATTTAATTGTGGCATTAGTGTCCCCAGGCCCTAAACAGAGCATAATTACCTAAAACTTTGGGGAGCAGAGTCACTGATTGAAGATGGAAAGGTTTCTTAGTCATCCCAGCGAAATCTCTACCATCTCAATAAAGGCAACTTAACGCAACTGGTCAAGGGAGCAAGGCCAGAACACACAGGTACATAAGCTTCATTTTTGCCCTCCCAAAGTCATTTAGCCATGGAAGTTGTAACCCATTGAACAGGACTAGGTGGGAGCCAAGACAAGCCAGACTTACATGGAGCACAGCTGAGCAGTAACCAACACCCTGGGACGCTTGTACAGAACGAGTTGCTTGGGCCCAATTCTCATCAACAGCTCAGCACAGCACAGGGAGCAGTTCAATATAACTTGAAGGCATTGAGGTTACCAGGTATAAGTGAGTAACTAATGCCATCTGTGGCTATTTAATTGCAGGTGAGGATTCACTGGAGGAAAGAGCTCAGCATGATTCTCCCATCAAGCACTCAAGACTGCAAGTGAGGGCAAACGACTGCTGCTGGTTTTAAACAGGTTTTTACAGGGAAACTATTGAGGAAAATGATGTTTTCCTGCTATACTCGTTACTGTAAAATCCATTCCAGATAAAAATAGCTAGTTAAAGTAGCGTTTCACTCCCAGGAGTTTGAGTAGGTTGAGGAGGTGGAAAAGGGCAGGGGTGAGGAACAGCTGTGAATACTTCCTTTTAATTTTTGCCTTTAAAGAAAAATTTATGCATGTCCCATTACATCAGGTATAATCTGCACTTCTCTGCTCTGTATCCTATTGCAAATCTTCTTTCTTGGGGTAGATTAGCTAGCAGCAAATAACTCAGAAAAATGTTCTCTCTTTATTTTGTGAAGTAACCTATTCACTATAGATCTTGTGGTAGCAGGGGTGACATTTAAATCTATGCAACTTGCATCTACAGAGCCACAGGGGGACTGTCCTCCCTCCCATCCCCAGAGGTAGCACACAACTACCGAAGTAAAAATCCACAGAGGAATATTACACTTCAGCTGGCAAACTTCTCTTCAAATACCTGTCCTCCTTTTTTGCCCTTCTGCACATGCCAGGTATGTTTTCATAATTTCTACAAATCACACGTGATTATAGTTTTTATACCACCTCATAAAAACCAGCTTCCATTTCTCCCATATTCAATAGTTTTCCAAAATACAAAAGTTGAACTTACTCAGAACTGATATGCAAGACATTTAACCATTACTACTGATTAGTCATATTTTCATAACTGGCACAAATTAGAAAAATAGTTAATGCATATAATAAAAAATCTCAGCACTGCTTTGCCAGCCCTCATTTCTTTTCTTTCCCATTTTAACATTTAAAAGACTCATTGGAGACTCAGAAAATATTGAGGAAAAACATGAGAATAGTAAAATATGATAAATTATTACATATATATAATAATCTTATGTGTTACATTTAAAGAGATAATATGTAATCAAAATGTACAGAGAGACAAAGATCATAAGTATTCATTGTAGGTCTCCAACACCTTGAGAAGTTCCTGAAAAATTCTAACTCCCATCCATGTTCTTAGAAATTGTACCCAACAGTATCTTTGGAGTGGCAGTAACAACAACAGACTTTCTTCTAATGATCTCACAGTACTGAATTTAATTATGGTTTACATAACACTCATACCATTGCCTAAGACTGCAAAGGATGTTGTCTCCATGTTACAAAAGTGTAAACTTCAGCACAGAGAGCTTAGGAGAGACAAAATAAAAAAAAAATGGAAATTTAATGAGAGAAACAACAAATGTTTATGCTCTGTGCCAATGCCAACCTTCTGCTTTGTGGAAGGTGATCCTATTTTTATAGGTTTCAGGAATATCACTCTTGGAAAGAGCCACATAAATGAGTGGGAAACTGAACCACTGGAGAAACAAATTAATTACCTAGAAAGAATTCTCAAATGTACAAACTAAGCAAACTGAAAAACAGACAAACTTTCTCTAATCCTCTGTGTATAGATGTTACTTCCCCAAACAGATGATGAAAATATTCCAAGCAAGACACAACTACTTAGTTGAGAATGCCCATGAAAACAAACTGTTGTTTGGAATAAAGAGAGGTAAAGGTTGATCCTTTGTACCTGTCAATGTCTCTCACCACATCTTTGATACACCAGGTATTCATTACATATATTCTAAATGAAAGATTAGGTCAACAGCCTGGAAAAGTGTCCTTGGTGTCAGTTCACAGTACTGAGAGCAATGCACAGAAACACACTTTAAATGCATTTTCCCAGACATTTGAAAACAACTAAATTGGATGGTATGAATTGGATGTAGAAAAAATGCAACATATCTGAATATCTGGCAAATCTAGCTAGGCAAGGGATTAGGGAAGCAGGACACTGGTGATCTGTTTGTAATTCCATCTCCATGTAGAAACTGCATGTTCTTTCTGCCAAACTTTGCAATAGGAGATACTGCTTTCCACTTAGTTCCTTATCTTCTTCAGCTGGAATGGTCTTTGAGGTGCCTGCACTGCAACATCCTACTGACTCCAGCAACTTTAGATTGTTATCCTGGATTCTATTAGCTGGTCACAGATCAACAGATAGCTCCTCACAGACAGCAGTGGAGTTACCAGCATGAGAAAGAGAAAGGTTTCCTGGGTACACCTGCAGCCACCTGCCTGAAATGGTCAGCGCTAAAATACTGAACGGGAAAGAGATAGAAGGACACTACAGGACGAGGCAGAACAGGACAGGATAGGATGGAACACGACAGATGGGACTGCCAGGCATACCTTGGACAGCTCCTCAGCATCACTTCAACCGGCGAGCACAGGGCGGTGCCACACGGGCAGCGACGACCTTGGTACGGGTGATATTTAGAGGGGTATGGTAAGCACAGGGCACAGACACAAGTAAAGAGAAGGGTGTCAACATTGCTCCTCCCTTCAGGGCTTAGTCACCTGGTGTCTGCTTTCTGTCTCAAATAACTACTGCCCGAAGCAAAGCTGGCTGGCTGGCAGTATGCAGGAGACAGCGTGACAGGGAAGAGCGAAGAACTGGAGCGCTGGGGAAAAATGTGCAGGGAGGCTGGAAGCAGACATGATGAAGGTAAACCAAAGAGGGTGAAGAGATTAAAATGGAAGACTGGAAGAGCTGGATGGCAGAAAAGGATAAGGAAGGGAGGATGAGGAGAAGGCAGGAAAAGTAAGAAACTATGTAGGAAAGAGTGAACAAAATATTAAGATAAAAGAAGAGAAAGAAAAGGTGTGTAGAAAATTGAGTGACAGAACTGGAATAATGAAATGGCAAGGAAAATGGGGTAAATATGCAAAAGAGACATGAACAAGAGATGCACAAGCTTCTGGAGAACACAAAATAGAATGAGAACATACAAAAATGTGTAGCAAGAACACAGAGAAATGTGGAACCCATATTATGGGTAGTGATACCTGCTTCTGGAACATCACATCAAATCTCCAAACACTACATCTATAGCCCAAGACAAATCAGTATTTACTGTTTCATCCAGTAATCCATTAACAGATGAATGGGTACACTTTAACTACTGGAAAAGTGTTAATACTTTCCATCCCCTTAACAGTGATCATAATCTGGACATCACAGTGATATAAAATGTAGCATTTTAACCTGTTTAATTAGGATGATAGGGGCATTCATTGCTTTAAACTTTGCTTTTGCACCGTAAATAAGCTGGTTGATGATAGCTAGGAGTCATAAACAATTTTCATCTGGTATCCAAGATGGTGATATGGTTCATCTGCATATTCATGAAGTGGCAGACACATAAACAAGAAAGTTTGGCTGATTCCTTGCCCTACTTCTTCCACTATAGTGAAATTCATAACATTAAGATCTTCTAACAGCAAGTCAGATTATCAGAACTTAATTTCAATGAGAATGAAAGGAAATAATCCCCACTCTTATTTAATTATTAACCAAGTATAGAATTTTACATTAAATTGGTAAACTCTTCTGTTGCCAAAGCAGTGTATTAGATACAGAAAAAATAGTCAAAATAAATTATTGCCATTAGAGAGACAGATGAGCCCATTCAAAGAACAGTAAAATTAAGTATTAAGCAGTTACAAAAATAATACTGCCTTCATCTATTTTCCTTGGGTTTAGACATGTAATTTGTCACTGGTCACAGTTCCCTATTTATCATTAGAATTTGTATCCAGAAAGCATTCTACCAGAGCAGGAAGGCAAATAACAGTAATGAAAAACACATGAAAATTACACTCTACCAAATAAGTACTTACATTGATGTTCTGATATCAAAGTCATTTAAACTCCAAAAACTAAATCCTTCAATCAATGTAAATAAGGTCCTGGGAAAGATTAATAAAACTACGCTATTTTATATTTGAATTAATTTGGAATTAATAAATTTTGTTTAAGTTTTGCTTCTTTGAAAATCCAACAGTTTGCTTTTTATTTTGAGTTAGATTAAAGATATAAATAAATATATTTCAGTGCAATTCAGGTGTACTGCTAAAAACTGGGCAGGGTGACACCCCTTTGTCCACAGCACGAAAAGAGTTTTTAAACAATTTCTGATCTCTAATTAAGATGCATATCAATTTGAAATCCTCGTACATAAAATGCTGTGGGTCTTTTAGAGTAATATTTCAAAGGAGGAATGCCTTGCTTTTCATGGATTTACAAGTGTTTGGATGACGATAGTTTTTAGCTCAACTCAGTTTTTACCAAAGCAGATCACTAAGGGTTCCCTTAACCTAGAGTGAGTGATCTGTTGGCTCAGGCAGTGCACAGCTCCTTGCTCCACAGTTCACTGACAGCTGTTTGTCCATGAATGCCATTTACTCCCATAGGGCTCAAAAGCAGCTTCTCACCTTTTGTAGATCTCATGGATCTCACCACCTAACTCATAAAGCCTCTCCTCAGGTTGGAACTGCCTGGGAATGGCAGCTGAATTTTGCTGAATTTGGGCTACACAGCATCTCCCCTCTCTACATGTACAAAATCAACTATAAAGACTAAGTCGCCACTAGTTATGAGCAAGACCTTAGTGCCTCATTTGGGGATTTCTTACACTGATTTTTTTGGCACAGAAGCCATGAAGATGTTAGATCTCCCTTTGTCTCTAGGCTGATGGATACACTGCAGACATCCAAAGCCAGCAGAACTCTCCACCAGCCAGTCTCCAAGGCAGAGGCCTGCAGAAGCTATGGTTACTAGGTGTTCTGGATGCTTCCACAGGGCGTTGCTGCAGGCAACAAAAGTGAGGTACACTTGAGCTGCTTTGGTTTATTTTAGGTAACACTTTGAGCTGTAATTTCCTAAGATTTTATATGTAGTCTTTTTCTGTATAGAATGTGTCAAAGTCAGGAACAACCACTCTGGGAAGGCCAGGTGCTAAATGGAAGAACATGAAGCTAAAAGCATTCATTAAGTCATCAGATATGTTTAATTCCCTGGTTTTCAACATTTCTTTTTATCCTACCACTTGTGCTTACTGGAGCAGCTACACAAAACAAGAACTTACTGCCACACTATGCTGTGAACTGCAGGCATACACACAGTCTGCACTGCTGATTGCACTATTGCAAAATCATCTTATATCTTCCACATATTCTGAAAACATAACAAGCTGTAGCAGGACAGTTATCTGGGGACTGAATCTGGGACCATCGGCAATAACTGCCTACTCCCAAATGCTATCTGGGAAATCTGCAGATTTTTGTAGGTATGTACGAAAAGACAGACTGAATTTAGATGCAAAAATGACAATTTGAAAATTATATATATTAAAATGCATGTGGTCCCATGCAAGTGTAAAAATATCTATTTACTTAAATGAATTATTTATTAGTAATTGATTAAAAAAAAGACAAGTTATTCCTGTCTCAAGAATGAGTACAATCACAGAAAATTACACCCATTTAACTCTCAAGCACTCATTGTACAGGCACATCTGTGAGCAGAATATGGCCTACATCACTCAAGTCACAAAAAAAGCATCTCCATTTTTTCTGCAAGTTATGCCTAAAAGTTACAAACCTTAAAACTCACTGGAGAGCCATAATGGCTTGAATGTGTTTAAGTTATTCCAGTCTGGGGGGAAGAAGAACTGCACCAAGAGAATCACCACCTTACATGATGGATATCTTCTCATTGTTATCGATGACATTACACCTCTGTTCAGGCTTTGCACTCTGAACTTCAGCAACATACCTCTGGCAGATGAAAGTCCAGAGGTTTCTACAAAAAATTAACTTGTCACAAGAAACAAACTATTTGGTAGAGCAAAAAAGATGACATTTAACTCGCTGCGTTGGCCTTTATTCATTGGTAATGTATAGAAATGAGTGCATCCAGTTAACTGTGCATATAACTACTGCCCTTGAGACTACACCTGCTGTGCATGGGCAGCATTGCTGATTGATCTTCTTGTGTGCGGTAAATCCACATTCCCGGGAAGCACTGCGGCTACTGAATGTGTGCAAACAGATGGCAGATTCCACCACGTGACAAGAGAAGGATTGTAAATTTGCAACTTTTCATGTCATTGGAAAAAGATTGAGCACTGTAGCTTTAAATATTTGGAAATCTAAAGATCCATTTCTGCCACTGTCATTTTATGCTATGTGCTAGAAAATATCCAGAGCATCCCAGTAAGCTGAAGAAGCACGCCCATTTGGCACACCTCTGCTATGCAGGAACTATTGCTAGAGGTAAGTTCTTAACATCCAGTGCTAAATTCTCAGTTATTTGCAGTACATTTACACCTTTCTGCATATTCAGGAACAATTAACTATTCCCCTTCTATGGTGAACACCTGTTGACTGTTCGCATCTACATTCCCACTGTTAACAAACTTTTCTACACTTATTTCAGCAATAGTTGATTTTAGCAGCTTTCTAAGCATGATCACAAAGGGGCTGAAAGGCACTGGACAGCTCTTCAGTCACATGTCACAGAACCAAGGTACAAAATTATTATGTAGCCTCTTATATTTTTGCCAGAGTGTTTATTTTATAAAGAACACTGTATCTGTGAATATCCAACTAGTTTTTTATAATCCAGGTATTTCTACTCAACTTCTTCATAGATCAGGTTTTTCCACTCTTAGTCTAATGAAATGATAGACTGATTCTAGTACTGTGCTATTTCTGCACACCATTTACTGATAATGAGTTTTTCTGCTACTTGATGGGGTTGATTTTTTTCAAGGAAAATGTTATACAAACAATAAAATAGATATTTCATGGGTTCCCCCTTTCTGTTAGTTGTCATAGAGTTCTCTGGTGCTAGAAAGTATAAATACTTAATCCTGATATATATTGAGTACTACTGTGGACTTGCAGTCATTTTTAGCTGACGTGACTTCATTCGATTGTCCAATTGGCTTGAGACCTCATAAATACAACCCCCCCCATATTTATCTGCATATGTACATATAAGATATGTTCTTATGCCTTGGTTTTAATAACTGACAGTGAAAAATAATATTTAATGATGGGGAACAGAAGTTTTCTTCAGCTGTGAGGCCACCTAATTTGTCCTTGACAAGGAACAGCACTATGATTATAGACTTCCAAAATAATTGATGTGCTCATATGAAAGTTAATATTGGACTTCAATACTGTAAAAATAAAATATTTTTTTTGTCACTTTGTGAATTTGTATCATCTAAGAACACTCTGAATATACACATTTTAGTATTTTAGATATTTTTCCTGCCTATGAGTAAGTATCTTCTGTTTTTGCAATTCACTTGCTAAATTTCCTTCTCAAAGTCATACATGCAGTTTGCCTTTTTCTCGCAGAATTTGAAACACGCACTTTTCATTAAAATTCTGTATTTTGAGAAGGAGGTTATTTTTAGTTGGAAAACCATGACATCCGAGTCTTGGATATGCCAAAACTATGTTCAGAAGCAAATATGTGCAGCGGTTAGAAAGGAATGGATTAATAAATATCAACAGGCTATTGAAGTCCTGAAAATGTCAGACAAGTATACCAGCCTTTTTCTCCCATGCTATTTCATGCAGACTGCAGGGCAAACAGGACCTCTGCTGGGACTTCAGCTCTTCATTTAGACAAATGGGCTTTACTGTTAATTGCATGACTGCAGTTTCTCATTCAACCTCTGTCTGAGCTCATGCACCAAATGGCTGATATTTAATTAACTGGTGATAACTTGCCTAGATTCAAGCAAAATATCCGTGACAGGTCTTCGCATAATAATCCAGATTTGTGCTTTATTATTATCTGTATGAAATTGCTTTAAGGAGCCATTGATATTCCAGAAATAGTCTGAGATTCTCACAGTCTGACATTTTCATGCCTTCATGCCTGTAACTAAGATTTAAATAGAGATGTATGCAGGTAGCCAAGAATCTACCATTATCATCATCAACATAAAAGCAGACTGGGCATAATGAACATTGTGGCTCACTGAGCACATAGCGAACATGGGCTCTTTTTCTTGCATTGCACACCAGCCAGCCACCAGGCAGCTCCACTAAAAAGCCACATAACCACCCCGTCTGTTAATAAATCTGACTTTAGGGGAAGTAGCTCATAGAAACCACAGTCCAGCATTACACTTCTGTAGCCACATAGCTGGCAACCCAAAACTCGCTTAAGGTCAGAAATCACAGGCCTGCAAAATACTATGTAGATGTGTTCATAAACAGTTTTTAAAGCCACAGATTCGGAAGAATGATCCTGGCATGACTCATGCAAAACATGCAAAATTCATTACCCAAACTAAACACTACAGTGTAAAAGGCAGCAGGAAAGCCAGGGATCATTCAGAGTCATCTGCTACTCTAAAGCCGTGACCTATATCTGGCAGCCAAAGGAAAGACATTAGAAGACAGAGCTTTACAGCAACAGGAGATTATTAGGCATAGTGGAGAAACAATTGCTTCTTGCAATTACAACTTCAAAGCAGAATTTAACTCTCCCATCTGCACTGTGGATCTTTTCTGCATGTTTGAGCTTATTCCGCTATGAATCTCCCAATGCTGTCACATGCCATCTATCCACGAGTACTATGTGCTGCTCACATGGCATCTACAGATGGGTCAAAGAAGAAAATTTTGCCCCAACATGAAAAAGCAGCAGAAAAAAAAATCTTGCACTTGAAGGAAGCTAACGCAAATGTTAATAATTAAAGGGATGCCCTTGATATCATTCAGCTATCCAGTTTTGCTACATCCTACAATTTTTCCCTTTTATAACATCTACGAGGTTCATACATAAGGTACCTTATTAGGATTCTAGAAAAGATGCTGCCGTGTTGTCTCATATAGGCTTTGTCCTGGGAGCCACAATTTTCTTTTCTCCAAATAAATATACTAAAGTAGTTGCACCAAAGATTAGAAAGCCTGTTCATTAAATACTTGTAAAAACGTATCTGTTTTATGACCACAACAATCTTTTAAATGGATGATTGTAAAACAAACAATGTCCCCTCATCTTCTCAGGGCAGATTTACCTACTGAATAACAAGTGAATTCAATACACACAGGAAATTCCCCCAACCAGACATTTTCCTGAGAGACTAGGAGGGAAGAAAGAAGAGTATATATACAAACACACACTGCTGCATTTCTGAATTCTGATATGGCAAGCAAAGCAGAACAAAAAACATCTGTCAGTTCCACACAGCAAAGCCCAGCTCCCATATGCCACTCTTTCTCCAGAGAGGATTACTCTTTTAATATGCTGAGTTCACATCATCTATTCCACAATCAGTGGGCAAACCAAAACCAAAAAATCCATCTATATAATATGAGTTAACCCTGATCCATGCACACATTCCCAGAGGAGGCCTTCCTGCAGGGAAATTGTATGGTGACCAGGGGAAAGCAGGTTTTCTTGGGCTACCAAGCAACAGTAACTGCAACTGCAGCTGCTGCAGCGGCCTCTGGCCAAACTTCTGCTTGCTACAACCCACCTCCCCAGCCACTCTCTGACCAGGGCATCTGCACAGCCCTGCACTCAGCAGCTCTCTCTAAATCTTTGCTGGTTTATTTCATACTGCTTTGCAAATGCGTTTATTCAGTGATACAGCACTGGTCCCTGCTTATGCAGTATGCTTTCTGTTCCCATGGAAGCAGTGAAACCACAGTCACTGCCCGTCTCCAGCACTTATCAAAGGCTGGGAATAAAGGCAGGCTTTGTTGCAGAGGGAAGAGAGCACCTGGATAAAGAGGTGATGACCTGCAGTCACATTTTATGCAGTGCAACTTTGCCAACACAGCAGACTTTGCCGGAAAATAATTTCAAATCATGTTTCTAATAACTGTGGCAGCTGCTGTCTGCCTGGCAAGTACAAAGAAAGGTGCTTTCTTCACCTAAAGAAGCTTCACCAGCAGTACTTCTTTAAGGGGGTAAGGTCTTGGGTCAAATTGAGCTATTAAAATTCAGCTTGGAATCACTAGGGACACCCACTGATGGCCAAGTTTTCTTTTTTTTTTTTTTTTGATGGAATAATAAATTGCTCTTAAAAACTTATTCCAGATGAGTCAGAAAAGGCCTGTCTTCTACATCTATGAATTTCATCTTTTAGTTCCCCAACTTCTTTAAATGTTTCCATGGACTTGATTGGTTTTGCTGAAGTTGATTGGTTTTCCTGAAGCAAAGCACAAACAAAAAATGTTCTGCTTTATGTTCACATGTTGCCATGTTACATAGATTGCTTGAAGGTGCGTAAAAAAGCTGTCAGCGTTAGTGCAGATCCTGTACATATGACTATGCTCCACACAGATGCATTCATAAGTCATGCATCACCACACTTTCTTGTAAGACTATCTTGATTGAAATGGACAGGTGTTTTCTGAATTAGTTACTGCCAACGCATTTTCCTTTAGGAGATGGTATGGATGAGCCACTCATTGTGGTGGGCTGACTCTAGATGGACACCAGATTCTACCAAAGCCACTCTATCACTTCCCTCCTCAGCTGGAGAGGGGACAGTTGAGTCTCAAAAAAGAACATAAGTGAAATGTACCCTAGCTATGTCCATACTTGCCCATCACCTTTAAACTAGTGTGAGACAAACATGCCACACTCTGAGACTGAGGCACTGATTATCCTTTTCCTCCTCTGTTTGACTAGATGAAGGGCAGAAGTTCTTGACAAGGTCTGTCACTGACAAAAAAGTGACTGCTTCATTTCAGCTGACTCATAAATAACCCCTCTTCTAACTCCCTCTATCAGTATACTCACAAAGTAGTGAGAAAAAATCCCAGAGAATCAGCACAGTTCTTCCGGCCCTTACAGCAGTCACACAGCTTGCATTGCATCCTTCCCACCAGACCCTTCTTTATAATGAGAATTTGTAGAGCAGAGGCTGGATACTACCTTATGTTTCACTGTACCTAACTATCACAGATGCACTCTTAATTGGCCTTTAGGCAGTACAGTGACAAAACTTACTCACCAATAGGAGTTTTTCCAGTTTCTAAAGTTACATTACAATGTGAATTTCTCAGTTTGTTTTACCAAAGCAGCACCCTAATTCCCCTGCTCTCGCAGAATGAAGCAATCGTGTGTGAAACGATTAGTGTGTGCTGATGATTTTTCAAGCCAGATTCATGATTTCACAATAATCAAGGTTCATAAGGTAAACGCAACCCTAAGTGGAAATCACTCATTAAGACTCTCCCTAATAATAGTTACATATTTGGCAACAGCAAAATCTTGCCACAGCTCCTCAAGACTTGGTGTTATACTTGGAATAACTCACCAGCAAAGTTAACAAAAAGGGACTTCCATAACTTAAAGGCTGGACCACTGATGGGTATGAACCACTACCAGACATCCCCACACCAGAGTAACTTCCTGGAATTTAGTGCTGATAGACAGGCACAGACCTCCTCTGCTCACAGCTCCTCTGCTCCCAGCAACCATTCTAGCCACCTCCACTACCTGAAATCCCCCACCTTGCCTTTCACAAAGTTACCAACAAGTGCCCTGATTCCTAAGCCAGCAGAAACCCTGGAAATCTTTCCTAGCAGGGTTATGACAAGAATATGTGTTGGTATGGCAACACGTGTTGCAGCTCTGAAAAGTCTTTTTCAGTGATTTGGAGTCAGACTACAGATTTGCCTTCCACACCTGCCTGCAGGCAGGGAGTACGTTTTTGATTTTACCCTCTCATGAAATGTCTTTGCTTGTCTGCTCAGTGCAGAGCATGGATTGGCATATCCGCTCCGGATAAATGAAAAGAGAACAGCTAGAAAAGAAAAGCAGCTGATAACAATTTTCATCTCCATTGCCATAGCACCCAAAATACTAGCAACCATCTGAACAAGAACAGTAGAACAAGAACAGCAGGTTATTTCCCCCAAAAGAGGAGGCACAGGAAATAAACGACTGCTTGAGTCACACTTCTCTCCTTGAAAATTAAAGCTAAACACCACAATGCAAGAAGAAACAGGCACAAGACTTTTGCAGACATTATTAATGTGCTACAAAGAATGAAAATGCTATCTTGCACAGAGAACTCCTGCAGGCTTTATCCAGGGTACCTCTCACTGACATCAACAGGAGCTTGCCTGAGAAGACGCTGCAAACTTTGATCCATAAATAGGATCTCCACACATTTCACCATGGAAACAATTGTTCAGGTTAATTCTGCTCTCTTCAAGACTGTAGCGGGAATTGCACCAGATACTTCACAGATCAGAGAAATCACGTGCCGCAGTATTGCACATGGGGTTGAAGAGCTCAGTTTGGCTCAGTCCCAGTCACACCACACCCCCTGACTGGCGCTGAGGCTGGGGTGAACTGCCATTAGCACCTTGATCTCAAAAAGAGTACACCTGCAAGAAAACATCGGTCGTACAGGAATGCGATTCCCAGAGCCATTCTACTACTCCGTTTCAGAAAAAATATTTCCCAGAAACAAGATAAATGCCGCGGGCGCCCCACGGAGCATCCCGAGCATCCTCACGCCCGCAGGGATCCTGCCCAGGTCTCGCACTCCCGTAGGTCTACACGCGCAAATCGCTTGCCGCAGCCAAAGCCTCGCGGCCGGGGCTCCCCCGCACCCCCGGCGCGAAGGAGTTAAGGCTGCCGGGACCCCCGCCCGCCGCCGAGCAGGCTCCTGACGTCAGCCCCGCGCTGGGCGCAGCGCTCGGCGCGGCGGCGGCGGGCGGAGGAGAGCCCCGGCGGGCGGGCGGCTGCGAGCGGCCGGGGCAGCGCTTGGCCGCGGGGCCGCCGCCCGCAGCCCCGCCAGCATGTCCGCGAAGGAGCGGCCGAAGGGCAAAGTGACCAAGGACAGCGTCACCCTCCTGCCCTGCTTCTACTTCGTGGAGGTGAGTGGGCGCCGCGCCGGGCGGGCTGGGCTGTCCGCGGGCAGGAGCGCGGGGCCGTTCCGCCGGGAGGGGACAGGGATCGCCTCCGTGCTCGGTCCGCACCGGCCGATGCAAAACCCTTACGTGATGCTTTGCCTCGCCGAAATCAGCATCGAAGCCCCCTGTGAGGAGCAGTAATAAATTAACCTCTTCTTTGCGGTCTTTTGAATCGGCAATTATTTCTAAGAATTGCTCAGAAAATGAGAGGCTTGATCAACTAAAGTGAGCTATGTGCACAGGAACCTCTCGGGAGGAAGACATGTTTCAAGGAGAGCTGGCTTCCAGGCAAACACCGTTCACATTGCTGTGATAGAATAAAAATCATGTTCATAAGGGAATGCTTAGAAAAATAGAAATGTACTCATAATTATAATCACTGGTATGTTTTTGCTGGTCCCTGGATGCTTCCTCTATCAGAGCTAAAAATGTCTGTTTTGAAAGCAGAATGAGGTTCTCAGCACATCTTAAAGAGCAAAACCTGCTATGGCTGCTCAGCTGGTCGCAGGTGGAGTTGCAGAGACACTGGCTGCTTGGTGTGTTACTTGGAGGCATTTAGCATCCCTGGAAAGTACAGTCACGTAGGTGCTTCTCTAAAATCATAAGTAATGTATGACATTACTTTAAGTATGTAGACAGAGGTTAAGCCTAAGGACTTGTCTAATGATACAGCAGTAAGAGAAAGGTAAAAATGTTCTATGGGTTGAGCAAAGTGTTTCAGGTAACCCCACTCACAGGGAAGAGCTTGAGGCACTTTGAGGAACCAAATGACTACCTGAGAGAGACTGTGAAACAACATGAAGAACATAATGGTAAAATATGGTGTAATTTAACTACAACTGGCACTCAAAAGCATAAAAATAAATTCAATACTTAATGTGTAAAATATTAAAATATAAACATTGGGTGAAATATAAAACAAAAATTTTTTTCTCTTAGGTGCACTTGAAGGGCTTTGGAGGTTCTCTGGGAGGTAGAAGGGGTTGGACTGAGAAGGAGTTTTAGGTACTAGCAGAGTGTTTCTGCTCCCTAAGCACCTGGGCATGGTCAGCAGCTAACCCTAAGTAAGCTGCACCAACTGGAAAGCTTTGCAGAGGGTGGTTATATGGAAGCATCAGGCTCATCCTATCAATGGAATTAGGCCTGTTCAAGAAAAACCCTTTGATGGAAGTACTTGCTGTGATATATATCTTACATTAGCTTCACATAGGAGGCAGAGGTTAAGCTTGGAGAAGCCCATAAAATAGGTAGGGGCTTCTTTACTCTCTGTGCTGTCTTTGCTGCTTTGGGAATCCAAACAGGAAGGGAGTCTACTGTACCTCAGCTTGGGCATAACTCTAATGCAGGGGATGATACAGAGATCCTGAAAGACACAACAGAACCTATGCTGTTTGATGGCCTGTGCTTTGGCCTGCAGAAAGATGGGAAAAAATCCAGAGCAACAGCACAAAATATGTGCCTGCTGCTCTTAAGCGTTGCCTTATATAATATTGATTGCATACTTGTATTTCCCCTAGAAGCTCCCTGCAGCTGTTACAAGGAATAAGACAAAAGATTCTGTGAGCATTGAAGAACTTACACTGATTTCTGTGTATAATTCCCACATGAGGCAGGCGAGTTCTCTACACTGGTGTGGATTCTTAGGACCCGGAGCAAGTCATTTTCAGCTACATGTAAAAACAGGTGGAGATTTCTTCGACACCCAGGTGCTCTGAGAGAGAGTCAGAGTCCTCAGCTAATGGAATGGTCTCCTAATGAACTTTTAGGACTTCTATGTTACACAGTCACAGGAGCAAAGTCTAGAGATTGCAAAAACCCTTTCCTACCAAGAGCAAGTTCTAATTATTGAACTGCAGACTTGGGGCCCTTCTTGAACTGAGAAGTAAAAGGAACATCAAGAAAAAAACAATTGACTGCAATACGCTTGAGCCTAACATCAATTAGGAAACTTTTGGTGAGTTATCAGCTCTCTCCCATTACACAGCAGGAGGATTTGAAACCATCTCTCGCCTTTCAGTTGAGTACTCAAATCACTTGAGTGAAAGGGTAACAACAATCCATATGATATTTAGAAACATGTTGCTTGTGTTACTTGGGTGCACCCACTCTGTGCTTACACACACGCACGCTAACTCTAATCAGACTATTGTGAATGCCTTTCTAAAGATTTGTTGCACATCATATGCCAGCACTTCAGCACCATCAAGTAAAGGACACGATGACTTCGATTTATCTGTTGTGACTGGCTCAAAGAGAACCAAAGATTAAGTTGTACCCCATAAAGAGGGATTTAATCAAAGATAACTTAAGTGCAATGAGAAGTTTGCAAATTTAAGGGATAGAGGAGTTCACCCAGTGTGATTTACAGGTGTTAGTCTGTAACATGGATTTCCTTTATAAGCAGGAGGTAAGTTCCTGATGCAATCTAACAATGGCCAACTACTTAAAACCCAAAACTTAACCTTAAATAAGGCTTTCTGAATTTCAAGGCTTTTACTTTCATGAATGGCTGATAAGAAACAGGCTTTCAACCTCTCACCTCTGAATGCCGTGAATTCTTTTATGGTTTCTTTTCTTTTGGCACTCATTCACTTTTATTTTCCCTGTCCTGTTCACAGCAGACAGTCCCTTCCCACTCACTCTGAATTGCAACCAAAAAAAGCCATAGCCCATTAAGTTTGCACCTTCAAACAAGAAAATTAGGGTTTACTGACATTCACTCTCCATCAAGACCTACCTAGAAGGTCTAGGCCAAAGGAAAAGCAGATTGTTTAGAAAACACATTATAATGAAGTGCTGTTTTTTTCTCATGAATGCTATACAAGAAGATAGACTTGGAAAAAAGGATGTTGGGTTGAGGAGGAATTCCAAATTTCAAGTGGTAGGAAAGGGATGTGTTCATGTTATACAAATGAAATGTATTTCAAAGAGTGAAATAATATATGTAATAACCAGTATAATGCAGGCATGCAGAACTTCAGAAATAGCAGCAAACAAATGCAGTTCTGCAGGGCTTTCGGCTATTAAGATCCTTTAGAATGTGTTATGGATGAGACTAACTCCTGTAAACAAATGTGTTTAGTGGCAACAACTTCAAGAGTTGGATAAAATATGATTATGTAGAATATATGCAGGCCAACTGCCCTGGAGAAGAGGAGACTGACGGGAGACTCTCATTGCAGTCTACAGCTTCCTCACAAGGGGAGGTGGAGGGGCAGGCACTGATCTCTGCTCTGTAGAGACCAGTGACAGGATCCAAGGAAATGGCCTTATGGCCCCTGTCAGGGGAGGTTTTCGTTGGATATTAGGAAAAGGTTCTTCCCCCAGAGGGTGACTGGGCTCTGGACCAGGCTCCCCAGGAGGTGGTCACAGCACCAAACCTGACAGAGCTCAAGAAGCATTTGGGAAATGCTTTCAGGCACAGGATGTGACTCTTGGGGATGGTCCTGTGCAGAGCCGGGAGCTGGATGCTGATGATCCTTGTGAATCCCTTCCAACTCAGGACATATTCTGTGAACTGATGGATAATTCAAACTAGCAGGTTTTGTCAACATGATATGTAAAACATAGAACCAATATGCCCCTCTTAAGATCATTAGTTATTCTTCATTTATACAGGAAAAGCAAAAGGAGAGTCGGGCTAAAGCTTTGACAGACATAGAACTGTAAAGGAAAGAAAATGAAGAGACAGCTTCTGAAAAATGTGGATCATTTAGGTCATTCCCTAAAAACATCAGAGGCAAATAAGTATTATGAAGTAAATCTTAACACATTTTCAGTTGTATATTTGCAAGTTTCATGATTCATAAAATAAAATAACTTGATGATTTATCCTATGTCTCATAAGAATTCTTTAGAGGTTATTTTAAAAGACTGGTAATACTTCTGCTTAGCAGAACTTCTGATTAGCACACACTTAGAGCTGAATAATTTTAGATTGCCTTGTGCATACTTACCTGAAGGATGTGGTAATCAGCACTGCCAGGCAGTTAGGCTTGTTTTATTCCTAATTATGCTTATGGCATTTTAGGGTTCTATAGACTGTATGGGTTATCTGAATTTCATTTGCATAGCTGAGAAAGACGAAACTTCCCATGAAAATTCATAGTCCCTCTGGCCTAGTGGGAATTACTTTTCATGGTAAAACGTCTACATGCCTCTGGGAGAACTTGAAGATGAGTATTCCTGGAATAACTTTTGCTTTTTGTTAACTGACTTTGTTTTCAGCATATTCAGAGTGTAACATAATTAAATTCACTTAGAGAAGAAAAATCAATGTCTTGCATTTTAATATGAACCTGGAAAACTTCCAGAGTTAGGCAGTTTCCATTCCTGGCAGAATGGTCACACTTAGGAGGCAGGACAGACAGACAGATTTCTTCTTGGTGAAGGAAAAAGACTGTCTTTGCTCATGCTATCCCACTAATATCTTGGTTTAAATCCTGAAGTTGCTATAAATTTTGCCTTTGACTTCAGTGGCATTACTGCTTCATCGGGTGCCTCTGATGTGGGAATGCAAAAGGTCAAGGTGTTGTCAATCTGTGTGATTTGATGCATTTATTCTCCAGCTAAATTGTGTTCCTGTGGCACAGCCTCCATCTGTTGGTTGTTTAACTTCCAGCTACTCAAATCAGAGATATTTCAGACAATGTCCTTCGTGCAGTTGTATTTTTTCCTTACATTATCTTCAGACTCTTTGTATGATGCATGCATACAGATACAGGCAGTTTTTCCTGCATTTTTCAGGGCTCAGCCAGGCCTTAATATACCAGGGTTGTTTCGAAACACTTCTTTCAGTACTGGAAGACCACTTATTCTTCTTGTTCCCCAAAGGAGTTGGAATTCTCACCAGCAGAAGGCACAAAGATCTGTTACCACTGTAGGACTCCAGGCTGCAAAACTCGGGAGGTCATCAGCTTCCACTGAAATAAATGCATGTAGAGAATGGCCACTGTGTCTCAGCAACAGATGCTTTATTTCCTTTTGTTTCTAACTTACACTGACAGAGGTGGGTTTGAAATATCATTTGATAGCTCAGTGCCACTTCTCAGTTACATCCAGTCATCCATGACCCACAACATTGAAATGATAGTCACCTTGAAGTCACATATAGGTGTGACTGCAAGAGGCACAAAAAGCCAGAGGAGTGCAGTGATTACAATAGGAGAAGAGGGAGAGTAGGCTGTAGGACTAAATCTTTCTTCCTAAGAGGATGATGTTTGGATCTAATGTAAGAATTAAGCTATACTGCTGTGCCTTGAAGGCACATGTAGTCATATTTCTCTCTAGATTGCTTTTCTGTTATACTTAAGTTAACTGGGATGGGGGGGCACCCCAAAAAAACCTGCAGAATATGAAATTACCTCCATACTGTCAAAGTAGGATAGTAATTTCCAAATACATGGCTTTTTCTCTGAAGAGTCAACCATGTGTGAGAGCAGAGGAAGAAGGAGAAATACACTTAGCTGTCTGCTCATTGAGCTGACCTCGTCAATGTGGCTGACTCACAGAGGATAGATTTTTTATAACACTGTGTTAGAGACCAGCATGAGGCCTGAGGAGGCTGCTATGCTCAAAGCAGCTATATAATTTGTTGGCCAAGTCATCAATGTTACATCCTCGACATCACTTCTGTGCTTATAAAGAGCTGTACAGACTGCATACTACCAGCTTTTTAACAGGAGATGACCAGAAAAGGGGAGCGAAAAGGGAGGTGTCATGCCTGTGCCAAGGCTATCTTGGGAGAACAAATACAAATGACACAAGTTAGGTGTCTCTTCTGTTTTTGGCTTTGTGCTTGGCAAGTGTAGAGTTTGAGTAGATCTTAGTGAATGAAGGCCCTACTCCCTTTCCAGTCCAGCAACATCCTCTAATACTTCCAATAGTAAAAGAAGGCCTGAATATATTAGAAATTAAAGGAGATGCATTTTTCCAAATTATTGCCTCTTCCAAAAATTGATACCCCCCCCCGTGATTTTTGTCTGTATTTATTAAAAATCTATTACTCTGCAGCCAAAATTAATAAATCCCAGTGTACTGTGGAACCTTAATATGCACAGGAGCTGAGCTGTTAAATTGTTTCTTGACTAATGATCCTGTCACTTAAAAGTTCAATTTGTTGGGAGTTCTGAAGTGGCAAAACAACATGGGAGTAAGTCACTGGAGAAAGGCTGGCACCCACAGGATTAATTTCTTTTTTGTATATATGGGAATCAGCATGTTTTAGAGAGTACAATGAAGTGTAGCATTGTGTAGTTTGTCCCTTAGAGATGGGGATTTTGAGTAAACTTCTAGCTGAAATTTGGTAACACTGACCTGCAAACACCTTTTTTTGAAGTGCTCTTGTTCTTGATTTACCATAACCTTGCATTGGGAGCATAAAGTGAATTTTGTAATCAACAGTATGTGCAATATCCTAAATCTTATTGTGTATAGTTATTCATTGACTGTAAACATTGATTTAATTAAACAATAATAATAATAATTAAGAGACTGATTCATCAATTATGTTTGAAGTCACACTGAAAAGAAGCGCATTAGTGGTATTTTTTGGATTCTAAATTTCTGCCTAAGGATTTACTTTCTATTTAAACACATATACATAATTAAATAGAAATATGTGCAAACAAATTTTAGATTATTCCTGCTCGAAAATATTTTGTTAAACAATTTTTATTTTGTTTGTCTCTCCCTGTGTAATTGCTCCTTCACATACATTTATAAAAAAATGAAAAAGCACTTTTAGGATTACCATGCATTCAGCATGACTGAGATTTCTGTAATAAATAGGAATTGTATCACTGGTATATCAGCTCTGTTTGTGGTCTTACACATGCTGAGAGGTTTCTATTAAGATCTGGTAAAAGATCAAGATGTTTGATATTGGTTGTATTTTCCAAAGCTAGACTCTAATTGGCAGTCAAGAAAGAATCAAGTTAAATTCTAAAATCAATGCTGGAAATATGGATAACTTCATTTTCCAAAACGGTAATGATAATAGATTTCAATGACATCTGGGATTTGAAATTAAATCAAATAGTGTTAAGTCTAGGAGAAGAAAGATCATTACATCATGTCTCTGCACATGAGTTCCACAAAACTTAGATAATGGTGAAGTAAAAATCCTTTAGAGAAAAGACTTAATTCCTTGTAGCTTTTGGGACAGTTGAAACCTGCATCCAAAAAAGGGACAAGAAGCAGCAGAAACTTGAGTTCAGAGCAAAAAGCAAGAAACCTTTATACAGATGCAAGTCATACACTTCTGAAAAGCCTGAATGCCTTCTTTTATAAGCCTGAGGCATTTAAGAATTAAGTTTAGAACATAAAAATAAATCTAAAAATCTGACTTTTATGTCAGGCACGTTCCCTGCTCTGTAGCCATCCTATGCTTAGTACTCTCTTCAGAGAGTCAGGAGTTCTCAAAAACAAGAGAAAATGGCAGAATTTAGGTAATACCATTTCTTAATATTGACCTATTATGGAGGGGTTTCAATCACGGTTATGACCTCAGTATTCATTCCTGTCAGGACAAGAGAGACTAAACCTCTTTCCATTCTCTCCTCCTGTCTGTTGTGAATCTCACAGCAAAGTACAACAGCCAGGGCAGTTGAAAGCTGCAATCACTGTTAGTAGTTGGCTGAGAGAAGGAATACCTTGTTTCCTCCAAGCTATCACAGCCCTCTTTCTTGTCTCATCCATCTGTTGTGCCCTGTCATTTAGACCATGAATTCTTTGGCGCAAGGACTGACATTGATGATAAATTTAATAAAATCTTCCACAATACCACAGCCTTGCCATGTGAACTCCACATAGTTATTACATACACCATCCTTCTCCCAAAGACTTTTGGCTGGTATTTTTTTCATTATGGGAAACCAATGGCATTCATTACCTATCTCCCAGAAAACAAGAGAAACACCAGGAGACATTTCCCATGCTCAGGAACCCCTTGCTTGCTGTGAACGGGTTGCAGAACAACCTGAGGATCTGAGAATGTCCTGGCCACCCTAGTCTGAATATTATTTACACAATATGAATGATCCAAATAGTGTATCAGGTATCCCTTAACTCTTTTTTTGACAGGTGGGCTAGTCGTACTTCTTTATTCTGCATCTGGCAAATCATGTCTTGACTTTGAAAGCTACATAAGTGCTACTTCTCTCTTTTCTGCCTACTTTTTATACAGGCAGGTAAAACTAATCAATTCCACAGCCTCTGTATTTGCATCCAGTCTCAAGGAAAATCACTCAAGTCACTGAGCAGCGACTTAAATATTCAGCTATCGTTACAAGAGAGGCATTTAATTTTTCCCCTATTTTTCTGACTGAAACGTAGGCCAAGCTTCTTTTTACTTTTGTAATCCATATTGAAAGAGTGTCTACTGGTAGCCACCATGGAAGAGACTGAAATGGTTAATGGCTTAAAGATTGTTAAAATCACTGACTTTTGTCCACAGTAGCAAACTGTGCAAAGAAGCAACTGCTCACCAAAGCCCCCCCTTCCCTAGAATATGTCTATACTTTGGACTATGACAGGACTTTGACATAAGATAAAGGTGTTATTATTGCCCAGTTATTGCAGAAGAAGAATGTATCACAAGTGTAGAGACTGGAATGCTCAAACAGTCAAGGTGCAAAGTAACCAGCCAGGTGCTGAGGGCGTGCAAACTCACCACCTCAGGCTACAAGCTGGGTGTTGAACAAGATAAGGAAAGAGGCACATCCTGTGAGGCGGGATAGTGTTTCTTTGTCCTTACACAAATGACTCTGATAGCTGACTGTGATAACTCTCCTCCAGGGAAGTTCCAGAACATTCACAGATAGCCTCAAGGTATCCATCTCTGCCAGTGGGCAGTAATGGATTCAACTGTGCTGATGTAACAGGCAGCTGTAATGTCTTAGAAGGTATGAAAGACTCCTGAAATGTCCCATGATCCGGTATTACATCATCCAGAGTAAAACTCCCCTGCCCCAGGGGAGGTACTGGGGGCATTTCTACCAAGCCTAAGTGTAATGACACCCCTATGAACTCTGTTTTGTGGGCTTCCCTGTGCGGATCCAGACTGCAACCATCACTTTGACAGAACTGGGACTCTGACCACCAAGAAGATGACAAGAAGAAGACCAATGGGACGCCGTTGGAATCCATGGAGCAGTGACGTATTTTCCATTTAATCTATCTCTCTGTCACTCTCTTCTGTCTCCCCCTCTCTCTTTCCCTGTTTCTTTCTATCTCTCTCTATCTCACTTTACTGTTAAATAAAGATCCATATGGTCTCATTTGCACCTTAATTTGGGCAGAGGCATCTCTCTCATAATTTTAATAACTGGATCATAACACACCAACACAATGCAACATCACCACATGATCCATATTTTAGTTCATAATAAGAGATAATATCTGTCTAGTGCATTTAACAAAGCAAAGGTCACATAACTGCAACATACAAAACAGGTTCAGACATTGGAGTATGTGACATTCCATGGTTGAACTCTCACAAAGCCCATGAGTTTTAAGATGTTACTCTCCTGAAGATAAACAGGGACTCTTTGCTTAGTTAAGTGCTTAGAAATACAAGAGCTAGATATATAACTAGCAGCGTACCGTTTTGGAGAAACAGAATTTACAGAAGCCAGGGCTTCCCAGGTCCCATCCACTCCAATAAGATTTTCATACTAAGGCCTGACCTTCCACTGACCCATTTGCAAGACCTCTGCTGTCATACCAGACCAGTATTCCTGCATTACAGAGGGTGCACTGTGGTGCAGTTGCAGATGTAGGATAAGAGATGGGGCATATACTGGTACTGGAGACCTCAAGGTTATAAACAACTCACCCAATAATCAGATAAAGAAATGCAGCAAAACTGATTTAAGGGGTAACAAAGAGAACAAAGAACAGTCATCCAACATTACTGTTTTGGTAACGTACAGGAGTTTTTCTTCTTACAAGATCCCTGGGTATTTACATCCTAGTTGAACTCTTGAGAACAGAGAACATCTTTTCTGATGCTTGGACAATTCCTAGACCAATACAGCAAAAACTTTTAAAATATTAATAACATAATTATTATTGATAGCAAAGTCCTATGGCTTAATGAAGGCTTTTAACTTACAGTTTAAGAAAACAGCAGCAGGAAAAAGAAAAAATATATTTAAAAAAAATGAAATAGACCATAAATCAAACTTTTCCAGCAGCTATGGTGGTTATGGTTCAAGGCTCTAATCCAAACAGAGTTTGACCATTTGAGTCAAATTCTACATTTACAGATGTAAAGTACAAGATAAACAGGGATCTTTCTCCATTAGCCAACCAAGGAAGTAAGAGTATAAAGGCTTACTAGTTAAAATATGTGAATTGATGTGTGGGGGGGGATTATTCTAATTAGGAACAGGAAAATTCCTCTTCCCTTTTGTAATTAAAACAATACACATTCTACCATCTAATTATATTTGACATTTTCAAGGTGTTGGGAGTTGAAGTCTATAATTACAGAAATACTACTGCCTTAAGCAGAACACTCCATAAATATTCATATATTAAATAGCCAGTTATACTGTTCAGAAGATTTTAGAAAGATTTTTTTTTTAAAGAAATGTTAGACTTTAAGAAGATGCATTTAATATTTGTGTTTTTAAAATGATTGGAAGAAAAATGCCCTGTGGGATCTGACATACTGTATATAGCAAATTGACTACAAACCTATTCATTAGTATTGTAAGCAGTTACGTTGGAGACTCATAGTCCTTTAAAATTATTTCTTTTCCTTTAGCAGAGTGGGTAATTATAATCAGAAATAATATGGGAGTCCTGTAGTGAAGTCATAAGACAGTAAAATGCAATTCTTACAATTCCTTGATTTTGTAATTAATAATAAAATTATAGCTTACATACAGTAGTTTAGAGAGAAGTTATCCACATCTTTTATTTTAGTGTTTCATGATAAAATACCACTTCACATATCGCCTCTTTTTGATAGTTGAATATTGCCATTTAAAACAATTGCCTTCCTAAGAATCCCATGATAAAAGTGGACTTGGACTTGTGGGTAATGCATAGCCTATTGCTCGAAGAAAGACTCCCTTTCCTGATATAGGAGAAATGGAAAAATACACACTGAAGGTGAAATTCTGAATGCAAGGTGTTCCGTGAGTGTGCCTGCTCTGTGCTTCCATTCTAGGAAATGAACCTTTGGGTTCATTTATAAATGATAAAAGAGCGTAATTTCTGAAAAGAAGGGCAATAGGCACCCTGCCTGTTTTGTCCATTTAATTGAGTGGAATGTTTGTGTTCTGTTTTATAAGATGCTTTGCCCCATAGGGCATGGACCCTGGCTAAGTCATTAGATATGACTTTCAAATACTTAGTAATAAAGGATGTTGCAGATGCTTCAAGAGTTAAATACTGTGCGAAAGGGAAGTTGCAGTGGGTGTGAGTTCAAATGCTGTGCAGAATTTCAATGTCCAAGCAAGAGCAGCAGAGACTCAGTGCGAGCTCCCTGCATACCAGGACAGTGTGTGGCAGCCTTCCTTCAGGAGGACACTTGTCCCAGTCAGATCCATAGTCTCTGTGCTGGCAGGCTTTGAGAGAAGGGCACCCAGGATCTGAGAGTTTAGGGAAGTTGTCTTTTCTCCTGCACATCTGTATCATGACTGGAAGCAGTCTAGCCCATGTTGAGTAATCATGCATGCTTGCTTTATGGTCAATCAGGGGCTGCATCCAGCAGGGAATGAGGAGCAGTATTACATAATGCATCCAGCTAAAGAACTGGACTTCTTCGTGTGGTGGGCAGGAAGCAGGACTCAAAAATTATTCCATACATATTTATGTCAGATTATATAATAGTTAATGTATTCACATAACATGTATTACATATTGTGTATGTCATATGCTATACAAAGGGTGTAGGTGTAATATATAAGTGCAAATAGATATATACATGTTTGGGTTATATATATATACACACACTGCTTACTGAAGCAAACTTCCTAAATCCTGGTGTTATTTTTATAATGCTCACAGCACTTAAGGATGCCAGTACACATTTCCTCCCTTTCTGTGCAAGCACAGCCTCTATGCTACGTGACATGACAATGCAATCAACTTGCACATGGATAACCAGACAAGCAAAATTTTTCCATTCTCCACCTTCTTCAGACTTTGCTTGGAACACTTTGAATACACAACTTACCCTCTTTAAATGTGTCCTTCAGCACATCAAAGATAAGCTGTTCTTTTAAACAAAAACTAAGTCATATTAAAAGATGTTTCAATTAAATTTAGCTAGAACCTTTCTTCTTTAATCACTCAGTTACATTTTATGCAAAAAAAGCCTGCATTTTAAAATGCTTAAATGCTTCAAAATCTGTGCCACTTAGTGCAAGAAACCACTGTTCCTTGCATGTATAGCAGATTTTATTAATCATTTTTCTGAAACACATATTGATCCCATTTTATCTCTGCTTTTTTTTATTGTATTGTAGAATGGGATGAATAACATTGATTTTAATCAATCAGTTATTTTTGTAAATGTGAACTGAACATTGCAAGAACAATATGATCTAAGTATGCCTGAAATTATGTTAAGTCTATCGTTAATTCTCATAATAATCCTAATTTCTCATAACCACAGGTACCTTCATTGCAGTAGAAACACTGGGAAGGAGTCATTGCATCTTAGTGGAGGAGCAGGAGGTTCTTCTAGTGTTGCCTTATTCAGGGAGGACTCTGGAAAATAAGAAACAAAACATATTTCTGAGTATTTACTAAGAGGATACAGGGAATAATCATATCCTGCTGGTCACCTCTGAATGTCCCAACACCCACCCTCGGGGCAGGGCTGCCCTCTCTGTTCGCTTGTAAACCAATGGCTTTAAAATGTCTTTTCGCTATTTCTTGAGTGACTTCCTTCAACAGAGACTTACTGGTTGAATCTGTGCTTTCTGGAGCTGGTGGCAAGCAGGGGTGAATTTGTCCGCAGAAGGGCCATCTCTGCTCTTAATAAATTACTGGAAGTAATTGCGAAGGGTAAAATCACTAAATAACAAGAGGATAAAAGACCATAGTCATCATGGTTCCAAACAGACTGAGTCTTGCCAAAGTTAATTGCTTTTTTGATAGAATTGCAAAATGGATGTGCAAAGGCAGAACGCTATTTTATCACATATTTAGATTCTAGGGAAGCACTGGATACTGGTTTTCATTAACTATTACTCTGAAACTTAATGCAAACTGGCTTTGATGTAATAACTGTCATACACATGACATGCTCAAGGACTAAAAAGAGTGACTGATGAACAACAGAATGAATGCTGAGGCCCCACATGGGAGATTTCAGTCCTGGTACTTCCTTTTTAAAAAAAAATTAAAATCAAAGTTTGTCTATTAGTGATTCATAGATGAAAAGGATAAATTATGTGTGCTGAAGATTGGACTGGGTGTTTTGACTAGCTTGGTAGAAGACATGCTTATTGATATCAACTGAACAGTATAATATCTCTAGAGAATTAATTATTTAAAGATAATAACATGGATATGACAGGAAGCAGTGAGATGTAAATAGCAAACATCACAGAGATTTATTAACATACTCTGTTGTCTTTGCAAAAGCATTGCTATTCCATTTCCAAACAGTAATTTGTTGCTTTCTTCTCTTCTAGTTGCCCATATTGGCATCTTCTGTTGTTAGCCTTTATTTCCTTGAACTTACTGATGTCTTCAAGCCAGTTCACTCTGGATTTAATTGCTATGACAAGAGTCTGAGTATGCCATACATTGAACCTACACAAGAGTCTGTTCCCTTCTTGATGTTGCTTAGTCTGGTTTTTGCTGGACCATCAATTACGGTAAGTTTGAGGTGCCACTGTCACTTAATAAGGATTTTGAACAGTTTCAGCTGGCATAAAGAAAACAGCTGCTTTGGTTTTGGTTAAGCTGCAGGCTCTCATCCAGGCTAATTACCTTAGGATTTAAAATTTGTCTTTCATTCTTCTGTAGCAAAAGGAGACACACTCCTTAAAACATCCCCTGTAGCACTTCATCTACTTTCACTATTCTGATTGTGGGCATTAATATTAAGAAACAGCATCTACAGTTGGGTGAGAAAAGCTTAAATCATACTGTTACATTCTGTAAATACTTGAACTTTAACAGACAGGACATCTTCATACTGAGATACTAAAAATTCAAGATTTTGTTGGAAATAGCCCTGAATTTGCCACTTTTGTTAGTACTAGCTTTATTTGATAAGAAGGTATATCAGTCTTGTCAGTGAACTCAACTCCTCATTTTCCTAAATAACGCTGCAACACTTCTAAATTGCAAGTTAGTCATTAAGAGCAGGCAAAAAGGTACCATTTAACCATTCATCCAAAGGGAGGAGATGATTTCAGCAGAATAGAAATGTCCTATATTGTATGAGCCATATATATATATATATAAAAGAGGGAATTAATTTTGTCTGCTTTTAGCAGTTCAGATAGGAACCTTATTCTCACACCACTCCTGTCTGGCAAATAGAGAGAGATATTCACCTTGAGAGGGTGATTCCATGCACCTAAAAAGCTGAATCAACCATTTGAAAGGATCTCTGCTCTCCCCTGACAGCAGTGACTACACATCTCAGATAGGCACTTCTCGAAGGCCAGCCACAAATGTATCTCTGCTGCCAGCTTCTCTGAATTCCCTTAAATTCAACCAGTTCTTTCCTTTCATGATACTATCCAATTTACAGTTAGAAAAATCTATAAAAGGTGATGCCTGTATAAAAATCATCAAGTGCTGTTCTCTCTTTGCTTTCCATAATGTTTTTTCTTTATTTCTCTTTTTTTTTTTCAACTGAGCTGTTCTTAGTGCGTTTGATTTCCGTTGCTTTAGAAATAATTTTTGAAGGATTCTGCACAAGCAGCAAGCTAAAAATTGCACTCATTTAGGAACTGGGAGCTAAGACTCTCTGTGATCCTGGTGCAAATGACTGCTGCAAACACCAAATACTGTGATCAAAACAGAATTTCAGTATTGCAGTTTGGCTGGATTTCTTAAGGTTAGACAGCGTTTCTGTTAACAGCAAAGTGGACTTTTCTCAAACAGCTACAGAAGGAATCTCTCTACACTCATTTGGGCCACAGTAGAGGGGTAAAACCTGATTCAGAGAGTTTATGTCAAGCCTAGGTAATATCAAACACCTTAAATCAAGATAAAAGATGCCCATTTCATTACATGGTATTTATTAAGGGCAGTGATTACAGCTAAATTACTTCAGCGTTGCATGAAGTTTTGCAATAGAAAATGTCACTCTTGCTTGAATCACTCTACCAGCAGCATGGAAAATTGACCAAAAACATACCATGTGAGGAACTCAAACCCACACTTGACCGTGGCTATAAAAAAAAAGTTTGGTAAACAAAATAAATCCAGAAGCTTCAAAGTAGAACTGGCTAAAAACTGAAGGCCGTAGGAAGGTGTAATTCATTTGTGCTGGTGTGAGCATGAATGCAATGCATGTATTGGTTGGAGACCGCGGAGTGATAGTGCAAAATACACAACTTCCTTCAATAAAGGCACAAAGGCATTAGCTCCTTATTATTCAAAGTAAAAAACCTGAAGTAATAAACTCTGAGATTTTTTGTCCAATTGGTCCCTTTTTCTTTGGAGAAATAAGCCAGTGAAGTTCAGTGAAAAAAGATTACAGTAGTGCCATTATCATCTTACAGAGTTTAGCATTTTATAAATGAGTTTTCATTAACATTTCAATTATCGTAGACTTTATAAAACCTGTAAAATGTAGAAAAGAAAGCATGAGCTATGTGAGGAATTGAGGATCCCCAGTATATCCAAGTCTGTGTCTACACTTCAGATATTGCAGTATGAGGCAGGAGGTCATCAAGATAAAATACAGGTGTGATTAAGCCACATTTAAAATATTATCAAGGAGTGTAAATAAGTAAAAAAAAAAAAAAAGAAAAATTCTGTGTGAGGAAGAGGACAAGCAAATTCCAGTCTCAGTTCCTCCTTATAGCCTTGTATAAATATTAAAATTGGAAGTAATTTTTTTCTGTATTATTTTGTTAATATAATAATTTTTCCCATATATAAACCCATTCACGTTAATTTATTTTTTTTTTTCAAAAAAAACAAATCTAACATTCTATAATTTATTTTCCCAAGACATTATTACAGAAAGATCTGTGTGGCTTTGGGGCTTTGTGTTGTGGCTTTTTCCTTTGGGTTTTTTTGCTCATTATTAGTGAGTAGCAAATGCTTTTAAACAGGCCTGTTCTGTAGCCCTGAAGGGTTACAAAAAATAACTACCTGAATTATTGACATAGGTCTTACAGTTTGTGGCATAGATTAAATTTTGTATATGTATTCACAAACCACAGGAGACTTCAGTGTGGAACAACTGGACTTGAAGAAATTACCAAGATGGATGTTTTAAGTCTGGAATATAGATATACCTGAATTGCAACATGACTGCCATTTGCTTCAAAGAACTCTGAATCTGATCCTCTGACAGATTTTCTCTCTAGTTATTCATTCAGAAATGTTACGACCAGTTATTTAATGGTATCAGTGTAGGTTCAAACTCTCTATCAGCCACTGATTAAAAACCTGCTTAAAGGTCCTTTCTAACAGAGATCATCAGGAAATTAGATCACATTAATCTGGGAAATCAATTCATGCAAGAGGAATTCACTGCTGGCAGTTTCAGTCCTACTGCCTCCTCGACTGGGGGAGTTTGTTTCTTTGGAAATAGCAGCCTCTGAATTTTCCTTGACATAGGCCTTGTAGTTTCCCACTTTTTTTCCTTTATCACACAAGCTAATCCATCTGTCTGCTGTTTTCCCTGTACCAGACATTCACTAAACCTTGGATAAAAACTATTAGAATGTCTCAGGCTTTTAAGTCTGAAGTACTGCTAATTTCTCTGGGAAGTTTCAGATCTAAATTGATCCGGTGTAGACAAATAATAGTCAACATAGTTCTCAGCTAATTAGAATTCCCTTACCACTGACTTTTCAATGTCATAAGACAACCTTCAATATTTCAGTTTTTCTGGCAAAGAAATTTCAGTTTATTAAAACTTTAGCTAAAAATAGAGTTAGACTAAGCTCGTCCATTTTACCACCCTTCTCCTTGGGTGAGGGGTGTTAGTATGGACAAATTTCACTGGTAATTACAGCAGATTCAGCAGATTCAGCATAATTCAGATGCTTTGGCATCTTATTGCATTGTAAGCTTTGTACATTGCATGTATTAGTTTTCAATGCAGCTGTGGCTAGGCAAGATGAACTACTGTTAGTGGTGAGAACTGCCTCATTAATTTCAATATTTCAATCCAGCCCTTATTCTGAACTCTGTACAAACCCTGTACAGATTTCCAAGTTGTTTTGCTATTGAACAAGGAAAACAATAAAATCTGAGACTGCAAATGTGTAAATAAGTCCGGATTTTCCAGCAAGTAATACCATTTTTCATTCATATTGTTCCCTTTATAAACTGTTGTCTAGGACTTTGGTTATAATCTGTTTTGCTTGGTGTGGTCAGGGGGACCATAAGGACAGAACTTTTTTCTGCTGCTGTGGATCTGGTTAAAACCCTAGCCAAATTAAACAAGTACAGAAGAGCAGGCTGTCATGTAATTAGAAGCTGCTAGGGATTGCTAGGCTTGCAGCCAAGACTGAATGCTAAAACCACCTCAGGAGCACTAGGATATTGCAGTGGCTCTGGATTATTTTAGAGGTGAGATTTTATGATTATTGCTTTTTTATTGTAGAAGCATTAAGCTTCAGCTGTAGATCAATGCCTGGAATCACTGAGCACAATATACTGTATGCTATTTGCATTTCATTTCAGGCCACCTACTTGCCTGCCCTCACTCAGGCTAAGTTGCATTGCTTTATGTTCGCATATTGATTCAAATCTTTTAAAGGGATGACATTGGTTGTGCTACAGTTATATTTCAGCCCTTTAAATTCAATCAGGATCTTCTGAGTAAGTGCTACTTTTAATTTAATGGCTCCTTTGTCATTGCAGATAATGATAGGAGAAGGAATTCTCTACTGTTGCCTGTCCAAAAGAAGAAATGGATTTGGAACAGAGGCCAATATAAATGCAGGAGGATGCAACTTCAATTCTTTTCTTAGAAGAGCTGTCAGATTTGTTGGTGGGTTTCAAATGTTAGTCACAAAGTAGACCTTTCCACATACATTTAATTTTCACCATGCAGGTTTCCTTCTCTGAAGCAGCCTTTCAGAACAGAACTGTCATGGGCATACATCTTCTTCTGCTAGAAAATGTGGGAAGAAACTGTCAGGCTGCAGCAGAGCAGCCCCATACTCAGTAATGCAGCATCTACACTCTCTGTTTTCCCTTTTCTCTCCTGTACTACTGTCAGTATTTCTAAAAGAATAATTTGTTTTTCCTTCCCTACCCACCTTGAGCTGGCTGCCTTTTAATGATTTCAGTGTATAGTTTCCCTTGCCTGTCTTCAGTGCATCATAAGGATTCAACCCACCTGTCACAGTATTCAGCCTGACAGTGAAAACTTGTCAGAAACTCAGTAGGTTTGACATTCTTTTTCTGGAATGTGTTTATCTTCCTCTCAAAAAGGGCTGGAATCTGGCAACTTAAATGATAGAGGAACATGTTAAATTGTTTTGTTTTACTTGGGTTTAATTGTCATTAATGAGAAACTGTACTTGAAAAGGCAACTGGACTTTGATTCCCTTCTTACAGTTAATTCCTTGTACTGATGAGAGGCTAAAGGAAAGGTTTACTCTGTTTCAGAAATTCATTAGAGAGGGCAGCCTGAAAAGCTGATAGGACAGCTATTCACTGGGTTTCTGCAGTTGTGTAAGCAGGAAGGTAGTGGCAGGCAAGGTTATACAGTCTGTGATCAGCAAAACACCCTCTTGAGAGCAGCAGTGAGGAAGCAAGCAGAGTTGGTACATTACAACATGAACAAGGATACCCCATGTCCACTTCTTCTCCTGTTTGATATTCCTTCACCAAAAAGACAAGCTCAAAGACACATGAATTTCATTCCTGATTCATACTCTGGATTTGAAGATTCTTTCGTATTTTAATGACTTTAACATTCTTTCAATTTTAGGAAAGTAAAAGTACTTTTACTACATCTACCTACACAAGTAGAGAATTCTAGGCAGATCTTTAGGAGAAATGCATTTGAAAATGTTCAGGAAAGCAATTGCATTACTTCAATTGCCTTGTGAATTTGCCATTATTAATCAGACAGAAACACTGATCCCTTATGAAATAGACTTAAATATTTGGAATAGTGGCAAGGACAAAACACTCAGAAAATATCAGACGTGTGAAGGTAGCCAGTTATCACCAGCTGGGGATTCTGTGGTGGTAAAAAGAGAATAGGTCTTCTGGGCAATGATCTGATGGGCAGCTGTCCATGTTATTCAAAGCTCATATTCCAGTGGGAAAGTACAAGGACTGGATGAGCACATGTGCTCTCCTCAAGTAGTTGGCTATCCTTTAGTAAGTTCAGAAAGTTTCTTTCCAAATTGAAGCAGCTCCAGTATAATTCACTTTTATGAAAGCATGTTGGAGGACATCAAGCCATCAAAACAAAATATTAAGAAAACAAGCATAAATTATTTTTTTATATTAAAGAATTCAACTCTGCAACAAGCTTTTGTAAAAAACCCCTCTTATTCTTGAGTTAAATTCAAGTGTAGTGACTCAAGCCAACAGAGTTTTGTTCTGCATTTTGCACAATTAATAAATCTAATTAATGCACATAATAAAGTTAACAAGCTGTGTTGATTTCTTTCCTAGGTGTTCATGTGTTTGGTCTTTGTGCAACTGCTCTTGTTACTGATATTATACAGCTATCAACAGGATATCAGGCACCATATTTCTTGACTGTTTGCAAGCCTAACTATACATCCTTAAATGTATCCTGCGCAGAGAATTCATATGTTGTGGAAGATATTTGCTCAGGAACTGATCTCAATATTATCAATGCTGGAAGGTTGGTTCTATCTTTCATTGTCTACATTTTTAAGTTTGTTTTTTTTTAATGTTTTCTGTCCCAATTTCAAGATATTCTTTTTCTAGTTAAAGTCTGAATAGTTTGTCAGTTTTTTATAACAAAGGTGAGGTCATAAATGTCTTTTTAGTGATGTTCAATTTTCTTTTTAAAGATATTGGTTTAATAGTGGGCATATATTTTCCCTCCTTCAAAGGAGACAATTTCCTATACAATTATTAATATGTATAGCATCTACTATAAGAAATATAGTGTAAGTTCTACAGTCCTCGAGGTTAATTTGTCTTCAGTAATCTGAGTTTGTAAGGGACTTTTTCTGAGATTCCTAATGGCCTTAATTTTTCATTTGTACTTCCCAGAAACTTTGACTGCAGAAATTTGCCTCTAGACTCCCCTAGGAAAAGTATAGAGAAGAACACATAATTACCCAGCTGATTACATGAAATCATTTTTTTGCAACATCCTCAAATGTCCAGTGGTCCCTATTGTCCATCTTTCCCTCTATTTATCTTCAAAGAACCTTTTCAGTCATTTCTATTCAGATCTCCAGTGAGGTCTCTATCCTCTGTCATTTCTGATGTTCTGACTCAGTATGACTCTTCTCTCAGTATGACTCTTTCTCTGCCTTGTTCTCCCTCTCCACATCCTCATGCATGAGCATTAGAGTGATACACTGTCATCTGAGTTCAGGACATGTTTCCTTTGAGACCTTTGTTCACCTTTTCAACACTGAACTATACAAAAAAGCTACATATTTTTAGCTTGAATTATTTTCATTTTAAAGATAACAAATAGAGGAACAAAAGCAGTGACACCATTAGAGAGTTCAGACAGTGCATTTAGTCTATGCTTGCCCTGAAAGCATATGAATAGAAAATAAAGAGAAAATTGACTGTAGCATAGTGATACACCTTATATCCATAAAAACACCATCAAATTAAGATTAAGTTCTGAGTGGTACTAAAGGTCATAGAATCAAATCTACACATTAGCTCCACAGAGTCTGTAAGTAGATTTAGGCTTCACGAAAACCTGCACAGAGTAAAGGAGTTGATTAGCTATTATAAACATTTACTTTATTTTCATGTCTCTATTCGGTCCTCAACTCTGAACTTGTTCCCCAGGGATACTATTTGTGAAAGGTTTGTTCAGGGAGGAAAAAAAAAGGAAGAATTTAGGTCTGTCTCTAGAAATGAAAAAGGAACCCTGCAGATTTCATCTTGGCCAGAGTCATGAATCGGCTGGAGCCACAGGCTCAAATTCAGGTCAGCAGTGCAGCATTCACACTGAACTGCATGCACATCTTTGACTGCCAATTAATTATGTAGAACAGACAAGGCAAAACGCATAGGAAAGAAATTCGGAAAGTAGACTGCTGCTTTGCAGAAAAGAATGTCTTTTGTTTAAAGGGCTGTGTTTCAGTCTTTGCTATTTTAAACTAGCTAACTCTGATGTTGCTGGGAAAATGGCTGTACATGGAGCCCAGTTAGGGTAGCAAGACCCATCTCTGAAGCCAAGTAATTGTTTAAGTGTTTATCTCAAACTGAGCTTTCTCAGGTGAAAGTTGCTGCTGTGACTTCTTCACCAAGACAGCCAGCATGTCCATACCATTTCAAGAAGATAAATGTACAGATATAAATGGCTTGGCATCCTCACTGCACCTAGAGCTCAGAAGTCACAGAGGTTTTTTAGGGTTTCTACAAGCTATGATCTAGATGTCCACCATACAACAGTGTTACTGAATCCATCCCCAGCTTTTTTTCCCTCTACTGCATGAAAATCTCTCTTTCGTGTTCCCATCGCTTTTCTTTAGTTGTTTTTAGAGGATTGAAATGGGTCTATAGGAATAATGTTAAAATGTTGGGCTCATATGATGGTTCTCTCTTAGCTTCTACTTACACAAACCCTCCTTTTCTTGTCAGAGAAGTAAAAGTTAAGCTGTCACTTTCTAATTTTCATATCTGAAGTTTCTGACTCAAGACCCAGTCCATATCATAAAAGTCTCCAGGTTTTCAGTGGAAGCAGAAGAGCCTCAGCAACTTCAAGAGTAGACCTAATATTGCCTACTGTCTTACAAAATTTTGCACGTGTTTTCATTTATCCTCTTGTTCTTGGCATCAGGAAGGGACCCAGTCATTTTTAAAATACCCTCTCCATGTTCTTGTGCTCCATTCACTCCTGTCATGTTATAAAAATAAACCTAAAGACAATAGCTAATAAAGATGTAGTTTGCCCCTCTCTGAGAAGAGGGTCACCCTGTCATCCCCCCATTATTAAAGCAACAAAGCAGGGGCATGAACATTATGAATGCAGTTGCATGAAATTAGGGCCTGATTATCAAAGTGTATGAGTTCTTACTTTAAAAAGAGTCAGAGTAAAGTCAATGAGAATAATCATAAGATCAAAGTTCCTGCATTTAATAAGTTGTATATTTAGGTACTTTTATGGACAGTTACTTTTAGAAATAAATTTATAGAAATTTCTCTGAATCAAGCAAGCAGTTTGTATCTTTTTCCTGCTGTTCTCTTAGTACACACACCTGGTACACAAAAAGAATTTCAAAGTAAATATTTACTTCAAAATAAAGGCATTTCATTAACATTGGTCCTTTCTCCAGAATCCAGAAAAGAAATTTAGAAATTAAATGTTACTCATAGATCACATATTGCTTAGGAAGTGTAAGATGAAAATGACTGTACCACCCAGTGTTTTTTTCAATGAGCACTAGCACAGTGAATTTGAACTGAGAAGCATAATTTGGTTGTCCTTCCTTGGCAGAAAGTCATTCCCTTCTCAACATGCCACCCTGGCAGCCTTTGCAGCAGTGTACATTTCGGTGAGTAACTAACTCTGTTGAGTTCCCTTTATACAAGACAAAAGTCAGAAAGCAATTTGCTGTATACTGTAAGATGATGTGTTGCCTGGATATCTTGGCTAGATGTGAGTTTTTATCCTCCCAATTTGAAAGCAAACAAAACTGCTAATAAAGCTGTTTTTATTGTAGCTGGTAAAAAACAAGGAAAAGATTCAACTGCTTCACATCCCTTGTTAAGAAGAAATAGAATGTGTAATGTTAAAGTGTATTTGATGCCTCATATAATCCACATATAAAATGCAGTATTTATCTGTATTTTAGAGTGATATATTAACTTACCATTCAAATTACCCTTTATGCATGCTGCCTTTTCTTTATTGCTGTCTTCACTTCTGCTTTTAAACTTGAGGCATCAAGGGCTACACATTCACGTGATGTAGCTTGATTTGACCTCCATAGAACTGCAGTTTGGATGAAACGGCACAATCACTCCCAGGGGCCTTCAAGGTGCTCCTGCAATGCAAGTGAATAAAACCCATCAGTCACTAGCAGAGAACTGTAGGACATGCTGCAGCCATCACAGCTGATTTTCCACATCTGGCCAGTAACATTTCTTCAGTATGGCCTACAGTGTTTGTACAAGTGCAACTTACTTGAAGTTTAAAAAGAAACTCCCTCATTTATGCAGTAAAAATCAGAGTTAAAAAAACAGTGACAACTTAATCACATTAGATTATAGAAATTGTGCACATACTGGGAGCTTGACAGTATTTATTCTGCCCCAAGAAAAGGCCAAAATTCGGAGTAATACTGATGAACCACTCCACGTAATTTTTGTGACCTCCCTGACATTATGGCCCTCAGTTGAGAAATGGCTCTCTAAAGCATCTGGTGGTAGCTTTTATTAGAACAGGTTATTGCTTTCATCTGGCATGACATCTGGCTTCTCTATTTCACAAGCAGTGGCTCCTTAGTCACATTTACACAGTATTTAGGCTGACTGTGAAAAGTATTTAGGCATAAAGTCCTTATGCTGATTGATGTCAATGAGCAACACTGCCTGTGTTTTTGGAAGTTTTGCATTCCTTTTGATATCATCTTTGAACAGCAAATGAGCAAATTTTAACAGGGCTGTAAAACAAAATTAAACTGATTATTTGTATTATTACTGTGTAATAGTGATCTATGTGTGAAAGAAACACTGAATGCAAGAAATTAATATCCTCTTAGGTAAATTTAAGTTTCTTCAACTGCGTCTTCATTTCTTTCTCTTTTCAAGATGTACTTCAATTCTACATTAACAGACTCTTCAAAACTTCTGAAACCACTCTTGGTCTTTGCTTTTATCATCTGTGGAATTATATGCGGTCTGACTCGTATCACCCAGTATAAGAATCATCCAGTTGATGTTTACTGTGGCTTTCTTATCGGAGGAGGAATTGCTCTCTACTTGGTAAGTCTAATAGTCATAGTTAAGTTTTAGCAAATAAAACTGATAAGGATGTAAGAGGAGTACTGGTATTTTTATGAACACTTTTCATCATGGTCACATTCCATAGCTATAAATATAGTCAAAATGTGTTGAAGATGATGAGTTCAGGATAATCACCCTAAAAGCAGACAGGAAAAAGCAAATATGTATTTCAGTGTAAAGTCCAATAACAGTGCACAAAGTGGAATATAGTCATCTGGCATTGTGTACAGAAACAGCTCTAACCTTATGTGCTTCATTAAATATTTCAAAATACTCATCTTTTTCACTCCACACTTAAAAAAGCATAACACAAGAAAAATATTGGATTAATTGGTATTTGTTCCTGACTTGAGTTTTTATTGCCAGTGTTAGTTTTATGATCTCAAAAAATATTTGAATTAGTATCAGCAACTCAGCTGAGTAAATTGCTGAATCTACAAGAAATGAAAGGCAATATTATACACTTGTGGTTCTTTGGAGCTCTTAGGGATAGTATGCAGAGGAAGAAGGATGGCCAAATCAGGTTATTCCTATGCTGTTCCTCTGTAGTGGGTTGAAACAGATGGAGCACCTTGGAAGGGTCCTGTAAGGAAATATGTAGGATAGGCCTGTTTGTATCTGCCAGTAGGAAGCTCGTGAAGCATTTCCTTTTCTTGCTGCTCTCGGTGTGTCTCCAGCAGGAGTGCTGCTGCCCTGGCTGCTCAGCACCAGTGCCTGTGAGCAGTCAGAGCTGCTTTTGACACCATTTGTGCTCGAGTGTGGGCAGGTGAACACAAGAGTCTTAGCAGCCAGTGGGATGATTCTGCCCCCTGAGAAGTCAATGATGAATTTTAGTATAATACTAAAATAAGTTCATTTCCTGTCCCCTTTTTTCTGTGATTACCTAACCTAAGGTACATGAGTATGGTCTACAAAGGTGATCAGGGGAAAAACTGTCTTCACAGTGGCAGAAGAAACAGCAGCCAGGGTAGTAACAGAAACCCCACAAGCTACTGAAGTCAGTTTCTGTGATTGCACTGTGAGCAGAAAGGCACTCTGTTGAGAATATTATTTCAAATTATTAAGCTGCTGTAGACTCTCATAAATGGAGCTGTTGTTCCCATGTTTGAAATCCACAAGCAAATGTGCTTTGTTAGGCCTTCATATACTGTTGCATGACAACATACATCAGAGTACGTTGCCCTGGATGCACAATATTCAGTAAATCTGCCCTGAAAACTACTCACCAGTAAGAGGAAGGGGAGGGTAAATAATGTGAAAATGAAAATAATTACGAAAAGAGTGTACAGAACAACTCAAGTGACTGAGTCAGGTATTTGACCCTTTCATGGAAGGGTCACTCCTTAATAGAATCTTTTTATTAAGAAAATGTTGTATACCTAAATCTTGTTACAGTTCTGCACAGCTTGGAAAACAATTGATTTAGAGTTGGTAAATTGTTCTATGATGTAGGTATTGTATTACATGGTTATTATGCAGTAGAAAGGACAGAATCTGTTACAGCAGAGAACAACTCAAGCCATTACAAGATTCAGTAAATCAAAGCAGACAGTGGTATAGTTGTAAAATAGCTTTGCCTCAGCGACTGCAAACATCTATTTTGTTATTTTCCTAACAAAATGTTATTTCTGTAGCTGCATCTGTTGCTTCATAAAAAGAGGAAAACTCATGGAGGCTAAATCTTTTCCTTAACTGTTTGTTGCCACGAATTGTATGCCTCAGTTATCCTAGTGAGACAACTTCATACATATCCAGATGTACCAGAATGAGGACAGAATTTGGACTAAGGATATATTAGTGAGGAAAGGAAAGTGGGCATACTCTGTCACTTTAGCAGGAGTAATTATGTCACTCACTGTCTATTTAAAGGCAAAAGAATGTGATCAAAGTAACTTAAAATGTGTCTTTTTCCATAACTGATTGTTGACGCTTCTCTTCAAATATCAGGGCCTGTATGCTGTGGGGAACTTCTTACCAAGTGATGAGAATGTGTTTCACTCAAATTTTCACAGAGAAGCTCTAAGGTCTTTGACAGACCTCAGTCAAGATGCCAACAGAATCCTGCCAGGTAAAAATGGTAGCGGCAGCGATGGCATTGTCTCTCACCGTACAGAAAGTATCCTGAATAGAAACCACAGAGACTCAGGGTCTCTGACCAATCTCAAGAGAGCGAATGCTGATGTAGAAATAATAACACCACGAAGCCCAATGGGAAAGGAGAACATGGTTACTTTCAGCAACACTTTGCCAAGAGTCAACACACCATCCATGGAAGATCCAGCACGACGAAATGCAACAATACACGCATCGATGGATTCTGCCCGTTCCAAACAGCTGCTTTCCCAGTGGAAGAACAAGAATGAAAGTCGAAAGTTGTCACTGCAAGTAATTGAGACCGAATCTGGCCAGTCACCACCAAGGGCTATCGAAATGAGGTCAAGCTCAGAACCCTCCAGAGTGGGTGTAAATGGTGATCATCATGGCCCAACTGGCCAATACCTGAAAATCCAACCTGGCAGTGTACCAGGTTGTAACAACTCAGGTCTTTCTGGCGGGCCGAGGGTCTCTATCCAGTCACGTCCTGGCTCATCCCAGCTAGTACATATTCCGGAAGAGACTCAGGAGAATGTGAACACATCACCCAAAACTAGTTCAGCTAGAGCTAAATGGCTGAAAGCTGCTGAGAAGAGTGTTGCATGCAGAAGCAACAGCCAGCCAAGAATCATGCAAGTCATAGCCATGTCTAAGCAGCAAGGAGTGCTTCAGGGCAGCCCAAAGGGTTCAGAGGGAAGCACAGTCACTTGTACAGGAGCCATCAGATACAAAACCTTGACAGACCATGAGCCAAGTAGCATTGTTAGAGTTGAGGCCCATCCAGAAAATAACAGACCGGTAATTCAGATGCCAACAGAAGGAGAAGGAAGTGGGTCATGGAAATGGAAAGGTCCTGAAAAAATCACCCTCCGTCAGACATATGAGCTAAATGATCTTAACAGAGACTCTGAGAGCTGTGACTCCTTAAAAGACAGTTATGGGTCAGGTGACAGGAAAAGAAGCAACATAGATAACAGTGAGCATCACCATCATGGTATCACCACGATAAGAGTCACACCAGTGGAGGGAAGTGAGATCGGCTCAGAGACTCTGTCCATTTCTTCTAGCCGGGACTCAACACTTCGGAGAAAAGGTAACATCATTTTAATCCCCGAGAGAGGGAGCAGTCCAGAGAATACCAGAAACATCTTCTATAAAGGTACATCCCCCACACGAGCATACAAGGAATGAGAGGAGACATATCCGCTGGTCCATACCACCACAAAGTAAACACATCTTGACACAGGTTCTGCTCGCTTTGTTTTGAGCTGATATTTATCTTTATGTGCCAAATTATTGATCAGGAGCCCAGCGCTGCTGATGTGCAATGTGCATGAGCCTGTGGAAAGCATGTGGTGGGCGGAAAAGCACAATACCAGAACTACTGTGAAACATTTTCATGCAACTTGTTTCTTCAGACTCAAAACGTTTATCTGAGGGTGACGATGTCAATCAAAACAATAGTCTTGAACACAGACACTGTATTTCCTGAATGTGCCAACTTTTTATTTTATATTTGTGTCCAACTTTGACTTTTTCACAGCAAAGGCTGTATCAGTGGTATATATTCACCTTTGCAGAATTTGCACCAAATCTTTAATACAGGATGGTGCTGATGATAACTTTACATGTTTTGAAAAATTGCATACTTATTACACTCTGCAAACATGACATATTGATGTGCAGTTACTTTAAAAGTAATATTGCTAATACTATGATGATGCTGGCTGCATTCATTTAGCGTAGGAAATATTTACAGCTTTGTTATAGTGGATCTGTCACATTCAAAGATTGCAAAGGTTTTGTGTAATTCTTTAAGATGTCTACTGCAACAAAAAATGTGTGGGTGACATTCCATTAGAATGGAATGACTATCTATTTTGAATAGTTTTGCTGCTACTGCTCAACTTTTGTTTAAGAACAGGTGCTACTAATGAAGAGGCTGCTTCTTAGTGGGCTAACTTGTAGAGTTGTTTTAAATTATGTTTTTTAAGGGGTCTTACCAAGTACTACAAGTAATTCAGATTTTACATTTTTAAACTTCTTATTCTGTCCTTCAGCGATCCGTCCATTTTTCTATTAGTTTTTAAACATATAATGTAAGACACCAATAACTGCAAGATCTGCGAATGTGAAAGGCGAGCCATGAGCAAATAAAAATAAACAGCCACTTTCCTGACCAGCTTCCAAGGAGACAGGAATTAATACAGCAGCTTACACTTAGGAGCAGTCATTCACCTCACTTGCTTAGTATGCCACAAGAACAATGACAAGTTTCACCCCAATCACTATCATATAGGGGATTTGTGCTTCGCTTTAAAAAATTGAATGCCTTGGTATTGCAGAATCACTGAGTGAGTGTTGCATTGTGCCACTACTACTGTTCACCTCCCTGAGACACCCTCCAGAGCCTTTTAAGCATGATATTTTTTTTCCCACCACTGCCACTTAAGAATATGAAGGTCTCTGCACCTGAGAGAACATGGAATATTTAAGTAAATTGAGCTTTGAATATAATGAAAGAACTTGCTTGCTAAAAATCTCCATTGCCAAAACTTATTGAAAGGGTAAGCTCTGAAAGGAATAAGCGTAGCATGTCCTGGGCATGCTAGAAGAAATGCTTCTTCACATTTGGCTCTGACTTAAAGCACGAAGGAAGCCAGGGGCAGTGCTCACCCACTGCAGCTCCTCATTCTCTCCTGTTTCTACCTGTAAGAGAACTACTATGAGACACCTTCCAGCCCCATGCCAGGAGGGGGAGGGAATGAGCAGTCTCCTCAGTGAATAAATAGTAGCAGATCAAGTCTGTTCTCTGGCTTCTTGAGGGGAGTGTTCTGGTCAAAGTCCTCTGCTGATTTAGGGTATCAGAGAACCAGATACATACTACAGTCAGAAGCTGTCTACAGACCCTACCCCACAGAACTCTAAGGAAAAGCCCACCCTACCCTAGCCATGTAGGGGGTAGAAGGAAGAATCATCCCATTCAAGAAGATAAACAGCACAATACACAGACCAAAAAAAAACCCCAACCCAAAAAAAGACCTCAAAACCAAAACAAAATCCCAACCCTAACCCCGAGTAATTTCACAAATATGAGGATGGTGTTTGGTAATCTGTATAGAAGAAAGGATTGAGAGTCAATGGAAAGCTTTATACACCTTCCCAGCTTTACAGGTGCTCCAGGCTTAGCTGAGTGCTTGCTGTCAGCCAACCATGCCAAGCAATGCTTCAGTCACCTGCCCATCACCCAGTGCTGTGGATGAGAGCTGGTCCTTAAGGAAACGACCGCACTCTCTCTGCCAGTGATAAAAGATGATCGGGAGAAAGTATTCTGCAGGTTACATGTAAGAAGCTACCCAGCAGGGTTGCAGCATATTGTGTACATTAAAGGCACAATATGTTGAAGATACACTTTAAGGCACATAGCTGGGAAAAATAATCGTAGATACCAGGCTGAAAAAGAAAAAAAAAAAAGTAGGTTTTTAGAAATAAGTTCTCAGACTCTGGTATTTTCAGGATTTGTTTTTTCTTTTCAAAAGGAAGAATCTTTAGTCCTTGGTATTTAATATCAAATTTTGTACAAGATGCCTAGGAATTGCAAACACTTGGACTGTCATGAAGAAAACCCTTTGGCTTTAGTTTAATCTAGGTACATGATAAAGCTGGTAGGATTAGCTTTAAAGGAATGGGTAAGACACAAACACTGTTGGCCTATCAATGCAGGGAAATAAGATGCAATTGTTTGTTAGTTTGTAAGTGCAGGGGAAAAGAACATAAGTAGATGAACCTGGAAATAATGGAAAATTGAAATGGAGAATAATGGCAATAAAGCAAAGATTAGAAAATGTTCCCTCTGGCAATTTAGCTGTTTTGGAAACAGCAGGATTCCTGGTGGGAGTGTTTGTTCTTTATTCCTTGGTTTTAGTCAGATATATTGGCATATGTGTTGCTTTTATTACTCTAAAACTTGCTGCACTATTTCAAGTGCAGTGTAATATTTTTCCTAAGGTTTCCTATTTCTTAAGAAAAGATTTTAAAGCTCTTGTGTAATCATTGAAATTGTGTTCTATACATAAATATTGATATATTCTTTTTTACTCAAAGTGCCAAAGGCTACTGTTTTTAATAATGGCTTATCAAATTATATTACGTTAGAGAGCAGAAATGTAATAATATATACATTGGAACTCAGACCTCTGCATGTATATTTGATAAGGAGCCTTTTGTAAAATTACTCTTTGTTTACATTCCACTGGTACCTTAATTTAAAAATTAATCAAATAAATTGACAGGTGACATCTTCTTAGTGTTCTGATTTTCTTACTTGCTAACAGGCACGAATTTCTTTGTTAGGCTGTGCTTTACTGAGAAAAGAAAATACTTAAAATATGTTTTTAAATGAGAATTCTCTATATAAAGTATTGTGTTTAATAAAATGTTATGCAATGTTTTCAAATGGAAAAGAATTTGTAAATTGCTATAAATGTATTTTGTTAAATAAGTACAGATCAATGCTACTGTGTGAGTTTATTGTGCTAACATCATGAAATAAAGATAAAATTCCTCATGGGTGTTTAGTCATCTCTGTGGTGAAGCAAAGTTTCATTCCTCCCCAAATTATTTTTCAGTATCAGATGTATCATGACATGTAAAAGTGGCCGTCAATGGGAAACCTCAAGACCTTGCATAGTGGGAAGAAGTTTCAAGGAATGGTGTCCAAACAAGCTTGTCCCTATCCAAAAAGCATTTTACATTAAAAGAAAGAAAGTGAATTGGGAATGTTAGGCCATGGGAGGATGTGTCTGCTAGATCATTCTGGAGCACCAGCTGCATTGCTAAAGCACTAATGCCTCCAAAACACTTTGCTAGTGTTGGGTGGACCCAGCACTCTGGATATGGTGAAGCCAACCTTGGATTTGTGAATGAGAACAGGGCAGATGTCAGGAGCAATCCTGAGAGGATGTGCTCTCCCCAGGGGAAGAAGTTAGGATGCAGGAGTCAGCAGGTGACATACACCCTTGCCTGGCAACAATGAAAAATACTATGTGTAACAGCACAGTGTCAAAAGCACTCTTACCTAGAAGCCACACAAAGTAATGTGGTAAGCAAACAGCAAAGATTGTCTCCAAGCCTGTCTTGAAACACCCTGAAACAGGGCAGCAGCAGCCCCCTAAGTGCCTGGGATGGAAGGCAGGGCTGTAGCTGAAGCATGCACCGACATTGCCCATGGCATAATAAGGACAGTAAGGACACACAGCCCCTGCAGTGCAGGGCAGCACAGCAAACTGACTCTGAGAAGCTTTTCCAACCTGTGCCTGGGCTTTCCTGCAGGCTGACACTTGGCACTCGTGTGTCCTTCCAGCAGGTGACTGCCACGGCTGAGGTGGCACTGGGCAGCTGCTGTCACTGGTGCCTCCAGCCAGGCAGTGCCGTGCCCAGCAGTTCAGCAATGCCACACGTGCTGTGCTCGCTGGGAAGGCACGCGGGGATGGACTGATAGCGCCCCAAGCTGTGCTCCAGATCTGGGTCACTTGGCAATCCCTGTCCCATGACTTTCACGACAATTTAAGATGGGGGCCCTCAGGCAATACAGAATCAAAAAACAGTATGGTTTCTCTCAAAGAAAGGGGAGTGTATGTATGGCTGTCATATTGTGCCCTCTGTGGTGACATAAGGAGCTCTCTTCGTGCAGCTGGGGCCGGACAATGTCCCAATCCCACTGCAGGAGTAGCCAGTTTCGGGAGAGGCCCCTCCTTTGGCCAGGAGCAGATGCTGGTGTGGCAGTCCATTATCTGCCGCAGCAGACAATGCCTTGGGTGAAGCTGTGTGAAGAATGAGGGCTGTGGCCCAAAGTTGTGGTGTCCCACCCTCTGGGACAAGGTAGCCTGGGAAAGCTACAGATAGCGATGTCCAGGTATGGCTCAGAGAGACTCTGGGAAGGAGTGCAAGAGAGTAAAACAGCAGGCTAGGGTGTGGCTGCTGTGGCTGACATCTAATACAAATCTAATGAGTTCTCCTCTGGGAATGACCCTTGCCATGAATGACAAAGGGGCCTAGACAATTAGCTCAAACATTTTTAAAAGCACATTTTAAACATCTAAAGTTAGGCAAAAAAAGAACTCCTCCTCTGAAGGGTTACCTTTGATGTAGAGGTTATATTATAAAACTTGATTTAAGATGAAAAATTACCTCTGCTGACAAACCTTATCATATTCTCTTAGACCATGCTGGCTACACCAACACTGTCACTACATTAAGAGACCTCCCTGTGATCCAGACTGATGACTATATCTGATCATGCAAAGGAGTTTTCAAAGGTATGATTGATTAAACTGAAACTTAAATCCATTTTGTGCTGGATTTTAAAAGATCTTCAGAGGTCTTCATATAACAAGTCACATCCTACTGGAATCAGTTTGGCATAGATTTATGAAGACCTTTCGTGTAACAGATCAGTGCACAGCTAATTTGGCAGGAACATTTTAAAGGCATTAGAATCCTGGTTCATAAAAGCATGAATAAAATCTCTTCACAAACCTTACAGCACAGAACGTATCAAACACTGGACAAAACTTTCAAGTCTCTCCATACTGCATGTTCAAAATGAAAGTAAGGGAATTTCAGCTGCATACGTGTGCATACAAACACACAACACAAAGTTAAGGTGTTTAAGCCAGAGTTTAGAAGGAGAAAGCTGAACAGATAATTTAAATGAAGGAACAAGTTATGGCAAGGCTGTAAATGCTCTCTCTAAAATTTTTCTGCTTTGCCTGCAGTAATATCTTCAGGCATTCCAAACATGCATAAAGACATCATTTAGTTATGCCCCCCATATACGAAATCTTTTCATCCAGTGGTTTTGCCATAAAGGTTAATGGGAAACGTGCAAATTCAATGGCTGTATCAGCATAGCCCTGCTAAAAGAAAGAGTTAGGATGAAAACTTACCCAGAACTAAAGCAAGTCTGCTCAGCCCTAGAAAGCACCTCTCATGCTTGAGGAAAAGAAGAAAATAAAAAAAATTATCCCCCTGCAAACTCTCCTTTCCTTCAAAGGCCAACTGTCATTCAGATTTTTCCTACTATATTACTTTTTCGGTGCTGCTCAGAAAGAAATGAGAATCATGGGGATTTGTGGATCTGTCAAGTCTCTGCAGCTACTAAATGATGCATAAGGAAAAGCTCTGCTCTCTCACCAAATCATTCAGAGGAGATTGGAGCGTATCTGAATGCAATGTGATCCTGTTTCAAACAGTTTCTGTTCCTACTTCAAACTGAGCTTGTGGATTGCAATGCCTGTTCCTGCCCTTTTCAAGGGCTAGAACACATCACACAGCTGGAAGCACATTTACCTGTAAAGTATATAACAACAGAATCAATTCTTTGCAAACAATACCCGTATTTGAATTTTCCCTAAAACAAACTATAATGTTTTTTTCAATTATTACAGTCTATGTTTATTAAATTTTTCAGTATGCATTCTTTTGATGTTCCTTCACATACATATTCATGTGAAGTTCTTTGCCCGAGCTACATAACTCATCCTTTGGGTCGCTCATCCTGAAATTTGTTTAGTCCAGAAGGGGTGTGGATACTTAGCAGAATGCTAAGTGTACACTTTTTTTTACAGACCATCATCAGGGGCTGAAAATCTGATCCCCAGCCCAAAAGAAGTATTTGCTAAAACCTCCGGATGGTGTGAGTTGCAGTCTCCTCTGATATCCATATCTTTCTCAAGCTGTATAATTTGAGACAATTATCTTCGCACTTATCAGAGAGGAGAGTTTTCACGGTTCCAACATCCTATATCATCTCCCAACACTGAGTGTGAATCGCCCTGGCAGGGGAACAGTTTTAGGCTTTGACCACTTTTAGATTTTAGTTTCCTGAGAACTACTATGGGTATGAATACAAGCTAATGCCTTGATTTACTATCAGAGACAATGAGGTTTCCACCTTTTAATAATGAGCAGAAAAATGGAAGAGAAGCATGCAGTTTAAATGATCAGGACAGCTAAGACTTTATATGGCATGTTCTGGTTGGTAACACAAAACAAAGGTGCTGTGAGCTCTGTACGCCTAACAGATTACAGCCTTGTCTAACCTCCCAAGCCAAGGTGGGCCACGGGAAGAAGTTTCTTAAAATGCTTTTATTTTTAATGGGTTTTATGAAGGAGTCCTCCATTCACTAACCTCTTTTATGATGCAAGTAGAAGAATTCAGATAGAAGTTCACGAAAAAAAAACCCCACCAATTTATAACTTACCCAAGAAAAGAGAATGAGAGAATGAGTCAGGAGAATGTTTAAGGTGTTTTCCAACCCGATCAGCAGTGAAAGAACAAAATCACAATTTTAAAGTTTGCACATGTAGGCAGTTAATTAGTACAATCAGTGCTTTCTTAATCCCTCTTCAATTATTCATCAAATAATTGAAGACTGGGTCACTGTAAAACAAATTATTTTCTCCATAGTTAGGATACAAAATGTGACTAGTTTACATAGCCCTTGAGCTTTTGTCATTGGGAGGGGGCAGGGGAGAAATCAAAGGAACTGGTAAGAGCATGTCTGTGAAGTGATACAGAAGTTACATGAATACTTTATGAGATTCAAGATTAAAATTTTTGAAAATTACGACAAGGAAGAGTAGCTAATCCAACACTGGACATGCAACTAACACAACTAAAATGCTTCTGAACTTGTGAGAGGAGCACATTGCCAGGTCAAGCTCACTGAGTGGATTTTTAGCAAGGATGGTGAGTTGGGCAGTAGCAGCTGTGTGCCACTAAGCTGTGTTAGACCATATAAACAGTCTGTCATAAATGAAAACCTGTGGAGAGACACAGCAAGAGATCTGCTGCCATAGAAACAAATGTATCATAGAATAGAATCATAGAATTAACTGGGTTGGAAGAGATCTCCAAGATCATCAAGTCCAACCCATGATCCAACCCCACTGTGATTACTGGATCATGGCACTCAGTGCCACATCCAACCTCATCTTAAAAACCTGCAGGGACGGTAAATCCACCACCTCTCTGGGCAGGCCATTCCAGTGTAGCTGATAGATATGCTGCGTCATTGCTACACTGAGCACAAACCATGGATCAGCAGTATACCACAAACTGCATCTAATTTTCTTTGTTCAAGAAGAATTTCAAATTTGAAACAGATAAATGATGATCAGTTATTATATATAATACAACATAGCTGCACAGACTTACCATATTTTCTAATAGAACTTAATAACTAGTGGAAAACCAGAGATGAAAAACTCAAAAATATTAAGGATTAAATATCATTCAGAAGCTTTAATCTGATGTCCAGAGTGCTTTGCGTTCTCCAAAAAAGGAAGAAAGCTGTAGTGCCTGATTGTTCATTTCTTATCCTGACATTACTCCTCCAGCAGTTAAAGGGTGCTTTACTTTTGCAGTTTTGTACCTATTTGTCAGAGAATGAAGTTCAAATTCCATATTTCTAATGCAAGACCATCTCTCCTATTCTAGTTGATGGTACTTTGTGGTACATGAGGAATCCAACTGCCAGAACAATATACCACAACACTGCACATTTCATCTTCTATTATAACCAGTCTTGTACCAGCCTGGTAAAGACACAGCAGCCTGTTTCACCTACAGTGCAGCTGCTTCATGTGGAATCAATGAACTCTTTGAACAAATAAAAATGAGCCACTGCAGAAACTGGAGTTTTAAGTTTACTTTTAGAAAAAAAAATTATAATGACAACAGTGCAAGGTTGAAACATTTTTCAGTTGTCAGTATCTCATTTATAATTCTATAGTGAAGTGCAAATGTATTTCTGCTTTTAAATTATGGCAACATGAAGCTTTACATTATCCAGAGAGAGGTTAGCATTGATATGTAGCTGATATATTGAATACTGAGCCCACCTGATTCTCACTTCCTTAAAAGATTGGACTACATAAAACAAAGTAGTAGTATAATAAATTATAGACAGACATGTAGTATCTGTTATTTGTATTATATTTAGGGCACAAAGATGACATCTGGTAGATGCTATAATCTCCTGCAAGTGTATTAATCCTTACTGAGTGCTGCCAGTTCCTGGTAGAATTCTGATGTTATCACTTAAATAGGAAAAAAATGATATGTTTGAAAATTATTCAGTTTTGCTCTCTTTTGTGAGACAAAAATAAAGTGTTCCATTTAAATGCACTCCTACATGGTTTTCACTGTATAATGGTACTCTGTGGCAGCAGCTTGCACAGTAATGCTGCTTTCTACTAAGAAGCATGAATTGACCTTATGTAGACTGCAGTAATTGTTTCCTGCATTAATGAAAAGTTCTTTCATATTTCCAGAACAGAAAATTCAATTCAGCTAGGTGCTATTAATCCAGAAGTTCAGATATTTGCAATGTTTACACACCTCTGGTACCAATACAACAGAACAACCTACGCAAGCAGAAGCCTCTGGATATGAACATCACAGATGTATCAGTTGAGCATAAAAGTGTTGGAAGTACTTTCAGTCTATGTCTTTTTAGCATATACTTTCTAAATACACATTTGGAAATCTATTTGATTCTGAGGACTCTTCACCTTGCTGAGAAAAGGACTGCTGTTTGGCCCAGCATGTTGGTCTATGGGAACATATAACACCACATCTCTGTTAACCATATTGTCACTCCACTGAACACGAAGCTCAAACCTATGTCTTTTGCTCCTAAGTATTAGGACTCTGATTGAAGTCTTAAGAAAAAAAGCTTTTCAGGTTGGCCTTGTTTTTACTCCATGGGACTGCTTGGTCTATAGCAGAGTAATAACTGCTTATTAAGAAGGTGAGATAAAAGGACAGAAGATTTGTGTATGTATATATATATAAATATATATTTATGTATTGTATGTTTTTCCTTTTCTGTCATCACCTTAAAACAAATAAAAACACATATTGGTTCTTGGGACAGTGAAGACTCGGTTACAATGAGCAAGATCCTTTAACCATCATAGTGGATGCTAAAAATTTCTGCAACTCTGTATGTTAACTAACATAATCACTCAATCTTTTCAGTGTCTGAGGTCCACTGCACTGAATGGTACCAAATAAGTCTTGGAGAAATGTATACAGTGTATACAAGATTATATAACTTTGTATGTTTGAAAACTATCAGGGAATCTTCTAGCTGTTACTACCACCTACGGCTCTGCCCAGGTAAGCAGCCCTGATATGACATAATGTCAAAATATGTCAGATGCATGGACACATACATGATTGATGGGTAGATTAAAGATAATGAGGTCTGGAAATCCTTTCTATCTCCAGTTTCTTCCATTCTCCTTTAATGCTCTTAGAAAAGTAAAAATCCAGGTATTTTTAAATTATTTTACCATCTAGCACTCCTCACCATAGCATCGATACCATGTCCTAATAGCCTCCCTTTTCTCATAAAAACTACAACTGCATGCAAAAGGTTATGTTTGCCCACTTCTTTCTTTTTACCATATAATTACTGTTCTTTTTCCTTAGATTGCACATTTTGGGAAACACAATCTGTCTCTATGTTTGCCATTACACAGTGAGAAAGATCATGATAGTAACCTGTACAGACGTCCAAAGGAGACCCCAGAGGCATCACCCGACACAAACTGCTACACCACAGCCCACTGAGACACTACTGGGTTCTACTGTGTCAGCAAGATGAATCACTGGCAGCACTGTGCCCCTTTGTCTACAGAAACAAAAGCTGACTGACAGGCACTTCTAGCTGGCTGACACTGCTTCAAGGTACCTGTTTTGATTGTTCTCCATTCCTTCTCTCCCTGTGAAGAAAGAGCAAAAAGATCCTACAGAAGCGAAGTGCAAATAATGTGCAGAACCATCACATGTATCCTTCAAAACAGGAGAATGTCTTCCAAAGCAGATCAAATAATCAACACTAACGAAACTGTGAGTGCAAGCAGGGGCTAATTATTAACCCACACTAATGAAAGCAGCAGCATCTCAGCTCTTCCCTTAGTGTAAAAATTCAAAACCTTGAAATGAGAAGTGTTCTAAGCTTGAGCCTAGCAAATGTCCTAGCCCTCTCTGTCACCGATCTCCTTCCTGCCTGTCAAATCCAATTGAATGACAGGCAGTTTGTATGAGCCTCTGTACTATGTAAGCTGCAGTAATTCCTTCTTTTAGAAAGCCTTTCACTCCTGCTCACTTCAAGAGGCAAAAAAATGTCTCTGTGTGAATCAAAAAAGCAAATTTGGCAGAAACCAACCCATCAAATCCCATTAGCACTACTCTTGGGTACAACAGCTGGGATGGACCAGTGGCCGTAACTAGCCACTTTCTCATTGTTTTACTTCATCTCTAAAGAGAAAGTGATGAGATCCTATTAGCATCTAAGTCCCATCAGACTATCTTATATTAGACCAAGACTGTTTGGACAGGTGAAGCTACAGAGCTAAAAAATACTGAGAATGACACATGTTAGGACATGAATCGGTCATTTCTTCAAGGAAGAGGAAGGATTATTTCTCTCTTACCATTCCCTAGCAACAGAGAAAATGAGGGGTTCTTTTTTCAGTTATAGAAGAGCCTTGATTTCAGGACTACCAGAAAATAGAAGCATCTGCTTGTAACCAAGGCATCTGCTGAATAGCACAGGACCTTCGGTTAAAGCCCTAAGAGCTTTTAGACCCTATGTCTTATTGTGGCAATTATTTCAGATAAAAGGAAATTACAAAGCCTGAGGTATGGGAAGGCTTTCATCACATCATGTAGAGCTCGTATCATAATCCATCCCTAGGAGAGAACTTGCTTGACAAATACTATAAATAGGAGCCTACATAAGAGGATAAATAATTATTCATCTGCTGATAAATTCTGACATATCATCCTTCCTATGCAGTTTGATTGAAAGACATAATCAGAAAGTCCTTGATCTGTTAATGGGCAAACAGCACTCTAAATCCAAACTACCTTGAAAAATACTGAAGGCTTTAGAATGTTATTTTACATTCTTCCCTTTGTCAGTGAGGTAGTACCACTGAACCCTAAGCATCATATGAATATCATATGGGGGGTTGTTGGTTTTTTATATTTTTTTTAAATTTTTCACCTTGTTAATGTTTAGCAGAGTTATTGTCATTACCACCAAATTCAGCCTAAGTTCTTAAGCACTGCTTTTTGTCAGGGTGGCTGGTCAATGTCGCAGTTGAAAGATAGGGTTAAAATGAATAATAATTATTTATTTAAATGAATATACAAAACCCCCAAAAATTCTTACAAACTGCTACATTTGCTCTTTAAGTCAGAGTAATTGTGTGAATTTCAGAAGGACAAGCAGGTAATACTGAAGGAGAAAAAAAAAAATCTGAAATCTCCAACTGTAATCCCATTATGCAGTCATTGCTTTAGACTCCAAAACAAGAATTTCACCCAGTCTCACTCCTTACAGAGACTGAAGAAAGTTCTAGCCAAGACACTGAGGTGACTATATAAGTACGTGTCACTAAATACAACCTAGAAATAGAAACAGATACCATCTCCACAGGTTCTTTACTTCTATCTAGACAATTTGCAGGGAGAGGGTGCTGAAAATGAATGGGAGAAATATTCCTTCTTTTCTGCCAGAATAATTATTTTATAATCACTGTGCTGCTGAGAGTTTGGGGCCTGCTGTGGTAGCAGATCTGAAAAATCAGAACACACCTCTAGTGCACAAAAGGATAATGATTTTCAAAAGATTTAAAAATGCATGAATGCCTAACAACCTGTATCCCAAAAATTTTCCACTGAATCTATGGGTGGGTAGTGGGGGAAGTAATAAAAATGTTAACCATATAATATGGCCACATTTTTTTAGATATTTATAGATAGTTTGTGGACCAACTTAGGGTTGGGGTTTTTACCATTTTTGCCCATGAAATGAAACATTTAAAATAAAATTATAATAGTTCATGTTAAAAATGAACCCTCCATGCCAGATCTCTGAAGCATTATGTTGCTAAAAATAAAACGTTACCAGGGAAACTGAACGGAGCAGAAATTAGTGATAGGACCTGATCTAAAGCCACAGAAATAAAATGGGAACAGGATCAAACTAGACTGAGGAAAATAAATCAAAAATAAAACAATCCTTCAACAGCAAAATCATTATTCTGTTAGGATCTCTGGTGATAAAACAAAATCAAAATAAAACTCCTAGTATGGCTTTTTTAACTGTCAGAATGCCCTCTTAGAGGGGGTGTGTGAGGGTGTGAACAAGACTCTCAGTATGTCCTTAGCACCAAGTGACTGCACGGGGTCCCCAGGCCGGCACTGCACTGATTCCCCCCGTAACAGCTAATAACGAGTCCATTTTACAGAACTAAAATTTCATCTGTTCTATTGCTTATATTAGCAACTCTTCCATCTTATGATTTTAAACTCCTTCTAGAGAAAGCAAAAGGTGGAAAATTATTCAGGATACTTTTAATTAGGAGTCTAGATACTCTAATTTTAGCAGACAGACGCAGGCATTCATAAGGAATATAGAGTCACCTACCACAAAGTAAAAAAAATTCAAATTTCTCCATTGCTGAATATGCTAGTCTACTGCTATAAAATGGGCAAATAGCTATTTTCAGACAGAAGACATTACTTCAGGTCTGAATTATTTACAGAGAAGTACAATGACTCCAGACTTGACATCTCCATCCTACATTTGCTAATTTTATCACCCATCTCAAGCTTATTTCCTCACTTCACCCACAACTTCACTGTGGTATTGGTATGAGATACCTCTGCCACAATATCCATTTCTACTCAGTGATGGCAGAAAGGCTCCCCTATTTGTCTTACATCTTCCCAACCAAAGAAACCTTAAAAGGGTGAAAGGTGAATACTCACAAAAGCAACTGCCTGGCACCTGAGCATTATTTTCTCTAAAATGTTACTGATTTTTGTTTTCTGAAATCTGACAGAAAGATTCACAATGTAGGAGATAATCAGTGATTTTTAATGGCTATTCATTTTACACATTTTTGGTTCTTGGTCCAGATTTCTATTTCCAACCCAAACACAGCTCAGTATTACTGTTAATATTAATCATTTGTTCAGAGTTGTCATTGTGAGCTAAATGTTTTCAAGTTGATGCCCCAGGTTCCATAAACAAATTTACAAACTCAAGGGTGGATACTTCACTGCAGAACATGATAATGACCCATAGTTTACATTTGGACAGGGAAACAAGTGTATATATGTAGCAGTGGGATATTACAGGTATTCGTAGTCTGTCTAAACAAAATTAAATGAAGTTATAAAACTTCATCAGCCTGTTTTCCCTTCTGCACTTCCAGCTTTTTGCAGACAACTGCAGGACATTTCCTTTGAATGGTAATTTCCATCTGTATATCCTGTTACCAACACTTACAAGCCATATAAAATAAAGAGGGTTTGAATTACTTTTAATAATTTCAAGACCTTGCTCACAACAGTGCATATATATTGAAGGCTGTAAACCCTATAATCCCTTAAAATCTTTTAAGAATACTGTAAGCCTACCTCCTTATTAGCTTATTGTTGCTAATTGCAATGTGAGCTTTTATTTTCACTCGCTGTTACAGAACACTGGCTTGTCAGTAAATAATACTAATGAAAAATTTCAAAGTTTGAGGACCTGGCCTAAATTCAGCCTCTCTAAGAACAGGTCATAGAAGTAGGGCACATCAGACTGGGCTCCCAGTGGGGAGCGGGAAACATGTCATGACTTTTTTTGGGGAATGCAAGTAGTGCCACAGGTACAGTAGCAGGTGACGTGCCTCAAAGTTGCAAATTCAGCCTTAATTGATTTTCAAGAGAATACAAGGATCTGCTTTCAAAAGTATTCATCTGATGTTTAGCTTCCTGACACCGCTGCAGTGGATGTGTTATATAAGAAACCTCAGAGGAGATACAATAACTTGTTGGTATCCAGTATTTAGCTATTTCTGAAGAAGGGACACACCTGAATCTCCCAAATTTATTATTTCAGTCTCTCACAAGTGGGATCACATCAACTGAGACACAGTCCTTCACAGAATCATTTCAGCTGGAAAGATCTCTCAGACTGAATCCATCCATTAACCCATCACCGCCAAGGCCACCACTAAGCCATATCTCCAGGGATGGTCATTCAACCACTTCCCTGAGCAGTCAGTTCCAATACTTGATAATCCTTTTGGTGAAACAATTTTTCCTAATATCAATTCTAAACCTCCTCTGGTGCAACTTGAGGCCATTTCCTCTTGTTGTATCACTTGTTACTTGGGAGAAATGACTGACATCCAAACTTCATTCAGCCAAAAGAACCCCAATTCCCTCAGCTGCTCCTCATCAGACTTGTGCTCCAGACCCTTCCCCAGCTCTGCTGCCCCTCTCTGTAAAGGACTCAGGACCAGACACAGTGTTCCAGGTGTGGTCTCACCTCTGCCCGTTACAGAGGGACAATCATTTCCCTGGAACTACTGGCCACGTTATTCCTCATACAGACCAGGATGGCATTGGACCTCTCAGCCACCTCAGCACACTGCCAGCTCTTGTTACAGAAACTTCTTGCCCCAAGCCACTCCCAAACCTAGTCCCCAGGCTGGATGGTGGGACAACAAATGTCCATCCCACTACTCTTCTAAGCAGCTTCTGCCCTGTAAGTTACAGGCTGAACCCAAGGAAAAGTGGCATTGATGGCAAACATCAAGGTCTGCCATTGTTAAGTTAATGGTAAGTTAATGTCTTCTTCATGTCAAGGGAATATTAAACAAAAAAATGCACACCTCTATTTTTGATATTTTGTTGAATTGTAAATAAGCATAGCTGTGACATTTCTACATTTTATTTGTGAGACATAAAGCAGAATTAATCTTAAGGGTTATTCCGAAGCACTCAAACAGCATTTTATTTAAGTAGGCAATCTACTATCATGCTATAGAGCACAAGGCAACATCATAGTATGGTACATTTGCCTTAAAAAGTTCATTTTTTAAAAATTCAAACCAACAAACCGCTTACTTGAGTGATTCCATTACAAGCACATTTGTTATTTCACTATGAACTGAGTTAATTTCTCTTTTAAAAACCTCTTTTTAGAAAAGCAAAGGTCTGAGAAAAAGAACTGATTTGAAATGTATACATTCCAAATTTTGTTGTTTAAACTTTACATTATGTGTTTGCTATTTTTATTGTTATTCATTTATATATCCATATATATATATCCATTACTTCAAACTTGAACTCACTCTAAATGATTTTCAGGCAGCTTTCAGACTTTTAATACCCTAAATGCAAGTGCACCTGATGAACATTGCAGTGCAGCCAAATGGCAGCAGCTGTCTAGATTCCACTCCTGGAAAAGGCTACCAGGAAGGTGACTTATTAGAAAGAAAGAGAAAATCCCATGACACCTAGCTTTCATTCTATGAATGTTTTTCTAAATGCTACAGTGCAGTATAGTAGGAAAAGAAGGATTACTGAACCTGATAAAAGCAGATTTCTGCTTGAGATCAAAGGCTAAGTACAGTCAGAGATGGAATAGCTTTGCTCTTCCCAAGAAGCTCACTTGATGATTGGCAATATCTACTGCATGTTCACAAAATGGTCTGAGGAAAAAGAACTGATTTTTGAAACAGACTGGACAGTTCAAGAGAGGAAAGGCATTGTTTGCTCATTGAAAAGTATCTCTTTCTAGGCAGCACTGTAGCAGCAGCCTTACTGGCTGCAGGACAGACAGATAGATGGCTGCACATCCACCTGCTGGCTGAAATAATTATATCATCAAGTATTTCTGGGTTACAAACACAATACAAAACCAGCAACTAAAATGTACCCTCCTACAACTGTACTAAAACATATATTTCTACAGGTGCTTTAGCTGAAATGTCAGCCTGGCACAAAGCACCTCCTGCATTTGTGATTACCTGCTGACTGTTCCAAGAGACATATATGACTCAACATTTCTGTAAATCCAGGACTCACCTCCTCCTTTTACTCACCACTACTCCTCAGCATTGTTCAAATCTGTAACCAGTAAAACAAACCTCAGCATTCTTCAGATCTCTAAGTCAGTAAACAAACAAAGCCTATGGAATTCTATCTTTGCTGTCAGCTATGGCTGATACTCACGACACACATCTAATGTACCATATTCGGTTTTCTCAATGTTTACAAAGTTCTTTGAGATTAAATAGCCCTGTGTGCTTCAGTATCTTCTAATAAGGACTGATTGGAGCTTCAGGGTGAAAACCAAAATTGTTATAAGAATCAGTGCTAGAAAGGCTTGATGGAAAAAAATACTTCAGGATATGGAAGATCAAGCAGAGATATCAATACAGTAGTGTAAGAAAAGCCTCAGCTGCTCAACTGTTCATGGTTCAGAAGGTTCTCAAACAATGCCTTTTTGGTTATACACAGGGCCTGATGCAAACTGGGTTTAATGCAGCCATGCTAAAAATGATGGTGATTTCCTAAACTAGAGCCACCTCTTCTTAGTGTCTGATTCAAGACCATCTATTCTGGAAATTTCTGACATTTTCTATGCAATTTATTATCATCTACAGTTTTTTCATGGATGGGAAAATGATAAAAACTTTCTTCTTCAGAACATACAGCTCTACTGCTCTACAGTTCTTGCTATTCAGTTCAGAAAACTCCAGCTGCCACTACGAATACATTAAGGCTTCATAAAACAGTTGTCCTTAAATATCTCATCACACCTCTCCACAGACAAGTATGGCATAAAGCCACATTTCTGTTTTCATTCTTTTCATCCATGTCAGCTACAAATGAACAAATTCATACAGACATTTTGTGATAACTCTGATGAATTTTGTTACACTGGTGATAACTTTCACTTCAAAGTGGAATTGTAAAGCACCCAGAAGAAAGACACTAGAAACAAAAATTAGCAAAGCAGACATTATATTTCTGGATGGTTCCTAATGGTTAAAAATGCAGACTGCTTTTGGATGGCACCAAAATATCAATGTTAACTTCCTTTTTCTACTTCCAGATGAGACCTTGTTTATTGATCCTCCTGCAGAAAACCTTTGAGAGGCCACTTGGGAAACACAAAACATTAAAAACCTGTTTTTTCTGTCTCATTTGGAGCAGCAACACAATATTAAAAGCAGCTGAGTGCCTGAAAAATTAGGGATTTACAAGAAAATACTTCAACCAGTTACTGTTTAAAAGACAGAGCTTCATCAAAACATAAGCTAGATTAAAAGCAAATATAAACTGTGCATTCCAATGACCACTAAAATATAACTTACAAAAATTAAAGAAACAGAGCAATTTTTTCTACAAGAACAAATCTTGTCTAGTATTTCCCTGCAAAATTAGACAGATTTAACAGGAACCCAGTCAGTTCTATTAGGAAACTGTATATGTGCCTGAAAATCTCAAAGAGAAGCTATCCTAATCACTAATTTATAGCACATGTTGCCAGTTCTAAATGTCCTTCTAAAATACACTGATTAATAACTTAATTGTTCATGATAACGTGTCAACAAAATTACTCTGAGTAACAGAGAATAACCACAGTCTGCAACTGCAAGGAAATGCATCTGAATTCACCATTAGGAGGATGTGGAGTATGCCCACCACATGCCTTCTCTCACACACAATATAGGATGACCTACAGATTTAGCTTAAAACTTTCTAATTTCCCTAATGAAATAAACTTAGAAGAAATAAGGGGGGAGAAGGTGGCAGGGAAGAAAAAGGAAAATACGGCAGCTTTTACCCACAGATTTTTTTTTTTAAATGAATGTAAGATAGTGAGTACAAAATCCTCCAGACTTCTGCTCAGACTTAGTACTAAGACTGCTAAAAGCAGTAATTTCCAGAAGTGTTTACAGCAAGCTGGTAGACAGCTTTGCAGATTTAATGCAGATTTAATGTTCTTGCAGAAGTAACCCTCTAGTAACCTTCCGCCTTGGTCAGGATGACATAGTCACTATTAGCTATTGTCAGTGCAGAATACTGATTGAGTGTGGGGTAACATGCCCTGTATCAATGTTATTTATGTCCTCTTTCTTCCTTTTCATTTGTAGATGTTTCAGAACTGATGACACATGGCAAGAAAAAAATCGCATCTGTCAGGGGACTAATTTTTGTTGTTATAACTACAAAACTCAATATTTGTCCTCTTTTAACTAGTCTTAGTTATGATTAAAATGGTTTCCAACTGTAATTAGATAATGATAAAAAATACTTTGTGTATTTTCATAATGGATTGATTGAAATCACACTTGCTATTTTCCCCGTGGCTTTGTCACTCATTTCTACATAGCAGAAAAACCAAAGCAAGCCAGAATTCTCATACAACTGATGGAAAGGTTTCTCTTCTGGTTTTTTACCTCTCTCTCCATCAACTCCATCTTCACAGAGGCTGGCTTCAGCCTAACCCCTTGCTGTTGCTGGCAATGTTGATCACAAGAGTCAGAACCATAATTTCCAGAAGTACAGTTTTCAGATGGGTTGTCAATCAATTCAAGGAGGCAGCCATGATTTAAGGTTCCCACTTCCTAGCAGAATATTCCCACACCATAATGTGAGAATGAAGAATTCTGACTCTTTCTCTTCAACATACTACATTTCCTCTTGCACTGAATTTCACACTAGATTCATTCAGAACTTCAGACAAACCTATTCTAAAGACTTCCTTAAGACTTTCTTCTTTTGTAAAAAGTAATAAATCTTAACATATGATAGTCACCTATTTTCTATATTACAGAAAAATCCCAATGAAAAAAGGTTTAATATATACGGGGGCGGGGGGGGAGTTGGGGTTGAAGGGCAGTCACTCAAAACTTTTTATTTTTCCAGAGTATTTTTGTGTGTTCTTCCTTTACTTTTAGAGTAACACATAACCAGTGTTTTTATTTTGTGGTTCTAAATAAAACACACACTAAGGTGAGTTATTTCTTTTGCAGACCAGATGGCTCATTTATATATGAAATTTAATTCATGAAACTTTTTAAGCATTTCCAGAGGCTCACATAGATTTGATAATGTATTACCATGGATCTCAACCATAAAGGGCAGGCTAGGGCCCACACAGAGGCATAAACATGCTACTGTGAAATGAAATACAGATATTATCAGTCATAAACCAGAAAACAATTCATAGATAAAATTTTATTCCATCAGTGGTAAAACTCTGAGCAGCTTCAGTTAAAGCAGTATGGCTGTAAAATCAGGACCAGAACAGTATTCTACATCATTTAGATACCTCTCCCTACTATTTTTGCCTTGAAAATGAAAAAGGCAGGTGTGATTTGAGTAGTCTGTTGTCCGCTGTCCTTTGTCAGAATGTGAGAGCCTTTCACATGCAGTCATTAAACTGCAGTATGTCGCCTAAACCTGAGAATTTATACAGTTGACAGGAAACTGTGGTGCCCAAGATGTAGCTGCTGATATCCAACATTCAGTTGTAAGGTGACTTACATCACAATCCAAACATAAATTCCTACTTAAGAATTACTTTACGTTTAAATAATGCTATAGTAAGAATGTTCCCAGTATTGCCAGAATAAGGAAATAAGGTAATAATGAAAATACACAGTATCTAAACAAGGTAAGTGATTCTCCTTTTCCCTGCACTTTGTACAGGCTCTGTCACAGAGCAGCTATCAACAGTAACTGCCACAGATTTTGTATAACATTTTCACAATGACTGTAAAAACTAAAACACATTAGAAAACCATATGCCATGTCTATGGGAAAATCAAGACTTTCAATGCTTCAATATTCCTGTCCAAAAATTAATATTCAAAATTGTGTCCAGTACTTTATATATACAATTATTTAGTAGTCTGTCATACAAAACCTTATCTTTGCTGAAAAAGATCTTTAATGCCTTCTCTGCTGCCTTGTACTATAAGAACTCTCCTAACAACTGCAGTTTTTCCTGGAAACAATAACACTAAAAGTACAAGCCTGACAGCTCTGTAAGAGTAGGTGCCTGTCATATGCAATGACAGACATTCATCCATCCACCCATCCATAATGACACAGCCTAAAATTATTATTTTTTAAAAATCACTTGTGTTGTTAAAATGTCTTATGAAGACGGAAACATAATTTTAAAAAAATACAACCCTTAATGTTAAGAACTAATTAAACCAGAATTCTTTACAGTTCACACCTGTTCTCAAATTCATTTGAAAAGCCAGAACTCCAAGGAAAAAGATCTCTTCTGCTTTTGTAAGCCTGAAATTTGTTTTTCCTTCTCTTTTTCATAACCACAGTAGTCATCAGAGCTAAAGTAATATTATATTAGGTTGGCATGTCTTTAGAGACTTGATTATTATCATCAAAGTCACTGGCAAAAGTTAAATGCAATTAACAGCCAAGTTGTCCAGCATTAGTACTAAGCTACAGTGGCTTTGACCTGATCCCTTCTCCACAAAAGCACTAACAATAAGCCTCCCAGCACTGGTCAAAGGGATCACCTGATAATCTCAGAAAAATTTTATAACTAAGGAGGAGTGTTGTCTTCAGCCTAAGCTGTCACAGACTAAAGTACCTGATCCTAAAATATAATTGTGCTTGGGATGTATAACACTCTCTTTAAGACAATGGACAGAGCGACTCAAAACTTCTGTCTGAATTCTGATTATAATTATTATTTTAATAATATATTATGATAATTATTATTTTATTTATAATTAAATTATGCTTATTATTTTAATAATCATAAATTGTGATCATGATTTTAATAATATTTCATTTTAGAAGAAGCAGCAGCTCTAGCACTAATAGTAAATATAAGCCCACTTTAAGGATCAAGAGTTGAAGAGAAAAGTGCTTGGGACAGTTTTACAGCCAAGAGGTTTCAATCTCAGTTCTCTAGAATAAAAACTGCCCCAAAAAGCCACAAATCTATCCATGATTTCACTTACCACTAGTATCTTTTATAAGAGCTTCACTAGCAAGATAGGTAAAGAATGTTCTAAGTAATATAAGTGAAAAGTGGAAAGAGAACTTCAGATATGCCAGAAAAGTCAAAACCTTTTGTCACACACATTAGGAATATAATTTAGGTCAGCTAGAAGTCCTAAAGTCTTACTTTGTTCATCAAATAGATACATCTAATATACACATAATAGCATATATAAGCTGATATGGAGATGCTGAGTTTGATCAGAATAAAAGAAATTACTCAATTTTAGTCTATAATTAAAAGTAAAATTTGAGACTTCTCAAATACTGGCAGCTGCCTTTTGTGTGTGTGTATGTATTTATGTGTATACCCTTGCTGTCTTAGGAATAAATGCTCATTTAAGAAAACCATACATTGGATTGTAACAATAGCACTTCTATTTCAGGGTAATACCTGACCAGAAGATCTCCATGACTGTACTACATCTCACTGTGGAGTAGGAATTTAATGTTCTTTAACATTTCAGTATCATTAACCATAAACTACATGTTGTTTTAATACTGATACAACTTTGTACCAAAGCTCTGAAATCTTAATGTGGAAACCCACTTTTAGACATTTAATGAAGTAGGTTGTTCTCCCAGCTGACAAAAGCTCTCCACATTTTCAGATCTGGGTTTTTGGCTGTGAGGTCAAAATTTTAAAGCACAAATGTCACACAGACAGCTGGTGTCCGGGCTCCATTGAAACATCCAGCTTGGATTCATGGTTCAAGTAAAGCATTATATTCTGGCTACCAATTCTAATGAAGCACAATTTAATTTTCAAGAGCACTGGATGCTTGCACCTTCTATTGAATTTTACAGAAGCATTGAATGACATTTAGGTTATTGTTTGGATACCTGAATTTGCATTAACTTCAAAAATAAAGAACTTCAATTTAAGAACAGCTAGAAAGGATTATCTGAGTTGGGAAAGATCAGAATCTTTAAAGAAAGATTAGAATTATTTTAAAAGATTTAGTGATTACAGGGCTTTCCTAGTCACTTAGCAAATGCACAATGATTCTGATTCCCTCCTCAAGGAACCACATAGCCTAAAGTCATGTCAGATTTGCTTTTCACAGTGGGCTGTCCCAACAAGTTCTGATGAACTAATAAAATCTCTTTTTGCCGTTTCTTAAAAGAAGGTACCTATAAGCAGCTGTGAGGGGCCAGGGAACAGAAATGGAGAGATTTATGCTAATCAAAACTCACTTTAATCTTTAACACCCTTAAGTGAGGATTTACATTAAATCCTCTCCCTAGTATTTTAATTCTAAGCCAGGAGGAACAAATCCTAATCCATGGTGTCCATGAGAAAAATTTAATCCATTTGAAGATCAGCATTCATCACACCTACAAAACACTAGCCATGTTATGGTGTGAAACAGCAAAACTTTCATTAAATATTATTCTTTGGCAGAAAATTTGACATCAGTCTGCCTGGGAACCCTTAAGATCTTACACCAGTCTAGTGTATTTTGAAGATAACCTACTGAAAATACAGCCAATGGAGCCTGACAAGTTGCTGACCTACAATAACTTCTGTTCTTCCACAAAGACACTAAAACACTCGTTGAAGAAGCCACCTCCTTGTCACGAGCAGCGTGGCATTAGCACGACACAGCGTGCCTGCAGGAGACAGCCAGAACCCAGCATTGCCACATAAACCGAGCACTGTGCCTGTGAAACATAAAAAATTTCTAAAGCAGAACACATTTGGTATGTTTGACACTTTCTTGTCCTACTTCACACAACCAATCCCCTACAAAATCTTTAAGTGCTGTTTCTTGAGTGAATGCTTAAGCAAGAGTCTGAAGCTTCACGTTTCTTAGAAATACCATAATTTTGAAAACAAGTGTGGAAAAAATTATGACAGCTGATGAGCTTTATGAATTAAACTGGCAGAAATTTCTGCTGTAGCACAACAGATACTTTAGAGCTAGTTTGTGGATGGCCTTCTGTATGGAGGTTTGTTGAAGGCCACAGTATATAGTGTGCAATAAATACACAAAAAGAATACAGCTATAATTCTGGCTTCCATAAGGAACGATCTAAAAATTAAACTAATAATCCCAGTAATTACCCAGAAGAAATGAAGCCATGGCTAAGCTGCAGGCAATATCATGAGCAAAAGGGTTGTTCTATAGTACATGTCGAAGGTCTCCAGGACCAATCCCATGTCTCAGATAAGAGATGCAGCAGTAGCTCATCTAGAAAACAACTACAGTGAATGCCCAGAGAAACTGCTCCTGAACTGCATGAGTTGCTTGCTTGCTGCAGTCAGATTGTATCTCACATACACTGGACTGACACAAGGCCCTGCTCCCCTGTGACCTACTGACAAGGCCCCCAAGGCTCTCATTCCTGTTGCAGAATACCTGGTAATCTATACAGGGATATTTATTCTTTCACCTCTGGGGTCCTATCTCTGCCAGATCACCCTTCACTTTCTCCAGTTGACAGAAAAAGGTGGGTTTGTATGGTTAGGAACTCTCAGTCCCCAAGGTTGTGTCTCGAACATGACACCTGGGAGATCTGACCTGTCCCCATGAGCAAGAGCAGGAGTCTGCAGAGATCCAACCCTCAGGGAGCAGCCACAGTAGGCTGCATCTCCCCCCCACCCCCTAACTGTTTGCTGGTGTGTCTGATAAGGTGCACTGATCATGGAAGTCGCTGACCTGGAGACACATCTGCCATTACAATTTTAAGTGTCTATTTAGCTATTCATGAAGGCATTTACTCACATGAGCAAAATTACAGTGTGCAGGGGGAGCCCTGCTCTCTGTTACAAAGATTGCATTCCCACCCCTAAATTTCTTTGAATTTGTCAAGCACTAGCATTTTTTGTAGTCAGCATAGACACAGACTGTCCAAGATAATCCATCACAGTGCCAATGTGAAAGCTCTTATAGAAGTTTTCATAATCATATTTGGATGACTAAACTCCTGCAAAGGTCAATAAAACAGTGGGCCTTCTCAGTTTTTTGAAATAATTTAAAATATGGCAAATGTCCTATATTTGTCTTTCTTTTCCTTTTTTTTTTTTTTTTTTTTAAATTAAACTGAAGTAGAAAAATCCAGCATTGGTTGGATCAGAAACGAGTATGAGGGTAAAGTCTGTAGGTAGATGAGAATTGTTTGACTAAATATTTTCAATTAAAAATGTGTCATTTTCAGAGTTAAAACATTTTGTGAAAAAGAAACACTTTAACAGATTTCTTGTTTAAGAGAAATGGAAAAATATATATGGATATCTAAATAGCTTATGCTGCTTTTTCAGAACACAGAAAATACTACTCTTGGTTAGAATTTCTTTTGATATCTGCACATATGATCTTAGAATATAAAAAGAGAATAAGAAATAAATTAAATATTTCGAAGTCATTTGAACTAGATGTTTCAATTTTTTCTGCCTGCATTTTTCCCTAATGTAAGTTCAGTAATATTTTTAGGGTCCAAATTTCACTGTGAGAAAGAAGGTATTTAAATAGCAAAAGGGAAAAGAATTTCCTGCTCCACTGTAAAGAAATTATTTTTATTTAAAATTGCTTTGCTTGTTTTAAACCATGTAAAAAATCATGTTTTTTTATTCAGTATAACTAATGCATCAGTAAATAAGAACTCTATCTCCACAATCATGGCTTTTGTGGAATAAATTTTATATGCAGGAGGGAAAATTGTCACAAATCATTTCATTTCCAGCAGGTGAGTTGCCTGTAGAGCATCTTATACACAAAAAGCCTTTTAAATGGCTTCCCTTTTGCACTTATGTAAAATGCACAATTGTTGGGGGAAAAAAAGCTGAGCGAGATAATGACAGGCAGGCTGAGCATAAAGGAACAGGCAGGAAAATTTCTTTTCCAAATCCAACATATTTGGCAGGCAGGTCTTTGGAACTCACACATTAGCTGGCATTTATACTGGAAATCAGAAGAGTGTTCTGGTAACAAATACAATCTTCTACATTCTGTCAGAGCACACAATATTTATTTTGTTCAGCCCAATCATGCACTTTTCACTTTGTGTTAATATTTCCTGAGCACTAGCTAGAGACCCAGCTGGTAGACATAGCAACTTTAAAGCCAGGTAGAAGCACTAATGAAAGAGCTTAAAAAAACAACAGCATAAGAAAGTACGCAGTTTCACCAGTGAAAAACCACAGCTGAATTTTCAAATCCTTCCTGGTTCAATGAATACCATGAGAAATTTAGGTTTTAGAAATAAAAGGACAATTACCTGAAATCCATAGGTTAATATTAATCATGTAAATCAGCCCAAAGTTCTCAGCAGGAATTTTCCCACATGATGGTAATAAGCTCTATAAAGACTTGGTGGATTAACCACATGGATTTTTAATCATATCTGTCCAAATCCATACAGTAATTTAATTTGTGTCCGACATGCTATTTTCTCCCTCCAAATCAAGCCTTTTCCCTCCAAATAATTGTTCTTTGATCTTTTCACTACTACTGAAAAAAGATTTCCATACTGGGATCTCCCACCATGCTGTCTGCACTTGACAGTGTGCCACCCACACAGTTTTGTACAAGCCTACAGTATTCATAAGCTCTCTAAACTGCAATTCAGAATATTTTCTACAGCAGATGTTTCTCCTTGCCTCTGCTTTCATATTTAGTAAGATTAAAAAAAAAATCAGCACATATTAAAAAGAAAGATGATAGAAATATAATTGCAGCCAGCTGAAGACTGAAGGAAAACCTGCATTCAAGGACATCTGAACAATCAACATACTGGTCTAAGCCCAGACGCTAAGAAGTGAGAGCATATTCTACCCCCCATTTTTACTTCCACCGAAATGATTAAGAGGGTGGGTTGTTACATGTCTTCTGTATTTGTACTGTTCCAGTTTTGGATGTGTATAGACAATGACTGAACTTACGTGTACAGGTCAAAGAACCAAAGATGGGCCATCTTGTGCTGTGCACGCAGTGACACGCGAGAACATTTGAGTTTGTAGGTGGGGACCGTGAGACTCCTGCTGTGCCCTCGAAAATCTACATCTCCTGTGTGGAAACAATTTATTCATCTTTTTGTATAGGGTGAATCGTTAGGGTTTTCCACTGAACTCAAAAATGTTCAGACTCTGAACTCACTTAAGGGTTCCCAATAAACACGGTCACAGTGCACGTATCACTTTCTTCTTCTTTTGGGAGCACGTTGGCAGCAAAACAGTGAGATTCTGTTGCAGGGTAAGCTTAAAGTCTAAAACTCAATTCCACATTAAAATATATAGAAGGGAGGCTTATATACGTCACTGTTTTACTTTCCCACTCTTTCATAACTTTGTGTAGTTAATGTATTGCTGTATATCACATTCATCCAATTGGGTTACTTATTTTTGCAATAAGTGAAAAAATTCAGCTGATAGTGATGAACCTTAACACCTCTGTTAAGAAAAAAATGTGTTACACTGTCAGAAAATTAACATCTAATGGTTAATGACAGTAGTAACAAGAGAATTTTCCTTTTTAAGATGAGAGAACAAAGTATTCCATTCACACTGCAAGACTAACAGGAAACCCGCTATTTTTTGGTCCAGGATAATGCTTAAGGAACCCCAAAACCAGAAATAGAAATAGGACCCATATGAGGAAGAATGCATATAGTGCTAAAATCAGAGGGGTGATTCAATAAATAAATACAGCAGGAGGTAGGATTTTGTTTGCAAGGCCTGCAGGGGTTCAGAAAGAAGCAAAACTCCTGGGCAGCTGCATAGTGTCAGATAGTGCTGGTCATTATCATACAGACAACACAGGAATCTTTATCTGTAGCTTGGGGGGTATTTTAAGTAACATATTAGTCCATTTTTTGGAAGGAAGGCAGAAAAATTTCCCACACTGTGACTGCGGTCTCCATGATCACCTCTACTGAACTTCTCACACAAATTATTTGTCCTGTAGCTCAGAGTTCTCAGGTGAAAGGCTCAGTTGTGAATTAGAACAAGTAAGTGGATAAATTGTATTCAGTGCTAAAATACGAGAGTCAAGTCACAGCTCTGTTTTAATTCCATTAACTTTTATGGAAGCTACTTTTGTTAAGTAAATTTAGCTTTTGGATTTTAAAGCAAAGACTCTAGTATATCATGGCACTGCTTAATAGTCTAACAAAGTAATGTTAAACAGGATCATCAGCTTTAACTAGGAGCCACAACAAGTAAAGCAAACTGAACTGTGCTCTGAGTAAAACAAAGGAAAAATCTCAAAAAAAAAAAAAAAGTGCAGTAAGCAGAAACCAGAGAACTAAATAACACCTCACAGCACTTTATTGAACTGATTATAGCTGTCATTTGGTCTCTTAACTCCTGCTGAGAAAGTTATCAGAATTTTAGAGGAATAAGAGGTTGTTCAAAGTACTAGTGCTGTGCTGAAAAACTAATCTGTTACTTGCAAAGAAAGGAAAAGCTAACATTTGGTGTTACTTAATATTGTTTACATGCACTGAAGTCGTTACTTAGCTCGAGAAACAGCTTCAACACTCATTTACTGAGAAGTGATTTTGCTCCTTACAGTAACATGCTCCCATTGCCAGGTTTATTAGACGTCACAAGAACTTACAAAAATACAAAAGCTAAAAATGAAAGGGCAATCAATCAGAAAAGGGAGTCAAAAAACCCACAAACCCAGGAATCATTATTTATCAGAATCATTAATTATCAGAAATGTGCATGTGAGACCACTTAAATTAACTGAGATTACTCAGCTGGTTAGAGCCTGGTGCTAAGCTGGTGAGGACAGGTGACCTCACTGCACTCTACAGTTTACTAGGGAGAAGTGGCAAGGGAGGTGCTGATCTCCTCTCCCTGGTATCCAATGATAGGACACATGAGAATGATTGAAAGCCTTGGTTGAAAGGAAACGTTTAGACTGGACATTAAGAAGCTTTTTTTTTTTTTTCTGAGAGAGTGGTCATGAACTCTAGCCTGTTCCTAGAGGGGTGGTTGATGCCACAAGCCTATCAGCATCTTAGAATTTGAGCAATGTCCTTAATAACATGCTTTGATCCTTGGCCAGTCCTGAACAGGTCAGGCATTTGGACCAGATCATCATTCTAGGCCCTGTCCAATTAAAACACTCTTTTATAATTCAACAGGATAAAAATCTCCTTGATCTTAGCTAGATCACCAGACCAGTACAACTAAGACACACAAGCTTGTATAACCAACTTCACCCAAAGGAATGGTTTCATTTAGCCTTCCCAGCCCAAATACCCAGATACCCATTTGCAGACAGTTCATACAAAACAGTCTTTAGCACAAGTCCAGAGTGAGGCTTGAGTCATAATAAGAAAAATTAAACATTCTGCTTCATGCATTTCCATGTGTAATTACCATTATAGAACTGAGCTGAAGGCAGTTCTACTATTTAACTAGACATTTCTCTCCCATGCCTTCAATGTCAGCCATAATTAACAGATTCCAAGAGCACTGACTGCAAACACACTCTGTTTGGGGACTGACCAAGTCCATTCATGTCAGGAAGCTGCATAATTATCCTGAAATCGTAACAGAAAATGTAAGGTTTAAGTGCCAATAGGACGACAGGCAACTGACACATCCATTAACTGCATTACCTGTGGTCACTTCAGCTTACACCAAGTGCTTCTCCTCTCCAACACACCTTCCTGGCAAAGACAGCTGAATATTTATTTGCCTAGAATTATTGAGTGTGCATTGTATGTCATCTTGCTCATGTGTACAAGCTACCGCACTGATACTTGTAAATCCCGGAGAGACAAAAAAATGAAATAATTGCTATAGAAACAAGTGCCCCTCACAAGTGCAGTAAAATGCAGAAGAATTACAATTTTTCATTCATGCTTGTATGAATTGGCTATGCAAACACAGGAGTAGGTATTTATTCATATTTATTCTACACAAGCTGCTCTGAAATAAGCTCCAGAGAAAGAGCAGTGAAGCTGAAGTGCTACAAGAAACTCTCACATATTGTATATTTTATGTCTCTGTAGAGATACCACACAGTAATGACTAGTAGAGAACTGCATAGAACAACCAAATCTCTCCTGAATATTTCATCAGAGACATGCATCTCAGAGTTCTTAACAAATTTGGGACAACTGTGTTAAATTAATTTATAAAGTAATCTCTGTGAAATGTACTTCAGAAGACTCACTCTTCCTGGCTGTCCAAATAAAAATTAAAAAAAAAAAAAGTAGACAGTAGTATTCAAAACTAAGTCACGAAGCTTTATTCACATTAATAGGTAATATTCTGCTTGGCTGATAAGCACTTGAGTACTCATTGGCTGAAAAGAAACCATTTACCCTTCACTTTTTGTTACTTATTTCTGTTTGGTGAAATGAAATGTGGATATTAATCTGGTGCAATGGAAAACAAAAACCAAGAAGCTGTTTAGACTAGTAGTATTTTATGAAGTGGGTACAGGTCTCTGTGAGAGTTTGCACTATTCACTGTTAATCTGGTTTTTTTTTTATTGCTAAGCTTCAATTAGCACCTCAGGGAAAAAAAAAAAAAAAAACAATTCATTGCAAGGTTTTCATCAGGGAAGCTACACCTGTGATCTCCAGCAGCCATAATGGTGTGTCAGTGCTTTCTCTGACAGCAATTATTGCCATCAATGTAAAACTAAGTCTTGAAGAGTTAAGTATTCTGCATCTTCATGACACTACCATAGGTAACAAGAGATGAAATTATCATCTGTTGAATTTCTGACCACAGTTCAATAGAGGCTGACATTCAGTCTGTGAAAGCAAGATTTCCTAGCAATGCATACAGATTCACTCTCCTTAATACTATAGGATGTGCTTCTGCTGCCCGTAATGAAGACACAAACTAACAAAGTGTCAGTTTATGCGGTGCTTTATTCAGGGCCCGGGAACCTGCGG
>JAYRBT010000005.1:18602414-18623327 GCA_036023395.1 Myiotriccus ornatus
GCTCTGACAAGCCCTGACTTGTTTCTGGCAGGGGCTTTTCAGACTTATGCTCCAAGTCTTGACCAAACTGCAACACTTCAGTGCCCAATTTCCCTCTCACCATGTCTATCGGGGAAGGTTTACAACTCTTACTGCTTTCTTCATTCAGTCCATGCCTGTAGCAATGGACCACAACATGCATGGGCATGTCCCTGGGTATTTAGGATATTTCATTACATACCCAATCCATAGCACTGTGGGAATACGAACACATTTTGCACATTTTTGTGGGCTGGTTTTGTTTTGTTCCTTTTTTTCCCCCCTCAGAATATATCCTAGGGTCAACAGCTTTGTGCCTATTGCTGTTCAGAACAGTCTGTCCCCAGGAAAGAATTGTTTACTGCCATATAGAAGAGATTTCAAATGGAGCCTCCTTTAATAGAAACAACTTTAACAATTATCAGCCAAGGTATCCAAACTGACAAAAGTACGGTCACAAAATTACTGAATTGAACAACACATTTCTCACATTTCTCTGAGATTAAAAATTAATTGGCAGATGCCAAAGGAGGGGGGAAAAGTGATGCCACATATTGCATCTTTTTATGACAGATGGTTTCAAATGGATTAATGAGGTGAGTGCTGAATTTCTAGGCTGTGGTTAATATTTAATCTCCAGCCAGCAGACACCTCTAAGATTTTTACACCTGAGTGGTCAAGAAGCTTACCTAATGGAATTTTTAGAAACACTGTGCTAATCTGAAGAGTATCTACCAAATGAAAAAAAAATTAACAGATATTGGAAAGTTGAGGAGGGAAGAGAAGGAGGGAGACCTTGTCAAAACACCGGCATGGAAACAGAAATTCAGTGCATTTTTTTCCCCAGCTGAGAAGCAGAAGAGAGACTTACAAACTCCTTGAGTTCATGTTACACTATGTCAGCCAAATTAAGAGGAAGAAAGGGACCTGTAAGATAAGTCATTTCCTCCTCCCCCCTCTCCTTCTTCTCTAGACAATTTAGAATGGTAAAAACTTAGCACCTCATAAAAAAGATGCTGGAAAGCAGCTCTGTGAAGGACTTGGGGATTCTTGTGAACGACAAGCTGTACATAAGCCAGCAGTGTGTCCTTGTGGTCAAGAAGGCCCATGATGTCTGAGGTGCATTAGGAAGAGCAGCAGGTCAACACTGTACAACAGTATCTACAAGAATTAAAAAATGAATGAGAACAAAGTCAAATGAGAAACATTAACACTCCTGGTGCAAATATTTACCACCCAAAAAAAAAATAATTATCAGGACGTTTTGTTTCATTTCATTATGTAACTTTTGCATTTATTCATTTCCTGGGATACAGATTAAGCCATTCTGAAGTGACTTATTGTTATATTGAACATTCTGCATTTCTCCAACAAAATGGAAAAAACAATGCCTAGTCACATACTCTTACACTGTAGCTATTATTCCACAGTGTCTGGTTCACAGAAAGCCTGCAATAGGCCACAGCTCCATGACATATCCTAATCTTTGAAGAGTAGAGGGAGTATCATTCTCTAATAAACCAGGAAGAAAAAGATTAAGAAACAAATTACTGTCCTTAAAAAAGGAACAAAATTGTTAATTATGAGGATAACAAATTTCTTTTGGCTTCAAAATCCTTAAAGAGAATACTACCAAGTAAGTTGTGACAAAATGAAAGGATTATACTCTTCATTCAAACTGCAGTCCACGTTTCTGTACACCCCTCTTTACAAATTCTTTATACAAAGCATTCATTTCTACAAAAGGCTGTCTCACAAATTGTTATGTAATGTATTTTTTTAAGTATTTAAGAAGAAAAAAATGCACATACATGCAATATATATAAATATAATCTATAAAAATGTTCCAGGTACCTTTAGTATTTTATATTAAATAGATTTTTATCTAAACAAAATGCAGAATATGCTCCTTCATGACTGGCAATATCCACAGCCTTTGACAGATTTGTGCTCTGTTTCAGCATATCCCAGGTAGACATTCAAGAAGTAAAATAATCAGCCAAACTGGAATACATGGTGATTATCTGAAACGATACTCAGAATTCTGCTCTAATAAATGTGATGAAACCCTTAATGACTTCAAGCAGCAAGGGGAGGGGGAATTGAGGGAAGAGAGTTTGAAGATGTTTTCATTATGAAAACCGACAGCTCATGGTTCCATTTTCACCCCAAACTGCCATAGAGATTAATATTTTTCTTTCAAAGCCACATTTTTATAAGAGATTACATTTTCCTATGAAAGCAGAAGAGCTCCATTCAAAGACATTCCCATTTGTTGTTGTCAGATTCTGCCTAACTGGGCTGAAAGCCTACTGTAGCTCTGCAGATCTGTGACCTGCACTTCACTCCCTCCAGGCACTATAAATAATTTCCATGGAAACAGCACTGAAGAAGATATCTGCAAGCCAAGAGATATCTATAGACTTTCTGTTGGATTTATGTCTTTTATTTTTTCCCCTACATTTTCTCAGTTAAACCAACATTAAATACATTTATTCTATAAAATATGTTACACACAACATTAAAGTTATAAAAGAAATGAAAGATACGGGGTGGGGGGGGGAATGAAGGAGGTTCCTACTCCACCATATGTATTCATCTATAGATTATCTTCACATCCTGCTTTCCCCTTTGTCCTGAGGAAACAGTACATTGCATTCACACTGCATTTTTTTCACACACGGAAACATTCTCCTTTAGTCATAAGGTACGAAGAGGTATATCATGATATCATAAGGTATTTAATGAAGACTGTTCTAATTCACACCTTGATGAGGCTGAGAAGAAAAGAAGATACATGTGAAATCACAGCTGAAAGGCTCTGAAACAGCCCCATCAAACCAAGAAGGGAGGAACTGAACGCAGTGGAAAACACAACAGCCTTGCTAAGTGCAAATCTGCAGCTTTTCAGGCCTGGATGTCAATTCACAACCAGTGAGAGTCAGCTAACTTCCCAGCCACTTCTCTTTCAGCAATGGAAAGATAATGCTCAACATGGGCACTTAGAAAAGATAAATTGGAAATCTACTGAATTCTGTCCCCTCATGATCCTCCAGTTAATGACAGCCCATGTATGTTGGAGGTGTACAGTACTTCTCCTCCAGGCCACAGTTTGCCCTCCCTGCAAGCTGTACAGCCTGTATTAGTTTCTTTTTCCACTGAAAATGCAGATGACTAGTCCCAAGTTATAAAAGACTCTTTACTCCAAGATCAGTCTACAGATATGGGGAGAAACAGAGGTTGCCTTTTCTCTCCTTTAGCTGGACTTGTACAACCTGCCTGGAGCTTAGGGGACAAAGGAAGTGAGTCAAGGCATCAACTCAAACACAAGCACCTAAGGACAAATACCTGTAATTACTGCTCTGTTGTTGGCTTTTCAGTATAACAATAGCTGTCATTGAAAAAAACAATAAATTTAAATTATTATTCTTAGCTGTGTTACAGGTATTTTTGGAGCTGCTTTTCCCCTCCGTGCTCCTCCTACAGGACATAATTTATCCTCACACAACTTCTGAGTGCTGACTATGAGGTTTCTCTTCACTACAACACATCAGATACCATATAATCGTCTACATTTTTTTCCTGTTTATTGTTCTCATGTGAGGAAGAATTCATACAGTTCATAGCAGTATCAACACTTGGATTAAAAATAATGAGTTGGGCTTCCTCAAGCCACTGCTCTAAAGGAAAGGTTGCTTACTACTACATAAGTCTTTAGCTGTACTCGTCATTTAAGGCTTCTCTCTTTACTATAAATGCTAGAAAAATACTTGAGAAGCCAAGACTCCCTTGGAATGTTTTGATCCAATGAAGTTTAGAAAAATATCGTATAGAAGCTAATTCACTATAAGAGACACTTGTATTACATCTTCTGATAGCTACTGAAAAAGACTGCTGTTCAACTCATGCTTGAGTTTTTAGGTCCAGTAGCTGAAAGAACGGGAGTATCAAGGTTAGAAAAACTAATTCTTTTTCTCAGTCTAAGATATCGCAAAGGTTATTTTTTATATTGTTCTCAGATCCCACCTCTACCTGTCAGAATTCTTACTGTAACAACTTAAGATGCTACCAAAGTATTTAACATCATGTATATTACTTAATGTCTCTGTGCCTTGTCTTACCACTCTAAAATTAGTATCTCATAGTAATTACCAATCTTCTTTCACAGAATTAATAAGAAGGTTAATTAATTAATGTTTCTAGCACTCCTGAGATTCTCATATGAAAAAGCAGTACATCTGTGAAAGGCTTTGGAGAAACTTTGAATACACTGTCATAATTACAATTAAATCAAGGAGAAGTTTTACACTGCTATTCTCAGATTCTCTTTTCTTAAGTTCACTATTTTATTTTTTCCTACAAGTTGCCATTTGCTGCAAAATATCTACAATATCTATTCAAAACTCTATATTATAACTTGCTTTACAAAAAAGTAAATTGCATCCAACACCTTAATCTAGACAACATAGGTGAGGATAAATCATATTTTTGCAATCAGTCCTGTGGACTCAACACCTCTCACCTCTTTCATTCCTTGATTAACCCCATTAGACCAAAAAAAGATTCATTTCCGCACAATTGTTCCCTAACTCCTCACACCAATATCTCATCATAATCTGCTCACTGGGAACAGCAACTTACAACTCTATGTATTACTATACTACTACACTGTGTATGTAAAACGTATGCTGGCTTCTTTCTGCCAGTTTTCAGTGGAAAGATAGTCCTTTTATTCAACTCACTAACCAAACGTTCCCAAGATACATCCATTTAGTGTCTATAGTAATTACCTAATTAGAAATCTTATATATTACAGAAAGACAAATAATTTTCAGAAATTTGCTCATAATTTAAGATAATGACATTTAATTCATCAGAAATTGCAGACTGTTATTAAAAATACGCAGTCTTGTTTCAACTTTCTGAATACCTGTTTATTAGCTAATCATATTAAACAGCTTAATATTCTGACAATTACTTAAAAAGTTACCTTTAAAAAATAAGCGTCCAGAAACATCATATGCAGGTTTGGTCACTGAAATACACACCTTCAAGAACTACACACATTTATGACAACAGCATGCGTGCTTTCAGTATTCTCCTAATTTGTATTTACCACTGAATCTGAGGATGGTTGTGGCCTCTCATATTCAAGGTAACCTCACCCATTTATTCCACTAACCTGAACTGGATTAGCTTTAGAACTCAGAGTTTGGACTTACTTTTATTATTGAGGATGCTTTAGCCATAGTAATTCATTTCACTGTCACACAACTGAACTGTATTTGCCCTGTATGTAAGTACATACGTATGAGCTCGTATTTCTTGCTTCAGCTTATGATCTGATGTGGAAAAACAGACCAATTAGATATTCCAGCAGCTTCTACCAGAGCATCCTGAGCAGCACCACTGTGAATCTCATGCTACCATTGCAAGATCACCATGCAGTCCCACCCTGGACAGCCCAGGAGGGAGGAAAGTGAGACATAAGCCACTGGCAAAACAAAACTGTATCTGCAGCTGCTTTAAAAAAATTAGAAATCAGTTTTCTGCCAAGTGTTCTTAGCTGAACACTTTCTGACTCAGTGTTTCAGCCAACTGTGAAACTCCCACACACAAAGCCACTTTCTGATTCGTTCTCCTGAACTAAAAAAAAAACCAGTAAAAGCATTGTTTGCGGCTTCCACTTTATGTGGATATTTAAACCTCTGGAAGTTAGTGCATACTAATATGCCTGAGGAAATTTTTCCCTTTAGTGCCTTTTTCAGTTTGCACAGATCTGTTCCTTGCTAACTCATTCCCTCTGAAATAGAGTAGTAAGAGATTACCCCATTGCCCCTTCATTTTGGGCCATATAAATTGCTGCAGCAGCAGAACGTTATTAAGCTTTTAACTCCAGTAGCCAGTGGGAAAAGCTTAAAACGTGAAACAAACAGAATTATAGGCAAAAAAGAAAGAAAGTAAAAAGAATCTTAATAATTTTTTTGAGTCTTTTTTGAGGGGCTGGCTCATGATGTTGAAATGAATAGAATATTACAGTGTAATAGCAAAATATTATTACAATAGTAATTTTAATAATAATAAAAGTAATAATAGCAAAAATATATTTTATATTCTACATATTATATATTATACTATGATAGTAATTATAGTAATAATAAATATTATTATTAATAGTAAAATATTACTAACAAGGCTGACAAGTTATTCCCTGGTGGGAATCTGTTATAGAACTATTCTATAACTACAGAACTATTCCATAAGAGGCTGGCTGATGTTCCACAATTGCCAGCCCTTGTTCTTGTGGGAGTCTTTAATTACCAGATGCCTGCTAGTAAGGCAAACATCTCAATATGGCAGAGGGGAGGCTGTAGAGGAGATTCCTGGAGTCCAAGGAAGCCAACTTCCTGACACAGCTGGTAAGTGAGCCTATCAGGAGTGGTGCCATGCGGGACCTGCTGTTTACAAGCAGAGAAGGGCTGTTGGGAATGTGGTGGTCGGGGCCCGTCGTGGGCACAGCGAGCATGAAATGATTGAGTTCTCGATCCTCAGTGAAGTAACCTCTACCTTGGACTTTCAGAGTGCTGACTTTTCAGGATACTGGTTCAGAAAGTCCCATGGGAAACAGCCCTTAAAAACAAAGGGGCCCAGGAAGGTTCGACTTACTTTAAGAAGGAAATCTTAAAGGTGCAGGAACAGGTCATCCCTATGTGCCAAAAGCTGAGCCAGCAGGGAAGACTGGCCTGGCTGAACAGGGAGCTTTTACAGGAAATAAGGGGAAAAAGAGAGTTTATGACCTCTGAGAGAAGGGATAGGCAACTCAGGAAGAAGTCAGGGGTGTCATTAGGTCATTGTCTTAGTTTGAGACAATTTGGATGGGTGGAGACCTTGGACAGAAGTATCCTCCTTTCTCCAATACAGAGAGAGAGAGACCAAATATGCCTGGGTGTAAGTGAAAAAATAACTCTTTACCAAGAACACTGATAACAACACTGAAAAACTGGCTTAAACCAACAGATGAGGAGGAACTTCCCAAACTCCCCCCACTGGACCAAATTGAGATGGCAGCCGACCTCCCCCACCCAGAAAAAACACACGTGGCCACAGGATAGAGAAAAGGTGGCTGCCTTTCCACGTGGTTCACCTCCCCCATGCCTGGAGAACATGACAGGAATGGCTGGAGAGTCAGCGCTGGCAGGAAATGGCAGAGAGCTGAGATTCAACAGCAGCAAATGCTGGTGTGGTGCTGGAGTGAGGCTGCAGTGTTGGTACAGGCAGCCAGAGCAGGGCTTAACCTTAATGATTCTTTGATTCTATATCTCATTTTCATTCTATTTACAGGACCAGAAAAATTCCAATTCTCTTCCTAGCATGCCATAGCTTTTTGATACTAGTTACTCCTTTCCTGCAATATGTAAAATTTCTGAATAAGTTTTAGCATAGTAGTACAAAAATTGCTTAAAGCATTTGACAGGTATTAGAAATAAATATATATATATTATTTATAAACTTCTAAATTATGTTTATTTCTTGCTTTAAAAAGATGGAATTTTTATATATTATTATAGTAATACATGCCTATATGTTATACTACTAGATAGAGTGTATATTTATGTTAAAATATCCTAAATATTTGTGCCTATTTTAGGGGAACTTATTATAATGTCATCCATAACCTTTAAGAGTATCTTAGATTCCATCTAAATGTATAGAAAATAATTAAGATGGTATCACAGTTATATAAGTGTCATAGTCATGGTGAAAATATAGAAACACAAACATGCACCTTCACAGCACTGATATAGAACATTTAGGGTGACTTAAGAGTGTTTCAATACCTTCAACAAGGTTCTTGGGAGGATAAAGTTTTTTGCAGAGATGCCTGACAGGGGGATGGGAGACACCAGACATGAACTAAAAAGGAAGGTTCTGACTTGATCAGAAAAACAGTTTTTGTCAGTGATAGGACATGAATCAGCAGAACAGGTTGTCCAGGTACCCCAGTAAGTCCCCAGACTTTTTCAAAACCCTGAGAACCCTACTTTGAACTCAGTACAGATCCTGGACTGAGAAATGGGTTGGAATGGGTCCTGGGTCCCATTCAACCTGCATGAGTCTGTGACTCTATACATGTCTATATATAATTTCTTATACATATAGATTATTAAGCATTCCAGATGCTGGACTTTTAGTTACTTTTTTCCTACAGTTCAGATTTTTGAAATGAGAAAAAAATCCCAAGGGTAAATAGAAGAAACATACTCTAAGTCTTTGACAGCTTTGGAAGAGAGCTGGCAGATATCACAAACATGTCATTGCGACAGAGGTGCCACTTGACTCCTGCACTGTGGTCACTTCCTCTAAAAGCATTCTTTAATGCAACCCACCATCACCCACAGACGTGATTTAAGCTTTGACAGAGCAGAGCACAATGCTGAGATTCACAGTTTCGATTCAGAAGTGATAGGCAAGAAACAGTATAAGCCAGTTTCCATGCAGGTATTTACACTTCTGAGCATTCAGACCTTCCCCATCTGTTTGTATTTATTCTCACCACCTGTTTGACACAGCTGACCTACCTGAATAAGTTCTCTCTCAAGCCAAATGAAGCATAAAGTTTAAACGAAAAACAAAAGCTGCAAACATACTCAAGTTATTGGAGTCTTTAATTACTGGATGAAAAATCCAGTTACTCTCATCATGGTTTCTGGTGCCTGGCAATTTGTAACTCTGGTAACATACATGTAAAGTTATGGCTGTCAGAAACCCATGAGTACCAGCTACAAGCTTCACACTTCAGCTGTGGGTTTGCAGGGGCCTGGTAACTAGCTGATACATCTCTATTCTCAGATGATTCTCACCTTTTACAGATATTAAATTCTGGTGTGCAATTACTAAACAGTCTTTCTCAATCTTCTTGCTCTGAGTACTCAAATTGTCTGGGATTAGGCTATAATTAATTATGAGCAGCATTCCTTACAAGCACACTGACTTCTACGAGCAAATCTAGTTCTTGCACTGCGTTTTGCTCCTCACAGCTAAGCATGACTTATGGTTGGGCTAAACGGACTTCAGTCAGTGGTCTCTTCCCATCATGACACAAGTGGGTCACTGCAATATCTTAGAAAGTAGGCTGCCTTCTGCATTATTCCTAGACACAAAAAACGCTTAAGTTCTCAGGGTTCTCCTGTAATTGGGCATGACATAAGCCTCAGGCTCCTACTACCGTGTTTTTACAAAGGACGATACAATGCTGCAGTCTTAAATTGTAGTATCTAAGATTATCTTCAAATTGGGTTTCAGAAAAATGATAGCTAAAATGCTGCAGAAGGGAATTAAGACACAACTGTTTTATACAAGAATGTGAAACAAACAGATTTATTATATAGCTTCACGTAGTTTAAAAATACTTCTGTAAATAAATCATAGGACTTCTGTTTGAGAGGACATACAGTATCTCGGAAGCAGTGATAGCATATATATTCACTGAAGCAGAAGCCAAGCATTGTTTACATAACTCCCTTTCAAAAAAACCCCAGAAGACTTGCTTTCACTTAGACAGTCACACAGCTGCAGAGCCTGCGCAAAAACTGAAGCTGGGGGGGATTAAGAGCAGTGATTTTGGGTTTTTCCCCTAAACACTCCTTAAGTTTTGTCTCATCCTGCCCCCTGGTGGGAGCAGAGGTCCGTTGGTTTCACAGAGGCACATTTCTACAATGCATCCCCAAACTACCCAGCATTTCACAAATTTCACAGCATATTCTGAGTTGGAAGGGACCCACAAGGATCATCGAGTCCAACTCTTATGTGAATGGCCTGCACAGGGATCAAACCCACGACCTCGGTGTTATTAGCACCATGCTCTAACCAACTGAACTCAGGGTCATTTCTTACAGAGCTGTTTGGGATAAAGAATCTGTGTCACTTCACACAGGAAGGATTTAAGTGAATACTTAGGGAAATACAATAGTATTATTAGTTAATAAAATAATTGCTTTATCTACATAATTAAATAACTGCTTTATCTAAAATGTAAGAAATCACCTGTAGAATATTCACATTGCAATAAATAACCTTCCTATTCCAGATAGATATTTAATAGTCATGATTAAATAAGAATGGATAGTAAATTATCCATATATATATGGATAGATAGATAGATATAAAAGCATACAGTGTTTATTATAAAGTGGTGTTTTAGTAGGAGCTCAAGATACAGCAACATCTATAACATGAGAGGAAGTTCGTTTACTTAAAGATTACATAAATTCCTTTATTTCTAGAAGAATCAACAAAGATGATAAAACAGACCTGCTGTGGGTTACACCTTGGTAGTTGAAAAGGTACTTTAGATCTAACAGGTAGGTAGAAGAAAAGCAGAATCAAAGGCCTTAGCACTTGCCATCCATTTAACTGCTGCAATTCTACTCTCACTGAATGACTTCCTCAAAGAGTTACAAAATACGGTACTAGCAGGGCAAGTAAATGCTAATTTTAACCTCTTCAGCACATTCAGCAATGTTTAGATTATTTTTGAGCCATCTATATTGTAACCTCAACTCCTTCATTGCATTTAAGCTCAAAACACTTCTGTATTCTCATGAACTCCCTCAGGCAGCCAGGTCACCCACTGGCATTTCAGCTGTCTCTTGCCCCTAAACTCTGGGTACTGTAGACTATCGGGTGCAGGCAGCACATTCTGCTCTTGTCTACACTAGAGCTCTAGTGGAGGTGGGAAAAATCATTCAGCCCCACTCGGTTCACTGAATAGACAGTGAAAACAACACTACTGCAGTCTCTGAACACACCAGTCACTGAGGCAACGTTTGGCTGGGTGTGACACTGGAGTACACTCACCTCTCCATGCTCCAGGAGCCACCACAGGCATCTTGATAAACCAGATCAGTCTCAGTGGTAGCCAGAGCCCTGTCCACCCCGCTTTCTTCAGGTATATCTGCCAAAAAAAAAATGGATTCTTACATTCTTCCTTGGTTTCCTACTGCAGTGAGTAAGAGTTACTCTTGAACATGTATGTATATATGCAAACTTATAGAAAAACTCAATCCTGCTTTCACCCAGACTAATCAAGTTACTGTAGAGTTCTTGTAGAGGCATATGTTAGAAAAAAATATTAAAACACCAGAAAATATCAGAAACCATAGCAAAGGTTTTATGCTTTCCATATACATTTTGACGAGGATTCTCAGCTGGTATAGAGTAGCATAACTTCCACTGCCTTCAACTTAACTGCTTTGCACTCATCAAGAATCCAGCCATGTGTGCCAGCTTGGGGCAAAAGGAGATTAGACATCTTACAGCAGTTACATAACAATTTGCCTAAGTGGTGAATTTACAAGTTGCAATCAGATGGGTCTACCCTGCAGAGGCAGCCGTGTGAAAATACCTCAGGCTGTGTGACACAGAACTACGTCATCTCCCTGACTGATCAAAAACCCGTAAGAAAGGGTAGGTTGCAAATGAAGATGAATTGCCAGCTACAGTCTAAAACCAAAATTTCTTATGACTGGGTATTACCACGAGACAACCTTTTCTCTACTTAAGCAACCAGTGCAGACTAAGTTGTGCTGAAACATTTAGGAATCATGTTTTTATGAACCCCAAGTACTGGGGTACATAGGATTGTGCTTTTAGGGATGTTTGATGGCTTATTTTAATTAGGCTTTAGCCACACAGTAAAAACCTGATGAGATCTCAGTTTGGTTAAATTAAATTGCCAAGGGTAATGTAAAAGCTATAAAGTCTAATTAAAAAAAAAAAGAGAGAGAACTTCACTCTTCTTACAAGGAAAAACAGAAAGGATTTTTGTTCATCTCCAGTGATTATAATTGATTCATACAAATTTATATTCTCAATAATTTGGATGAGGACTTGATTCAGCAATCCCTGTTTATGTCAAACAGCATATACTCAGGTGAATAATAACACTGATTTTAATATTGTAACTGCACACAGGAAATAAGTAGGAAATTTTGCAAGATGAGAAAGTATCTAATTTTTTTGGTATAATGCTTAAAAGTTGTTTGTCAACGCCCTAAGCAATTTACTTGACATTCTCCGAGAAGAGGCAGGTAGTCAAACCCTGCCTACTCACAAACAGCCTGGGAAGTCAGAGCAACCTTCCTGAAGCAAACCAGAGATACCACAGATCTGTCCCACCTCTGGTGACAAAAAGGACCCCTCAGAGCCCAGTCTGAGTTAAACGCTGCAGGAGCTGCAGAATGGACGAAATTCCCACCTAAAAAGCTCTTGGGCTTTCAAGACTTCTCTGTGTGAACTACATTTACCTGCTGTGATGCTCCAAAGTTCTTGCTCCAAAACCAAACACAGAGCTGGTAACAGCAGAGGGAGGTGGCAGAGGTTTTGGACATAGCTCCCAGGCATGCTGCTTCACATCTTGGGGCTGCTGACCAGGAGACCTGACTTCTTTCATCAAAACAAAAGATGCAGCTGGGTGAAAAAAAAGGAAAGTTTTCAAGATAAATGGTCCTTAATGGCTTTTATGTGCCTTCAGATTTTTTTTCCCAACAAAATAATCTGTCTAATATAAGGTATTATCTGCCTATTCATCTTGCATACTCACCAAGCACTTAAAGAAAAACCTCTGGTATTAGAAAATAGATCATTATCATAAAAGAAGAGACTGGTTGGTACATGCATCTTGTCTCTAGCCAGTTTTTGCTGTGGACTGCTGGTGGTCCTCCCTCATCTAAGCAGTGCACAGCAAAACTTGCATATTTCACTGATATCACACATGACAATTTCTAGAGTTCTGCATTTCCCAGCACTGTTAAGTACAGCATGAACCATCAATATATCTCTATGTGTGTATTGAAAAGGGTATCAGTTGCCCTGACAAATACGAGAAAAGCAAACTCCAGAAAACCAAACTCCAATCGTACAAATTTTAAAAATCAGTTGCACTCACATTATTAGGCTGTATAAGACACAACATTTTACTACACAAAGTAGATTGCAAATATTTGTTTTCACTATATAAAGAAACAAACTGTAAACAATTGAATATCCCACTGCCTTTGGAAAATAGAATAAGAGGCTGAGAAGGATATCTGTACTCAGGCCAGTGACCAGGAATGTAACTAAGGAATCTGTCTCTCTTCTAGCACAGGGCATTGGTTTGTGCTTTCATTGCAGGCTGTGATCAGTGGCTGGGCTCTCACTCCCTGTAGCCTGACTGGCAGTGAACTCACCTTCTGGAAAAACTCCCTGTAGAGATTTTGTGGCAATGCCTAGTGGGGATGGTCAGGTTATCCATCTCTTCAGACTCAAACTGCTTTAAGTATTATGACTAAAGGGTGAATGACCCAGTCCAAGAATTAAATATCATTAATACATGCATATTTTCTGTCTCCTAAGCAACCACTCTTCTTTCTTGTTTCAGAAGGTTTAAAATATGAACACACACACAGGAAAAGGTTAAGGCAAAAATACACATTATTTCCTTTAGAAGGATATGTGCTGTCCAATGCTAGACATATTTCTTTGCCAGGGGCTTGTAACCAGCAAGTGCTAGAAAGACATTTGTGTCACCTCATTGGAGAGACATGAGGGAACCTACTGGCTACGGTGGGGAGCTCCCATCCAATTCATATCCTGTATCTCTGCTCCAGAACCTGGAGCGCCTCCTCCTCCCTCTCCTTCTCTGACCTCAGGGGCTGTTTCCCACACTTTTGTCCCCTCACTCCTCACCACTTTTGCGGCATTCTGCCCTTTCTTGGATGTTTTCCAGAGGGATGGCACCAGCTTTCACTGAGGGCTCAGCAGTGCCCGACTGAGGGGCTCTTGTGGAACCGGCTGGAACCGGCTGGAACCAGCCCTGGCCGCCCCTCAGAGCGGCCGCCCCTCAGCCCCCGCTGCCCCCACACACACCCGGTACGGACAGACCCAGAGCAGAGGAAATTCAGGGCAAAGGGCATCTTCTGGAAACTCGCACCGCTTAAGAATGAAAATAGTTTCCTAGTTTTCCTTGATGAAAAGTGCCAGTTTCCCACACTCGCAGAAGGGACTTCTCTTTGAGAATTTTCTGAAATTTGTGTGATCTCTTACAGTCCGAGAAAATTGAGTTCTCCGTAGTGAAATGAGTCATTGCAACCTTTCCCTCACACTGCTGATCATATCCCCATCTGACTAACTATTTGAGCTGGTCAAAATTAGGATGAAAGAACTATGTCATCAGCTGAAAAGCACTTGCATGAAAGAAGTGAGCGGAATTTGAGAAATACAGCCGTTCCCAGGAGGCAGCTGTATTGGCTGTTAGCAGCTAAAGAAGCACCAAAATATCCAACCTGGTTCTCCGAAAACAGAGCTTTTACTCCAAGAGAGACTGTGAACTGTTGGTTTTTTATCCTAACTCAGGGTGAAAATAAATCTTAAAAGAAAAAACATCACTTGAATGTTTTCCTGGAGGAAACTTCCATTTCCCAGCTGCCTTCCTATCTGCTTTGAGCAGTCCCTCTTTGCAAAAGCACTTTTACCAAAGCTCTTCCAGGACAGAATATTTTACGAAATATCTTTGAAAGACATGTTCATCACCCATAAGACACATCTTAAGTTGCCAAGCGAGTAATGAAGTTCTGCCCTCAGATCAGTCAAACACAAGCCCACTTCAACATAGCAGCAAACAAGATGGCTCTTCCTGTCCTCTGCTTTTCCAGGACACACTGCTGGAAAAATGTTCACTGATCACTTCAGAAAGGGCAGGTTGTTAGCAGAACAATAAAGGATGTGTAAATATACAAACAAGCGTCTAATCTATTTCTTATCTATGACCTATTCATAAGCTAAAAAATAACAGCTTGGAATTAATCGTTGACAGTACTTGGCACACCAAGAGGAGAAAGAAAAGCCTCAGATCAAATTTTCTTCTAGAACTTGCTATATGGAGACAGAATCTTCCTTTTGTGCACCTACTTTTTAATCTTTGTTGCGTTTTTAAAAAGGTAAACACATAAGGTCCACAAAGGGCCATTACATCCTCTAATTTTATATTTAGAAGCCCACAGAATTTCTTCAAAACCAACAACTACCCATTTTTATTTGAAGCAATTTAAAGGCATCTGCCCTTTCCTGGTTCTTTTCAGTCATTAATACATCTGACTTACAAAAACACCATGGACCCATACCAATAAAATCATGAGTCGCCTTCTTTACTGCAGAGGTATTACAAATAGGGACGTTCCTCTTAACATGGCTATAAAATTGCAGTCCAGTTTCTTAGTGATCAGGGTCAAGGACCTGGATGCTTCTGTCTGGGCAGAGGTGACGATTTAGAGAAATCATCGTCTATAAATCACATTGCATGTGCCCTCAGATCTGAGAGCTGTTAGGGAGCCCAGTTTCCTTTTCCTATCTTCATTTTTCCTACCACCATTATTGTTTATAGTGCAAGTTTCTCCTCCTGATGCTGTTTGATACAGTTATCAGATCTACACAAGTTATACTATGTGAAAATTGGGACCTTCATTAAAGCAAAGTAATAAGGTAATTTTTATACTTGCATTCAGTTACAAAAAATACATCTATTTTAACAAAGTAGTTTATATGCCTAGGGATGATATAATTCCTTTGTTCCTGTGACTTCTTCAAGAGAAAAAAAATGTTAATTGTACTACAGTAGTGATTATATTCCCCTAGCAGAGTCTGACTGTGCTAGGCACAGTAAATGCATGAAACAATAAAGTCACTTCCTGCCTCAAAGAGGTACACTTTAAGCATACGTGACAGCAGATGGAGAAAACCCTGGAGTATTAATATTGCATGCACCAGAAGGGATTATTTTCACCGTGTGTGAATTAGACTGTATGCTGTTGCTACTTGTACTGAAAGTCCTTGGTCCAATACCACATCTTGCAGGACTGGAGGTGGAATTAAATTTTCTTTCAAAGTCTGCAGATTGAGTGCTTCCTCCCACACACTTCATTATACTGCTGTCAAGGTTCATTCTCACTGGCATTGTCATTTTTATTTTGAAAATGTTTTCAGATTGCAAGAGGTGGCAATGGGAAGAATCACTGACATAGATTTGGCACGCTTTTCTGTAAGCAGTAGAAGAAAACTCTGCCTGCATTGCAGGCACGACAGTCAGCATATCCCACGGGCAAGAGTACTTGTTTCCCTCATCTGAAAGCAGCACAGAATATAGGGGTACTAATAGTCATCACTTGCCCTGTACTGGCACGCCAGTGGTCAGTAACAAGGGAAAAGCAGAACTTAGTAAAATCTAACATGTTGTCCTTAAATATGCAAGGTCTGGAGCATTTCTGCAGCAAACTACTGACCTGAAAGTCCAGATGGTTTGTAAGTAGTGCCCTTACAAGTGATTTTCACTCTGACCAAGCCACTTCAAAATCTGTGAAACTGGTCTCTACTGAGAACAGTGTTTGGCACATCTCAAACACATTGTAGAATGGGCTTCATTTTAGAGAAGCTTTGTTTCCTCTTCTTATGCCTAATACATTTGAACTTCCACAGAAGGACTAATCAAACCAAAAGAATACTCTGTCATAGACTGTGTGTGGACCAGATGTGCTTCTGTTGATGCTGCTGAGAGGATTTTTCCCAGTGGATTTGAATTGGGAACATGAAGAGGCCATATGGTAGCAAAAATAATTTACAAAGCACCTTTCATCAACAAATATCACAAAGGACCTTGCAAATCACCTGCTGTACAGGAAGAATTTCACTCAGAACTGAAGTGCAAATACCTTTGGGGTAAAACTTGGAAATACATAATAGCACACAGTAATGCTGTAAAACAGTTTCTAATTAGTTGCGAAAAATAAAGTCATAGCAAACTGAAATCACGAGAGGAACACAGGAGGGCAAGTGGCAATCTGCACAGTTTCACCCTATATGTGAAGTAATAGTTTCTTAAAACTAGTTTCTTCTTTTGATAAATGCAACTTTGATAATATAATCTGCAAACATAGACATTGAAAAAGAACATAAGACTAAGTGGATAATTTAATTTTAATTTTGAAGACATTCACTGTACATATGCACAGTAAATGTGTATACATCATCCTCATCACAATGTCCCAGAAGGTAATGGTGACCAAGAAAATTCATACTATCTTTTGTATTTGTTATAGGAGGGAGTTTTGGAGGTTCTGGACCATTTCCAATACTGTCTTGAGTGTCATTACTAAAGTTAAAATAATCAAGAAAAGATGTTTTTTTCAAGTACAACATAATTTTCTTTCTATCCATCTTGGGAAAAAAATGGACAGTAGGAGAAAGAAAACATGATAGATTGCAATATGCATCAAGGTCAGCAAAGAAAACACTCATAATTTTCAAATAAAACTATACAAAATTCCTTTAGCGAGGTTTATTATTTGAAAATGTTAACTTCTCTGGTTACTATTCTATCACTTCCAGACTGAACTTTGTTTCAGCCCTGAATCTGTCTAATGTGCTGTAGATACATCCATATTATGTTTATCTGCTGTAAGAAGGCAATTCTAAATGCTGCTCTACAAATCAAATGAATATTAAGTAGACATACAACATAATTTATGTTGTGTATTTATAGAGCGACCAGAAGAACTTATTACAAAATGATTCATTGCACTTAAAGTGAAACTGGAAATGCAGCTTTATTTAAGGAGATTCTAGAGAAGGATTTTCAAAAAATCCAGATTTTACCTTTTGATTTTCTCTTTCTAAAAGCTGCTGTCCACCCACAGTAATCCAAGGCTGGTCACACAGTCACCATTTATCCTCACAACTAGCCACAGCAATCCTTCCTATAAAGGAAGGATATATATTTCCTATAAATAAAAGATAAAGATGTAAAGACAATGTTACTGATTCTAGAGTAAATGACCAGCATGTCTTGTCCTCGTTCCAGCATTGCAAGGTTTTGTAATCAAGAGTGCAATGTTTTTCATCATAGCCATGTGACAGCTGCAGAACTTTTGTATATTTAACTAGCTGTTAGGAGTAAAGTGTTTTCTTGGAGCTGTTCAGACCCTTAAAATTGACTATGACAAGATAACATTTGCCAGATATTCCTGTTCACTTCAAAGGAAGAACAGCAGAGAAAGACTGTATGGCAGACACACCAGTACTTGGTTGTCTTGAAAATTATGGAAAGATTTCATTAAGAGAACTGTGGATCTCTGAGGGGGAGCAGTGCAGCCACGTACTGAGGTTCTGTGTGCTTACCCTTGACACGCACCCAATTAGCATTCCTAGAAAATGGGCACTAGCAGTATCACTGCACAGTTATGATGCTCATTTTCATGGTCATGTTTTGTTCACCCTGATGATGACAGTACTTACAATCAGAGCTGTAGAATAGCATGAACACTGTGCACTCTACCCCCAGGAACAATTTTCTTTTTTTAATTTTTATTTTATTTTTAGAGTTATATGCACTAAAAGAATGTGAAAAGACTATTATTATATATTTAAATATGTTTAATGGCACCGCTTGCTTACTCAGAAATTCCTTTCCTCCAAGTCTATGGAAAGTAGAGAATCTAATTATGAATGTTTTATTACTGTGTTGATAAATGTACCATATCATTCATTCCTTTTCAGAAAAATTTCACATGGGCCTCTTTTAATACAATGTTTTAAATATCAAACTCAATATATCTATTTAGAACAGCAATCTTAGCTGCAGTAAAAATAATAGTAACACTTACTGTAGTTTAGATCTTCAAAGCACTGTATGGATATTAAGCAATTTGTCTCTCTTGGCAAGGATTTTAGTTTGCATTGAACAAAAAGTAGCAGCAGGTATCTCCTATTTTTTTATTTCATTAAGATATCTTCCTCTTTCTGTTTTATCCCACATACTCTAGAGGAGTGTGCTCCTTCTCTGAATATGGGAATTCCAGAAATTCCTCACTGGTGTTACTGAATGTTTTGAATTTGATTTTACCAGCCAGAGCAACCCATCAGACCCCTATTGTTTTTAAGATCTCTCAGGAACAGAAAGCAAAGTCAACTTTCTTCTGAAGCTTGCTCCTTTGCCATAACACTGAGCTGTCCTGGATAAGTTTCACAAGGAAATATCCTCTTTTAGTTTTTTTCTAACCCCAATGCCCTTATTTACTATCACAACTAATAGAACCAGAACAAGCCAGAATCTTACCTTTTGCAAGTGCTGGGGTAGAAACTCACAATGAGTGCAGTCTCAAGCCTGGTGCTTACACAAATACAAGAATAAACATTATTGTTCTTAGTTCTTTTCAAAGCAGCCCAGTGAAACATGGCTTGACAATCCCTGCTTTTCACTGGAGACTACCTCCTTTTCAGGTAGCAGGAAGTGCAGGCAAAAGATCAGTTCTGCTTACAAACTAGGGTCAAATGTACAGGAACTGAGATTTGTAGAGCCAGAGCCTGTCACAGCAGCAAAGAGAGTTTACTATTCCAGAAAACAGTTGGACTTAAAATGCGTTGCACTCCTATTCCACCCAGGAACTCAGAAACTGGTAGAGTCCTCCACTCCTTTTTTTGTTTCTGTAAGTGTTCAGGACTGTAAAGTACCAATATCCTTGAAATGTCTAATTAAACCCCAAGGAGACTGAGGTGTCAGCAGATGTAACAAGCATTAATTCAGTAGTCTCTGTTGGCAGAAAAGCAGTTGATGTTCAGGTGCCTTACAGCCATTTATCGTGTTCTTAGGCAGGAAACTATTTCTATGAACTTGTGAAGGGAACATTTTCAATAAGCATTAAAATAAAACCATTGGAGCGGCTTGGCTTGTGGAACTTTTCCCAAAGTTGAGAGCTACCAACCAGCAGAGGTGCAGTCTCAGCATAGATGTAAGGCATATTCACAGCAGCTGTATGACTTTGTGTTGCCTCATTGTCTTCTCTTCCTATCTCCTAACAGTACCTGACCTGAGAGCACATGCTTGCTTCCCCAGGGCTGCCTGGCTACCTCTGCAGAAGCAATTCTGAAGAGTTAAAAACCCAGTTCTTCTTTCATGACCAGTACCAACCAGTAGATTCAGAGAAAACAGTTCCCGCACAATGATAAAGTTATCCTTTGCCAACAACAGTAAAACACTGCTACAGGAAGATGCAGGTTGATATTTTTCCACAGAGACAGCACTTTTCTATCACACAACAAAAAGAAACATTAGCTTCTTAGATGCCCAAGTCAATCATCTTTTATTCAGCCATGTTTTTAAGCTTTTCTCTTGAAAAACTAGCACGCATATGGTTTGTATCTCTCATTATATCTAGAGATATATTCTGAATTCTGCTTTGGAGACTGCTGTAGTTACAGATTAGGCCTTGATGACAAGAAACTAGGAAAGTAGAGGGTAGAATTTGCTAGAAGAATTTATACAGCTGAAGACAAAATACAAGATTTCATGTTATGAAAGAATGAAGCAGAATTTTTTATCCCTGATGCCACATAGAGAAGATTTTTGAGCTGATTTATCGTGTAGCTTTTGAAAGATCAACACATGTTGGTAGAACAAAATCACTATTTTCTTCTTCCCAGAATCATAAACCTATATTTCAAAAGCCACTGCTGAAGTGGAGGATTAAATGAAAAGGCTGATTCCTGACTCAGTTTTCAAGGGCAGATCTCTTGCTACTTAACCCAGGAATTTTCCCAGTATTCTGTTGCATTCTATGCTGCCATCATCTGGTTCATTTCATAATACTTGACATTTTCTAAATCTCAGTTATCTCCAGGCCTGAGTTTCTCTTTGGATAGAAATCTTCAATGCTTTCTGTGATGATCTTTCACAGTAAGAATTTACCCTTGTGTCGTGGTTTTGCCTTGGGTCGATTTGCTTTCACACACTCCACACAATTACTTTAAGTAGAGAGAAGGTTTATGCAGACAAAAGAGACTGGATTTAGGAAAATAACATGAACATTT
>JAYRBT010000005.1:18623427-18710207 GCA_036023395.1 Myiotriccus ornatus
GGGTTTTGTCCGGAAATCTACTTGGACAAAACCATTCACAGCCCCAGGGACGGGCTGGTGGGCAAAACCACGACACCTTGTTCAAGCAAGGGTAAGAGCAAGAGTCTCTCTCAAGCTATCACTCCCAGAATATTTACCCAGACTTTGGGCCAGGCATCCATCTACCTTTACCTAACTGAGTACTCATGATAGAGGGAGGATGTTGATCTATGTGCCTTTTTATACTCCAACTTACTATTCTGATTCTAAATCTCCTCACTCAGCCAGCAGACATTTCTTGACAGCAAGCTGGTTACCTTCACCATGCCAGCCACCAGAATCCTGACTATGCCCTCCTAACGTAGAGAGTTCAGATGTGTGGTCATGGAAAACACCTCTCCTCCTACAGTAAAAGGGTGTTACCAACTCTTCCAGTGATTAACTTAAACAGTTTACTTACTTACTCCAGGACAAATGTTCTTTTCTGCTTGACAGGGCAAAGGCAAATGTGACAGAATCTTTCCCATCAGCTTACACTGATGCAAGGCCACACTTCTCCCAAGAGATCACAACCTTCACCTCCTTCCCATATGTCTGGCAACCAGAGTACTGTGCAAAGGTTCAGAAATGTTGATCTGGCTAAAAGTGGGATTTCTTATGGCAGGTAAAACCCTGAGAGGACTGTGAAAACATTGATACTAAAGCAGGCATGGGGGGAACAATACATACAATAAACTTTACTTCATCTTTAGGTTGCAGCACACCACCCTGGATCCTCAGGAAAGGCTTTTTTCTGTGAGCATTTCCAGTGCTTGGCTTTTTGTCTACCCTGATCTTCACAGGAGACCCCTAGTGTCTGTGCATGCCAGACAAAAGTCTGCCTAGCAAAACATTCTCAGCTGCTTTGTCTTCCTGCCAAAGGATTCACCTAACCTGTTGTGTAGGTAACAAGGACAGGAGAGCAAGGTTGCCTCTCTGCTGTCCAGCCACACCCCAGTTCCCAGTGCAGAACAGAAAGACACTGCAAAGAACATTTCTGTTGTACATGAACTGCAAACAAGCAAACACAGCAGATCCCCCTCTCACAGCGCACATCCATCAAGGCATGCAGTTCTTGACAGGACACTAATCGATCACCAGAGGGAGACAATAGCATGGGGTTACTGGGAGACATTCCAATATGCTTTCCTTTATTCTTTTTCCTGAACAATTGACCAGGAAAGGCAGGTTGGATAAACTTCTGCTGGAGCTTGGGATGCACATTTTTCATGTTTTTACTGCATACAAAGGAGACTTTGAAGCCCATAAATTGGAGTGAACAAGTATTGGGGCAAACCAGAAAAAAGACATATTTACATGGGGACTGTAAGGAGAGATGAACCTAAAAAGAGAAAAGACCTGGTCTTCGAAACTTTAAGAACAGTTCCTTGGTTTTAATCTCTACATCCAAGTTCTGAGAAATTCTACAGAATCAAAACTGAAATTAAATAGACACTTCTTTAACAAGCAAAGTAAAAACCTGCTTAGTATTTGGATATCGAGAAATGACCTTCTCCCTGATGTTAACTTCAAATGACAGAGTGCTGAATTTAACAGATTCTGTATTTGCTATTTATTTCTGTATGGACCGAGCAGAGCTGGAACAAAGAGACTGGAGGATTTGACAGCTGAATCAAACTTCCATTCTGAATTCAAATCTGAATTGGACCTGAACTAATACATGCAGATCATGAGCACAACTGTGTGCCTCCCTTAAAATCTTCACTGCCCTGAATACTAGATGAGTGCTTCATGCATCCTGGCAGATTGGGCTGAGACTTTCAGACCCACTTGAGAACTGGCAGAAATGGAATTGGGCTCCCAAGGCTTGAAAGATCAGTTCTAATGAAGCAACACAGAAAGTAGGTATGTACCTCTAAAAATACTCATGCCAGCACAGTTAAATATCGGAGGCTTGAGGAAATATCTTACATACAGTTGTTGGTAGAGGAAATGCAGCCAAGCCCTATATTGGTCCTATATAGCACTGCTGGCATTTATTTCTTACACAGCCAATTTTCCTAGCCTTGACCTGCATAACTTAAGAGTAAGAAGAAAATAGAGAGGAAGCAAATCATGTAGAAATATGTGCCCGTGTTCCTCACTCATGGATTAAACAAAACAAAGAATGCTTCCTTTCAGTTTTCAGCAGGCTCTCTGCGTTTCTGAAGAGTACTGATGCCCTGTTATATCCGAGCAAGACAGCATTAGGATTGTACAAACTGTATTCCTCCTTGCTTTATTAATAAAAGAATAATGAACTCAGCGGTGCAGAAGCAACACAACATGCTGCTATGAAGGAGACCTCAAAGCCCACTCAACTGCTTCACTGGTGTATATTAAAATTAATGAGTTTCTGCTGTAGAAATAAAGAGACGTCCTTACATGGGAATGAGATGTATGATCTCTGTATTGTAGCACAACCACTGAGAAGCACAGAAATCTACACAGTTCAGTCTCAAATAATAAATTTCTTCTAACAGGGAGAAAGCGGGGACAGGCAGAATACACTAGCTATATATATTGGAAGAGGGTAGAGAGGAGATTTTCATTTGCATCTTAAGGACCTTCACACTAGTAAAGACTGGATTGCTCTTCCCCCAGCAACCCCTCCCCCCATTTTTATAGCTAACAGAAAAAATCATTGACAATATTGAATGCCAGCCAGCACCTGAGGCTACTAACTCAGCCAATATAGCCACAATACCTAATGGGTCTTAGTTACAGAGCCCTCATATTTGTACAGGGGAACATATATCTTGAGGTCACCACATTCCATTAATATTTTTGGCTGATACATCCTTCACAGTGGTTTTGAGCTTTTAATGCTTTACAGTTAATGAAGCAAAATTTTGAAGCTACTATTAGCTTGGTACATAATACAATTTTTAAAATGCTGTTTCATTAGGACAGCCCAGTTCTATCCCAAACTTTCCAAGACTTCATTCAGCTGCACAGTATTGTAACACACTGTTACAATAATGTCTCTTTGAAACTTATTTCCTGCTTAAGAGTTCCAGTGAGGAAGAAAAATTACTAGTATTTCATATCTGAAAAGCAAATCAAGTATTTTGTGTGCTCAGTTCAAACTATTTGTTTGGACTGACTTTGTAATTGGAGGACACTTTTACCATCCTAATTCCATAGAATAACTGTCCAAAATATCAAGGAGGATCACTTCCTTCTCTTAGGTGCTAGAGACACATCAGCCTCACACAGATTAATAAATGTTGGAGCTCCAACTACAGTATAAAACTACAAGTACCAAATCATGATAAGAATCAGAGGCCATGTACACATCAGCAAGGACTGGGCTTCATGAGAACCAGAGCTGTGGAATGAAACAGTTTGGTGCTGGTGACCTGACATCCTCACCATGCATATTTCATGGGGGTTTATGTCAAAAAAACAGCTAATCAGGTCTGGCTAGTGCTGAATGCAGTCAGTGAGCCCTGAACATGCCGTGCTCTTGCAACACTTGTCCTTTCAGTTTCATCTCAAAGAGATCCAATAAAGCACCCCAAGACTGCTCCACGACATGAATCAAAGCACATTTAGGAGGGGCAAGCAGATGAGTATCAGAAGCACATTCCTGATCTGAACTAAACTACTAATCTAGACACACTCTAAATTCTTCTGTATGAGATCCTAACAGCAGAATATACTGAGGAAAGAGATACATTTTGTGCTACACCCAGAGATGCACCCTTGAAAAGTGGAATCAGGATGCATCTTCCAAAGTGAGGTGATGCTATGTAAAAGACAAAGAGATAGGCAGGCAATTTTTTTAAATTAGAGATAATAGAATGAGGCAATTTAAGGTAATTTTCCTCCTTTCAAGAGAAAAAATGGCTTTTACATTTTAATTTAATGAGACCAGCTATGCAGCATAAGCCACAGAGCTAAGCAGTGAAAAGTGTCTCCTCCAGTGTCTGGATCTTTCTCCACTGACATTCAAGTGACAGAAAAAAGATCAGGATTTTTTACTGGCTTAAGACCTTTGGCACTTTCAGCTTTTCTGTATCTAATGACACAAAATTAACCAAAGGTATTTCAAAAATGACCCAATAGAGATAAAATCCTTTTTATTCCGACAGAAATTAAATATAGTAACAAAACTCCAAAACAATCTATTCTTAGCGCTCTGTGATAGGCTAAATGACAATAGGACAGTTTTCTATCCATTGCAATGGATCAGTTCTTAAGGTTCATGAGTAATATTTGCAAGTCTGTAGAGGTTTCAAGACAAGCTGTAAATTCGCATTTCAACATCTCAATATTTTTACCCCAATTTTAAGCAAGTCTAAGTATGTACAGTGCTTGGCTGATATAGGCAGCACTTCAGGAGAACTGTGTAGAAAAGGTGAGACTTCATAGACTTGGCTATTGCCTCTTAGACCTGACAAGTTCAACAAAAAATAATGGAGCAAAAATCCATCAGCTGCCCCTGGTGGTTCTGTTGCCAGCAGGCCTTGCTACTGCTTTTCTGTTCTGGTTAAACTGAGCAACAGTAACAAAGATAATATCTTAACAGAGGAGCAAAAGGCTTTCTTTTACTTTAAAGCTGTTTTGGGTTAAAATTCAATAGCAGCAAGAGTCAAAAGAGAGTAATCAAGAAAGTAAAGAAAGTATCATGACATCTATGATACCACGTGGCAGTTCTGGGAACAAAAACTATCTCTTCAGACAAAGTTCTGGTAGCACAACAAACAGTATTAAGATGATTTCAAGCTACAGATACTACTATATGAAGACACAGGTCTTAATATAAAGCAAAGACAATGTGGTTTGTGGTCCTTTAATGTAGAACTATGCATAGTTTTGACTGTCCAAAACAAAACACTAACTGCATATTCTTTCCTCTTGCATCACATACTCAGACAATGATTTCATGAATAAACAAAAAATATTCATGTTATGAAGGAACGTTTTCTTACCTGTCACAATCTGGCAGGTACCTCTCTGTTTTGTCCAGTATTTTCTGAATATTTGTGTAAGTTCATTACATTCTCGTGCTGGTTTTAATGTCGTCATTCAGGCACTGGTTTACCCAAATTTGACCAAACCATTCACAGCAGACCAGAATTAGACCGTTGTGAGGAACACTTGAACGTGGCACACAGTAAGTCTTTATTAAACATATATATATATAGGAGATGCATATGAATTATATAACTCTGTAATTTCAAATAAAAACAATAAAAACAATTCAAAAGAGAAATATTCCAAAATAAGCTAGACTGTTTCCATCCACGTAAGCAAAGCACAAACTGTTAAATGAATTGGGACTCTTGCACTGCTGGGAGAGCCCTGAGGTACTGAACAGTTCCGTCCCGGACACCGAAGCAGTGCTGGCCACCCTTGCCTGGCGGCTTCCCCCAGCCCAGGCTGCGGTCCGAGCGGCCGCGGCAGTACCGGGACCGCCCGCCAGAGGGAGACGGCAGCGCAGCGGAGCTCGGCCAGGGACCGCCGGGCGGCCGAGGGGGGTCACCAAGGGCCACGGACACGCACTGCACACACCCCGGCAGAGTTCGGGTGCCAAGAGCTCTTTCTAAATGAAATGGTTTTTAGGAGTTTTACCTGGCCGAGTGAAGAAAGGACACCCACAAAACTATATTTGCAGTTCTTTTATTTTTACCTACCCAAAAGATGGGAAGGAGTCAAGAAGCAAAGCTAGGAGCTGGTACCATGACAGAGTTCGCCAGCCTTCAGCTCTGCTGGTAGGAGGCCAAAACTCTGTAACTAGTGAGTCTCATAAGTCAGCAGCTCCTCCGCATCAGCAAGGAGCAGACCTCATTTACAGCTGGCAACCTCGCCCAGCAGGAGTTACCTCTGGGAAATGGGGCACACTGCTGGCAGAACAAAGCTTGGATCAGCCAGCACAAGTCTTGTAGACTTGCACACAGATTGCCACACAGCTGGTGTTCTGTGCTACCCAAAGCCTGTGCCAACCTACTTTTACTTCTATTACAAAACACAAAACGATATCCCAGCTCGCCTTTGAATATTTCCACATCTCAAAGAGATACCTCGTTGCCAAAATGGAAATAATTAAAAAGACCATATCTTTCTGTTATAGTTCAGAGATTTACATGTCAGGTTCCCCAACCCCTGAAACTTCGGTGCAAGAGGCAATTTCTGACCTGTTACCAATTTCCCCATTTCCTTAACTCTGTTCCTGACACATCTGCTTAGGGAAGCAGCTTTTTCAGATTTTTCAATTTGTCTAATATACAGCTTGAATATTTGAGAGTGCATATTCCTCTGGCCAAATCTTTGCAGACTTGATGTAGATATTCTCTGTTATGGAAGTGTATGCTGCAGTCTGAGATATGGCCCAGGGGCAAGTATGGCACCCTGTCAGAAACAGAGGCATGTTTCCTCTCATTCTTCACACACTACTAGATGGATAAATCAAGGTGTCGTGAAACTTGACACAGGGAAAATCGAACAGGTGCCATGAAATTGTTGCTTTCAAAGCATGAATTGATTACATATCCACTGTAGTATTCTCATTGTATCTCTAAAAAATTTAGCATTCCTGATCACAGAAGTTCCATTTTAGAGTGCATTTGCTGTGATTTTCCTTATTTACTTTAAAATAGTTCATGATATGAAAGTTCATCATTTTTGTTAAAAACAACCTTTAGCACCTGTCTAGCATTTTTATCTGTCCCGAAATTACCATAAATCACAATCCTTACCTCACCCACTAATTTAGTTCGGCTATGTCCAGAACAAAGGACCACAATAAATGCCAAAGTGAAGGCTACACCCACTTATAAATCACACAGCCCCAGGTCTCTTAGTTAGCAAGTTAAATATTTACTAGATTATAACTGACAAAATAGGACCACAAGTGAGTCCCTTAGATGAGAACTGATTTATCAGAGGAGGAGTCTTTAGCAAGTATTCCTTAGCCCACCATGGACATTTCTGAAACAGCAGTGTCCATCTGCTTTTCTTAACCCCTCAAAAGGAGGTCAGATTTCACCTGGATGGATATGTGCAAGAAGAAAGCACGATAACACAGCATCAACAGGATTTATCATCTCAGCCTCAGCTCCCAGTCCTCTGCCTTGCTGTCAATTGCAAACTGGGAGTGATAAATGTGACATCAAAATGCAGTCTTACACTTCGTTTTCTGAACATCAACAGCAAAAAAGGTAAGGTCAGAATTTCTTAAAATCTATTTAGGCTGCATACTGCTCTTAAGAAATGCATCTATCAAAATCTGACTTTACATAACATTTTGATCCTGCTCTTTATTCTGCTTTTCTTACTTACTAAAAAACATTCCTAGTTTAGATATCTACACTTACAGTATGGATCCGGACTATGAATTTTCAGATGTGAGAGGAAATGACAGAGATCTATTTGTACAAATGCACTATACGTTCAATGCATTTGTGCCAGCTCATAATGGATGAGAATCTATTTCAAAGTTAGAACTGCACAAATCTCAGAATATCTGTGTGACTCTGGCTGTAGCTGTTCTTGAGAGACACGGGGGAAACGGGCAGAGAGGACAGAAAGACAGGTGGAGAAAGAAGAAAGGCTTATTGAAATGTAGTTAAATTTAATCTAATTGTTCTAAACCTGCTTCTGTGATATTAAACAGTATTAGAGAGTGATTTTGAATACACAAGAAATACAGTAGTCACTGTACTGGTTTGGCCATCAGCAAAGCAGCAATGCATAGCAATAATCACAGTTTACACAGATACACAGATTGCACACTTTGGCCTTAATTTAAACCAGGCTTTTCACTGTCAGAACTAGAATAATTTATTTTAATATGAGAATCTATTTAGCCAGATCCAGTTTAAACATTTCATATGATCAGGAAAGACATCAAAAAGCACTGTGAGGAGAGCCATCACCAAGTAACAAGTATAAACAAAGACTACTTTGGCCTTGCTTGGTGCATACTCTTTGGACCTCAGAGCTATATCCAGCAATGGATTGCCTTGAACATCCCCCACACTGAATTTCCTACTGTCCTATGTGATTACTCCATTATCAGAAGTTGCATTCTCATGAAGCTGATGTCTGACCTAAACTTCTCAGTCTCTAACCTCCATAAATTACAATTCCTGCTCAGCTTTTCTCACTCTCAGAATTGGTTATTTCACCTTTCAAACACTCCAGCACCTTAATCTTCTCCTTAAGTTGCTGAAAAAAGATAATTTCAGTCTTTTCTCTCTTGCTTCTCTAAATTACATCCCCAGATTGTCCTTTTACTTCAGTCTCAATTTTCTCTGTTGCATTTTGCCCCTCCCCTCCTTAGCCCCCAACCTGTCAATGGAATTTGCCTGCACAGACAGAGCTTTCCTTTTGCATGAAGAAGAGATTTCATCTGACTGTTTACCTTTCTGTCACAATCTGCTTTAACAGTGATACTCAGAATATTAATTTCAGGTTAAAATCTCAAAGAAGAAAATTAACCACAATAATTTTTGTCTGGTTGTTGTAAATTCAACATTCATTGTTTTGGAACTCTTTTGGTAGAGACATTTGTCTATTCTAGGGAAATAAGCAGGTGAATCAGGAACTGGTTTAGAAATTACAAAGTTTCTCCCATGCTTTTACTACATTTATTGGTGTTCATTATTTCATTTAAATAATACGCATAACATAAAATATGGGGGGTTTTTTCCTTTAATATGCTAAGCTACAAATTAAGGTGTTCTCATGCAGATTACCTAGGAATGTAGAACCTCAGTTCCACTATCAATCCACATACCATTCACATCACAATAAAAACTGAGATGCTCACACAAAGGGATCCAAGCACAGTAGGTGAATGGACACAAAGATGAGAAAGGAAAATCAAAGCTGGTTAATGTGGGGTGAATTCCAGGACACTTTGCTGAATTACCCATAGGTATGTTTGTATGGCAATATTTGGTCAATAAATGGACATCAGTACTATCTTAGGCAAGTGAAGATGCAACTGTGTACACAGCTCTAGCCAAAAATGCAAAGAAGATACATAAAGGCTGAAATAGAATGTTAAAGAATGTTAACATAATGCTAAAATGTGCTCATAGAAATCATTATGACAAATTTTCTAGAATATTATATGCATTCTCATCTCTGCATCTAGGTAAGGGGTTTGGATAATTAGAACAGATTTACTCCTTGAAAAAGAAACAATACTAAAAGCACTTGTTTTAGAAACAGTGCAGAAATAGGCAGACAACGTCAGGAACATTAACAGCTCCTAACCTGCGTGCATGTGTGTTCAAAAGCAAGGAGGCATTTTATAAAAGTGAAAGGTAGTAAAATCAAAATAACACTTTTTCACTCACTACAATCAAACTGTTGAACCAGGAGGCTGTTGAAATCTATAACTCAATACTGAGAAAAGCATCGAGTAGCTATTTCTGGAATTTTCAAGTTCAGTTAGAAGATGAGCTTTGTAGGATTATTTAATGTTTCCAAATTCAAGCCAATCTTTAATTGGTACAGATCAGATAAGGCCCATGAGGGAAGAGCAGTTTATTTGTTATCTGCCTACTGTGAATCTGATAGGACTTTGTCAGAAGTATCAGCATTGGACTGTGCAGCATTTGAAAAGGGATAATAGACATAGATCCAGCTTGGTTCCCTTCTGGGATGGCATTTCAGTTTTCCTACCTTTGTCAGGAGTCAAATAGGCTTAACACTCCTGAATGCCCATCTTAGGGAAAATAAAGAATTTACATCAACCTGAAAATGCATCATGAATTCTTCTGTTCACGTTAAAGTGTTTATTTAATATATTTTCAAAGTGTGCAGAGTTTCATTTGCCCACATATTAGACTTGTTTTAACCTGCATTGTTTGGGGCTTTTTATATGCAAAGAATCAAGAACATTGTTTTGTTAACAGGAAAACGAACATGGCAGAAAGAGATGCTGTAGTCAGCAAAAAGAGTCAGCCACTTTCAGGAAGCAATTCAACTATTTTAGGAATGGCCAAAGTGCCCTCTGGAACTGCCCATCCCCACTGAGTCCAGAGGGAATTTAATTTCTACCTTACTTTTATAGTGAAATTTGAACATGGAATTAGTGGAATGACATTCTCCCACAAACTTCTATACAATATTGGCATGTAATTAATTTAATCTCAGGATATCGATCTCAATCAAAAACTGCTCTGCTAACTCCCTGTGAGAGGTCAGATGCAGGTTGATGTAGTGAAGATTTTTACTGATTTTGGTTTTAAAAATATCGCTTATTTTAAAAAAGAAAATAAATCCAACCTCAGGAATAGAGTAGGCTGAAATCAAATTCTGGCAGCTTCATTCCAAAAAATGGCCTTTGCACAGAGCGTGGCTATATAGAGCAAAAGGCAGGGAGTGAACAGAGGCACTGTGATTGCCTGGCACTGTCCGTATCACCTTCAGGCTGGGACTTGTACAAATCAGTCACAACCAGCTATGCAACTGATAGCAAAGTTTATCTGCACTCAGAGCAACAGGAGCCTGTATGATTTCACTAACTTAAGTACTTGGAAGCAGCAAAGAAAAGGCGTAATAGGTCATGTCATGAAAGTCTGAAGGTAGAAGGGTTCAGGGGAGGGTAGGAAGGCTGGCTGTTGAGGGAAGTCTGGACTGACTCAGAGTGACAGCAAAAACAGCCTGTTCGACTGCGGTCTTTCAGTGCACACAATTTCCAGCAGTGCTGCACAGCAGGACTCAGTGGCAGTCATCATAGCTCCACACCTACCCAGCTGTTTCCAGGTGGTATTTTCTATAACAAAACAGAGTAACTTTATGGAAGCATTTGAATCAGAGTAAACTGGTACTCCCAGAACATGCTCACGACTTCAGAGAGATGCTTCTATTTGTTTAAAGAAACGTCAAGTTATGGAATTCCAGGAGGAATTCACACTCTGCTATGGAAATACATTGTCAGATTCTCCAGTATTGTATATTTCCAGACATGGCAAAGGACAATGTGATTCTTAGCAAACACTATGTTCGTGTGGTTATAGAGGGGTCTACCCATAGTTTTCTACATTTAGCACCAAACTTTCACTTCTGACCACTTTGGAAAGTTTTCCTTTGCTTATGCTAAAGCCAACACAGTTCTCTTACTCTTTTTAATCCCTGCACCCCTTGAAGTACCTTTGTCCATAGAGATTACTGAAGAGGTTACAAGAGTTTCCCAGGGGCTGGATGGCAAGTGATAAGTATGAAAGGGAAACCGCTAATGAGCAGCACTTGCCTATTAGTCATTAGCTCGGGAGACTCCCACTCCATCTGTTGATTGAGGCATAGTTCAACAAAAAGATTACCCAGATTTGATAAGGAATATTCCCAGCATAGGAAGGACTCATGCTTAATAGATGGTAATAATATTAGTCTAACATTTAAAGTGTGTCAAGCACTGCAAACAGCCTCAAAAATATTTTATTATGGATTCGTTGGGGTATAAATTAAATAAACTCAGTGGTGCTATGCTGATAGTTTAATTCTCAAATTCACATGAAATTTTCTACTTTGGAAAAGCCATGCATTGATTAAAATAGTCAACACAGACCTCTGGACAAATTAAATCATGAGAGAAGAGGTGAATATTATCCAGGTGTACTTTATAACACTGTGCTTACTTCCTGTCTATAATAAAATCCCTGAAATGAGCATATCAGCAATTTTCAGGCAATTAACAAATGTAAGAAAGACTTTGGAGAGATCAGTGACACAGCAAGCACTTGACAGGCCTGCCAGTGAATGTTCTTATGAAAACAAACACATAGAAGCTACTGCATTTCTTTAACTTCCCAAAAGTCTGCTCAGGTCCAGATATCAAGTGATGGATGACTCGTCACACACTATTTCTACAAAGCAACCATTTCTAGCAATTTTATAGTCTATATGAATATGCAAGTAAAGTTATGTAAACCAGTGCTTTTTGCTGGTTTCTTTTCTTGTTCTTTTCTGTCAGCTGCCACCTGAAAGCTACAGAAAAGCACGCTTCCTCTGTAATATATATGGATATAAACAGAATGAACATTCAGTTAATAATAGATTTCCATTTCCTTATCTGCTTTTAAGACAGGGAGATCACAGTGTCTTAATATTTAATTGTGAAATCTGATCTGTCTAAAGCTTGTTACAGAAACTTGGAATATTTTTATATGTCCATTTACTTGTAGCTTAATTTCTGTGGTTCTGTTTTCTAACTAAGGCATTTCTAAATGTGCAAAACTTCCTTAGCTATAAAGTATTCCATACACTAGATCAATCTGAGAAACAACTCAGAAGTTCAACATTTTCTACCCTGAACAAAACAGTGCACAACTCTGACTGCAGATTGCAGAAAGAATATACACAGCAGTCGTGCTCTTCTGGGAGGCATCTCTGTCACTCTGGTTGTACCCATAATACCTGGCCACTCCCATTTATGGAACAGGATCAACCTACTAAAAGTACATCAGGACACAAGCTTGGAGATCCTTGCACTTTAACAGCTGCACATGGAGGTGGACACGTGGCCCCTGAGCCCAGTTATAAAGTTTCTCCTGATGACTGCAATGGAATTTGGGTGTGAATCCACTCATCTTCAATTCCTCTATCTAGAATGTGATAAGACCAAGCCAACAATTCAGGCTACAGTTGTTCTTCTTACTTAAATGCCTTCTTTTCCTGTTTCCCACATTTCCCTTTTCAAAAGGCCATCCTGTGTGAATAAAGAGCTCAAAAGCCAAATAAAATAATAAGTTTTTGCATTTCATGTTGACATGTTTAGAGCACTAACCTTCCTTCACATTCCCAAACATTTTTCCAGCTCATGGCTATTTCAAAGATGTATTTGAGGTCTGGGCACAAACAGTGCTTTGCTTCTATATTTATGATAAGATCTCATTTCGTTGCATGTAAAGGTTACAGACTTTTTCCATTTTCAAATAGACGGCATCACAACTTCATTCAGAAGAAAGTTTCCATTAGTTTGGAAACAGCTGATGTTGGCAGTGCTAGCAGAGCAAACAGTAAACTGGAAAATGCAGCAGATGTTATATGAAAGAGAAGAAAGTAGGAAAACTAACAAGCATTTGTCTCCAAGCCTGGACTTGTCCATCAGTTAGTTTCACTGTGATGGCCTCACAAAAGCAAGTACTTGAAGGTAAGTATTTGTCTGCTACACAGACTGGAATGCCAAGTATTTGCAACTTGCTCTAGGTTGCAAGAGATGTGAGTCAGTCCTGTTGAAATTATTATAGTGATGGTACAGTTGGAGTATTAGGGTCAATCTACCACGGGGATTATCAGGTACAGAAAAAAAACAGTTTAATTCTCCAGGAAAAAAGCTGTCACAAGGAATACAAAATAGCTAGAAAAAAAAATCTGATTGTGAGTTATGCTTTTCCTAATGAGATCACACAAAAATTTATGCAACTTCTACTACTTTTTGTATCTGCTTAAGAGGTAGATAAAATCGGTCCCTACATTAAAAATTAGGGGAAAGGAGAACAAACATTTTTTTTCTTGCTAATGACCTTGATCATAATCCAGGTCAAAGCCTCCAAAGACACCAGGCCTACCGTGACTTTTTACACACAGCAGAGAGTATGAGGTAAAGAGACAGCACTCAAATAGCAAAAGGAACCCTATGAGTCTTTTGGGCATCAAGAGACCTTTAAATGCAGTAATGGAAAAAAACCTTTGTCACTGCAATGCCTTTTACCCTAGCTGACCCCTCTCCTCATCAACCCACAGCACACTGATGGGCCTAAGCAGGATTCTTAATTGTTTCATGAGATTTTTTTTCATGTTTTGCTGAAAACTGAGAAAAGGCAAAACCACTTCTTTGCGAAGGCAGCTTTTGAGCAGGCAGCAGTGTCACTCATGATGAATAATGAAAAGCCACACTAAACAGTGCATCCATTAAAGAAAAACTCTCAAAAGGGGATTCTCCTGTGAGATTCAGCAGAGTCATTATACTAAAAAGCTTCAGAGTCAGAGGAGTTATAACTGTACTGACTTCAAAGATACCTAAAGAATTAATTTGGCCTTGTTTGTTTTGGTAATGGCTGACTAGCCAAAAATGAAAGCTAAACGAACTGGGAAACACCAGAGTAATCTTATTTCCTTTTTCCCTAATGCAGTGAGTGCAGAGCTCCCAGCTGACTACAAAACACCCAGGACGATGTCAGTCTTGACTGCCATTTGCCCAGATGTTGCTGCTAGAAGTCAAAGATTTATGTTCTCAAAAAAACTTCTTGGCAGACAATCCCAATGGTGCTGCAAAGTAAGCTTCAATGTACAGAAGCATATTAATGCATTTGTCTTGTATTTGGGCAGGGGGCAAATATACTCCTCTGTGGATTTAATCCTTAGATGCCATTTCCCATGTTCTCTGTCTTGAGGCAACAAGCTTGAACTTGAATCTGCTGAGAGTTTTTAATTATATGTTTTGAACAACACATATTTAATATCTAGGTGCTCTTTGACTCCTCAGCCCCTGCATGGTAGAGATTACCATGCCCTGGGATTGCTCAGTTAAATTCAAAAAGAGTCAGCAAATTTCAAAGAAGAAATTTCTTATAATGCGATGAGAATATTTCCTAATTAATCCTTGTATTTCAAGACATTGTTTTGCACTCTATCAACATCTTACTGCACTTACGAATTAAAATTTAGGGAGGTTTAAATTAATTATGCATGGCTGCTGTTTCGGTATATGCCTTGTGATCCATGCAAAACTGAGCATAAAGATGGACACAGTCCATTCCTTAAGTGGGATTTTTAGTTGAAGTTCAAGAATTTTTGTTTCAAACTGAACACTTTCTTTCCAAGAGGTTCACAGAGTACACAGAGATTACCCTCTTGAGGTAAGAACTAAACAGGAGTAAGAAGTGTCCAGTCTACATGGAGTTTTTCAAGGGCTGCCAGGTAGAGGATAAATCCAGGTTGTTTATTAATCCTAGCATAACTCACAACATCTCTCAAAATAAAAGACAATGATAATGTTCCTTACAAAGTCAGTGTTGGGGGGGGTGTAAAGATTGTATTTTTGTCTTTAGAAAGACACACACAAGAAACATTATTTTAGAAAACTACCCCCAGGAGTCTATGAATGAGCCAAAACCTACCTCAAGCATGCCACTGAAAATTATTTCCAGCTTTCCAGTCAATTTTGAGCATTACAAGAGTAATGTTCTTTTGCCTGACTCCCTCAGTGCAGATGAGGCGCTAAACTTTTTGGCTGGCCCCTCTTTCAGCACAAGCTTGTCATATCCTAGTGCATGCTATAAAGAAATCACACTGCACAGCCAAAACCTTGCTTAATAAATTCGATCTCACAAATAATTAAAGCTACTTCCCCCCCACTCCCAGGAGCAAACTTTGGGCTGTAACTCAGGAGACAAAAGCTCTTTGGAACCTCATGCTGCTTGACAGTCCTCAGAGCTGCTCACAAACAGGCCTGATTCTGTGCACTCTGGGCAGAAACTTGAGGGTTTCACATCAGTTTTAGGGGGCTTAGGCTGGATCTAAACTGATGAACTGATCAGGATGAGGATCAGGTTCTATAAACTGAGGTTTCACAAATTTCAGTTCTGTATAATGAAGCTGTAGCCACACTGAGTTGTTAGTACCAATTTCTCTATGCTGCAGGCTGGAAGGGTCACAATCAATCACTGAAGTGTGTGCTAGTACACACACGGCTCTCAGTCATGGCATACAAGCACCTACGGACACTTCCTTGGCAACATCAGCTTAATCCAGTACAGAAACATGCAAAGGAATTGGTGTAGCCTCAGAAAGAACCATTATCACATCAGGACTTCAGAAGAGGGAGAACCCTCTCAGTGTCTTTTTGCTCTCGATGAGTTTCATGCAGTCTGATGGTTGTGTCACTGTGTTTGTTCCCACACAGCTACTGTGTCATCCCACATTACCTGCCAGAACACAACACAGCCCTCTTCCATAGGCAGTGCAGACCCTGCGAGGGTCTGACGAAACTTGTCTAGAACGTACCCACCCACCACAGACAGCAAAAATCTACAAGCCCCAGCAGGTTCACCTGGGCAGAAAGCCAGTTTCTGTCCTTCCTTTTTTGAAAGTGCTTTCTTTACTGCAGCTGAACCAGTAATACTAGATGTGCTGCTGGTTAACCTTCCCGTGCTCTTACTTCTCCTACAAACAGTGGTTGGGAGAGGTTTACTCTATTACTGTTTTCACTGATGCCACAGCAACTCCTGCTCTCTGTCCATCCTAGAACTCAATTTCTTTGTCAGAATGAGGTATCAGCTGAGCAAGCCCTGCCTCATTCCCAGCATGGGAGCTGAACTGCTGATCAAAGAGCTTTCAAGCTGCGTTATTATATACCTGCCGAGGGCCAGACGAAAAGCCAAACTATAGATCATGAAACTGCTTCTTCAGCAACTTACTTTCTTATGTATCAGTTAACTTCTTTTCCCAGTGTTCATCATAGTGTTCATCATCAGCCTCTGATCCATGATCTCTCCCCTGGTTTATGTATTCTCGACATTCCAATTATGATGTGTTCAAACATGATCTATTTGAATGTTTCCAGAGGTACATCTGTAAGTTAGTCACTGACATGAAATAGCACCAGAAGTAAAATGAAACCAAATTAATCAAAAGCAAGTAGTGGGATTCCTGTACGCTTTCATAATTTTTTTCTTTTTCTGGTGTTACATGCCTTTCTGGGGTTAACTTTCCGCTCATCTTGCTGATTGTCAATATGACAGCCAAGAGAAATCTCCCACTACCAATGACCACTCATCAGAAACTGTCATATTTTCTGTATTTGTGACTGTGACCCACTATACGCCACCTTTCCCATTGAAATTTATAACCTTTCAGACAGTGAAGTGTTCTGCATCTTTCCCAAACTAGAAGGTACGGTTAGAAAAAACCACTATAAATACCATAAAGCAGGCTATTGTCCAGAACTAATACAGACAACTGAGTCAAAAAAGGGGTTATCCAGATACAGCTAAAGTTAAGGGAATGAGAGACTAAGTAATTCCATCTAGTTTTACATGAGCTTTAGTCACAACTGAGTCATGTTATTTTATTTAAAGTACTTTAAATACATGTTTTCTAGCAGCACAGTTTGCCTGGTATTGATAAGGTCTCTAACATCATCAGGAAAGGTAGCACATACCAAGCATCGCAGACACAAAGCCAAGATTTTCATGAAGGCCCCTTTCATTTTCTTAGTTCACGAGCTCCCCGTTGGCACCATTGCCTGCCCAAGTGTTCATAAAACACCCAGTGTGACTGGAGCACAATATGCTTCTCTGGTGGTACAAGACTGCACAGACTGTGTTCTATCAGTGGTCAGATCTCTGCATGAAGGAGCAGTTGTTTACAGAGATAAATGCAGAAGGATATCTGGATTTATGGATTTTACATTCATAGATACACATTTAACTAATATGTGCAGACCTCATCACCAAACCAAGCGCTGTCATCTGCTAATGCATGACATCAGTCTGGTCGCTCATTTAGGAAGGGCACTAAGGTGAGATCATAGACTCATAGAATCATTAAGGGTTGGAAAAGACCTCTAAGATCATCTGAGCTACAGCCCTCTGTGAAGTTAGTCAGCCTGCTGCATTCAAACAGCCTCAGCATGCAAAGAACTGAGAAGTCAGCCAAGTCACACAGAGACATTTTTTGAGGGGGACTAAATCACATGACAGGACCTTCCCTTGGCAAATCAACAGGGACAGGCTGCTTTTAGCAAGTGCAGCTACTCCTGCAAAAGGATGGTAATGGCATAAAATGATTAGCATAGGAGACTGTTCAAGGGCAAAGCACATTTGCTAATTATGGCTATAGTATATTAGTCTGCTGCTGGGTCTGTGCCATACAAAATAATTTGTTAAAAGGTAAAGTGCTGGACACTAGTAAGAAAAAGCAGCCTACTGCAACAAAAATAAAATAGCACAGAAACACCCTTTGAAACACAGCTCATAGTTCATGGTGAGCCCCTACTTATGACTTCCAGGTTTTCAACAAAAATCAAGCCATTCTCTCCTGGGCTGGGATGGCCTGAATTTTGATAGCACAGTTTTGGCAGTATTCCATTATTGCTGTGGTTGGCTACAACTGTTATTTTATGTGGACATCTATAAATCCAAGGGCTGTTTAAAGTGATTTTTTTCCAACATTTACTTACCAAATGATCAACCATCATTTTATGTACATTCCAAATCTCATCTAAATGGCCATGCAAGGAGCTGTTCATGTTCAAAAATGGCACTCGTCTCTGTGAGGCAGGAAAGTACCATTCTGCTCATCTGTCAGATGGGAAGGAGGAAATACACAGTGGAGCAGGGTTGATTTTCCTGTCTTACACAGACTCATTCACAACTCATCGGCTCATGACAAGACAGCCAAAAGACATAGCCTTTGTACTCACATTTCTTGATTCAGACCACCAAAAAAAAAAAAAGGTAAATCCAGTCCCTATCTGAAAATCACTGGTTCTGGATTACAAAAGTTTACTGATTAAAATGTACACAGTTCCAAAAGGAAGGTTGCAAGCAAGTGGATTCAGTAACTGTCACAACAAACATGTTCTGTAAATGTGTTCTGCAACTGGCACAGTAGGACTTGGGATGATTTATAAAACTGACAGGCAACTGCCAAAATCACCACCTACCCAGGACAAATAGCAAATTCTGATGTGTTAAATTTTTTTTAAATTTCTTCCGGAGATGTTAAAAGTCAGAAGGTAATTGAAAAAAATCAACAAGAAATCTTGTCACATTGCCCTTGATTAAGCCATTTTTGTACCATTTAATTAGTCACTGTCCTGAGCATGCTGAGAAATTTCTCAGGTTTTGCCAAGGATTTCATCATTTTGCTTTTGTCATTGCCCTGAATTATTGTCCATTGATTATAAGGTCAAGGAATCAGCTTTTTAAAGCCTGCAGCAGTGGAGACTACACTCAGACCTTGTTGCATCAAGTGCTTAATATCCCTCTTTTAAAATCTATTCTTGCATGCAGAAATTTCAACTTTCAACATCCAATCACTGAATTTTGTTATTGTTTTGCTAACTTCTGCCTTTTATTATCAAATTTCTGTCTGTAAGAACCAGTGTGTTCCTGAAAAACCAATTAACTCTCTATTTAATGAGTTAGACTCATTCTGCAGAATATAGTTTCTATTAAATAATTCTATTACTCTTCTCATAACAGTCCAGTCAGATTTCAGCATCCCTCCTGAAATATTTTCAGCAAAATTGGACAATCTATTCCCCACAACAGTTGCACTCATACCCAAACACAGAGGAAGTTTCAAACTCTTTAGAACATTAGACATTTTAGCTATCAGAATTAACATTCATCTGATGATTCAGCACGACTCCCAAGTTCTCCTCAGAATTTTGAGGTGTCAGGACTTGCCTTAATATGAGGAATTTCATCCTTCCTAAACACGTGGCCCTGCTTTTGATAGTATTGAAATAGATGTTGGTTGGGAACATACATTCTGCTGGTGTTCCAATCACCCCATGCCAGGGAACTGCCATCTTTACTCCTTCACCTCTCACAGTCTCTGTATTCTCAGGTTGGCTTTCTGTAAACTTGATTACTAATACTATTCTCATTGATACCTTCACATCTACTCTATTACTTTTCCCAGAAGTGACATCAAATTAGAGTGATGGAATTTATTTCCCACGTGTTGGTACTCACTATATCACTTTCTTTTAATGCCTTTTTGAATCTTGATCCAACACTTTGCCTGAAACTGATGATATTAGACTGACAAGCCAAAAATTATCTGTGTCACACTATCTGCTCTTTTAATAGCAACACATATTTCTCTCAGAAATTTTGAACTGCAGTATATGATACAAACTAAAGCAACAACTTTTTTTTTTTTTAAGATAACACTTCTACTTCCTGGACTAAAGAATGGTTAAGAAAAACTTATTCCTCTCCATTCAAAAGAAAAATGACATCTGCAAAGGAGAGAAACCACAGTCAGGGCTTTAAGGTTTTGTGGAAGCAGTTTGTATTCTCTTAAAATATCACAGAAGCTCAGTTGGAAAGTAGCATAATTGATAGAAGTCACTAGAAACTCTGTCAAACTTTAATATGATGTGGTAGATACATAAACTCTTTCTTGTCTATAGCATTACTCATTTCTCCTTTAATGCAGGACTGTGAACACTAATTCTGATCCCTCACTGTGTTGATGGGTGAGAAAAAAACATAAACCTCCCTAATTTTGGTGTTCACACAACTGCTCAAAATGTTGCCAATTTATTCTTTACTTCTGTATCACAAGTTTCTCTTGCAAAGAGTTTTTATATAGCAATGAAGACAAGCTGCAAGTTCCTAGCATTTTTTATTCTTGTTTAAAGGAGCAAAGAAGAATTTGCAATTATTACATTATTTTCCCAGCCACTGTATTAATCTCCCAACAAGAACTGTCTGTTCAAGATAACTAACAGAAAGACATTACCAGCTGAGTCAGATGTTTTTAGGTTCAGTTGCTTTCCATCGGTTTCTGTTTTTCAAAACAGGTGTCACAGATGCAGGCACTAAAGAGCAAAAGAGGCCACTTACAGTTTGATTTACAAGCATTGTTTTCCTATTTCACAATAGCACATCAGGTTCTCAACGGCTGGGAATACTGTACTGTTTCAGCTCTAATCAGTACTAATTTTGAATTATAATAACTGTAAACTAGTACTATCATTTATGTTTCTTATATGTGTGAGCCTTAAGAAAAAAAATAAGGTTCACTTTCTTAGCCCTACAGAACACATGGAGCGATTTGTCATTTCTGATTTGCAGAAGGCCACGGCAAAGGTCTGTTTGCCACGTGTGGGCATAACTGTGAGCGAGGAAACACGAAACACTGCTAACAAAGAGCCTTCGTGAGATGCAAGAGTCCAAAGGCAAATAGAGATCTTCAGCTATTCCTACGTCAGGCTTTGTTATTGATTTGAGCCTTGTGAACCACAGTTTGAAAAGAAAACACTCAAAACTCTGATTAGACACTTTTAACTCTTTTGTAATTAAGCAGATTGGAGGCAGATGCCATCAGAGACTCTCTAAACTTCTGAAGTGCTGAAATTAACCCAGGCATAGTACTAATTTAGTCTACAGTTCGAGAATGCACGGCAAATCAAACTGTTTATTAATCATCCCACAGACACACCCTGTTCATGAGCTGTTGTAAACCTTTTCATTGCTCATGAGAATCCAATTATTCAAAATGATTAAATGACAAAATAATTGAATTATCAAAGTTGGACAAACCAAAGAATTAAACTAATTTCTATCCCATCTTCATGCCTGAAACGGAGGGGATCTAGTTAATAGAGGTAACTGTAAATTAGAGAGATTAGTCATTGTTCTCACTAGATACAAGTGTTAAGTGTTCCTGTAAATCAGGCAAAGGTTTGTTGGTGAATCACTCAAAAGGTCAAGTGATAAAATCAAAGGCAAAGCTAGATTTAAAAAAAATATATAACTAAGAGGTTAATATAGGATAATAGACTGTAGGATCTAACCATTTTAGAATTAATTTATAGGATGCGGAGAGCAATAAAAGGATGGGTGAGGTAGGGAATGGAACAGAAAGAGGATCCCAAAATGTTGATTTAGCACAGGAGGATTTGTGTCAGTCTGTAGTTTATTTGCCTTTTAAATGTGTTTGACAAGCTGTACTACAGATAGCTTTTAGCTACAGGAATTAAAAAAATCACAAATGAATCAGTACTTTCAAGAAAAGGTTAAGTAAAGAATTTAAAGTAATTTTCTACAAGAGAATCAAGAAGAATCAACAGTCAGGATGTTGTGCTGATTCACATTCCTCTTTGAAACCTCTATGTAACCAGAAAAAAAACCCACTTGCTTTAGTCATGCTCACGATCTTTCAAAGTCTGTCCTACATACTACTTCTTGTATTATTCATGTTGTTTTCAAAACTGGCATTTAAATTTCACTCACTCGAAGACAGTCCTATACTGTGAGCATTACAAGCATTGTACACAATAAAAACTCAAGGAACAAACATTTTCAGGATGTTTGTTCTTGCTCACTTTAGGGACAACTAAACGGGGAGATTCAAACCGTGCCAGCTGCAGCCTGGCAGTGCAGACGGTGCTCACCGAGAGCTGTCACCCCGGACCTTCCTCAGCAAATGCTGACAGAGGAAGGCAGATTTGCTCAGGCTTTATGGGATTAGTATAGGATAGGAGAAATACTAAGGATTAGGATAATGTCTAGCAGAAGTGGGAGGAGGAGGAGGTGGGAGAGGCTGAGGCTCCCACAAGGTGTTTTGGAAAACAGATGCTATCAGTTTGGAGAAAGTACCAGGCAGCAGCTCAGGTGTTCCTGTCAGTTCTGCTGAAGCTGTCAATAATAGTGAGGTAATTGAGAAAAAAGGCTGCAGTCAAAGGAATGAGGACTTGGAGGAAGAGCTGCTTTTAAGCTCCTAGCAGGAACCACTGAACAGACCCATTCCACTCCCCGTGTGGTCAGTTCTAATTGCTAATTTACACATGGCAGCACACGGCTGCACTGTTAGATCAGCTCTGAAAAAACCAGTTAGTGCAAGCACAGGACACTCACACAGCCCTGAAAATCCCTATCTCTCAGGTCAAGTCCCCAGTTCACTACCTGAACACAAAGAAACTAAACTAAACATAGCCAGGAGCTGTGGTCACAAGGTGTAGAAATTTCTCCTTCTCTGATCTCTATTGCACTTCTGGAGAACTCACACACATATCTTACAGAATTGCTCAGGCAGCTGCACAAAGCCAGCAATTGGATCTCCCAATTAGGGGAACTTGTTTCCAAAGTTCCCTGAAGCCAAATGGTTACTACAAAAGCCATTTGCTGCCACTGTAAAGAACCACCATCCCTCAAGACATCTCTTATTTGCAGGAGTGGTCCAGTTTGTGATGGTAAAGGGATACTTGTAAAAATGCTATTTATTATATTTTTTTTTTATCCAACTATGCTACAATAAGTATTCAAAATAGGAACCTGAAATAATGGCCCTTCAATATTTTATTGAAATATTTATAGAATTATGAAATTATTGACAGGCTAGAAGAGGATATAAGGAAAATGCCTATGTGACTACAAGGCATTGATTTCTCTAAATAAGAACAACATATACGAAATGAAACTGTGTCAACCATGAAATAAATTCCATGCACTCAAACTGGTAAAAAGAATTACATCAGAGTAACATGAGCCTTGATGTAGGACATTTCTTAGGACTAAATAGAGCTAAGATCCTTCAGCTGTGTTTAAGGCCCCTTCAGATAGATTAAGTTCCCCCAGAGTGCCTCCCTCTGCCAGCTGGAGGTCTAGATTGATGTTATTAAAGTTGTTTGATCCATCTAACTTTAGTTCTTCCATTTCTGAGCTACATTAAACAAATCAACAATAAACCACTGCAACAATTACTGAGATTTATGGCATAAATTCCAAGCAATACTGATATAAGTGGCTGTCACCCCAGAGAATGAATTATTATTATGAACATACCAATTATATCACACAATTGGAGAGAGGGTATTTACATAAAGAATGTTCCTGAATCTCAGCAGAAAAAAATGAACATGCATAAATAAATTCATTATTGACTTTTACTGATGTTTGAAGTGCAGACTATGTGAAAAGATGTTGATGCTACTTACACATGGTATTCCTTCACTGAAAGGACAGATTACTGTGCCTGCTATTCATGCTTCTTCTCCCATTGATGACAGTCCACTGGAAACTAAAAAATATAAAACTTGTCATACAAGCACTGAGCAGCCATGAGATACTGAAAATTTTTGATTGCAATCCTGAGTTGCATTAGCAAAATAAAAGAACAAACCAACGAAATTAGAGGATGATGGCTGTTAACTAGAGTGGTTGGAGTGCTCCTGACTTTTCTTTCAACCATCAACATTAATTGTGTCCAATCTAGTGTGACTATAAACAAGAAATGTGGATTAAATTTCTAATCCAAACCCCAACAGGTTTCTTGATGTCTTCTAACTACATCAGCTGTACAATAAAGCTAGATCCACTTGGCAGCAAGCTGTTAAAATACTTTATGAAATAAGAAATTACCTGACAAGGTAATTCCCAGATTAACACAATGCATCAAACCCTTTTCAGAAAGTAATTTTACCTACAGGCTAAACACAACTGTATTTTCAAATTTTAAAACATTTTGTTAAAATAGATTATTAAAATAATATTTAACTGCAGCCTTTGCAGGCCATCAGTCTCCAGGTGCACTGGGACAGTAAGAAATCCATAAACACCGTAATGGATCTCCAGAGAGATCCAACTAAAGATCCTACTTGCTAGGCTGAAGAGACATTTGCAAAGACACCCTTCAGAAATAATGCCTAATGAAGTAGTTCCACGAGCTGCAGATTAGTTTGGCATTCCTTAAGTCACTGTGTATAGAACCTGTTCACATCTGAGAAGATATGACAAGGAAAGAGCTTTTATATTCCCCAAAATATTCTTCCATACAACTTGCAGCCAGATTATTTTTTGCATTATTCATTAATCATAATAAAATATTAACCTTTGATCTGCCAACAGTGTTTCAAAGCCTATTCAGCCTCCAGGGGGAAGAAAAGTAAAAAAAGTTTCCCCACACTGTATTAAATAATCTGTAAAGGTAAATTTACATTTAACAGCTTAGTTTATCTAACAGTTTACCACCTTTCTTCCTTCTACTTTCCTTTTCATCCTACTTGTTCCTCCTCTTCCCCTGCTCTTTTCACCTCCCCTGCATTTTCCAACAGCCACAGTTTCACCCTCTACCCTCTCCCTTTACCACATTTTGGCACTCCTCAGACTCCTCTGGGCAATTATTTGACTTATTAGCCTAGCAGTAGCCACCTTTTAGCTTGGTTAGCTCCCTGCCAGCTTAGTGAGCAGATTCAGTGAGCAGGCAGCCAAGAAAGCCGTGGGAATACATGTCCAGGATAGAGAGAAGCAGAATGCCTCTCCTCAGCACCACTCAGCGGGTATAACACTTCAAACTTCTCAGGTAATTTCACCCTAAGTGATCACCAAGAGGATCCACTTCAGATTCAGGTGAAAAGAAGAAAGAATCTTTCTGATAAGAAAATGGAGCTATGAAACAGGTCTGAAAACCTGACACTCAAAACAAATCTTACAGGAAAAATAAGAAAATTTTATTATACCAAATTTTTTTGCTCCTAGTTAATAATCGCCCTCTAAGGTAAAGGGTTAAGTAAATATACCGTGCTGTGAGAAGCAGTAGTGAAATATCTGAATCTGCTGGATAATAGAAGTTGGTGACATACTCTCACAGGCATCCGGATGACTACTCAGCCTCAGCTGCTTGCGCTGCATCCCTGGCGCTCCTCACAGCCGGTGTCGGCCGGCCCGGGTCCCCTCCCCGTGTTATTCAGGTGACCTCCCCGGCCCTGCAAACGACCCGGGCACAGCTGAAACGCTTCGAGTGACTGACAAGCCGAGTTTTTCCTCAGCCGCTGCTTCCAAACAACAAACTCCTCAGCAAAAACAACAGGTCTTCACTGAAAAAAACTAGGCCTGCATTTGCAACGGGTGTTGTTTGACATAAACAATCTTATCTCTGCTAACACTGAAGTTTTGCGTAATTTTATCATGTAATTTTTTTCCGTTAATACTTGGAAAGGCTTACGCAAAACAAATTGTATGTGGGATATTTTTTGCCCACACACAGCACAGGATACCGAATATCTGGAAGCACAGGAAGGATTGCCAGAGTCTGAAGTCATCGTGTTTCCACAGCAGTTTCAAGTTTCAGATAAATAGCTAAACATACATGCTTATTATACACGTCAGTATGAGGTCTCTCATGGTCCCTGGACCACTTGGTAATGTAAGCCTGAGGTCCATAGCGTGGCTGAGTTCATCTGGCAACTCATCACTGCCAGAACAGTCATGTTTCTTACACATTTCTCCTCTTGCTGCTCATCTTCCAGTTGGAATCCCATTCCTTCCTATTCCTCCCTAATGCTACTGTTTCATCTCCCATTCAGCCTATTCAGCTCACTCACAGTGAACACTCACGGATTTGGGGGTTAAGGTTTGTTTTTGGGTTTTCTTTTTAATTGCTCTCCTGACAGATTAGCAAATTTAATTGGTTCACAGATTAATCAGACGAAAGGAAGTGAATGGAAAATGTGGCTGGAAGTGTAGGAGGAGAAAGCAGTAATTCCTCTTTGCTCTGCTGGGAGCTATCAGATAAGGCTCATCTCATCTTGCAGAACCTCTGAGCTCCAGTAGCTCCGACCTTGCTACAGGCACAGACTGGTTAGGCAGCTTCTCAGAGGAGCAGCGGGAGAGCTCTGCCCATGCCTTCGGAGATGGGAATCGACTGACGTAACCTACGCAGGTTGCCGAACGGCTTCGCCGCCTCCAGTCTTGTCCCTGTCTCTTCTGCAACACACCCTCCCCAGCTCCAGCTGCAGAAGGAAGGTTCTCTCCTAAAGGACTCCTACTTGAACTCCTGTCCTGTAACGAATTATCTGTACTTCTAAGGCTTTCACCAGCAGCACTTGCACTCAGAAACCACACCTGGCACTAAGTGTTCACAAAAATATGTCTTCAAGGCCCTAGTTTTGCTCTGCCATCTTACTGAGGCCTCAGACACAAACCCCACTACTGTTCTCTTTGTATTCTCCAACAGCATTGTGAAACCAGAATCAGAAGAATATAACATATAGTTTCCTTAGTATGGACAGCACAGTACCTGTGTGGGGTTTTTTACTTTCCCCAGGATTTGGCCCCGGTTGTGGGGTGTTTATTTTCACTTAATAAAACACAACCAAACTACGCAACAACTAAAGCTGGTTCTCAGAGCCCTGCTAAAAATTCCCCACACAGTTGGCTGGGTAGGATTTAAAACTCTGCCCTATTCTTAGAAGTGTGTATCTGCAGCAGTTGGAAAATGCCAGGTTGCAAGCAACGCATTCCACCTCATGTTTAAAGCACCGATCCTGAGAATTTCAGATTCTTTGTGGGTTTATTTATTTCAGTTTACACTTTAAAAAAACAACAACAACAAAAATCCCACAAAACAAACACAGTTCTATCACTTATCTAAGCACCTGCAAACATTCTGTTCAGGGTCTCACATTTATTATCACCACAGTAATTATACTGAAACTATTCACTGAAGTGCGATTTTTAAGCGTGACACAACAGAGTTTGTTAAAGGTGCTTTAGAAAGTGTCCCACATTCAGAGTTTCATAAAACATTTCCAAAATATTTAAGACCAAGAACTGACAAGTGTCTGGGAGCACAAAAAAGGCTACAAAAAACATGGTTATCTGAATAAAAAATAATCAGTGGACTTTGACAAAGTTCACGGTGTAATTTTAGAAAATAGGGGCAAGATGGTCCTAATTTAGCACAATAGCATTTATAGCTGGGTTCCACTGTGCATATAAGATACACACCTACCACAGAAGAGATGCCTGAGCCTGGGCTGCTTTCTAAAACCTCTCTATAATACTGGAAGGTATCTGAGCAATAGATGTAATACAAAATATGATTAAAATAATCAGTGTATTAAAAACAATTGAAGATAATGACCAATAGTTGTTTCTTTACTTTGATTGTAATGATTTAATATATTCATAGTTATGAATAGCAACAGGAAGGGAGTTGTACCAACAGAAACATAATAGTTCAAGGTTTTTCCTCCCAGAGATTCAGGGGGTGTGTCTACTCAAACAAGGAGATAGAATTTAACTTCATGAAACTGTATAAAATTGAGATATTTGGGTATTGTTTTGCTTCAGTGAGAGGACCCAAGAAATTCATTATGTCGAAAGACCTGCCTAATAGGGCATTACTTCCCCAAAATTGGCCTTCAAGGCAAAATTTAATCCCTCCTGAGAGGTGGCAGATGTTTTTTATGAGCTTTCTCTGAGATCTTAAAATGTACACATTTTTAAAAATCTCAAATGTATAATTTGCTGGAGGAACAAGAGCCTTCTTTTAGATTTTCAATTTTCCGTTTCTTATTGGCTTATTTTTCACTTTAAAAAGGAAAATCATGGTTCTAGCTGGAGAAAAGACCAATCGACCGAGGCAGCCCCAATACCAGACCTTTGGGTCAGTTGACAGGACGGCTGCAGTAAACACTTTCAGTGAGGCCTTCACTGAAATCTACCTTCTCTCCATTCCTGCTGTCAGAGATTTAAGGCCACATGCAAACAAATGCATAGTGGCAGCACATTTGCTCACTCCAAGAACACAAAATTCTCTTTGATAGAGTCCAAAACACCCTTTTCCTGTTGCAAACAGTTACCAAAGGCAGCTCATCACAAAGCAAAATAATCAAAGACTCACAAAATGGTGGTTCATGAACTCAGTAACCACTCTTTCCAAAAAAGTACAGGCTATGTTTTCAGCTGATAACAATCTGATCAACTCCAGTCACTTCAAACTCACTTTTTGAAAGAGTGACTTGCTCCTTACCTTTAATGCAGTTGTTTGTTACTACAGTAATCCATATCTCACTCTGTGTGTATTACCCTCTGTTAATGATGTATTTCAAAAGAAATCCAAGTACAGTGAGGAAGAGTAGATCTGAAGATGGCTTTGTATGGCCACAGAGAGCTGCTACAGTTCTGAAGTGACAGCATTTCTCTATTCCAGTACTCAGACATTGCTCCAGAAATGGACAACAGAAATTGCATTTTCAGACATGAAAGTGCTTCTGTGGTACTTCTTCCAGATTTTAGTTTAGGATTTGCATTCTTCTAAATTACAACCCACTTTTCTGTAAGAATTCAGAATGCAACTCTTTCACCTTGTGCTTTGGATTTTCATTATTACTCCTACACTGGGTACACAGTGCAAAATGGAAATGAACAAAGGAATAAGTGAAGCCAAAAAACCCAACCTGTATGACTCATCATATGATACAAAAACATTTTCTGCATAACTCAGAGAATCTATTCTACCAAAAGAAAAATACACTTCTTTTTAGTTCCCCTTAAAATAGCAGCTTAGGTAGGTGGTTTCCTCTGGATATGTTTCTGACAGGCAAGTTCTGAAAAACCTTGTTCCAAGAATCCTGTAAACTAAAAACACAGCTGTTTGGATTCAATGGTCTAACCTTTACTCCATGGATACTCCTATTGGTGAAGAAGGCTTAAGAGCAGACAAAATGACAGCTGGTCCATTCCTTCTCTTGCACATAAATCCCAATTAGAATAGGATTAAGATAACTGGAAAACAACCTATTGATTGAACAACAAATCCTGCCTAGCAAGGGGATATATATGATTTAAACAATTTAAAATGTTTAAAGTGGCTTTTAAATACTCTCTTAATAATGGTCACTTAAAAAGGGAAGCAACATTTTAGAAAACTTCTCCTGGCTACCTCAATTTACTGGTTTAGATTAGGGGAAGATGTTAAATACTCTTCTAGTCTGTAACTATATAATATCCACAAGCAGGTTTCTTTAGAGCATTTAAATAATTTTCCAGCATAAATTTAGGAAAATATTGTAGATCATGAAAATTCCTAGCAATGCAATCCCATTGATTTTAATCTGATCTTGAAATACAGATCTCATTCCTCCACCCATTGAGAATTGATCCCATTTATATACGAGTACAAATTCTGGCCCAAACCAGACTTGCTTATTTCTGATATAAACATTTGCTTCTTTAAATATTTTTAAACATTTCGAAGTCCACACATGCACTTAAATTTTAAGATGAACTTAACAGAATATAAAGATGAAATAAGTTGGGGGAGAGGTTCAAAATATGATAAGGCAGACTATACTAAGTTAAGAGAGGTTAAAGAGAAAGACTGTCTCTCCATTGGTTTCTGTAGCAAGAATATATTTAATTCCACATGGTGTTTGAATTCATTCTCAAATCTATACACCGAACTCATTTAAATTCCCATGTAATCTGTCTCTTGATACACCTCAGTGCACTTGTCTTTGAACTTCACATTTGCTTTTATGTGGTAATTTTTTAAATTTCAGGTGCTGACCAAATGAGGTATTTATTAATATTTAAAAAATAGAAATAAAATCTTCACTGGAGAATAAAACATGGGGTCTCTGCAAGTTTGAACAAAACCTCAGGGTGGATCACAGTATAAACAAAACATTAAAGCATCCTTAATCCCAGTGCAGAGGGGGATAGTCTGCTCATGTATAGGGATGAACAATATACTAGAAAGGTGCAAATTGAACTAAACATCAATTTCTACTGAGTTATAAGGCTGTAACTTCACCATCAAGTGTGCAATTCTGTAGCACCTTAGAATTAGCTAGTAAGGAGCCTGATTTGCCACCAAGATTCAGGTCACTGCACTGACATGTAAAATAACCCCCCTCACCAAATCCTGCTGAGTTTAGCCATCTCAGTGAATGAGCAGGTAAACACCCGAACCTGCTGACTGGCTCTCCTGCCGGTGTCCTTACAAAGACTTGAGTTACATGATGCTGAAGGTAACAAAGGGATTCCAGATTCACATTACATCTTAATGCTGTTTGATTTGCTTAGACTTTTTTCCACAACTGGATTTTCCTAGGGCAGTTCCACTTGTTCTGCAGGTTTCCTAGATTGATTTTGGATGGCTGACTCTCACTCAGGTAAATGAAAAGGTCAAACTGTACGCCATCCCTTAAGGTACAGAGTGGTGTTTTCAGCAGAAGTCCACAGCGAGTCAGCTGAGTGGAAATGCAGCATGAGAGCCCCTGGCATTCTACCCTCCTCTGGGTAACACTGAAATGATGATCCTGAAATCCTTACTTAGACAAAGCTTCCCCTGAGTCCCAGATAGCTGACCAGTAATTGCATGGATTAACACTTGCATTCAATGACAGACCTGATTGTTTAAAGTTTATCTTACTTTAGGTTAGCAGTTCTAAAACATTCTTCCAGCTACGAATACAGCTGCTGTAAAAATTTTATCTAGGAAACTGAATTAAAACAGCTATCTGAAAAAAACCCATGCCATCTACAATGCTAACATACAACATGTTAAAACATGCAGGTGAAATAAGTTTAATAAGAAATAGGAATAATCAATAAGTTTAAAATATCTGTTCATCACCAGAATCATAGAGAAAGAGAAGAAAGAGAAATAACAAAATAATAGAAGTTTGCTTCTACCCTGGTCCTGTAAGATTCTGGTTTGGGCATTTAACAGTTAAAGAAGCAATGGCACGCTAACCGAGCACATTAAAACAAAGAGTTGGCAGCTTCTGAAGGAAAAGGGCTTGTGCTCCACTGTTCCAACCTGTCAGTCAACTCATGCCAGCACTCTCCTTGTCTGCCTCCTCTCCACACCCTCATTACATGTGTCTGTCTGGACTGATCTGCTCATCTGTTCAGGGACTCTTCCGACAAGTCAAAAATTCTGCCTTCTCTCTCCTCTGGAACTGGATCAAATCACCTCAGTTTTTTTTGTAGCCCCACCAGGAGGCTTTCTGCTTATGGTCTGATTCTGTTTGCCTTCACTACTTGTCTGTTTTTGATTTGTAGAATGGAGGAAGCCGAATTGCTGAAAGAAAGATTCCAGGCCATAACAGTAAGTGCTTACGATTATGACTTGCTCTTAGAAAAAAAAGGCTTAGAAGTAGCATTGTGTTAATGAGCTGCTGTGTGTTTGCTGAATAATGATTTATCCCAGGACAGAAAGAGACTTTATGTCTGCTTGAAATTGTTACTTTTAAATACTGGTTTATAGGCTATTGCTTTAAGACAGCTAGGTTGCCTGTACTGACTTTATTATGGGTTGTATTGCACTTTCAAATTAAATTCAAAGCAGTGAAAGTATCTGTGCAAATCACTACTGGACAGTCTAAAATACACATTACTGTCATCATTCTGAATGTTTGCCTGAAGGTCAAAAGGCAGCTAGAGAATTCCAGAACAAATCAATTTTCCCATTTCACAACATGACTGAGAGATTAAAGATTTTTGGTTTGCACTGTGGAATTAAATTTAATATCTGAATTACTGATAATCTATCATAAGTATCAATGCCTGGAAAGTAAAAACAGACAAGCTTGGATTAAGCAAAGTCCTACCTGTTAGTTTTCAGAGGAAGGACTCACTGAAGTTTATGCAGAAGGTATTAGAAATCATTTCCAGTTTCTCTTCTAAAGGTCAAAAGATTTATAATTTGTAAAGAAACTACTGAGCTATTTTTAAAGTAATATAACCTGATGTAACGAAAACTGGCTGAATCCTCATTCACCTCTGATTTGATCTCCACTGAAACTTATTCAGTTACAAGGGAGGTGAACTGAAACAAAATTTGGCCCGGTGGGATGAAAGAAAACCTCCAGAAGGATCACTCACTCTCTCAGGCATTTGTTTAAAAACAAATAATGGAAATAGAGATATTTTTCATACTCTTAGCATGACAGACTAGCTGTGAAACAAACACTACTGGCAGAATAAATGGTGGGCAGAGTTAAAAACAACCTTATTGGAATCAAATGTGAGAAGGGTAGCTGGAAATCTACAGGAATCTAATAGTTTGGGGTTTGAGTTGGTTGAGTTTTAATTGTGGCACCTGATAAAAGCCAACAGATCCATTTATCATATTTACTTGGGACCTGACGCAAGCCCACAAGAGGGTAATTTGAAATGTTTTAGAGGGTTTAGAGTACATGGGTTTGTGTAACTGTAATGGTGCTTGAACCAGGGTCAGAACTCGGACTTTGTCTCTAGAGTAGGGGCTCAAAAGACAACAATTGTTTTGGCACTCCAGAGAAGTCCAGGCCTTGCAATGTTTTAGGCTCCCTGGGATGCAGGAGAAGGAACAGGGCAGCACACTTGCCTGATGAGGACTCTATGAACATGCTGGAGTGTCCTCCAGCTGCACCTCTGCCCTCAGATGCATAATGAAGAAGTACTGTTTTAAGAAACTGAGGCAGCTTCCAGGGTCTTGCATTACAAGAAATAGGAAATCACATTTAGGCCATGACTTCATTTATTACACTTGCTATGTAAAGAAACTATTTGCTCCCTACTTTCGTCAGTCGATAGCATTGAATTGAAACACTTGATGTATTTGTTCTAATGCACTGCAGAAATGAAGCAGCCCAAACAATGTGAGGTTATCTTCAGGCTTTAGAATCTGCAGTATGAGTTGTCTAAGAAAACAGCACATTACAGTTACAATTGCAAGCTACTGGGAAGACTTGTCTCCAGCAACATGCCTGGGAATTTCCAGTGCTACCTACCAGATGTTTGCTGTAAAGGATCTAAGAGAGGAAAGCAAGGGGCACTCAGAGCAATAAACAACTGCACCTGCAGTAAACTGACTGCTTTCTGTTGTTAAGTGCCTGGTTCCTTTACAGCATCTGGCTCTCACAAAGCCAGTAGGGGCTTTCAAATTGTTTTTCATATCTTCTCTGTGTAGCAAGTAATAATAAAAAAAATATTATTACTTTATTATTATGTATTTTGATGCTCATGTGGCTCTGAAAAGAAACTTTTTTCTTTGTTATGTAGCTTCCACCTACTGCTGGTGTATATAGAATATAAAAAGTAAAAAATCAGATGCACCCATTTTATTAGTGAGATGGTAATATCTTAAAATATGAAAGCTGCAATGTTTTTAATGGTTGATGGGGTTTAATGTTTTTAACCTCTGGAAAATTATATGAAAAGAAAAATATATTAGCTAAAGCATTAGCTGCTCCATTGACTGACAGTATGTGGCATTTGCCATGGGACCAAGACCACCAGCACCGGCACCACAGTACAACACTGACACAAACTAATGGACTTGGCACATGAAATACTTCACAAGACACTGCTCTGTGGCTGCATTTCCCTTTCTTTCAGACAGATCCAGTTTAGAACACAGTTCTTTTTTACTCTTAAGTCAGGAAAGATTCTCACTTGTTTCAATAGAAGCAAGAATTAGGACCAAGGCTCAAGTCTTACCTTGCATTGATGCACAAGAGAAAGGAACAGCTGAAGGTGCTCTTTCATAAACAGCAAATCCTGCTCACAGTAACAAGAGCGTAGTAAGAGAGGATTCAAGGACTTCTGCCAGAAACATGATTATCTACAGGGGCAGAGCATGAAGTTTGGTAGAAGCACAGATCCCTTAGCTATCCAGGAATAAACATTTATTCCATTAGATAGTTATAGTATAGACAAAGCTTTGTAAAGCAAGACATGATGTGCCGACAAGTTTTCTAACAGGTTTTAAAAGTTATTCTGGCACTCAAGGTCAAATAGATCCCTCATTCTTCTTAGCTTCTGGTATTAGATTAGAATATATAGAGATACAGACTAGATACATAAAAGGCAATCTATTTCAATTTCTGGATTATTGTATAACGGATATTTAATACCAACCAGTGAAATTAAAACATGCTAGGACACCGAAGGATACAAGTAGAAAACTTTCAGAGAAAAAATATTGGATATAAAAGACACACAGACCTTCAAAAAAAAGAATCAGGCAAAAGTTTCGCTGCTGAATAGGTTCTGTATTATATAGTTAGTTTAAAATGCAGTTATTTATGCCTTTACACTCTGATTTCTGTCTGCATAGTAGTTTTTGTACAAATTCTCATTTCAGGCTCTCAAACTCTTATTACATCTCCACTGGTACAAAAAGAATATTCAAATTCACTTAGAATATTTTTTAATGGTATAAACCAAGTAAAAGTTCATTTCCTGGTTAAGAGTCTTACCTAGAACCTTAGTAAAGAGAAAAAGAGGTTTTCTTAAGAATTGTAACCATCTGTAAACACCTACTAAATCCCAGCATACTATGAGTAATGCTTGGCCACCTGTAGTCCTGCCCTCCATCTCCACAAGGCTAGGTGGTTTCTTCTACTTCCTATCCTTCAGCAAAGTGTCCTTAGAGCCTTTGGCCATGCTGCTAATTTCTAATTTCCAGTAAAAGTGAAGTGATTCAGTCTAGCACACCATGTCTCTTCCTGTTTCCAAATCCCAGATCCTAGGGAAACGGTGGAGAACAACTCCCAGCCGTATGTCCAGCACTTCCTTACTGACTTTCTACACTCCTTACACAGAGCTGGTTCCTCAGGTGGGCTGGAAGGGCAAGTCTCTTCCTATGTTTGTGAAGAACTTAACTCCTTCCAAAACCATACTTGTCTGAAAACACACACAAAAAAAAACCCAAACAAAAACCAAAAAACAAAACACCTATCAGTTTTTTAACAGAACCCAGCTGTTCTAATTGAAAGAGGCATTAGCCTCCAGTCAGCAAACAGTTCTGCACAGAACAACAGAAGATTCCATTTACTTCTCTAAAAATACCAAGAAACAAGTGCAAAAGGTGCTGTGCCAAATAATAGAATTTTACAGCATTAAGGCTGGCCAAGGGAATAGCCTATTAATACATGTTATAAAAGTTAGTTTCATTTGGCATGATTTCTTTCCCACTGGCTGCTGAGGACACAAAGTCCTAAATCAGTGTTTGGCCTCATACAGAGAAGCAAATAAGGATACTCCATGTGGCAGTGCTATCCAAAGACACGAGAGGCTCAGGCATTGCCAGCCTTCCGACGCTGCTCATCCATTTCCTTTTTCCTACATTCTGTAACAAAAAGGATGAAGGTGGCACTATGACAGATCAGCACTACTTGAGTTTTTCCTTCTGAAGTTCAGCAACCATGAAAACAGCCTGTGCACAGGCAAAAATTTTATTTTTTATTTTTTCTTTAATTGAGAGGTAACAACAACATACATGAAGCACATCACCTTTCTCTGTGTTCATCTTTACCATTATCTGACTAACAAAACAAATTGCTAAGTCTTTGTTTATTCCTGTTTATTTCAGCTATTAGCCACAAGACACACAAACTCAGTGCTGGATTCCCCGACAGCCCATTTCATTTAGTGATGTATCACAGCTGCACACTGCAGACCATGCAGGCTCTTCCCTCTCCTAAACGATGTGTGGGCTGCCTTAGGAATTTGGGTCAGGACCCATTTTTAGTCTCACTCTGCATGTACAATTCTGCTCAAATGTACTTTTTTCCTGTTTTCTTCCCGTTTTCTTCCCCTACCCTTCCTAAGAGTAAATAGGTTTTATTTAGTATCATCCCTCCTTTGCGGTCATTAGCATGTTTAAACATACTTTGGAGAAAGAGCAGTGGAAACCACACCTGCACAGGACACGAGCTGTTGCTGCAAAGAATTATGCACTGCCTAAGCATCACCTAAGCTTGAAAATGAGGCTTTATTTGCATGGATTGATTTCACCCTACTGAACAACACTTAAACGATATTTTTGTTAGCGAGTAATTTCTCTAAACAAAGTCTTACTGTTCTCTTCACTTGTAGGACAAAAGAAAACTGCAAGAAGAAATTACACAGAAACGTCTAAAAGTGGAAGAGGAAAAAATGAAGCACCAACATTTAAAGGTAAGTTAAGTGTTGGATTAATGTAACTAAAGATAGCCTCAAGTAATACAGCACAAATAAAGGGTTTGGATTTTGGAGTGCAAATCTTCATGCATTCAAGTCATGCTTTTACTGTCAAATTTTCACAGCTTTTTGGAGTTTTGCCAGGACTCCATTTGACTTTAATAAGCATCATTCTTTGAAAAAAATTACATTCTAGAGCTGGTGTTATTTGATCACTTTCATGGCATAAAATGAGATCATAACCAGGAATAACTCAGAGGAAAATTAAGCCTCACATTTCAGACTGGGTGTGTTCACTTCCTAATCCCACTACAGCAATCTTACTTGGTACAGGGTGCAGCACAATCATAAAGTCTAATTGCACTTTTTTTTCCTAAAAAGAGGCAGTCTATTCTTTGGAGGTGGGCTATAGACTTTTGTCAGCTTGTTTAATGACTCTTCAGTGAAACAATGCTGTTCCTTTATGTACTTTAAAAAAGAAAAAGAAAAAATGATGCAAATATTTCCCTCAAATACGGCCTGATAAACTCAGGATTACAAATTCCAAGTTACTAAGAAAGTAAGAGATACACCTCTGCAGAGACTTGAAATGGCAGCGATTTCTCCCCAACACCACTATTCTCTAAATGTCTGTTGCAGTTTGGCAGTAGGTGTCATTTAGGGAGATAAGACAAAATCTGTGCTTCTAGAAATATGCAAGTGTTGTTCTTTTACATACCCTTTTCATTACGTGAGCAGATAAACAGTTTGAAGAAGGTATGTTGGCTCTAAGACCAGAAGCGTGGCACGTCTCCTCCAGGAAACAGGAGAGAAGCATATTTAAAACACTCTTCTTCAAAACAGACACCAGATCCTGGGTTTCATCCACCCTCTTCTTTTGTGTCAAGACAAAAAAAAAAAAAAAAAAAGAGAAACTATGATAAACTAGTTCACTAGTGGGCCAGGAGAGCCAACACAAAAGTCACCCATGCTCAGGTTTTATTGGAAGGGAGTTACTTCAAGGACAGGCTTGACCAGTTGTCTAACATCTTGTCTAAAAGGGGAATATCTTTTCCAAGTCTTGTAACTATTGAGCAGCAAACATGTGATTGTCTTCACCGTAGTCCATGGTTATATGGAGTATTGAAAGTTATGTTTCAAGTTTCCACGTCTATGAATTCAGAATGACTCTTTTGCCCTTCTTTATAGAAGGATAAACTGATCTGTTCTAGACATCCAGCTAATCCTCACTGCTGCTTGTGCAGACAGAGCCCTAGGGCAGTTTCCTTACAGATTTAGTACATGTTTGTAGATAAAACTAATAGGTATAATGGAGTTTTAAGAGTTAAGAAAACAAAAACCCACCTTCCACTTATTCTGAGGAAGTTTTATGGAGTTCTTTACAGAAGTTAAAACACTCCTGGAAAAATACTACTGAAATAGTTTTCCTTTGGAAGAGAACAGAGGATAGGATTCCTTCACCTGTTCAATGAAAAATCATCCAGTAGAGTTTTTGAATTTAAATCAGTCATATTGCATATACAAGGTGAATCAAGGATCTATAGAGGAAATTATTCACTTGGCAAAGAAGAATCAAGAATACATTTAGTATATATAAGCTGTATAAATACATACATATCACTAGCTATCTGGAACACCCAAAATGTAAGCTACTTTTTACAACTCAATAATAAGATAGGCACCTGTCAAATGCAACATTGCTACTGAACATCCTCTGCTTGATGCCCTAAAAGTTTTGTCCTTTAATGAACATTTGTGCTTCAGACTAATTCAGGTATTTCAGTGGAATAAAACAACAGAAGTATCTAGTGCATAAATTGCTTTAAAACATATGTAGACTTTTAAAACACTAGGATACTTTGGTAAATTTTATAGAAGGATCATTTCCCTAGGCACTGATTTCATTCATTTACACTCTTAACAATTGCACACGGTGAAATCTAGAGCTCCATGACCTATTGATCATAACTCACACCTGTCCCCTAGGTTGGTAAATCTCACTGTCATGTGGATGTTCCTGTTAGCTGGATGTCACTGTCCTGTTCTTCATTTTGTCCTTCATTCCTATTTATAACCCTTAGCAACAGGTTTATTAAAAGGTTGTTGTTTTATTTTTCTTCTGCCACATGAAGCAGAGGGTTTGCAAGCAAACACATCTGCATGGATAGGGCTGCACAGAACTGCAAGGGGCAGTGGGGGCTGCTAGTGAGGGTACAGGGCAAATTTCATCAAGTAATTCTAGATGCATCAGCAACTAATTCTTCCTTCTACCTGGAATCCTTCTCACTGAGGCAAAAAGGGAAAGGACCAGACAGATTTGTTTGAAAAGCGCAGCCAGCACTGATTTGCATGTATTTTCCAAGGGGTTTTATAGTTTAGCCTACTAAGTTTCTGGCTTCTGACAATGCCTGAACTCCATTAGTGCTCCCCTGTAGGTGCTCATCACACACTTTATTCGAGTAGTTCACACTGTTGAACTACATTTTCTGTGAAACACTGTGAAAACAACTTATGCCTTCCCCAAAATGCCACGAGGTGAACTGCCACACCCCTGGGAGAGCAAGACCCATGAACTCCAAACACCCTTGCTTCCCAATGAAGGATGAATCTTTCGGTGCTAGTCCAGCCTTGTTAAGGATTACAGTGGAGGTGTACCTGGAGCACACATCGTAAATTATTCACAGAATTTGCAGAATACTGTCATGGTACTCCTGATGTGACCATGAACTACAGAGAAAAAAAAAAATGATTCCTTTCATTCAAATGGCCAGCACTCTGGCCATTGCCAGAGTCTTACCACATCACGAGGTATAAGCATCCCTTTCCCTTAACATACTGAGCCTCATGCAAAATGAAAGTGCTCTTCTGTCAGTGCTATAAGACATGCATGACCTGGTACTGAGATGGAGACACTTTGCTGTGGAAGGAAATGCCAGACAGCAGAAAGAACCTGGCAGCCCTAAAGCAGCTGCTCCTGCACTGGCTGGTGCCGCTGCTTGGATGGAGCAGACTTGAAAACATCTTTTACCCAAAGGCTGTTTCCAAATACACAATGTGTCATTCTTCTAAAAATGGTTAATTAAATGAAAAAGGTTGCATGGCATTTAGTTGGGAGCAGCAGCAAACTACTCTAGAAAAATGCAAAAATAACACTATTGTGTTATGCTCTATTTGGGGAGTTTGTTTTCTTGGGCCTAACCCTACACATACACAAAGCTTTTGTTGATTTCAATAGATGTTATCCGTTTCTGAGGTCTACAGTAGCAGCCCTGCTGTAAATCTCACAAGGAACTATGGATTTATGTTTGGAGATATCAGTGCTAGACTAATTCAGTTCCATCCCGGATCAAAACCTCACTTTCTAGGAGCCCTACTTATCGTTACAATCTAAATAGCTTGATTGAAAGGGAATTAATAACTATGCTCCCTCCAGCTTGAGAACACAGTCTTTTGTGGTCAATAGGAGTTGTGCCAACACCAGGCTGCATGTATCTACCAGATCACATAAAACTATTCTATTAAGTTGTGCATTTATTTAATTAGAGTCTAAGACACAACTACCAGGAAGTGCTGCCAAGTGATTCTAGAGAGAGTTAAGGCTCGGGATTGTCTGGAGCAGCCCTTATTTCCTACAGATTTCCTAGGATCCTGTGTTGAGAGAAAAAGAGAGAGAATACTGTTCTGTAGGACTAAAGCACTGTAAACATTGCCCTTACATCCCACAGGTAAAAAAACAAATTAAAAAAGCACCGTGAAGTGCTACGGACTTCCCAACAAGCCTGTTCCAGCCATACTTTCTATGGCATCGTATATGTCACACATCAAACAAGTGGAAAACTGCTTTTAAGTGCAATCAGATCCAACATACCTGTTCCTCTGCCAGCTGGGCCTCCATAATAACCTCATGTAAAGTACACAATAAACAGAAAAGTGTAGGAAGCAACAGTTTAGGTGACCCAACACGGGATGCAGGCAGGGATTCCAACAGCACTGAAGTTAATGCAGCCTTCTTCACCAGAGCTGGCACAGCTCTGCCTCAAAGCAGCAGTAGCCAAAACTCAATTGAATCAGGTTGCCTTAGGCCAAATAGAGCACAAGACTGTGGATTGGGTCTCTGGCATCAAGAAAAATACAGCAAATGGTTGAATACCCTAACTTTTAGGGTTCGCTTACTTGTCTGTCTCCCCTTCAGAAAAAGGCCTTGCGAGAAAAATGGCTCTTGGATGGCCTGAGCTCTATGACTCCAAAAGAGCAAGAAGAAATGCAAAAGCAGAATCAGGAGGACCAACAACGGACTCGTGAGCTGGAACAAGACATTTTCAGGTAGGGTATTACCCTGCCCTTGTGTCTGGGTTAAAATGGTCCCTTCTTAAGAGTCCCTTATTCTGTAAAAGATTAAAACTTCAACAGGGGCTAAACATATGCAGTGTACACAGAGTAAAGCAAACTTTGTTATGCCTCCTAGTCAGCTAAAGTTATAGAATACAAAATGCAAGCTTCCCTACTGTGAATTTTATCAACCGCACAATAAATATATTGCAGAGTATTTGTTTCTCTAATTCCAGATATATCCCTTCCATGCTGTATTCAATAGACGTAAGGCACAATATATGGGTTTTGCTCTGAGCTCGTAATTGTTAATCAGAACTTAAAAATAACAGTAGATAGGTTTAAAAGTTCATTTGTTTCACTAGGTCCTGCACAGCCTTTAATACCTGGCTTTTACCATAACACAGCACTTCACAACAGTACAGGCTGCTTAGCTCCAATAATATCACTTGCCTTATTTTCACTTTTCTATGCTGTTTTGTACTCAATTTATTCCCAGAAGCCTGCTATAGCAAAAGTCTTGTCCTACCTTTCATTAGAGGTGTTCCTACAAATCTCATTGCCTAATGCCTCCCTCATAGGGCCCTCATAGCCCCATCTCAGGGGGCTAACAAACTGCACAAGCAGTCTCACAGATGACTCCCTTATTTACTAGGAACGTGATTCGAGATTGATTTATAACCCCAGTTGTAGAGTCTTCTGGTGCTGTTTTTGCAGTTATTGTCCTGAATTTGTCATCAGCTCGGTGGCTTTAATTTTTATTTCCTTAGGTATCAAAACTGAACGCACATAGGGAGTTTTACTTTTCTGAATATAGCCATATAAACCTTCTTTAGGATTATTAGAATTTATCACTATTACAAATAGTGAAACAGTAATTCAACTACAGCTTCAAACCTGAAAAACACCTTTGATTTGTGTAGGAAAATTAGCATGAAAGGAATATTCCCTCTGCTTGAGATCTGTAGACCCAAAACTTAACGAGGGGTTATAAGTTTTAAAGTTTAGCTTTCAAAAAAGATGCCCATAGGAATTTGAAGGAAGATTTCTAAGTATATTTGTGCTTTCAGGAAGGAGAAATCAAAGTGCCAAGCCCATCATTTGTCCCTAGCTGCTTTCTTAAACAGGAAATTGTTTGTGTGTTTGTTGAGGGGTTTTGTTTGTTTTGTTAGTATTGGTGTTTTTTTTAATTCCTATTTTTATGCCTGCTTTCAGCAGGAATGAAGGTTGGTATGAATTGTTTTGCTGTACAGTTCCCGATTCAGTTAATTACAAGCACAAGTAACGTTTATATATCTAGGTGGCTGATCATGTGACCATAAACCAGCAATTTAAATGCTAATGAAAATTAATTAAATAACTTAACTTGCAACTGTAAGCACTGCAGTGGAAAAAAACTGCAATAAATGTTTGCTTGCAGTTGCTGGGCATTCCCCTCTTATTAAAAACATCCTTCTTTTCCCAAGAATATAAGGCTATTTGTTTTATTACACTTGTTCTTTAATAAAGCCTGTGAGTGGTTATTCTTATATTTTTTTTATGGATGCTGCTCTTTCACAACAATTTATTTTTTCAAAGCAATCTAAGCATTTTCACAGCTATTTGTTGTTAATGCCAGTTTTACCAACCAACTTTTCCTGTCTGTGACCTCTTCCTGGGATGTTCCAAGAAATTTCTTCCTCCTTCAAATAATTCCCATTTCTTAACATAGACTGATCCGAAATGGTGATTAACTGACAAGGACAGTACAACACAAAATGACATGCTGTCTTCACACTTACAATAACACAAGTATAATGCATCCTAGAAAAGAAAATCACTACAGAAATGCTCCCTATTACATTCCTGAGCCACCCTGGTTTTCATTCAGCATTGGTGAAGTTCTAAAGACACTTTAGATGTTTGTAAGGCCTTGATATCAAAAGAAATATTTTTATTACCGATATACTTACTTTCCTTAGAAAACAACTTATACACACTTTGGCAGCTTTTATCTTCACAAGACACAGGGGACTCGGACAAAGACATTTGATTTTCCAGATGGAGAATGGAGGCAGAAGAGCATGAACTAGGAATTTACAGTTCTATTCACATCAAGCATTTTTTGCTATAAATTATATTTCCTACCATTCCTCAATAGCTGTCTAGCAAAGGCCTCTAGAAGAACATCCATGTTGCCTTCCAAATACATTTTGTTTATACGTACCCAGGACAGTTTCAAACCAGCCAGCAGCAATACAGAAACCCAGTAATACAGAGTTCAGTGGGAACAAAGTCCGCTAAAAAAGCATAAAATGTGCACTATTCAGTACTTGCACAGGGCCTTTGCCATGCCATAGATGTCACCCAAGCAAACAAAAGCTTGGCTTGACCTTTGACCTGTCCTGTAAATCAAAGATTGCTGAACTGATCATATTGACATATTATACAGTAAAAGTAACAAACTATTGAGAGGCTCAGTAGAATTTTTTCTTCTAAGCATCTGACTATTAAAATTCCCTTGTTTCAGATATATTCTGTCTACTGTGATGACTATTCCATACAGTTTTCATCTTCAGTTAAAAAAAATCTGAATCACTTTAAAGACTTTTTGAATACTCAACACAGTCTTTGTTTCTTTCTGCTGAGAGGACAATGCAATTGTAGGCAGATTAACAGTGGTGGCACAATCCTTCCCACCACCCTCCTAAATGGGACCTGTGTTTTGAAACACTCTTTACTCCAGTGTCAAGTTGAGCTAGTGTATGTCTGCTAATCAGTTCAGATTTGAGTATTTTTTGATAAAAGGGAGAGTTCCATTCCCTGTAACAATGACAAAACAGTGAATAGCAAGTGGCCTGAACCACTTTGCAGACAAATAGCTGAATGCTTTGGTTGCAGACCAAAAAAAAATTGCATTTATATTATCAGTTCTATTAACCCTCTTTACATGGTAGAAGCTTCGGTGAGCAAGTGAACACATCCTTGGTCAGGGTACAAGCTGAGTGAAGAACTGGGAGACCTGGTTTATTACTTAATCTTCAGCTAGTAACCTTCATGATGGAATTAGTTGCTAAACAACATACGTAAAAATGCAAAACAACTAAGGTCTATTCGATCGTTTGTAACATGATACGTGAAGGCAGACTAAGGCTGTACTCCAGAGCTGCAAAAGCATTTGACTCACCTCAGAACATGTGAGGACTTGCTAAACTGCCTTTTCCTCTTAGTCAGGAGTTCTCCTCCTGTCTGCTTTTCATTCTTCAGCCCTTTGGGTTTTTTTCCTGGGGTGGCAGTGATGCCAATCCCAGCAGATCAGCTGGTGGCCAGCAGCAGCAACCAAGAAAAATCCATAGATTTTCTTAGTTCAGGTACTACTTTGGCAGAGAAACCTTCCGTTTAGTGTCTCGGCTTATAAGGTTTCTTCTGTCATCCACACCTCTATACTCCTTATTTGTTCCCTCTCAGATAAGCACTACTCAAGAGAAAGAAAATATTCAAAGGATTGATTTAATACAGTAGCTATGTCATACTTCCATTTTTTTACAAAAAACAGAAGCCCTGTCAAAAAGATAATTTCTTATAATTGCTCATATAGCTGCTAGACCCTTTCAAGACAAATACAAACTGTGATATAACTTCATAAAAACATCATTGATTTAGAAGTTTCTAAAGATTTAAACACACCAGAAAGATCCTGGCCTAACATTTTAACTGCATGAAGTCCATTTCTTTGAACTATAGGAATTGCATCTCTTTAAAGTTTTCCTTCCTCAGATTCCAGTTACAACATCCTCTGAAAACAAACCATAAAAATCTATGTCTATATGAGTGCAAAGCAGACACTTAAGGTCTAGATGCAATCCCAGTTCATGGGTATGAGAATTTTTCTCTAATCCCACTGAGCACTGAATTAGTTCTCCTTATTACCATACAAAGTGGATGTTGGTATGGGTGTCAGAGCATATATAAATTTTAATACTTTTCTTGATCACCCACCTAAATATAAGAGGTTTATAATCTTTGATTTATTTGGAGCCTACAGAGTTGTGTTTTCTTTCTCTTCTCCCCACTCTTTTTTTTAATATCTCCAAGATTTTTCCTCCTCTTCTTTCACCTGTGTGCGTTCAAGTGTTTAGAACCAAGACTGAAATAAACCCATAGTATAAGTTAGTGATTTTTCGGTTCACTGTATGTATGTGCATTTCTCATTATTAATTTTCTCATGATATTATTGTGATCAAGTCTCATCTAAAAATACAACATTTCAATATATTAAATGAAGGATGTTCTGTAAGATGTGCAGAAATATGGCACACGGTCATTACATTATTTTATGGCTGTCCAAGTATATTCATCCCCCTCACCATAAAATTTTTAGGTTTTAGCACTATAATCAGTACCTTTGATCAAGGTTCTAAGATCATCCTGCTGAGTTCAGTCTGAAGTGTTGGTAGCTGTTAAATATTTTTTTTTTAGCTTTTACTTTCATCCTGAATGTATTTTTATTCACATCTCAGTTTCAAGATCTGTGATACCAAAAAGAAGGTGTTTTCATTAACAGATAAAAGTCCATGTAGTCCTCTATTAGTGCAGCTCTACATATCTGAGTTTAAATAGGGCAAGAGCCATAATATTAATTCAGATTCCTCAAACAGTCACACAGAAGGAAATAAATAATGCTTATCTGCTGGCCTGCATTCAGCTTTTCTAGTCTGCTTACTTTAAAAGGGATGACAGACTCTTATTATTAATGTTGACTGTAAGGTAATATTGTGAATCCTGGCACATAATAAAGAATAAGTCAAAATACAACACATTTTTCCCCCCCTCGGGGTTATAGGCCAATATTTCTATTACCCTGTTTGGAGCTTTGTCTCAGATCATCTAATTGTAACTATTCTGACTGATCTCAGCAACTAGTGATACGAGTCACACCTGACTTAAGTCCACAATCATTGATTTCTGACATGGATTCAAAAGCAAGGGAAGGCATATTTCCCTCAAATGTGGAAGGTTTTGAAATTTTTTTTTTTCTTTAAGTTAATAGTTTTTTAAAAAGAAGTATAGACAAACAGGGAGACTGAAGTTACATGGCACTCATGTGCAGCATGAGACATTTAGTTCAAGCCCCACTTCAGAGTAAAACCTAGAAATGACTCTAGATCTTCATGGAAAAGTGACTTCCCAACTACTGGGCTAATAAGGCAAATTTCTATATAAAACCCAAAGAAGGAACAGTCTTGACTAGAAAGAATAAGAAACAGGATATGGGACACCTGCTTCAGTCACTGCCTTAGACACCAGAGAGTAGAATTAGACTGAGGCACTTGACCTTACAGGTGTGCTTTAAACCAGGACAACCAGGCCCAGCTTTCTCCCTCTCCCATACAGAGATTCAATATTTTATCCTGAACCCTTCTGTCTAGAAGTGTGTCACACATCATAGTGCTAAGAAAATAAAAACTCTCATTAGGAATAAGATGCCTTAATCATTGTACTCATTTTTAACATGTAAGAAACACATAACAAGAATGGATCTGTGATTGCTTTCAAGTAACATACAAGCCTACAGCAAGTGCAGTGCCCCAAAAGAAATTTTGACTGCTGAACCTCAATCTTCCTTTTAAATAACAACAGTTAGCCTATCAGCCAAGACCAAACTGGCAAAATAGTTCTGGGTTACACTGACAGAGATAAGTCAATTCCCAAATATCCTGCTCTCTTAGAGAATATCCAGTTTGTATGTTTGGTATCCCTCAAAGGCGGGCTTATAGCTCTCACTGATTAGACCTGGGCACAACTAAGGCTCCTTCTCTAATAAAAAAAAAACCTCTTCAAAAAAAATTGTTCCTTCATGTTGGAAATCTCACTCAGTTGCAATCTTAGAAAGTGAATGCTGTTGGCACCTGATGCAAAATGTATCACACCTGTGTGAACTACCCAGTTTTCTCTAGCAAATTCACCAGTGACACTTGTGAGGATACTGCCTGAGCAAACAGCAAACAGGACCCTTCCCAGCTGCCTGTCCTGGGTGCATGTACCAGTGTGCATCACATGACTCCTGTTCTGCTGAAAAGAAATGCTCCACAGAAATGAGATTCCAGCACTTTTTGAGAATTAAGAACACAAAATGCCAGTGAGTGACTAAGGACACATGAATGTCTGCAAAAGCCTTAGTTCACAGTGCCAAAGAGAAGCCCTTAAAATTTTCTTGCATTTTTAAATCTGTGGCTATGCAAGCTCTGGACTGGACTATCACGAATGCTACAAGTAACACCACATGAGCACATCTTGCATTTTTAATCAAGAATTTTCCCCTGAAGAATCAACCTTCAAGCTGTCAGTCAAACATTGTTACACCTGTTTCATCAAAGCAGAGAATTTTGAAATTCCAGAACCCCCATTCACACATGTAGAACCATGGAAAACTATCTTGGCATCTTGGATCTGAACACAGACAGACACACCCTCAGAAAGCCCCTGCATGATCCTGGGTGTTTGCAAGTTCTTCATTCTCAATCCCACACAGACTGGAAAACAACAGAGTTTAGTCCCTTGAGCACCATCCCACTATGCAGGTTTCTTCCATTTCAAAATTTGCACAATTATGAATTTATTGCTTCTTAAAAGTAGCGTGAAAGCACATTGCTATTATTATTTATAGCTGTATTAATTTTCATATTAGCAAGTTAGGTAAGAGCAGTTTTATCTACATGTACTTGCAAATACCATTATTATTTTACCAAAACATGATACCTGTTCTACATCTCAGAAATACACATGGAATTTGATTTCCATTGATAGAGGTGGCTCTCCTGGAATTGTAGCTTCTAGTTATAGACTGACTGGAACTTTTCTCCATGGGGAATCCTCCAGAATATGGTTTGGCTCCATAGAAAAGAATACATATGAGGTGAAGTACTGTAGTCCTTTGAGTACTACCAGGTACAAGAACGTTCTTCTGACTCTGTTACAACAAAAGAATTTGCTTATTTTCATAATATAATATATATTTTCATAATATAATATATATTTCAATATATAATATAACCAATATACACGCCAAAATCATAACCCTGGTGTCTGTATACTAGATTCCTGCATCTTAGTTACAACAGAATAATCACATTTCTTGAGACAATGTAAAAAATTTGTTTAGAAATGAGGAAATTATGTGCAGGGCCTTATTCCTTATCTATTCCTTCCCTGGACAAGATAATTGCAGTCACTGTTTTCAAAGTAGGCTCAGAAGGAATCTATGGCAGGTTTTGTTCATTGTTTTGGGTTTTTTAAATGAAAATACTATTATTTCACACTTATTTCCCAATGCATGGTCACATTAGAGCAAAATTTTTCAGGGTAAGTAAAGCCAGCTTTACTGATGTCCGTATTCACAATGTATCAACTCTGCAATGTTGTTCTCTGCCTGGTATTAAATCGAATGCAATTGTGATTGCAGACTGGAGAAGGAAATTGAGGCTCTGGAAAGACAGGAAATGGAAGTCTCAGCTAAGGAAGAAGCAATCTTAAAGAAACTGAAGTCTGTTGAGAAAACAACAGAAGACATAATAAAGGTTAGTGCCAAATTATTCCAGAAATAGAGTTTATTACTCATTAATCATCATAAGCAGCAAAAGGGGAACTAGCTGGATCCCATGAGTGATCATGAGCTTTTGTCTAAAATGACAGCAGTCACAAGAGGGGTCAAGATATTGTATTATTTGAGTGCCCAGATGTCTCCATTTGCTTGTTTACGGGGGTGGGGGAGCAATTCCTACCATTACTCATCTACAGCACATCTCCAAAAATAGCACTGCCACTGACACCAACCAGCAACTCTGCATCTCAGCCACAGACACAGAGGCAGGTGTTTTCATACTCCTTCAGATGATGTGCCCAGCTAAACTGCATCATGCTCTCCCCCAAGCCCCTGGGAGGTTGTAATGAAACACAACTTTATGTTATCAGTCATGAATCTTTGTTAAAACATCATTTTAGAATTTTAAAATCATCCTAAATCATCTCAAAAAATATAGCAATGAAACTAAATTTCAGTTCTACAGTTGTTCTTGTATACACACACACATATATACACACTCTCTAAGGATACTCAGGGAGATAAGTAAAATTGGAAAGCCAAAGTAGAACCTTTGAAAAATCTTTGAAGCCAACCAGGTTGAGCCCCACTGGGAGGCTAAGATACTGTTTAACACTTCATAATATTTTGTCCTTCCCTGTGTGACTTGGAATCATATTGGCAAAAAAGACCACAGAAATTTCACTTTCTCCCTTGCCATGCTCCAACTGAGCATGTTTAATTTTAGCCCCTTCTCTGTATGAAGCTGAGCACTCAAAATGTTAAAACTATCAGGGAAACCTAAGCACTGTCTAGTTAACATCTTAAAACTAATTGTCACCTTTATTTTTTATGGTTCTCTTTCCCGTCTAGTCTGTGAAGACTGAAAAAGCAGGATTTGAAAAAGGTACGTTAAGTCAAAAGAATATTTTTTTAAAGGTTCTTGCAGAAGTCACTTAAAACATACTAATGCTTTATGGACCTGTGGATGTTCTTTACTCAGAGTCAGCGGACTACATCTATGCCAGCATACCTGACCTACCCAAGCACTTCAGGCCTTCCACACTGAGAAGTACAGCACATGCTGCCAACGATGATGAAAAGAGAAAAGGTACTGCTTACTAGTGACTCCAAAGGGTGTCAATATGTGCCAAAACTTCCTATAAATTGAATCTAATACATCTTAAGCAAAGAGTAAACATTACAGATATGAGACACCGCTGTTCTTGTTTAAGCTGTGTTATCATTTAGGTCATCAAAACTGAGAGGTGAGACACTGGTGTAAGACATGTGCCACTGAGTCTTTTCACCACTGACCCTTCTTTCCAGCACTTCATTCTTTTGCCTGGCAAAACTTTAAGTACATCCTCCCTTCAGATCATACATTTCACATTTTCTCTCCACACTTACAGCTATTGGGCAGCCAGCAGTAGTCTGGTTATTTCCCAGCTACTACAAAACCTCCTAAGCCTTCAGAATGCCCAAGACTCTTCAGCACCACAGCACACTGATCCCTTTCAGCTGCTATTGCCCAGCACAACAGCAGGGGCCAAGGTTAAATCTGGATTTCTCAGTCTATCATGTAATGAAAACTGGCTCCTCAACAGTTGATTTTTCCTCACAGAATTAGATCCAAATGAAAGCATTTTTTTCCACAGAATGACAGGGGACGTTCAACATGAGAATCCAATATATTGGTTGTGTATGTGATAATATCACGTATTTGATAATTCATTCCAATAGTCATTCTCTATCACCGTCAGAACTCCTCTATATTTCTTGCAGCTGCTGCATTATCAGTTTAAGCACTTGTTTCTTTCAACAGCATTGTTTGCCATGGAAATTAAAGTTGAAAAAGATATGAAGACAGGAGAAAACACGGTGTTATCAACAATCCCTCTTCCGTCAAAGGAGTTTAAAGAGACAGGAATTAAAGTCTACGATGATGGCAGGAAGTCAGTCTATGCAGTGTCTTCAAATGGCAATACAACTGAAAATGGCATGGATGAACTCGCTCCTGTTGAAGTGGAGGACCTGCTACGGCAGGCAACTGAAAAAAATTCCCAGTCTCCCACAGAGTATCATGAGCCTGTGTTTGCAAACAAATTTTGCAGGCCAGTTACTCCTCAGAAAGACAAATTAGTCCCTGGACCAAAACTGGAAGACACCGACAGAAGAGAGATGAATGGATTCAGCAATCAGACAGAACTCTCCTCCAAAACAGAGCCCTTTAAGCAGCAAAATAAAGAGAACGGGCTTGATCTTCCAAAGGTAGTACAGCCAAAGGCTCCCTCTCCAGTAGTTTCCCATTCAGAGAAGAAAGTGCACAATAACACTGAGAACAGCGTGATTCATAACGAAGAAAGAAAAGCTGGACATGAGGAATTAAAACCTTACCAGAATACAAGAGAAAGACATAACGAGACAAGGCTTTTGAGTCCCCGCCATGTTAATGAAACATCACCTGCAGTTCCAGAGGAGGAAGATGTGCGATACAACATTGTCCAAGCTGTGCCGTGTTACGTGGATGACTCTGAGCCAGTAACAATGGTTTTCATGGGTTATCAGCGCATTGATGATGACGATCCAGAAGCAGACCAGAAGCTGTCACGATATGATGGGGTTATCCGAGCAGAATTGGTTGTCATTGATGACGATGATGAAGATGACAGCAAGTCTGAGAAACCAGCATATCATCCTGTAGGCCACTACAGTCAGGTTTATCAGCCACCAGGCAGGAAAATCACAGAAGCCCCACAGACGAACCCTGTGAGCAGTCTGGGCACAAGCCTGAACAAGGTACCCCACAAAAATTCCATCTCCCTGCAAGAACAAGAGGAATGCTTAAGCTCACCAACACACCATGCTCATCTTCATGGCCAGGTGTCTGGAGACGGTACAGAAGATCCCTCACTAACAGGTAACAGAAAAGGAAAATCGTGTCACTGCTGTTTGCTCATGTAGCAAACTGATATTGCTCTTATCTGCTAGCAACTGTTTCACTTAGTATATTGTTTGGATTATTTCACAGACTTATATACTACTAATAATAATTTCTTTGCTCTTATTTGTTAACAAACGCCAATCTACATTTTGAAACTCTTGAATTATTTTGTCTTTAGCAATGCACTAGCTACCTACCAAAATTTGGAAAATAAAGTACCTCAGAAAAGCCATTTCTGTAACCTTCCAAGATTAAAAGTGTTTCTCTTTCAAGTTCCAGTAATGCTACCTCAATTAGCAGAATTAATTTTCATTTCTACCAGGTAACTAACAGCATTGCTACTTAATGTTTCCTTCTCACTGGAATGTTTCTGTGCCTGTCTGCATCCCAGCTACTTCCTAGATCATCCAAATTGCTCCTTAAATCAGAAAGACAGCTTAATAGCCAGCTTTACCTTGTATTTTTCTGAAATCAGCATTGCCAACATTGTCTTGACAGTGTTTATGCAAGTTCTAACCTTGTTTCATTAACCTGAGTTAGATATTTTTTCAGCTTCAGAAAGAGAATGAAACAGTTTTCATCACTACATGTGGTTAGTCCTACAGTCTACAGTGTTATTTTTGAATACTTTTTATATTCTATTAATACAAAAGGTATCTATTTCTTTCTATAAAGTTTTACAATAAAAAGTTAAAAGAGCAATAGCAGAATCTTCCAGAATGATGAAGTTCTTATTATTTTTAAATTCCATTTAAGTATACTTACAGAGCAGCAGATTTCAGACAGTAGTCACATCCCATTTCAAGGAAAGAATACTGTGCTCGAATTACAGGAAGATCAGGGGTCCTGATCCCACATGCTCTCCCTCCAGACTATATTTCTGCAATTTGGCAACAGAAGTGTAAGTTTGGGCCCTGCCTAAAGCTATATTGACAGCCTGGCAATCCTTTACACTACAGGTAAAGCCAAGAGAGAGGGTGATCATTGGATCATGTAAGGAGTTTCAAGTATTTTTGCATCAGTAGGCACTGATTGGAAAGAGCCATTCAGTAAACAATGCTCTCAGCTCTCAGAAGTACCAGCCTCATGGAGTCAGGTAGATGGAGTCAGGAGCCTGAACGATTCCAGCAGCGCTGCCCAGCCCTTCTGATCAATATAAGGTCACTGCCCTTTTCTATCCCTTGATAGACCTTTCCTTCTCTCAGGCACCACTCCTGCCATCTGTGTATTTCCCTGTACCCTCCAGTACCAAGGACTGCTGCCAGCAGCTTTTATGCCAGAAGTGAGGCTACTAAAGACAAGAAGTGAGGCTACTACAGGCAAGAAACCTCTCCAGCAGCTGCTCCAGCCCATTATAATTTGGGGACAGCCCTTTAATCCCCACATCACATATGTATAGGCAGACAGAGAATTGACACCCACCCACCCACCTGCAGGTTGCTACTGAAACAGTTTATTCATCCTACAGCCTGCTGAGCGGGTGCTCCTGAACACATCCTGAGAAAATTTTTCAAGTAGTAACTGTAAACTGGCAGTACCATTCAGGTGGGCCATATACAGACCATGAGATGTTAGTTGAGCACCTCTATCTGTAATGATCTCTGCTTATTTTTGTCTCCCAAGAGAAGCATCTGAAACTTCTACATTTTTCCCTTACACTTAAACACTTCCCAAACAATCTGGGTTCTCTCTCTTTTGAGGTTAATGGAAAACCAACACTGACTTTCAGGAAAAGGGGCTAAGTGTAAATCTAGCAAAGACATTTGAGAATCTTATGTAGATCTGTATTTGGTCTCACCCATTTTCTTACAACTATTCCAACCACCAATAAGAAAGTAGTCAATTAAGAAAAAATGATCCCAACTAAATTAAAAGCAGTTTGGCAACTGCCTCAAAAATTCTCCCAGTCAGCAGTGCCTCCAAGAGTGTCTTAATGCCTAGTACAATTTGGAACCAAGCCATATTCTTCTTCACCCCTCCACCTATTTGTTGCCACTCCCTAGGACATTTTTGATCAGTGGAAAAAGCCAGGAAGTGACTCAATTTTTCCCAAGCAGTCCCATAATCCTACTGAGACTTCTAAAAGGGAAACAAAACCAGGAAAGCCTCTCAGTCTAAAACAATGTATTACACAGACCCTTTTCTTAGAGAAATAAATTGTTTTCAAAGCAGTCATTGACGCCCAGCCTTAGCAGGTTCACCCTAAACATCACCAGTGAAAAGAGAGAAGTCAAGATTATTTTTGGTAACTCATCACTCCTTACTAAAACAACAAACTGTACAACAGGAAAAAAAATCCTCTCTGAAATTTAAGTTTTGGGAGGCAATTGCAGTGTTTAAGCATTAAAAAAGCACTGAAGACTCTCTGAAAGAGAATGGAAAACAAGGAAGCACAGGACAGACCAGGAATATGGTCCCTTATGTAACAATCTTGCTTTGGGAAAGAAATGAACCTTCAGAGCAAGTAATGGAAAACATTAGTGATGGCCAAGGACAACTGGGAGGCAGAGGAATTGTTCCATGTGCCAATCTGTATAGAGAAATATCAGACTAAATTAGGAGCTTTTGGCATGCACCCAAACTTACAAACATGTAGGACATACCTCTTTCCATACAGGAACAATTTTCCTTTCCCCTGAGCTTGGTGGGGCACCAATATCTCAAAGTATGTGCCCTCAAAAAAAACATACAGAGAGATGGATGGCAATGCTATAATTAGGACACCAGTGTTTTGCATGAGTAGAGCTTATTTTCTTCTTTAAATTTCAGGCAAATTAATTCAAGTGCAAATGTTTTGAAGATTCAATACTCATTAGGGAAATAAAGAGTCTTTGGGGGGAACAAAGGCTAGACAGAGCAAAATTAATAAGGAAATGCAAAACTAAAGCTGAATAAGCAGCAAAACCCTCTGACAGTGTGGAACAGGCTCTCATGGGACACAAAGGCCCAAGGTTTTTGGCAGTCTAGATGAGCTATTCTTTTTACTTACTACTGGAACCTTTGCAACCTTCAAAAACCACAATGGAGGCAACTCCATTTGTGTTGAAGAAAGTAAAAGACAAAAATCCTTTTTAATGAAGACTCATGCATGCCATCTGTTCCTGTAATGTGTAGAGTAAGACAAAGACTATGACCAGGAGCAGGACTTGAATCCCCTAGAATTGCTCAGCCTGCAAACAGTTCAGACTTGCAGGGTCTTTGTAAGAGCTAAGGTTAACATCAGTGGCCCTATGATATGAAGTTACGCTCAGATGCTTCTACAATTTGCAACAACTTCAGCATTCAAAACATAACTCAATTTGGGCATTTGCTGACATGTATAAATCAAGCAAACAGCTGCTTTGACCCCCTGTCTCAATACAGAGACATATGCAGGATGAAGGAATGAGACAGGCTATTTTGGGTGACTCTTCAAACTAACAGGTCAGAGGACTGGAGATTATTCCCACTGCATTCTCATATCAACTATGTGCTGGGGGGAGGCTCTTACATATCAAACAACGGCATTATATTGCTGTTCTAAAAATAACCTTAAATCATTTGCCCTGCACTGTCACTTTCAAACTAACTCACATTATACCCAGTTGCAGGCTATAGCCTTGCTAATGTTTATACAGATACTGTTACTCTATCAGATGAAATCAGGAATGTGACTAACCTCCGCTCTGACTCAACACCAGGAAGTAAAGGAAGTTTTCTATGAACATGAACAGAAAAGGAAAAAGCTTCCAAACAGTTACAGCTCCCACTGAGGAGTTCAGTTTAAACAAAGAGTTTGTTTAATTATTCATGCATTCTTTTAATCTGTCAGCATTCAGTCAAGGACAATACCATCTGTGTTCAATGCGTTAGTGAAGGTAACGGACAAACAAGAGATAGCTGGGCTAATTATCAAATAGAGATAATGGAGTAATTGCTTAATATACTCACTTTTTTTTGCAAAATTACCAGAACTAACACCTTCTACTGATTTCTTTCTATAACACTAAAACAATGCATATTCTGCTGGATTAATCACTGGAGGTATGTGTATTCTTCATTTTTCTAAACAAGGAGATTTTGCTTCAGAAACAGAAAGAAAGTCTTGAAATGCAATGACTTTGTTTGGTTTTCTTTTTCAGCTCTGAGGATGAGAATGGCAAAGCTGGGGAAAAAGGTGATTTAACAGCTGTAGTGACATGGAAGTAAAATTTATTACTCAAAGCAGAATAAAGCTAAGAAGACTTTCTTCCACACGCTTTTTCTGGATCGTAATGCTTGTTTTGACCTCTGTTTTATGGGCAATTTTGCCCTCTGCATAATCCAATGGACTTAAACAGACTTTCAGATTTGATCAACTGCCACATACACGCAAATCATATCCTGGGTTTTGTTAAAAGTAGTGGGAAGTTACCTAAGGCCATAAACGCAGTGTATATACAAGTATGAAGACATGTGCGTACCTGTTCGCACAATCAGGAATATGCTGTTTCTATATACACAGAGCAGATAAACACCCACTGCCATGGAACTTCATGGGACATTGCTTCACATCAAAGTGTACCAATCTATCCCATTTTAACCGAAAATGCCACCCCAGCATTTTCTTGTCAAAAGCACTGGTTAATAAAAAGCTAAACATGAAACAGAAGATCAGGAAGAAATGTAAATATAAAAACTGCTTTACAATCATGCTACCTTGGCTGAAATTTAAAGCATTCCTTTTTAAGTGACAACAGAACAAACCAAACATAGTTAAGTCAGCATATTGAAATATTTATCCACCTTCTAGAGCTCCACAGTCCATTCACCTTCCTATGTTACATCCAACAGTATAGCCATCCTCAAACCCTGCTCCCTTCCCTGTGTCACATGTGCTGCCCACCCACAACCTCATAGATCCTGTGCATAATACAACAAACAGCCTGACCTCCTGAGCATAGTTCTACCTCCCAGCTTGCTCAGAAAGTCTTGCTTTTCCGGGAAACTGGTTGCCAGACAGGCAGTGTCTGTCCATCAGAACAAGTAAACAAAAACAAAAGCCACAAAAAAAGAAAACCAACCATAGTGTTTAGCATACAGGTTTCAGTTGGCTGGGGAGCTAAAATTAAGCAAGCCTCCCATCCAAAATACTGAGTTGTCAATGGCTTGTTATAGGTGCAGCCACTGCTGGGCACAGCTCTCCAGAGAGGTCCAAGGCTCCCACCAAGGAACAAGTCAATTCTTTTCACAAGGGAGGAGCTAAGGGCCCTAGAAGCAGTCATAAGCCATAACCATACCTAGACAAATCACATCCAAGGCAGATTTTTCCAGTACATAGTTCTGGGGGGAAGAAGTGCCTCATAGCACACTACATACAGCCTTATATTCAAATCAGTACAACAGCTTTAATTTGCTAGGCATTAGCCTGGTTTGCAACACTAAAGAAATAAAGCTCAGGTTGTGTTATTCCAGCATAGCTGACTTAAGTTATGCACCAGCAAAAAAACACTAACTTTTTCACTGGTCTTCTTTTCAAAGCAGGAAACTGAAGCTACTACCTCATACTGAGGCATGACAGTAGTAATTGGCTGACTTGTAGCCTCTAAACACTTGGTGGCTCCTAGTCTAAAGTAGATAATAATCTTGAATTTTAAGACTTGTCAGAAATGGTTACCTGGAGAGTGAAATAGTAAATAAGAACAAATAATAAATTTAATTGTAGTACACTTCCTCTATGTTTATCCTGGGATTTTTTTTGTTGTTGTTTTACAGGGTTTTTTTCTTATGCTTCTTCTGTCATTTGCTGGTTGTGAGACCAGAGGGCTTCCCCCTCAGGCTAAGAGTTGGACTTGATGAGCCTTGTGGGTCCCTTCCAACTCTGAATATTTCAGTGAATTTGTGAACTCTTAACAGGATACACCAAAAAGTGAGAGTAGGAAAGCCACATGAAGTAGTCATGAGCAGTTTTTGTAACAGCAGCAGATTGCTACGTCTTCCCCAACAGTTTGTGCTACTAAACTTAAAAACTTTGGAAAAGGGAGCAAAAATGCAACTACCATCACAGTAGTAGTCAAAGTAGCTTAAAGGAAAGGAGACTGAAAAGATGCTTCACAATAGGGAATTCTTAGTAACCTACAAATGAAATTCACTACCAATGCATGAAAAGCAATGTAAAAGAAAGCATGTTCCGAAGAACTTGCCCTGTGCTGATTGTGCTGTGCCACTTCCTCAGGTGTATGCAACAGTCCTTCCCTTCGCACACACCCCTCAGAGAACTTTGGATCAGATTGATGTGAGCAAAGAATTTTTCAGACGTACTAGCAGAGTATCCCTGTTAACCATTTCGCTACTCACTTGGACTCCTACTTCAATCTGTACCAAAGGTCTAAAATCACTGAGATATTGACTTCTGCATTGAAATACAGAATATTGCTGTTTTTCCTAAATGACTGCCCTTCATCTTAAGTTGTTTGGAAAGGGATGTGCCCACACAGAGCACTATTTACGTACATGACAAAAGAAAACGTTCCGTACTTGGTCAATCAAAAGCTTAAGCATAGGTATCAAGCAAACACCCATTCCAAAATGTCTATCTGTATGAGCTGGCTTTAAATTTAAAGACTGGGTTTCTTCATAAAGCTTGAGATTCTTTCCAATTAGTTCATTTAGAAATAATTCCTATTTTGGACAGCCTTCTCACGTCTCCAGTTTAAAGCCAGCAAGCAAAAGCAAAGCGCTGTTATCTGAACAAGGGCGCCACGCAGTGTTACAAACCGGGACGTTACAAACACAAGGCAGGCGCTCGCTCTCTAACCTGCCCTCGGTAAAGGAAAAACATGGCCGTAATTGCACTGAACATAATTACTCCCCATCCCGTGATTTTTGACAAAACAGGAAACAATTTAGCTCTGAGTTTAAGGAGGAGAAACAAAGCACACCTTTTTCTGGCTCATTCTGCAGCCTGAAATGTCAACTAGCGAAAACTTACTCCAAGTAAAGCGCAGTAGCACTGAATTCTATTGCACTTCAGTTACGTGCGTCAATTAATTTTCCTTCAAAACACCGGCAAGGAACACGATTTGTAGCTGAGTCAAAAGCAGAGGATCAGTATTTGGAGGCTGCACCTAACAACTCGACGATCAAAACAGTAAACTACTCCTTGTGAGACTGATGACAAATTTCTACTTGGCTGGGAGTGTTTGCCTGCCTAGAAGAAGCCAAAGAGAAATATGTTAACTTTAATTTGTCACCCCAAGTTTGAGATTAAAAGAAAACACTCAAACCTTCTCAAACTCTTCTGGCAAAGAAATTGTTTTAACTTCAGCGTGACCCCTTTAGGAAGCAAACCAATGGGAGTTTTCTTCTATACAATATTGTATGATTCAAGGAAAAAAAATTACAGCAGCCACTAGTGTCTCTAGAACAAGGCTGCCTGTCACCTATTTTCCTGCCAATATCTAACACTTCCGTGGACCTTCTTTTTTTTTTCCAGTGGAGTATACCAGAAAATTTGGAAGTCACTAGAATACAATGACACTTTCCTTCCTCTTATCAGTCATGCAGGAAAAGGGCAGGGGTGGTTATGTGAACAGACATTACATAAAATTGGCAAGTCTTTCAATCAATTGGGTTACAATGCTGCACATAAGGGCTCATGTAAGAAACCACACAATCTGACAAGCAATGGGAAGAAACAAGTTCTGCAGAGCAACTGACAAATTTGCCAATGTGGAAGCTGTATTAGATGTTGAACAAGGCATTTTTTTTATTCTTGAGGAAAAGAAACTGCATTATGAAGTGAAATTATTTTAATACTCAATTTCAATACTAGTTTGTCCAGGAAGGATTTAGATAGCTTTAATTTATAAAACAACATTGACAAAAACCAGACAATCCATTTTGCTCCTAGGCAAGACTTTTCTAGTTTCTATTTGACAGTGTTTTCACATTACTAAAAAGGACAAAACCTTCTACTGAGATATTTACATTCAAGTTTTAAAACCCCTGTGTTCACTGTCACATGTAAATGAAACAACACATAGTACAGCTCTTGTATTAAAGAATTGGCACTGACCTTAATTTAAAAAGCCATCAGTCATGTTTATGTCAAGTGATTTGTCTTCTATAAAGAAAGAGTCCCAAAAAACTTTAAGGCTAGATGGGCCTGAGATTCCCAGGCTTTTGAGATCAGAGTTCTCTAAAAGACCTACAAACCCACATAACTGGCCCTATGCTTCTTGCCCTTCAGCCTGAGTTATGACTCATTTCTTCTTAGCCCCCCTTTCCCAATCTGACTGACATGACTTTTTCAGCTTCCAGGAGGAAGGCGGATGATTCAATTTACAGTCACTGTGTCAGTTGCTGCTGACAAAGGGATTAATCCCAGCTCTATAAATGCCCTTATAGCAAAACCATGTACTTGAACAGCCTAAAAGATGATCAACTACAAACAAACTTGTAGTTTCCTGAATATTGTGTTCCTGCACTGTGGACTTGGGGAGATGGAGGAAGATACAGAAACAGACAGCTTTAGTAAACAGAGAGAACCAGCACCTGACCTGCACCTACAAGTATTTTAGAGCTGTCCCTCAGGTAGTAGAGAGATGTTGCTGTAAAAGTCTATACCATGCCAGGCCTCACTATTTACTATTCTATCCAGTATTTCAGCACCTTCATTCACAGTTAGCTTAGTAGCCCTATACTGAAAATATATTTTGAAGTGTTACAACTGAAAATCAATACTTTGCAGTACCAAAAATGAAGATATGTGCAAACAAGCTGTTCAGGGCCATAAAACAAATGTAAAGTACTGTACTGCACAGCATATTAAGGGTTTGTTTCCAAGATGCCATTTCAGGAGTGTCCTTCCATGCTTAGGCAAACCATGAACCAAAGAAATTAAACAATATAGTCTCTTTCTGTTCTCTGTACCTAGTTCATATACTTAAATAAACCCTTTGACTAAAATAAAAAGCCCTCCCATACTCTTAAAAAATAGAGTTGTTATAGAATTCTTTTAGTTCCGTCTTTTAGATACACCAGCTAAGCTACTCTCACTTTACATTAACAGAAGCTGCTTTTCCTGAAGTCATCCTAACTCCTAATCCACACTTCATTCAATAGCACAAATACAACTGCAATGTTACTGAACAAGTATTTTCACTTCCATTTAAGCATCAATTGGCATAAATCCATTGTACTCACACAGAAAATAACTCAGAAGCCACAAGCAACCAGGGACAGTAAAACACAAATTCATACACACAGATAGGTTCTTCCTGTTTGAGTTTTGGATAAGTACAACCGGGTTTAATAAACTTATGTTGCAAATGCTTTCTCTTCATGGTTTATAAGCACTGAGGAGGATGAGATGGAAAAGGATTTTGAATGAGGCAAATGGTAGTTTTACTAAAGTACTGAAGTTTCCACACTCCTATGCTTGTCATGTGAGTAAACTGCTCTTGGAAAAGAGAGAGCATTTCTCACATTTAACTGTTGTGTATTTAGTTCAGACATCAATCTGCATTTGTGACATTTTTTCACTAAGTTCTGTGTTTTGGTTTTGGGGTTTTTTAATGCACAAAACTGTCACAAGCAGGAAGCAGTCACATCACATGCCACACAGTGATCAGGTATGACGGAATCCAGATCGATCTTTCCAGATTGCCCATTAATATTCAAAAAAGGTTTAGGGAATTGATGATCAAAACACTTTCTGCACATCTTCTCAGTCTTCTTAACCTATAAGCTTCAAACAAGTTAACTACTATGCTTAAAAACAAACAAACAAAAACAAAAACTTCATTCCTTACTTAGGCAAAAATTCCCATTAAAAGTCCTGCCAGAAGACAGCTTTTGTAGGACTGCAGAATCCTTCTATAGATTTGAATTCCAGATCTCCCTAACATCGAGCATGACACATGTGCTGTTATTCTTCAATTACATCTTCAGGGAGATGTTGAGAGAAAAGTTGTAATAGAAATATTTTTTTTCAGATTTTTCAACAGTGCAGTATTTCATCACAAAATTCTCCATTACTTATTTCATATTTTGTTGACTGCTATCAGGAAGGCAACAAGGAATACTACATTTCCACAGACATAGATGGTTAACACAACCTGTTTAAATAGATGACCCTGCAAGAAAAGGGGAAAAAAGTGATAGAACTGTCAGTCTTTTTATTGGTTTAAATAAGCATCCCATTTCACAATAGTTATTTACCAAATTGTGACTCACCTCTGCTTCTGCAGATGTGAGTGACTGCAGTATCTGTACTCTGTCATCCTCTATCACTTCAACTGTTCATGGAAAGAAAAAAGAAGTTAAGTCTGCTCTTAAGAGGAAGGGGGAGGTTATTTTTATACTATAGAAGTCTTGATCCTGTGATAGTCTTGCACAGCATCAAGCCTGAACAACGACTTGGAAGCCTCATTTGACATTTCATGACCTCTACTATCATACATCACAAGTGAAAAATTATTCTGGGATTGACCTACAAAAAGTAAATTCTGGACACTAAAGTAGAAAAACCGTTTTGTCTCTTTTGCTAGACTGAATAATTAAAACACTGTGGTTTGAGCTAATACCCTTTCCTTTTACATGTTAAGATAACTAGAATTCATTAAGAAGTATTTTTCATTAGCCAACATCAGAAAATTCATTGTCCAAACATTTCAAATTAATTTCTCTGTTTCTAGGAAGTAATTACTGCCGTTAAATCTAAATTCACATGTTTTATAATCACTCCTATTCCACTTGCCACCTTACACAGGCTCTTAATTAATTACACCTCTCCAATCCTGCAGATGTCTTGTCTTTGACTTAGATGCAGGTCATTTACATGTGCAGTCATCTCCTCTCTGTGACTGCAGCCAGTGAAAGTACTACCCATCTCTTCACTAGACACACTGGAGTCAGAATTTCACCTTCATTCCCCATTCACTCAAAAGTGCAGCTATCTAAGCTCAAGTTTCTGATCATTCTGTTCATGCAATAACAACCAGCAGCAATTTGTCAACAATACAGTGCAGACTAAATCTATGACTTATCGTGGACTTAACATACCCACCTGGGATCAAAATTGCCAACTATGACAGATTCTTTGTAGATATTTATGCATTTCAGTCTGTCCCTATGAACTGTGGTTTAAGAAATAAAAAGCTACTATTTAAAAAGGCACAAACCAGTTTTCAAGACAAGAGTGTTCTGTAAAAATGGGGGTTACCTCTATATTAGTTTGTACAGAAGATATAACACTAATACCCAAGAGTTACTTCTTTTCAGCTTCCCAGTTAGAGGTCAAAGAGCACCTCCTGAAATGCAACCCACATTGTTACATTTTTTATGCTCAGTGATCAAGGAGACAACAAGAGCTGTTCTGGGTTTGTACCTTTACGTATGAGACAGTAGCTGTGTATTTCCAGAAGAACATCAATACCAACATGCCAAGCTACAAAGCCAATCATTGTATAGGTGTCCCATGAGTCTGGCAGGTCAAGTGCTGGTAGATCCATTCCCAAGAACATAGTCACCACTAGTCAGTAAAAACAAGACAAGAAGATGCTAAGAATGCTGTGCCAGGCTACTCATGAAGTGCTCTCAATGCTTTTGGCAATAGATTTCCCATGAATTGCTTACAACTGCTAGAGGAATGAGGTTAAAGGAGTTCAGGCAGCTTTAAGATTATTGGTTTGTTTGGGGTTTTTTTCCTGTTTGGGGTGGGGGGGTGGGGTCAGGGGGCTGTGTTTTCTTGGTAGTGTGAAGGGCAAGACAGGAAGAAAAGGAAAAGGCCAAGATAGTGCACTAAGTAGGTTGAAAACTAACACATTACAGTCACAAACCCTAGCATTTGTGACTTCCAACAAGACCACAGCACCACACTAGCTGTGCCTAAGCTGCCTGTGGAAACTTGTCTCTATTACTAGAATTAAATCCAGCTTCTGGTTCAATAAGTGAGACTTCTCTCTCCCATTAAATAACATTGAACTATGTTACTGTAAGAACACTATCCTCAAATCTTCCAAGATTAAAAAAAGTTATGAAGATAAGAACAGGTCCTCATTACAGAGATATTTCAGTTTGTCAGTAATTAGTTTTAAACAGCCACTTTTTCCTCTCTAAAGCGATACCCGATGGCCACTTAAAACTCACACAGAAGATGGCCAGCAAGGAAAAGAATTTTCACACATGCCCAAACTGAATGTCCATAGATGTTTAGATCAGTAATAGCCCAGACAATGAACAAAGTTGCTTTAAATCATTTAAATGGGCATTACAACTATTACTTCTACTCACCAGCTAATATTCTAGCTGTTGTACCAGTACTCCAGTGAAACCAGTTAAACAATTGCCTCCTACAAAGCAATGAAACACATTTTTTTGATTACATAGCTGGGGGAGGGAGGAGGAAACAAAAAAAATGTTTTTACCTACTTTAATTGTAAAAGCTTTTCATCATAAAAAGAATTTGTAAAAAGGAAACAGGCAAGTTTAATCCCTGTGGTTGTAGTTTGTTGAGTTAGTTGTACCTTGGCGCGTGACGAGATGGTCTGAAACCTGCCATGAGTGGTTGAAAGATCATCAAAGCCATCACGGTACAGCCGAGATAGGGATGAAAACCTGCTTGCTAAACAGAGAGGACACTTTTAAAATATCATACCTATATAAACATAGAGAAAAAAAATACCAAAAGGTTGAAATTTTCATTTATTCTTTTGTTAGTAGGTTACAACGGTGGAGCAACACCGGGAGGGGCAACAGGACACAGTGAGCTGCCCTGCAGCCAGATGGAGAATGTTTACCTTGGCAGCACACACACTGCTGTGTCTGCCCTGGGCTTGTCCCACCTTTTTGCTGTATTGAGAAATTCTACAAGCTGAAGAGCAGAGTAATATGACTGTAGAAGCTATGCTTCAAGCTCTTCAGCCTTGATTCTGTGTTTTCAGAAGAGGTCTATTTTTTAACTCCTCCCAGCAATGTCTCCTTTCTCACCCTGTCTACTCTAATACTAATCCTGAAACATTTATTCAGTTTCCCTAGCTCCTAGTTCATACCTGTGACCACATTCTCCCATCTTGAATTCAGATACTCTCTAGACTTTAAAATTTTGCTGTCACCTTGCACTAAATATAATACAGATGAAAGCAACTCATATAATCTCTATCTACTGCTCCAGAGTAAGCTTAATCACTGGATACAGCTTCTCACATCTAAGTTCATAAAAACACTTATTTGCAGCAGGTTTACCACACTAATGTCAGCCATCACATCCTCACTCCCCTCCCAGATTCAAGCTCTCTAATAGCATATAAAGAAATCACGAGCAAAGAATTCATTTGGGAGAAAGAGAAAGGAAGGAAAGCACGGTCATTTTTCCATTGTAGCTGAAGGAGACAACATTCCTCTTTTGTGTTGCTAGGATTTGAAACCAGCCTACTTAAGAACACCTTTCACAGCAATTTGCTTGGAAATAATCATAATGTGTTAGTCATCAGTGGACCTCTGTCATTCATTTGGTCCCACCTTTATATTTGAGTTAACCAACGAGACAAAAGCACACACTTACTTGGCTCCAACCTCCTCTGTATATGAAAGGCAACACAAAAGAAATGCTTGTAAGCAAGACTGTGGTCAACATAAGCATACGATGCACCTAGAAAAGTTAAGTTTGCATTTAGAAACTCTCCAGCTTTCTTAACACATCACTGAAAGACACTAAACAGATGTCAGTTAATGTTCTTAGTGCCCTCTTTAGACTTTGCTTTTATTAAAGTAGATGAACCAATTCATAATTGTTTCATTTTATAAGATCAAAGAAAGATGTAAATCACACCATGTTTAGTCTCCTATTTTTTGGATTTGATGGGTTTATAACTCTGCTTACAATAATACTAGAAAACACAGCTGGAGATATGGGTATTTTGCCCACCTGAAACCACATCTCCTTTCCAAACAGGAACGAATGAGCCCAGACAGGTTTGAAGAATCGTGCAACAATAACACCAATACTAACTGTGGTAATCCAAGCAACAAACATCAGCGCTCCTGAAAATTGAGGGAAAAGAAATACAAGGAAAATGAGTAACTTAAGTGCATTTGAATACAAGTTAAAAGACTATGTGATAGCTTAGTCCATATGCATATGCTCAGAATTAACCAGTGGGTAAAAACTTATCACCTGGTTCAGACTAAAGCCTTACAGCATTTATCTTGCTAGAGGGCAGAAGCACCCATGTACAAGATAATCATCCTATGCCCACACAGCATGACAGAGCAGCTCTGGCTACTGCACACTTCATACATGCCAACACAGTTCCTGCATGCTGGTAAGAGACACCATTCTGTCACCAACCCAGAAACCAGAGGATGAAAGATGACATTCCTACAATCTGCGTGAGAAAGAAATGAGTGAGTCTCATGGACTTGTGTTCAAGTCCAGTACTGGGAGAGAAAAAATTCCAATTAACTTCAGTGACTCCAGAGAGCCAGTTGAGTGTTTTCTCATTTCAAACAGAACTAAGCAAATAATGCATCTAGAACAACTTGAACCAGAGAGCCAAAGAGAAACAGTCCTAATCATAAACGTTGGGAAAAAGACAAATGCAGGTTCATTTTCCTGAGCAAAAAGAAACTTAGAGTGCTGTTCTTGAAATGAAACATTTATAGCTTCACTCTGCCACCACAGTAGTGGATCTTGCTAGCCAACATGAATGCCAGAAAAATGAGAGGAAATACCTACTCTGCAAGAACTCTACAGTCTCAGGAAGTCTAGAGCTGGAAGACAAAACTAGAAGCCACAGCTTACCATGAGCCTTGATAAGTCGTGGGGACCGGGAACCTCCAATATCCTGAGGAGGACCTGTGACATTGTACAGTCCATCAGTGATCAGGGGCTGACGATGATGTTTGTATATTAGTCCACCTAAGCAGTGACATAAAGTAGTTTATTAATTGTTAATGAAAGCCACTGGACTTGTAAGTGTGCCCATTCCTTACTCATGAATGTTATGACCCCTGAGCATAATTGTACAAAATTTCTGACATGCAATACACTAAGAACCTAAGAGGTCACACCTCATGTACAAGAGACAACCAACCCCTCTACAGGAAATATCTTTCTCCACTACGTGCACAGGACATGAAGAATAATTCCCTTAGGTGCTAGTCTCTATTTTTAAAAAAAAGTGTGTCCAGTTCTAGAGAAGCTACCAGTTCCTAGCATCAAATGAGCACACAACAACACATATATGAATAAGTTTACTACAACTTCAAAAAGCAAACCCCTGATCCAGAAAGGTAGTAAAGGTGACTGGATTAAGGGCCTCAAACATGGGAACCTTAGTTCAGACACTAGTTCTCAGCTAAGCCATATCTTACAGAAGGGTTACTAACTCATTTAGGGCTGTTTAAAGAAAGGCAACCATATATAAGTCAAGTTTACCTTCACTAGCTTCCCCATCTGCCAGAAAGATGTAGTAACTGGCATCCAGATTAAATCTCTCTTTATAAGCAGGAAGACGAATACTCCTTCTAAAAGAACATTGAAGAACACCATCCGCAAGCCTCCATGACACATCTTCAAGGGCATTCTGTGAAACAGCAGATACTTAATACCCAGTGTTTTCACACTGGCAGAGTAATAAGAACTTAAAAGTAACCCTGCACAAGAACATCACTGCTGCACAAAGAATATCAGTAATCTGAGGAGGGGGAATCTCTCTTCCATGCCAGTAAGTCAACACAGCAATATATGGGTTGGACTTATTATCACCAATTTTTCCAGCTCATGATCTCCTCTTCCTTTTCAACCTTTAATCCACGATATATCAATTGCAACTGCAGCTTTAGCCAAGGGACAGAGTAATAACAGGCACAAAGGTTCTCAATATGTTAAGCTCCCACCATGTGACTTACTTTTACAATTCAGACATCCAAAGTTAACATTTACTTGGAAGTTAGAGTCCAACCAATCTCACCTTAACAAGCTATGGATCCACGCTAGTATTTGCATCTCTTGTGCAAAATAAAAGCATGAAGAGACACTATACCTGACTTCAAAGCTACATTTGTGGAAGGGTCTTAGTTGTTTTCAAATGTACCTCTGAATCCAAGAGAGGATGACTTCGCCCTGTCAGATGGGCAGTGCCCACATGGACACGGTGGTCCTCATTAATACACAGATATGCATCATCACCACCCTGAGGAGTTTAAAAGAAAAATACATATAGCCCAATAAAAAACACTACTGGCTGTCTCCAAAAGCTCTTTGATTTAAATATAGGTACAGCAAGACCTGAGACAGATTTCTGTAGTTATCAAGCTATTATTTCCCATCTTTCAAACACATCTGCATTATTACAGAGGAACTGCGTTAAGTCAAACAGATGACACAAACACACATTATAATTTACACACCCCTCCCTTCCAAACTAATAGCCATATTATCAGAAGTTTCTTTAATTATTTAGAATTTACTAAATCAACTAGACAAGACAGAGATGGATGTTGATGTTATTTAAAAATCCACTTGAGTAACAAGATGGTTTTCTTCACAGCTGTAAAGACAAAGTTGTTAAGAACCAAGTGTTCCTGCACTAGGTATATGAATATGAACAGCATTTCCTTTGTGCAACAAGTAGTTTATGGATTATACATTTGTCAACAGCATCATCCCTTCATTTTAACATCAATTCACAAAAAGGAACTTTAAACATTTTTTAAGAATGAATGGAGTTATTTCTATACAAACAATCATGAAATTAAATGGTTTTCAGAATAACAATTCAGCTTCTGACAGGTGAGGTAACCTTTTGGTGAGGTAACAAAGAAAGATTGATCTAACCAGGAATTTCAGTCAACAAACAGGCTGAGATTCTGCCATAGCAGATACCAACAGGGAAATTCTACTGCAATTAGTCAGTCCTGAGATAAAACTGAACATCCACTATAAAAGGCAACTTCTGTTTTAGCTCTATGGGAGAGTCACACGTCAAGTGACATGTAAATATTTCCATTTGCCATATGCATGTTTTGGTAGAATACCATTCAAATTTTACTAAACTCACAAAAGCAACCACAGAAATAGAATGGAAACTCACCATCCACTGGTCATGGGACAATGCAAATGCTAAATAGCCTTCACTTGGACCACTCATCTCAATAAATACTGAACTCTCCTCTTTTTGGAAGGATAGAAAAAAACAGGAAGCACTTTCAGGATCACAGTTTGAAGGGTTCCTAATGCAGAACTTCATAATTCCACAGCCCGAGGCACTAAACTAGACAATTAAGGAAACAAACAAATCATAAGCAATCATAAGTTTCCCTCCTCTCCCTCCCTTTCTACCCATTCTAGAAAAAAAACTATACAAAGAACAACAAAAGAGTTTTATCTATGTCTACACACCAATTTCTTAACCCATGTCTACAAGTGCTCTAGCACAAGTAAAGTGATGGTGAATTCCAAGCTGTACTTTTACTCAAGTTGAACTTCCACCTTAAAGACATTCCAATAGAATAACCTGGAAAAGATAGTAAAAATTTCAGAGAACCTTCCTTTCATTTAATATTTAGAGAGGTAATATCAGCTGTAATATGAGGAAGCTTTGTTTCCTTTTTAAAGTATAAACTCCATTGATACACACTGAAAAAAATACAGGGATTAAAATTCACAGTTACCCTGAATCAAGCAGTCTTTTTTGCTCAATCCATTTAAAAATCAGTAACAGAAGTCAGTAACAGATGAACTCCCAGGAAGAAGGTTTCTGAGCCTTCAGTTGCTAAATAGGAAACTATTCGTCAAGACCAGAGCAAGTCTTTTCTCCCCTCTCTTCATAATTATGCAAAATGTTTTCTTATCATTAAGTTCTAAATATTCCATCTACCTTTTGACCTGTTTGCAGCACAAGAACGTTTAACCCTCAGAAGTTCAGGCTACTCAACTAACACAAGAGGGTAGCTGGTTACATTCTTAGTCTGAGATCTCAAAGTTGCTCATATCTCCTTTTCTGTCAATAGCCTATATCAATGTAATCTTGTTAGATTCCATTAATTGTAAGCATTAAAGACATATTTATTTTCATTACTTACTGGCTTTGATAAGGAGGAAACTGGGTATGAAGTTGACACAGCCTCTGAAGTTGCATGAAAAGGTGTTGTTGGGGACAGAACATCAGGCTGAGCAACAATGGGACCTGGAATCTTCACCCAAAAAGTCCTGTATTTCTTTACAACTGTGGCTCTTAAACACAACACTCAGAGTCATTACTGTATACATCAACAGCTGATTGCTACTTTAAAAACAAAAAGCTTCTACAGTTCATACAACTTATTTGTAAAACCCTCATCTTTATGTAGACCTCTATCATTTTAGGGATTGAAGTAGGAAAATATCTTAAACCTCAGTAGAACAAGAATTTTAAAATATCATACTGTCTGCTGCAGTGGATATAAGAAACATTCATGCCTGTGGCATAGATTACAATTTCAGAGCTGCACTGCATTTGTTGTAGTTCACAAAAAGCTAGTAGTGTAACAGAAGGGTGAACAAATAATTTGGTTAGGTACAAGCAAAGAAAAGATTCTTAACACTGTCCATTACAGGCATGAGAAGTGAGAAATTATCTAGAAATATTCAAGAAACCAGTCTCCAAATTCTCTTCTGCTCTCTCTGCAAAAAAATCAAAGTAATCACCTGCAAGCTCTCCCTAAAGAACAAGTGTGTGCACTAATGCAGGTTCTGCAGCAAGCAAGGGATGTTGACTTTTCAGGCCGTTGGTCCAAGGGTACTTTTCAGCTGCTGGCCAGTATTTGACACAGAAAATGGTAGAGTTTTACCTTAATTGCATTTTAATAGACTAGAACTGACACTAGATTTACTTACAGAAACTGTACATGTTTTGGTGCATCTCCAGGAGCAATCCAATAAACTTTCATGTGTTTCTTTTTTATTTTACTCGTCTGACTGACAGCTGAATTCTAAAAACACACACATGTCAAGAGTTACACAGTGGATATGCACTAAAGAGATGTTAATTAACACAGTCAGCACAGATAGCAGCTAAATCCTGAAGAGACTGTTAACACTGTACAACCCCAGTGCAACTAGGTTTTCCCCAGTCAATCATGATCAACTCAAAGTGCATCACTGCAAGTTACACACATTAACAGACTTCAAGGCTAAAAGGAACAACTTTCAACCCATAAGATGCCAGCAATGAGACAGAGGCCCCTGCAGAATTTACACAAAAACGGTGGGGTTTTGACAGCAAAATAACTCTCCTTTTCTTGACAGTAAGAAGATGAAGAGACAGTGCAGTGACTACAGATAGAACAGAACTAATATTCCAGAGGACAAAACCCAGAAGTAGCCTTTGGATCAGACACAGCGCTGTCCTCTGAGCACAGAGGGCACCGCCCAGGTATCCCCGTGGCTTTACAGCACTGATGATGAATACATTGAGTGCCAGTGGGGGACAGGTGATAGAAGTGGAGAGAAAAGTGCACCTAGGCAGATTAAGAACTTTGACTCGTGTTTCAGCAACATGTGTGAACTTCATGAACATGTACAGTGTCATCTGAGCTGGTGTGGACAGAGTTCACCTCTTGCACATGAAGCAAATCCATTTATCTAAAACAGATCTAAGCTGTTACTAAGAAGGCTCCACTAACAGTAAGTGACAGAGCAACACTAAAGATAAAAGCCCAGTGTTTGGCCAGGTTGAATGGGGTTCTGAGCAATCTGGTGTAATGAGAGTTGTCCCTGCCCATAGCAGGGGGGTTGGAGCTAGATAATCTCCAAGGTTCCCATTCAACCTAAACCACCCTAAGAAATAATAATCCCATGAAATAGTGTTTGTTTACCACAATAACAGCCCTAAACTTTCCTTGCTCTAAGACATTTTCTCTGTCCTTAACAAGTATGAAAAAGCAAACAGACCATGCCCTTCTCCTTTTAATATTAGGAATATACTATATTCACTATGCACAAATAAACATCATGTTACAAGTAAGACTTGTCCAAAAAGCTGCAGTGAGTCTGCCTCTATACAGGACCAATTTTCCTGAGAGCATTACTAAGCTCAAACAAAGTTACACAGCTCAGCTCTGTCCTACTACATAGACTAGTACAAACACCTCAGTGCCTGAGGCCTCATTTTCAGTCACTACACTATACCTTGGTACGCCCACATGTCAGGAGCTGAGAAAGTCTCCGGTCAGCTAACAGGAAAGTACCAACTGCAGGGCCATCCAGGTGTTCTGCATCCCGGGCTTGTATGAAAAACCCTTCAAAATCTGGTCCGGACAGACTAACTGAAGCAAGAAGAAAAATAAAAGTCAGTTGAAATGTTCTTCAAAGGAAGAATATTTCAACAATAACTGCCAGATGCTCGTTGGACAAGTACTGAATGATGGTTAACAGATCACCTAAAGAACATTCAATTGCTTAGATAAATCTAGTATAGCAAACTGAGTAAAGACATACTACAACACAACAAAACAGTAAATTAAACTCTTCCACTGTAACTGACCTTCTATGTTGTCTCCTGGTTTAAACTGAGTCCCATTCACTGTGATGGTGTGCTCAGGTGACAGCTGTGGAGAGCCACCATGACAGGGTATCATGCTAGTGCAGGCTTCTCTTACTTTTCCATTTGGATAGCCACCCACAGGTGCACAGAAGCAAATAAACATCCAAACAGCAACAGCAAGACTGGGTAGCTCCATCTATATAAAATAAGATTTACAGACAATTAAATACAGTAAGTATTTATATTACAGGTCACAGCTCATCTTTTGAAGTCAGTTGAACACAAAAAAGGAAAAAAAAGAAAAGGTATTCAGGAGAAGGCACCATTTCCAGCTGCTGAATAACCTCTGCTTCTGATAACTGCCAGACTTCCCAGGAATGTTCTGACACCATTTTTCAGGCCATCAAGAGTACAGGTTGTAGAAGGATTTCTCCATCCACTAGATGGATTATTTCCCTCTGTGCATTTTGACATCATTTCTTAAATGTCTTTTGTCTATCCCTCTCCTATTCTTTCTCAGAAAAAAAAAAAATCAAGTCCCTTAAACATCTGCACTGGATAGATGGATCTTAAAACTTGTTTCATAGATACATAAAGGTCGACAGTATTGAGGAACTATACAGTTAGTATGAAACCCACTCTTCTATTAATCATAGCTCCAATTTTACATCATTAAAGACTGCCCTTTTTTTCCACAACCCGTGCCTATTTCTTCACATATGACAAATAATTCCCCAGTAACAAGTTCTTCTTTCTGTAGGGAAATTAAAGTGTCAGAATTAAATTTTATATATGCAAGAGTGTGAATTTGGTATGAAGATTTAGACAAAGAAATACATATGTTTATTGCAGACAAGCCCAAGACTTTTCCTTCGAACTCTTCCTTTTGGATATTGGGGCTCTAGACAATTGATCAAACAATATCATTGCTTGTCACACTCTTGTTAAGGGAACAGTGAACATGAAAAACACGTGCAGTTAGCAGGACCACAGATCCTAACATAGTTATATGAACCACTGATCTCAGCTTTCATCACAATGCTTTGCTCAGCCTCAACACTGTTTTCATAAAAGCTGCGCCAATTGTTTTGTTACTCAGTTACATGCAGGGTTTACAGCTGTACTGTGCTTTTACAGAACACCTTGGACAGCTAGAGAAAGCATTTCCATGTCCGAAGGGTCAGGAGAACAGATGAACTTCCTTTCAATCCTTAGGCACAAGGAAGGGCTATCAGCTCTAGTGAAACACAGGCTGTCTGCCTTCTGGAAGAGCTGTTCCCGTTTTGCACCCAGTGATAAGAAGTATCAGGTTACGAAATTCCCTGACAGCACATGTGGACCTGAAGATAAGAAACACACAGCGCCATTTCGGTCTGAACTCGATACCTAAAAAGCAGCCAGATGAAGACAAGGCAAGTCATTATTCTTACACAATAAGAGAGTCATCAACTCTTCCAAAGTTCTCATACATTCAGTTCTAAAAAATCCACAATATCCAAGACAATACTACATTTGTACTTCAACATAAGAGCTCCTCAACAACTTTAAACTAGTAAATAGAAGAAAATCAGAGGAAGGAAAGGTTTAAACAATAAGGTTTCAGGAGCTAGAAAAATTAAAACCCAACACTCAACTCCTCCTCCCACATATTCAAGATAACATTATGATCATATCTTTAACTTCTACTTAAAGTGAACGTTTCCTTCTAGTTCCAATACTCTACAAATTGTCACAAGTTTACACCAAAATGATTCTATTCACAAGTTAAAGAACCATACAGAAATCTGAAAACTAAGGTTAAGTACAATTATATGTACCGCAGAAATCTTTGAAACAAAGTTTCTGAAAGAAGAGATAAGAGTGCATACTGCAGAGACAAGAAAATTGTAGGCTAGAATTCTGCTTTAAGTAGCAAAGGATGTGGTAGGGATTTAAAATGAAACAAGAAATATTCTTTGGCAGACTCAACTTACTCAAAAGCTGGCAGAAGAGAACAATTAAGCAGAGAGAAATAGAATAAAAAAAGACCAAAACCTGAAAGCAATCAAGGTTTGTAATAAGCAAACATAATGAACTGCCAAATATTTAACTTTTTTCCTGCTATTACTCTTTGCAGAAAAAACAGATGAAGGCAACTAGATCTCACAACCACATATATGAGTACAACTCTAAACAACAAGCATTAGGATTAATGGCATGGAAAGGTTTTGTTACAGAAAGGTGAGGTTTAGGAAAGCTTAAGTGTGATATATCAATCATTCTTAACCTTACCACAAAATAATAAATGCCATTTAAAGATTAAAGTTAAAACAACTCTCCCCCTGTAACAAGAAGGACCTGAGCGACTGATAAAAGCTATCACGTCTTACAGAACTAATTCCTTCTACTATTCTACTCTTTTTGGAAACATGTCTAAATTCAAAAAAAAAAAAAAAACCAAACCAACAAGAGTTAATTTGTATTCTAATAAAGATGAATCAGCAGATCATCTTCACTAGATAAGGACAAAAAACTTAGTCAAAATCACCATGTGTAGATTTAAAAGGAGAATCTACACTGACTCAAGTTTTGAGGTGTGTAAGCTGCCAAACAGCCAGCTGTTACTTATGGCATTTGAAAATACTCTGTTTTCACTGTAACTTATTATAAATTTTAGATTTGCCCATCTTGACAGAATTGGCATGCAAGTATTAAGAAGCTTTGACCATAATGGCTTATTTATAACCCTTTGAAATACAGCAACTCATTGGTGAGAGCCAATAGGAATTACCAGAGGGCAAAGCTCCCTGTATTAAAGAGGAATAGGAATAAACTGACTTTAGGACTGAAGCATGAAGAGGTTAAAAATCAAAAGCTAAGTTCCTGCAGCATTTCTCAACTGGCAATTCTCTAGTTCTTCTTGTTAACTTACTATCATTTGAACAGTCTGGAAAAACAGGGAGTTGAAGGATTTGTGCACTATCCAGTGACTTGTTTTCCAAGATAAACGCATTACACTGAAATGCTTGTGTTAACCAAGATTCTTAGAGCACATATAATCTGGTTCCTCTCTCGTGCCTGCTTGCCAGCTGCACACTCTGTGGTAGCATCAGTAAATGCCCCAGTCAAGGTTACAACTGTGTGCTACAGAGCATACCAGCTCTGTAGTCAGAACACAGTCACATACCACTGACTGCTGATTTTTCTGTTTGTACTACACACAGATTTTTCAGGTTGTTCTATGTGACCAGGGACAGCACAAGATCCAGGAGTCTTGTCTCTACGGATACTAGCACATACCGCATCATTACAGTATAAGAGTTTTTCAAAGCACTGTTTCATACCTTTATTCAGAATGGGAAAAAATACTTCAATACTCATTAGTTTGAAGCATGACTGCAAATGTGTTATTCCTTCCCTCATCCTCCCTGCTTAAATCTTCAGTATTCTACATACCCCATCACTCCCTGGCAGGAAAGAAAGCTTCAGAACAAGCTTTTTCAGAGAAACTTTATAATTACTTGTAATTCTAATGGTGTTTCAAATATCACGTCACTCTTGGTGCAGAGAGTGGAAGAGAACTCTGTACTTGAAGCTATTTATAATACAACCCTCTAATTAATAGAAAGCCAAAAACAGTGTGACAGCCATCTTCTTCCATACTAAAATTAAGTGGGAATCTTTTCACAATATTTAGTATACATGGGAGCTTATTCTCCTGATTACACCTCACCATCTTACTGGATTTTGATAAATGGAGAACAGTAAGTTACTCCCTTCCTGTGTTCAAAACAACTCCTCGAGTCCCTGCAGCTACCAACAGCTAAGAAAGTCTGGTAGCCCAATGGCTCATGAGTACAATACTCACACTCAGAATCTCTTCACGAAAGTTATCTCTTTTCAGCTATTTTACTTCATTAGCTGCAGAGTACGAAATCTAAAACTAGCTTCAGAGAGGAAGAGATGAAAGGACGGGCAAGGTAAACATACTGCCAATTCAAAGGTACAAAAAATATCACAGCCAGAACTTTTCTTCTGAGCACCATCAGACAAGGAAAAGCAAAAAAGGAAAAAGTCATCTGAAGGAGAATAAGCTATATTAATATAAGGGGACAGTGACATGTCTCTTTAGAAATATACTCTTATAAAGCAAAAGCAGACAGACTTGCTGTCCAAGAGTCATCCTTTCTCAGAGTTCAGGTTAGTTAAGAGTTCAGCTTAGTTAAAGGTGGTCACATCTCAAAGCTGGATTGAGCAAGGGTAAAAAACAAGTAGTGTTCACATTTATAATAACTCACTACTTTTAAAAATACAAAAACACATTAACGCCCACGTGATGACAATATATGTCAGCATTCTATCCTTTCTACTCAGGAAATATTAAAAGAGAATTTCAAAATTTCTTTTTTGAAACAGATCGAGTGTAGGTACTTACCTTATAGTCAGTCCTTCTGTTACAGCAACCAAGTGTGAGTAAAAGTGCCATTGGCTCTCTGCTTGTAGTAGAACAACTTATATTACATTATAATCTTTTCTATTTGGCTTGCATTTACCAGTATGAACTTTTATTGTATCCAGAAAGCTTGTCTGCAAGAAGAAACAATATGCACACACACAAAAAGGAAGATTTATAAGAGCATTTTTACTCCAGGCACATATTTTATACAGCTTTCCAAGCTGAGCCCTTAAGACACTACACTTCAGTTGAAATGTATGAAGCTGTAATTAGGCACCAACCCTGCAGATCATTTGCTTTGTCAAACGTAGTTCCACAGACCTCAAAGAGTTTCACATTAAATATATAATTATATTCTGGTGCAGTTAAGGGGAGAAAAACATACAAACAACTTTTGATACCTTCTTCCTCAAAATATTAGTTGATACAAATTTGCAGCATGACTTTAAAGTTCTTTCTGAATTTACTCCCAGTCAAAGAGACGCTTTCTTTTAGAAGAGGAATAAACAATCTTACAGAGAAATATGGTAAGTTTGTCTTTTTTTCCATATATCTCACCAAGAATAAACAAAAGAAAAGGATTTTGCCCTGTTTGGTTGTTTACATTCATTATTTTACTTGGACAATTGCTCTGCATACAATTTTTAAGGCGCCAACCTTGCAAACTTTTATCTATATAAAGAACCCAAAGTTAGAGGGTGACCTAAAAATGACAGTTTGTTACTCCAACAAGTAAATTCAGCTATAGCATCAGCACACTTACTGTCACAGTTGTCATACAGCCATCTCCCATGTATATAAATGAAGAAATAAAATAAAGTAATATTCACATAACATTAACACGCAAACAAGATGCAAGAATAATATGCTTGGTGTGGCTTCCAGATAAGATAAGCCACATTTATTCATTAAGGCACACAAGTTAGGAGTTTTCTCTGAAGCACTTCAGAAATGCTTGCATGAAAAGCAGCAGCTATAAGGTGCTTTGAAAGCTTCACTAGATTTTACTTCGCTTCATACTCGCTGCAGATATCCTATGAAGCAAATACACTTTCCAAAAAGCCGGCGGTATCCCCACCGCGAGTCCTCACCGGTGTCGGTGTAACCAAAGCGCTCCAGCAGCTCGTCAGCCCCGCTCTGCTCTCCGGCTCTGCTCTCCCGCACTGCTCCCGGGGCAGCGGGGAAGGTGCAGATGGGCCAGCCGACCCCTTCCTCTGCTCGACCCCTCCCCGCTGCAGCCGCGGCTTTTCTGCCCGCGGGGGCCGGGCCGGGCGGGGCCGCCCGCAGAGCCGCGACCGCTCCGTGTGCTCGCCCCAAGTGCTGCCAGCTGTGAACCCCCAGAGCCAGCGCCCCGGCAAACGTGTCAGGGCTCCCGATTTCCCTGCAGCCTCCAGACGCCGGAGGTCTGGGTGGCCGCGCTGATTTTGCAACTGCAGTCTTGCCCGATGGGCTTTAGCGGGAGATTGTCCTTGCTGAAGCTTGCAGAGCTCATTTGCGGTGCTATTCGTGGGGCGAGAGGTGCTCCCATACACTGGCTCGCAAAATCAGGTTTTTCTTATCAAGAAAGCAAATAAATACTGGCTCTAACTGGGGCTTTGCTGGCAGAAACTGCAGTCGCTTACACAGGCTTCTCTGACTTCTGCTTTGTTTTAATCAAAGTCCTCAACTGCTCACAAAGTGGCACAAAAGACAATTACTTAAAAATCCAGAGGAAATTTTGCCCTTCCACAGCATAGAAATATTGTGTTTGTGTTAACAAACCTCTTGACTGGAGGCCTCTGGTAATTCAGTTATTTATTAGTAGTTCTCAGAAGTTCTAGTGACCTTAAAACTATTAATTTAGTAATATTTTCTAAAAAACTCTACTAAAAAATAACAGATAGAAATGTTCTGTCAGTTTTCTATTGTTTCCTCAGTTTCTATAAAAGCAGCATTAACCTTAGAGGTACTCTGTAATAACGCATTATAAGACATTTAATGTGAAATCTTTCAAGATATGTTTAATGGATTACTTTGCCTAATCGGATAAATGATTTGACTGTTATATTATCTTGATCATGGAAGTCACTGGGAAGCTGAGATCTCACTTAGTGTATGGCAACAGAAGGAACATAACACATAAGCAATAGCTTAAAATTAAATATCGATATTTCCCCTTAGCTGGGGAAAAAAATAATTCTGTTTACAACTGCCTTCATAAAGTTCCCTTATATGAAAGGGTTTGATAAACTTGTAGCCCTAAGTACATTGCTAAGTGCTTGTGTTTTTCTAACTAATTTATGCTAATTAAAAACAGCTTTCTTTGCAGATACATTATTAGTAAGAAAAATAATAACATAAATACATCTACAGTAAGAAAAGTGGTGACCAGAGGGATGGATATTCTTGACAATATTTAGGTTTGTAACTTTCAAAGATTACAGTGGAATTAATATACAGACGTCTTTAAGATCTTATTTTAGGGTCTTGGCTCAATGACAGAATGGGCTGTATATGTCTGAAAAATTGTAATAAATATAAGTATACATGGAAGTAATTTCCTCATTAAGACCCACAAGGATGACAATGCAAGCTACAATTATGTTAGAAACGGCAATCAGTTTAAGAAAAATCATTTATCCGTGAAAGGTAAAGTGGGTAAGGGAGAGAATACTGTTTTGTTTCTCATTGTATGGCTTCTCCTACTTCAGAAGGAGCTATTGCCAAATGGCAGTGAAGCAACAGAACCAGAAAAAAAATTACTCTTTAACTACTGAGTACAAGTACCCATACTCCTTCTGCACATGCGATCATCAATGTGTCTGGAAGGGCTCTTTTCAAACATAGCAGTCTCCTTAAAAAAACCAAAAACAAACAAACAAAAACAGTTCTACAGACTTAATGAAAATGTTTCTATGAAAGGGTACAGCTTGCTAATTTGTTAAGTGTCATATCCAATATGTATCAAGGAAATAAAATGTGTTAGGATACATGAACTATAAAAAGTCCAGAGCTGCATTTTCATTGAAAGTGTACTGCAATTGTGTGTTCATAATAATTCTGTATTTACTGCAAAGCAGAGGTGCCTAGCTTAACCAGATGAGTTAGAGACACAGAGAGATGGGGTTTGGTTTTGCATCTTCTTGTGAGCTTGAAGAGAGATAAAGATGTGTAACCTACTATTGACCTATGTCAGAGGATGACGATGTCAAGTGGCAAATCTACAACACAACATCCAACATGAAAAGAAGCTGATGAATTTTTTTCTGCATAGTTTATTACAAAGCCTTAAGGAAGTAAGTGAAAGCTTATAATTTTGAAAGCAATGGCAATTTCAAAAAGGAGACTTTATGCCAAGTATATAAAGGGGAATTTCTGTTGCTTAAGAACTGAGGAAACGAGTAAAATACATATAATATTGGAAATTAACTATTGGGTAGTGCAAGGTATATACCGATAACTATTTATTTTTTAAGCCCAAAGCAATATGGAAAACAATAAACCATTGAAGCTAGGTCTGAAGAGAACCCTTGTTACTATGTGGTTCCTTGTAATCAACTTTCCACTCAGGTATTAAGCTAACTACACAGCAATACTGTGGGATTTTAGAAGGTCAGACCTTGGTCAAGTTTCATATCTGTGTGCACTGGGCTCTATGTTAAGGACAAAGGTATCACCATAAAACATCACTTGAGTTCAAATCATGTGATGTGCAAAAAGGCTGCATCCCTATCAGACTGTTTTAATGACGGATAACGTCGATCTGAGCATTTTTTATTACTAGTGTTATCCATTTTGAAATACTGACATACGTTTGAAGAAGTGCATTTGGGTTTTGCTAAATACATGCTGGATACTCATCTTCCTCTGAAGATGCTGGCACCCACATTTATTCACCTATCTTGTAAATCTTACACTTATGAGGCTAGATTTCAGCATATTTCAAGTTTTTCAGTATCATTATCTTAGCTAAATATGTATTAGGAATTAATAAAAATAACATTATCTTAGACAGGAAGAATTCTTCCCACCAAATCAATTCATATATGATGGGTTTTTTTCCCTCCAAAGTTAGGGGAATGTTGAATCATTGTTGAATCATTGAATCCTGACCATCTACAAGGAAATAAATTATGATAATGTCTCATTGTAGGATGAGATATTTCCCCCCATAATTAATCAGTTCTTTTTCTTTCAGCTTTGGCATTGTTTTATACTTACCTGTTTTACCAACTGTCTTAAGCTACAAACCAGATAAATGTATTCCTCTGATGTCCAGAAATATCCCTTTCATGTATGCTTTTTTTTTTTTTTTGTTCTTATTCCTCTTGACTAATCAGCCCCTTTTATTTTCACTTATTTTGGGAGCTTTTTACATCACATATAAAAATTCAGACTTGGAAACGTCTTTATACGAAAATACTTGTTTACCGAGAGGTAATACGCATTTTACAGTTTTCAGTCAATGACTGTGACAAGCCACCTGGTGGCAGTAGCCACTCAGTAAAATAAGGTTTGCCGCCGGACTTTCTTTCTGTATCTTTATTCTGACACATTAACAGCTGAAGTACGCACATCATAGCTTTTTACCAAAATATGTATCCAATTTGACTTAAATAGATTAAAACAAACAAAAACCCAAAACTTCCTTGCTTATCTCAACTGAAATAATTAAGATTGGTTCCCTGATATCAATTTGAGCCAGGTCTATGTAGGTGTTCCGATAAAATGATGCCCAACCTGTCACTTTTCTGAGACCCTCTAGTTAATTCAGTGCACAGCACAGTTGAATCAATGGATAAAGGACTGCAGTAAAATCATTTCACCCACTTCAAGGGATGTGGGCCATTGCTTTATCTGATGCACACTATGAAGTTTTACCCGATAAAAGTACTAAATTGTTAACTTTATTAAGTTTTCTGTATTTTTTTACCCTTGCTGTGATGCTTTTTAAAATCATTAATTGTGTTGTATTAGTGAGACGTGTTAAGCTTCTGTTGTTCAGTTTTACAGGGAGCAAAGACCTTGCTGGCAAAGGCATTGACTTGTAAGTGCTTCAGTTTAAGGCACTTTAGACCTGATTACAGAATTCGTGACACTCTGAGATTAATTGAAGTCTTGTGCAATGCTCTTTCGCACACTTATCAGTTTCTTTGCCAGCCAATCTCAATTCCACCTTTGCCCCACAGCTTTTTTCCTCTTCCCTTTCACTAGACTAGGAACTGATTTTCCTACTCTTTTTCATCTCATCTCGGAGGTGCTTTCACAGACAACCCATTTCCAGTCTTTCAACTTTTCTCAGCAGCTCCTAATTTGGCTTCTAAAAGCAGTCTTTGTTCAGACACGGTATATCTGTGGGTTTTGCAGTTGCTCTGAGTTCCAGCACAAGCAATGCTGCTGCAGGGATGATGCACAACGTTGCTGGTTTAGCCACACGCTTGTTAGTACATGCCCAGTGCCCCTGTGGGGGAACCTTGTGGTGATGTTTGAGTACTCTTGGCATGAATGGCTGCAGGGATTTTAGCTCTTACTTTGGCACATTTCACCTAAATGTTTGCAGAGACCTTCAAAAGCTAAAAAACTGGTCAGACCGTAACAGAGCTGGTAAAAGGCATATCCGATGTAGGAGAGCTGTGAGAAGGTTAAGGGAGAGGTTGTTTCATAGCAGTTTTCAAGTCTTGTAAGCAGCAATCCTTGTTTGATGAGCACAGGGGAATATCATGCAAAGGTGTGAAGTGACCCAGTCCAGACACACTATGGAAAGCTGCCTCCTGCACAGTCAGGTCAGTACATAGTCACTATGCAAATCAGGACCTCCAAGGAAGTTCCAAATTTTCGGGGAACCTGCTGCACAGCACCTGCGGTGACTGAACAAATATGTCACTGACGTTCTCAGAAGCAAAATACCAAATCTGCATTACTGTACAGACACTAATTCCTCCACCAACAAGAATCCAGCTGGAATGAAGAGCCAGTGGTTTCTGTAGAGATAGGGTACTCAAAAAAACTGGGCAGCAGCAGCAGCAGTTTGTCCCAAAGTACAGCAGTAATTCCTGTGTCAGTTTTATACAACAGAAAAGTTCAATCACTTATTTAACATTTGAGCTTAAAGGGCTGTCAAGGTGAGATTTAAGGACGATTATTATTTTAATGGACCAGGAAAATATTCATGGTAATCACAGCATATCTCACTAGTGTCGAATGGAACAATTCACAGAAAGACAAAAGTGCTCATAGTGGGTCAGCATCCTGGTATGGTATTTTCTCCTTCTGCAATAAAAATTGGCCCAGTATACCTGAATTTATTTTACACTTAACTAAGTTAAGCGGTACAAGAATACCATTCAGACACTTGGTTTCAAATTTTGTTTGCCAAGTCACCACACTTGCAGATCATTAATATCAAATTAATGTGATGCTGTTAGCTAAAGCACAGTCAAACATATCTTAAGCAATTACGTAAAAAGCTACCTTTAACTATAACAACATTTTATATGGACCTCTGTAAAGATACATGCATTGAGTTTTACAATTTTCCATTAAAAATTAAACTCTATTAAAAATTAACTTTATACGGAAGCTAAAGCAAAGCATTGATTTTTTGAGGCCACATAGTAAGAGAATGGCCAAGCCAGAATTAAAAAACGTTTCTGTAATCCAAAAATTCATGATGACACCAGGTTAATCTTTGAAAGATCAAACCAACACTGCCAAGTAACTACAGGAAAGGCAAGTAAGAGCAAACTGAATAGGTTAGGGTCCTGGACTGTCCATGTTATTTGATTTCTTACTTATATAGACATTTTTATTCCAGCCTACTATTTATTCACTGCCTATCCCACTATTGCAATCTGTTTAGCTATTTAGAAGAGATTTTAAAAAATAAGTTGCAGGTGATTATTGCAACGTTCTCACCAATGTTTTCACTCAGTACTAAATTCTAATGTCCAAGAACATATATAAATTCCTGCTGGGTACACAGTTGTCTAAGAACAGCAGTTATTTTCAGTCACTGCATAGCAAAGATCTAACTCTTAGAAAATACTGCAGTTTAATCAAATTGTAGAGATACACTTTTAAAGAAAAGGAGTTTTCGTTCAGGTTTGCATTTCTGGTTGAGATCTCCCCATTAGAAAACAACAACTAGACAGAAGATTCAAAACCTCTTAAGCTTTCTATTGTTTGAAGAATAACACAGTGTTAATTCATGAATTGACAGGGCATGAGTGTGGACTGTTGAGAAAAATGTGCTATCACTTTAAATTTTAAAAAGTCTCGTATCTCCTGTATACAGGCCAAAAGAACCTGCTTTTAATTTTAGTTAAAGGTCCAGTTATGTTCTCTGTGCTAGTTGGCTTTTATTGTTGTTATTGGAAACCCTTTTTCTGTTATTGAAAATAAAAAATGAGTACCATCATGTAAGTACTTTAAGCTCCCCCACTTCACAGTCATAACCTTTAAAACAGGCGCAAGCAATATGACATTAGTGTCATCTGACACCCACTGAAAAGCTCCCCAAAGTGTGCTGACACCACTGCCAGGATAACTGTTCTTTAAAACTGTGTTTCAAAGCAGAAGGCAGGAGGGAGGAGCACTAGGAAGGTGTGTGTAAAAGGAGCAAAGAATTATGGTATTAATAAATTTGAAAAAGCTGCAGAATTATTTCCTCATAATAACTTCGATATGATATGCACTCTTATTCTGAAGCAACTCTTGATCATTTCCTGCTGTGGTATATCATATCACACACCAAGAAACTGCAAACTGAAGATAAAATGGCACTGTGAAAACCACCCTTTAGATATCAGTGTAGAAAATGCCATGCATACTTGCTTTTGGCTGTATCTTAGACAAAATCTGCAATGCTCAATGGTAGCACTTGTGCACTGATGTTTTGGTGTGGTTCCCATATACAGAAAACCTGCTCAGTTTAGATCTGCTAAATTAACACAGACCCTGAGTCTGTAAGGAATGTGCCAGCATAAGAGGTGATGCTGATGCAGAAAGGGTTAGAGCAGTCTGCTCTGCTTTCTTGATTAAACTTCATCCAGAGACCTGCAATATTCATTATCTTTGTGATAGTATTTTTTTAATATATATTGAACTGAATGCCAATGAAATGGTAGTGTTCCAGTTATTAAGTGACTTAACAGTACCCAGGGAACTTTTTTGCTGCGTAGTGGATCAAGTCCTTAATTTACACTGTCGACATCTGATTTAGCTACAGACACAAATTATGGTCAAAATAACTGATTCAGGATCGGTTTCCTAATGACTTTTGTCCAAGACACTTAAAAACCCTTTTCCATAAATTTGGATAGATTTCAAAACCTGTCTCAATCCATAGCACTGAGATGTGGCAGTGCAAGCCTAGTAATTAGGGTAGGGTGAGTTTCCTTACTGAGTAGGAAAATCAAAAGAGCCACATTTTAGAACTTAGTAGCAGTGGTGAAATTGCCTGCATGACACCCTTTCGTGTTTTTCTTGCTTTTCAAAAAGTATCCAGCATGCACTTTAGCACGCAACGGACTTGGCCACATAGGCATTATTTGCTCTCCCTCTCTTAGAGCTGTTCCTGTGTAAGCAAGTCATGAAATTTCTAAATCCCACCCCATTTGCAGTACCTGACAGGACACCACCAAGTCTGGAGGAAGGACCACTTATCCGAGGCTCTGTGGCAGATCAACCTCGGAGTCACTTAAGGACACCAAAGCCTGCTGAGGACCCCAGCAAAAAGATGGTCCAGGTCTCTTTCAACTACCTCATTGGTTTTGTTCCTGCAACTCCCATACCTGTTGAAGCTTCTTATATTTTCCATTCCTGTGTTGTAACATCTTCTTTTCTAGGACATATCCAATTCAGAGGAAACAGCCAGCGTACCAGGAGAGCCGGGATTCTGTTAGGTGCAATTCTGTCCTGTATACAAACACAGGCCAGCAAATTGAGCAACGAATAAAGGTGCTAGGAAAGACAAGGACAATGGGAGAATCCTAGGCCCCAGGAAATATCCATGTAAAAGTATCTCAGATTAGAAGTATCACATTTGAATCGTATCTGAATGAACCTCACTGAGGCGAATGTTAGGGAACTGCACTCACAGCGGGGCTTTCACTATGAATTTTTCCCCATTCTATCTAGGGTCCCTAATATTGTCAAGGGCATACAAGTTGACATATTCACCTACATCAACAAGAAAACCTCTCTCAACAATACCAAAAAACGTGAACTGCAATGACAACCAGTCGGATTGCTTACACTGTTCACAGGGAAAAGCACGTGAAGGGAAAAAGAAAGAAAAATAAAGAAAAATAGCAACCAAAAGATTAAAAAACTCCATTTGAAATGGATGGCAGTGATTCCATGAATATCAAGGCCTTTGGACTGTCCCTAAATGCATTGTAATTGGATGAACACAACGTGGCAAAACACAGTTATGAGGGTATGCATGGGGCAACTAGAAGCAAATGGTTTAAACCTAAATTGTTTTGAAGACTGCTTCTAGTTCCACGAAATATACAACCTTTAAGAAGAAAAAAAAAACAAACCAACAAACAGCTCAGTATAACATAGTGACTGTAATCTGAGAAGCACTTTTTTTTAAAACGTATTTCTAGGCAATAAAAATAGACTGACCTTCCAAAGATGCAAGGCTGACCTTTACACTGGGGTGCAGTTAATGACTTCGGTGGTGAGAGGCCTGGAGCAACTGTCCCAGATGTTCTGCAATATAAAGCAATGGTAATGGTTTATACGGTGTGCTGCAAAACAAGGGATGGGGGCGGGGAGGGATGTTTTGGTGTTGTCTTTTTTTAATAAAACCACGCTACCTCTTGGTCAAAGACAGATCCACGGAGTTGGTAGTCTTGTCCACACACTATATTTAGCACTTAAACCCTGGCTGACATCATGTTTTTCCTGGGCGCAGCCTATCGGCACGGAGCCGGCCGCCCGGCGGGAGCGCCGAGGAGCCCGGCGGTCACGGCAAGGAGCGGCTGGGCCCGGAGGCGCCAAGCGGGACACTCCAGCAGCCTTTAGAGCCACCGTACCCTCAGCGGAGCGCCCGGTCAGTCGCACAGAGCTCCGGCCGCAGGTGCCCTGGCCCCTGGCGGCATCTCTCGTGTCTGCGCGCCCCAGGCGGGTGTGAAGGCGCTGCCGGGGCGGTGACTGTGCAGGCTGGGACGGGACACAGGTACCGCCGTGCCGCGCTGCCCGGGAGTCCCGCGGTGCTCCAGGGCACAGACCCGCGGAGAGCTCAGCCCGCTCCCTGCCGCAACAGCGCGGGACACGGGGCCGCCCCTGAGGGAGCCCTGAGGTACCCCGGGCTACCCCTGTGGCAGCCTCTGCCGCCCGGGCGCGCTCCCGGGCGGGGCTGGCACGGCGGGACCGACACGGAGGGGCGGGGTCAGCCGGAGGGGCGGGGCTGAGGACGGAAAGGCGGGGCCGAGACGGGCGGGGCCGCGGGGGGAGGGGGGGGGCCCGCTGCGGCGGGGCCGGGCCTGCCCGGGGGGCGGAGCGGAGGGGCGGTGATCGGTCCGCCCAGGGGGCGGGGCTACGGCGTGGGGGCGGAGCCGGGCCCGCCCGGGGCGGGGCAGAGGGCGGAGGGGCGGGGCAGAGGGCGGAGGGGCGGGGCAGAGGGCGG
>JAYRBT010000005.1:18710362-18788441 GCA_036023395.1 Myiotriccus ornatus
AGTTCGTCACCGCCCGCCCGGCCAGCTCGGGGCGGCCGCAGCGGGCGAGGGCGGACGCGCAGCTCCAGCCCCGGTTCCGGGGCTCCCCTCGGCCTCGGCAGCCGACCCCCTCCGCGGGGAGCGGCGCCGCCGCCGCTGTGCGGGCCCGCTCGTGAGTATGGCGGGGCGGCTGCGGCGGGCAGCGCTCCCCGCGCAGGGCGGCGGGGCGGCCGTGCCGGGCCTGGCGGGGTCGCCGGCGGTGCCGGGGCGGAGAGTGACAGGTGTCAGGCTCCCCCTCCGCGGGGACAGCCCTGCCGCTCTGGCTGCGGGCCGGGAGCTGCTCCGGGGTGCTGCCGGTCCCCGGCCGGGGCAGCGCTGGGCGCCGCCTGACAGCTCGCTCCGTGCCCGGCTGCCCTCCGCCCAGCCCGCAGCGCCCGCGCTCCCCCGGCGCCGGGGAACATGTAAGCGCGGCCGGCGGCGTGAGGCGCTCCCGAGCGGCCGCGTCCTGCCGGGGTCGCCGCTGACCTGCGGGGTTCTGTGTGTGTTCTCTCATGGCAGGGCTCGCCTCCCCGTCCCCGTCCTGAGTGTCCCGGCGCGGGGCCAGCGCCGGCCGGGCGGCCGCGACCATGCCGGGCGGTAAGGAGACACGGCTGCTGCACCTCAGCGAGATGGAGAAGCTGGACAAGACCCTCTTCAGGCTGGAGCAGGGTAAGTCGGGGCAGCGGGGCCGGGTGAGAGGAAAATGGCCAGGACCTCGGCACCGTCTCTGGACGGCAGTGAAAAGTGGTGGTGGTTTTGGGGTGTGGGGTTTTGTTGTTGTTGGTTTGGGTTTGGCTGTGGTTTTGTTGGTTGGGTTTGGTTTGACTTTTTCTGTTGTTTTAATGTGAAACAATTTCTGAGACTCTTGCTTCCACTGTAGAGCTCTATGGGCTCCAGACACAGCTCCGTCTGATGCATAAAACTCTTGAGAAATGAAGAGCAGGTTGGCCTGGAGCCGTCAATCTTAATGGGAGTGAAGTAGAAAGCATTTTTATGGGTCCTGTCCCTCTCCTTTTATAGCCTGTACTTCAGGGACCCGAAGAAGTCTCATAAGTCAAGATCTGCAGTGTTTATCTGCAATGTCTTATGCAGCATCCCATGTTTTAATATTATAATTCTGAAATCTGTCAGCATTACTAGCATTTTGCAAAGTCGGAAAGTCTGAGGTAGTATTTCAGAATAGAAGGTCTTTAGCTCCTCTTATATCTCATTATCAGATTTCTTAGCGCTGCTGCATACTTCTAAAAACTTAACATTATTTCTCCTTGAAGTGTTCTTAAGTCTATTTAAAACAAACAAACAAAAACACCAAAACAAAACACCAAAACAAATAAATAAAACCCCCTATTAATTGGTCAACTATTATGCTGGTCAGCAAATTCAGACTATAAAACTAAAACCACTGTCTTTAAAAAAAAATAAATTTATGATGCAACAATTTTTATTATGAATTTTGTGGGGTTTAGTTCTGTGTGTTACTGATCTAGTAAGCTAATATCGAAGTGGTTTAGAAGAGGAGCAAGATTTTGATTCTTGATAGTAAAAATTCTCTTCAGCTACATTGATTTCAAAATTTTCTTGTACAGTCTAATATAAAATGTCAGTACTGAAGAAGTGGAGAGTTGACCCTAACCTCCATTTTTAACTCTTCTGTCCAGTTGTGTAGATTTTCTTGAAAGGAGTGACACAGAAGTGCAGGGCTCTCAAACATTCAGAGTGCCTTTGCTGGTAGCAGTCTCCGGGAGGGCATAGCTAATTTTGAGCACAGCATTCCTGATGTCAGTGTAGCTGTCACAGGAAATAAGATATCAATGGCATATATCCCTGTCCTCTAATTTTAGTAATCCCTGTAACAAAATGTCAGGTCAGTACTGAAGAGAGTGTACTTAACATTCCAAAAGTGATTTTTTTTTTTTAATTTTTTTAATTGCATTCAAATAATCTTTATTTTACCTGCAAGACATTCAGATCCAAAAACCATTGCTCTACATGGTGGGTTTTGGTGCTGTGGTGATTGTTAGTAAGAGGAATGCCAAGCTTGGTAAGACTTGTATTTAAATGTGTTCAGACAGTGAATTCTGGTATTAGAGTCCCCATAATTCTCCTTAATAAGCAAGTGGCTTTTTTTTGACTTAGGATACTGTAACTTGACATCCAGGTATTTTACACTTTGATGTCTGTGTTAGTAACTTTCTCTTTTTTTACAAATACTCAGGTATCTTTTACTCTATTTTGTAGACTGCTACGGCTAGTAGGTATTTTGCTAAAGTTACCTATGTGACTGCCATGTAATTTAGAAAAGTCACTGTGCAAGAATTTATATCGATTTCATTCACTTGAAAGAACCCTGTAATTAGCCACACCCATGATGGTGACCCTCATACCCGCAGGTGGAAACCTATTCTGAAACCTCTTGACTAAACTGAATTTTTTTTTATATCCAGCTCAACAGACTATGTGTGGGTTTAGGTCCTAATTTTTTAACTTAATTTTTTCTCATTATCAAAGAGATCTTCAGCCTAAACTTAAGATTCGTTCTCTGTGTGTGTGTGTTCTGCAGCATGCATACAAAACTCTCCCTGGTTTGTTGAGCTCTCTGGAAATTTAAAAGTTTGTATATTGTAAATTACACGCAGATATATCTCATTTTGCATTTAAAAGCATAGGGAGTTTAGCATTTTTTAGTGAACCCTCAGTGCATAATGAGGGGATTTGAAATATTTTGTTTTGAAATGTGTTCCTAATTTTCTTTTCAGACATTTTCATGGGTCAGCCCATGATTTGGTAAACCTGCTTACTTAAAGACCACATAAAGGCTGCATAAAATTTCAAACAGTCTGATGATCACTGTGTTTTGCTGTATTTTTTTTTTCAAGATTTTTATATATCAAAGAGAAATAGGAAAGGAGACAAATAGTGTCATATAAGTAAAGGAAAAAGGACTATATGTAAGGTATGCAAAGAACAGTGTTAGGAAGGTACAGAGAAATGATGCAGTTTTGGGTGCCACAATATAAGAAAGATCTAAAGCTATTATAGAGCGTCCAAAGATGAGTGATGGGGAAGCCGTGTGAGGAGCAGCTGAGGTCACTTGATCTGTTCAGCCTGCAGAAGAGGAGACTGAGGGAAGACCTCACTGCAGTCTTCAGCTTCTTCACGAGGGGAAGAGGAGGGGCAGGCACTGGTATCTTCTCTGTGGTGACCAGTGACAGGACCCCAGGGAATGGCCTGAAGTTGCCTCAGGGGAGATTTAGGCTGGATATTAAGAAAAGGTTCTTCACCCAGAGGATGGTTGGTCACTGGAACAGGGAAGTTGTCACAGCACCAAGCCTGACAGAGTTTAGGAGGTGTTTGGACAATTCTCTCAGGAACATGTTGTGCTTCCTGAGACTGTCCTGTGCCAGGAATTGGACTTCAGTGATCCTTGTGGGTCCCTTCCAGCTTGGGATATTCTGTGATTCTATGCAGTAGAAATATATCATTCTGCTGAAATTCTTGTCAGACATGTGGGTGCTTTCTTATTAACATGATGTCAAAGTAGGAGTTATAATAACACACTAGAAATACTTAGTCATCCTGATAGTGATTTTTTTTTTTTCCTTGAGGTTTTGAACTGCAGTTCCGACTGGGCCCAACTCTTCAAGGCAAGCCCGTTACTGTGTACATCAATTATCCAGCTCCTGGAGAAGTGTTTGATCGCCACAAGTTCAGGGCATTATCATGGCACAATCCTGCAGGAAAGGAAGATGACTCTGACAAATACTGCAAGCTGGATCTCCAGATTTCCGGGTCATACCAGTACTATTTTACTCTTGGGTGAGTGAAATTCTTATGTTTACAGCCAAATGCAGTCTGCTTCTATACTTTAACCTGAAGAAAACCGTTTTTTCCATGTGTTTTTCGAATTGCAACCATTGGGCCACTCAGAATCTGCTAATGGAAGACTGACTCTGGTGGTTATTTGATACCTTTTGATACAGAGATGTTTTGGAGAATATGCAGACCCAAGCTAATTTTCCGTGAATGCTGAAGAAGCAATCTATTTTTACAAGTTTTCAAATTCATCAGCATTATGAGCATATGAATGATTAATTTGTACTTTCTTCATTGACTTTGAGGCTTGTTTTCTACCTTTCTAGCACAGAGGTTCTGGAATTCTTTACTTGCATCCTTTATGTCCTCCTTTGTTTCAGTGAAGAAGAGAAAGCCAGTATCTGTAATAATTGTAGTCTGGTATTTGGAGCTTCTGGAAGATGAGTGGTTAAAATCTTCCAGGCTTAGAAGGACATTTGGCTGGGGTATCTTCCTGAGGATGGTGCTCAAAATGGAGATATTTGTGTAATAGATGGGCAGTCAGGCTTTCTGTGTTTCTGTCCATATGCCAAAAGGAGGAACCTGTAATCTATCTCAGCAAATTACAAAGGTATCTCACTTCTGCACAGAGTTTAAAGCTATGTATTGTAATTGCTTTTTTTTTAATTCCAGTAGAGAGATGATGCCTAAGAGATGAACATTTCAATGTTTCCTATTTTCTTCAGGTGCCCTGCAGTCCTGTTGCTCCTCTCCCCCCAGTCACTGTACTGGGCTACTGTGTTTTGTAAATACCTCTACTGCTTGGATTCTCTTTTTGGAACTGACACTGGGTATTAACTGTACCAATGACAATTAATTTTTCCTAGAAATGAAAAAAGCGGTGGAGGTTACATAGTTGTGGATCCTATTTTGCATGTTGGAGCTGATAATCATGTACTACCTTTGGATTGTGTTACACTCCAGACGTTCCTTGCTAAGTGTCTGGGACCATTTCATGAATGGGAAGATAGACTTAAAGTTGCAAAAGAAACAGGTAATGCCAATACACCTATTGGAGGATATAAGTTTTTGTCCTATGATCAAAAACCAAAGTTACACTGAAGAGCTTCAGTGTGAGCAGCTCATTTATTCTTTTTAGACTAAATATTTTCTACTACATTCAATTTAGTTAAGAGAGAAAGTCAGTGAAATGATTAAAATATTGGCAGAGGTGCAAAAATTCAGGGATTTCCTAATATGGGAAACCACTTCTGTTTTATTGTTTTGATTTCAGATAGACTTGGAAGTTTGTAGAATTGACAGGGTGATTTTTAAAGCTTTTGTTGTACAGAATTTCAAGGGGAAAATTCAGATTAATTTACATTGATTATCCCAAACACTAGCTCTAAGTCTGTGCTATAACTACAGCTTATTAAGCTTCTTCCAATTAACTTTGTTGGGTTTTTTTCTCATTCAATAAATAACTTTTTATTACATAGGTTACAACATGATTCATTTCACGCCACTGCAGAAGCTTGGACTGTCTAGATCATGTTATTCACTGGCTGACCAGTTAGAAGTAAATCCTGAATTTTCGAGCCATAATAAAAAGTGCACTTGGAGCGATATAGGAGCTCTTGTGGAGAAATTGAAAAATGAATGGAATATGCTTTGCATCACAGATGTAGTCTACAATCATACTGGTATGATTTTTGTGTGTTAATAACCAGATTATTCCTATGATTATATTTTATTATTTCCCTTAACTTGTCCCTCTTGAATGCATTTTTTTAGTAGCTGTTTTAAGCAATGTAGTTCCCTACCTTTGAATTTCTCAAATCCAGAACAACTCCTTACAATTATAATTGATATGTCTGTGCAACAGGTTAAAGGAACATAGTATTCTTACTGAAGGAGTGAATAGAGTCCTTCTTAGAGAGGATTGATGAGCTGTGTATATGTCTATATAATATGCTTATTTTCATTAACTGTGGTGTGCAGTTCCCACATATAAGAGAGTCTGCATTATGAATTATTTTGTGATCATAAACTGAGTACTTGTTAAACTGGGTATTGTGCCTGTAGCTGCTTAAAAGCTCTAATTTGAGTCTAACATGCAGATGGTAAACAGAGTTGGGACAAGAGGCTGGGATTAAGCAGTAGAGGAAATGTTACAGCTCAGTCTGTGGGGAAAGGAAAAAGAGAGTTTTGAGTTTGGGGTGGGATTTTTTTTAAGCATAGATACGCTAATACATCAAAGGTGTTACTTATTTGCTTGAGGAAGAGTGGGTTTTCTTCTGTGTTGTTATGCTGTTACCGTGAAGATCATAATAACTAGCATTCTCATAGCGGAGTACAGCAAGTAGATATATATATACTGATGGCTTTCAAGGCTTAAAAACCCCTAAATACAGATATATGCGAATTTCAGGCTTTAATTGCTTTGGTTCTTTGGTGTTGATTGCTGCCAAACATTCCGATCCAATCAGTCTGCAATGCAGCGTTGGCCTTGTTTGCCCTATCTGTTTGTTGAAAAGTTACTAAGTATAGTTGTTGGCTGTGTGTCTGAGGGCATTAGGCTTTTAAACATCCTCCCAGTTCTGGATAAAAAATTTCATGCACTTGACCAGCTAGAAGTCCAGTTTCTATTACATATGTTTGAGGTCCCGTTTTTACAGTGTATATTAGCATGCTACCAAGGAGGAAGTTTGCTTTTTTAATGGATAGAAATACCTAGCTCTAAAAATCAGACACCAGGATGTATTTGAAAAGAAAAATGTCACATTATTTGGCTACATTTGTAGAAGGACTCTTTTAGGTTAAATTCAGAGTTAGTCATCTCCACTGGGATGGATGACTCAGCATATGTGCTATGGTGAAAGGATGCTGAGAAGTGTTTTCTAACAGGATAGAAATATTCAGATGATTGTGGTTCTGACTTACATCATTAAGCAAGGTACACTTGATGGCTTTGCTGACTGCTTTTAAACTTGAATTTCCTCCATTTCCCCCCCCCCCTTTTGTTGTTTATAATCCAAACCTCTTGATATACAACTGTCTCCAAACTTTATTAAATGACAAATTTAGCGTTAGATAAAAGATATGTTGACGTTATATGCTTGTGGAGCTTGTGGAGTTTTTTGGGTTTCTTTCTGAAGTAAGAAAATAGGGAAATAACTTTTTGGGTTCCTTTTGTCTGGATCTTGGTTAGATGGAAATTTAACTTTTTTTTTTCCTCTTAATTGAATAGTGATTTCCAGTAGTTGAGTTAATTAATTCCTGCACATTAGGGTGATTTAATTGTAAAACATGTTTCACAGACCCATTTGAATATGAAAGGCACAAGATGTCCATTATTTGAGCCGATTATGGATACTTGCACATCATTATTAATTCTTCAGCATGTCTGCTTGAGAAGCTTAAGTTGTCTCACAGTAAATCCTCTAATGTTAATAATTCAAACAGCTCATGACCCCTCAGCTTACTCTGGTTCTATCTGTTGGTAGTTTCTGCTTTCTAGTCGAGGCAGTTGTGTTCCCTCTGTTCCTGTGGGAGTCAGACAGCCCCCTTTCAGCAGCAAACATTGAGGTGTTCGCTGCTCACACAGGAATGGAGACCTGGCTGCTTGCACAGTAGAGAGCAGTGGGAATCAGTTCTTGTTGTTAACATCTCTGTTAGGCTTTGATGAAAGCCACCATCCGTGGCCTGGCTTTAAAAGTGAACTCATGCACTGATGAGTTAAATGTCAGTGCGCCTTTGGCCTCTTCGCAGGAGTATCACAGATAAACTGGCAAACTCTCTCTGGGACCTGTGTAGATTCAAGTAAGAAATACGTGTCAACTGGCATTTACTTTTCACTGGGAGATAGAAACAAGAGACTTGGTTTTTTCCCTTTTCTGAGCTTTCAGTGGCTGTAATAAATTGTACAAAGGAATAAAAATAAACTTAAATAAATTTTATATTATTTATCTTTCACAAGAGAAAGATACTACTATTGTGTAATGGCAGTATAGTACTTGAGTAAATGCTACTTTCAAGCACTTAACTAGTCACATCAAACAGCACCTTTTTCTCAGCTTTAAAAAGAATTAAAAAAAAAAAAAAAAGATCTTGGGCCATGAGCATCACTACTAAATATTAAGTTTGTGTTTAATTTATATAACAATGAGTTAGTAATTTAAAGAAGTCATTTCAGATTTTCCAAAGAAGAATGTAATGAGTTTTAGGAAGTTTTCTGTAATTTCTTGTCTTGGTATTTCCATATTCTTACAACTTACTTTGTACTGTACACAAACACACACACACATATATATATATACATACATACAAACAGTCTATACTATACTTATTTTTTCCCTAGTTGTAACAAATGTAATCACCACTGATGTTTTGGGCAATTTTTTTCCTTCAGGGTTAGATTTCTTTTGGTGTTATGTTGTGAATCACTGGAGCTTACCTTCTGATCAGGAAACGTGGTTCTGTTCTGTACCAGAATTAATGGAAGGCCTGCTGACTTTTTTTTTTATGTTAATCCCCTAGATTTAAATTATACATTGTTATTTTAGAATTAATTGTATTTACTCATGAAAGTCACTTATAGTAAATCATAGTTCTCTATAGGTGAACAGAAAAAGTGGGTTTTTTCAGCCTAGAACAGCCTTTATCAGCCTAAGCTTATTATTGTTTTATGTAACTTTAAACATGGTGGGTTAAACATAAACCTTATAAACATGGAATTTTGCCATGTGCATAACTGTCTTGAGATAGAATGTTAAAGGGTGTTCAGAAGAGCTGTTCACACTATGGACTGAGCTAGGACATCTTTCCCTTTGACATTTTTGTTTTAACTTCTTTGAACTAAGCAGACTTGGATTTTAGGTGCTATTTGTTCTGCTATAATCCTGGACATGTCAATGACTCTTCATGTTTCCAATACAATAATTATATATTTTCCCATGCATGAAGTACTACTTTTGGTTTTTTCTGCTTTACTGAAAACCTGGCTTTTGTTCTTAGGCATTTTTTGGGGTTTTCTTCTCTTTTAGCTTTTGAACTGCAAATATTTATACAGGAGAGTATAAGCCAAACTATTCTATGATTCTATGAAGTTTATTTTCAGTTAGACAGTGTTTAGGGCAGCTTCAAAAATGAAAAGAAATTAACTCTTAGGTTTTTAATTCATGGTCATACTTCCAAAATCAAATTGCTCTACTATACATATTTAATCATATTGCTGCATGCATACTGTCTGTAGTAGAATACTACACCCGTTTTCTGATGAAGACTCCTTACCTTCTCTGAGAGGATTTTTAATTTTCAGCATATCTTCTGGTGCTTGTTGATGCTACAGGGGAAACTTGGAAAATAGACACAGAGTGTAGTGTTTGATCTCAATTAGTGTTCCATTTGCATGCACCAGACAGTGCACTCATCTTTCTGGGTAAGACTCAGTGGGCAATGCTTCCCACCACTCTGCTTCTTATGTACACAACAGTATCACAGCTAATCCTTTCTTAAAAGTACATTTAACTGTATTTTTCATTAAATTAAAATTTCATTATTTTTTGGATGATGTGTGTGCACTCTTGCTCTCTGGTTGTGAGAGAGACTTATTTTATCATAAATCTTGCTTTGGGATGGATGTTTGGCTTTCAACACACAAAGAACATCAGGATCTCATATTGGTTATTTGATGTATTTCCTGCAACAAAAATGTGATTTCTTTTCTTTTTTTTTTTTTTTCAGTGTTTTATAATTGGTGGTACTATTGCATATTTTTATGTAACTAACAAAAAGTTTCCCTGCAGTTTCTGCAGCTGTATTTGTTGCAATAAAAGTGGCAATCAGTAATAAACACCTCTGCATAAAATATGGCTTTCTATTGACATGGAAGACTTAGTAGAAATGTGAATGAGCTAAATGTGCCATAGTACCTTAGCTTCTCGGTATGAAGATGTTTGCAAAAGACAATGAAGTGTTCAGCTTCTGTACTTATGTTTTGTTTGAGGTTTTATTCACACCCCCTCCCCCCCTTTTTTCTTCCTTCAATAAGCTACTAACAGTGAGTGGCTCAGGATGCATCCGGAATGTGGCTATAACCTTGTGAATTCTCCTCACCTGAAGCCAGCCTGGGTACTGGATAGAGCTCTGTGGCACCTGAGCTGTATGGTGGCTGATGGGAAGTGTATTGCCAAAGGGGTCCCTCCCTTGATTGAAAGTGATCAGCACCTGACTGTAAGTGAAAGAGAACCAAGTATGAGCTAATGAACAGCATCAATAGCTGATGAAACCTTTCAATATTTCTAAGTTTGTATAAATGCATAGAAAATGGTATATACTTTGCAGATATATTTAGTGAAATAAGCCTTTACTCTCTGATTTTTTTTTCTAAGCAATTTGTGTGAGTGCTTAGCTTTTTAAAAAAATACTAATAAGCAACATTATTAACTAACATAATTTTTGGTTTTACAGTGTTTACGTAAAATAATTTGTGAAGATATATATCCAAAAATTAGACTATGGGAGTTTTTCCAAGTGGATGTTAACAAAGCTGTGCAGCAATTTAAAACCCTTCTAACTCAAGGTAAGGAAAGAGTGTGTTGCTGAAGCATATGAGTTAAATATTTATGGTTCGAGAGACAGTAAGATGGAAAACAAAATAATGCCATTTTTTGCCATGTGAGACTTTTGCTGTGCCAACTTAAACATCATGCAAGAATGCTTTGAGGGCTGGGAAAGGCTTTTAATACTTTGTACCACTTCATTACATTTATCCACCTTTATCTTTGCTGATACTAGAATTGTAAAAGTTCTATGCCCTTCGATTGTAATTCCTGGTTTTCTTTTGAGTACTCTTTTCTTTCTTGTTCCTAGGCAAAATGAGCACTAAATCTGATCCAAATCAACATCTTCAAATACTTCAGGACCCTGATTATAGGCGATTTGGCTGTACTGTAGATATGAATATAGCATTGGCCACATTCATACCACACAGGTATTGTATTATTGGTTGCAAGTTAAAATCACAAGTGAAGTTAAATTTGTGAAGCCAAATAACATTATTTTCAGAGATGAGGAAAAATTGAATTTTTTATTCCTATCAGTTATATAAACTGCATGTTGTTAAAACAACTTTTTCTAATTGTTCTCTTCCTTTATTGTCCTCCTGATAAGCAATGGACCAGCTGCCATAGAAGAATGTTGTAACTGGTTTCGCAAGAGGATTGAGGAACTAAACGCTGAGCAATACAGGCAAACTACTCACCATCAAGAACAGGTGTTATAATTACTGTGCTTTAATGCTGAATTGTTTCAGATTGCAAACAAATGCAAGCATTTCAATAATGCATTATTTAATTACTTCTAGGCTATCAATTGTCTTGTGGGGACTGTGGTTTATGAACGAATGGCTTGTAATGGTCCTAAGCTGGGTCTTATCAGTAGAAAAAATCCCTTAGTTACCAGGTATTATACATTTTGGTTTTTTTTGTTTGTTTGGAAACTGTTAGAATCTATCCAGGGAAAGCAAGTTCAAAGCTTGTTAAAAGTAAACATTAATATGTATAATAAGTGCATGTTTTCTTTCCTGTGGACAAATGCTACTTAATGAATTGACAGGGTTTTTCAGGCAACAGTGATAACTGTTTAATAAATAAATGTGACCAGAAAGCATGAGACACTACTCAGAGCACATCAAAGCCTTACATAGTGCAAATTGCTGTTGTAGGTGGAAGAGGGGTGGAACTAAGAAAGTTTACACTTTTCAAGTTTGATGTACTTGATGCCAGTCATTTATCTGAAGAGCTAGGGCTTTAATGTTATACTACCAGCTGACACCAAGATAGTGGCAGCATCTGTCCTTTGTCCTTCAAAGCTTGCTACAAAATAAAGAACTCCCCATCGTTTATACAAGCTGCTTTTTTAAAATCTGTATTATGTACAATCCAGTTCCTAGTTTCAAAGACAATGAATTGCAGCTTAGGTTACCATATGTGTTTGGTGTTTGTCTTTTTTTCTCCCCCTCTTAATTGTCTGTCTATTCCATAGGTATTTTACGTATCCATTCAAAGAGCTGACTGTGGAGGAAGAAGAAACTATGATAAATCAGCCAGATAAAGCTTGTTATTTCATGGCTCATAATGGCTGGGTTATGGGAGATGATCCTCTTAGAAACTTTGCTGAACCAGGTTTGCAAAAGAACTTTGAGTTTACTTACAAACCATTTGATATTCTAGCCAAAGCAAAAAGGATTTTATTTAATCTATTTTTTTTCCAGATGTATTCCTATGAAGCTGCAGAATAGCAGATACTAAGCTTATAGCACTTTAATTTCCCATTCAGCATACAGATCAACTGTAAGAACTGGAATTTGAGGTACAATTTTACAAGATTTGAGAGGGAAATCACCAGCTTTTTGCCACTGAAATGGGGATGTCCTGCCTCCCCACTTTTGTCATTGTCTTTGTTGCTTACTTTGTACTTTGTTCCAACACCAGTGCTTGTTGGCATTTCCATGAGACAATGACAGTGTGGCAGAAAACTAATGCAATGAAAAGGTGAATAGTATTTTACTGCATTAGTGAGCAAAAACTGGATCCTTGAAAAGTCCACCGAGTGGTAGTCAGACAGTCAAGAGATGACCCAGTTAACGCAAATTAAATATGCAGATTACTTGTGAGGGTAAAATAGGGTATGAAATCACCATGCACTAAAACATTGAAATCTAACTCCTTTGGGGACAATGTTGATATGCAATAAAAGCAAAAAAAGCTTGTGTTCATTCACTTTCTAAATTAAATCAAACAAAGGCCAGTTTAATTCTAATTAAAAACAATCTAAGAGTTTGCAACTCTTTTAGAAGCTAATCTGATGATGTTCCAGAGTGATCTGGAGTTAGCAAACATTTATTTTGTGCATAGTAATCTACAACCCTTTCACTGCTTTTTATTTATTCTCCTTCTCGAGGATGAAGATAATATACATTTAAACCATGTTTTTGTTCAGTTGCCTTTTAGCTTATTGCCCTTTTTTCTAGGCAGACTGTTGTATTTTTTCTTTCAGTCACTGCTTTAGTTAGTGTACTTAATTTGCATTACTGAGGCTTCTCTCTTAATTCATCTACAGCTTTTTGAGTACTTTGTACTTGTGTCGTGCCTTTTTTTTATGCCACACATTATTTCTAATGAGAACACAGCGTGAAAATATGGTACATAAGGGCACAAATAAAGGAATTGCAAAACAAATGCAGCCAGTTCTTTAAAAGGTCCTTTAAAAATCACAGTGTACATCCAAAGAAAGCAAATTTTCCTGTCCACGTGGCTATGCTGCTGTTAGAGAAGAAGAAGGTTGGCTGTGCTTAAGTGAATATTTTTGGAAGTAGTGGTAATTTACAGTCTCTGCTTTTTACTTACTAGCTTTGGAAATTCATCACAACCTGCTGCTAAAAGAAGATAAAATTGTAAATCGTGGCTGTAACAGTTTATGGTGACACAGATGCTTTTTTGAATTTGACCAGTTTAAACAACCAAACTACTGATTTTTTTCATTTGTTTGCTGCCTCTTTTTTTTTTTTTGGAAGTAGTTTTTGTACTACTTTGAAGAATTAAAAGGAACTTGTTTTCAATCTCAAGAATTATTTCAGTATCACTATGGAAGCAAAACATCCCCTTGGAGGAGTCTGAAATTATACCATATATTATATCATTGTAGGGTATATAGATTTTGAGTTTATGTGGTTATTGTTTGGATTATTATTATGTTATTGTTAGAATTTTTATTCTTCATTACAGTGTCGTTCTACTCCTTAGCAGTAGAAAACAAAATACCACATTTTGATTTTGGTGCACATTCTATACTATATTTACACTAAAGTGAATTTATTTCCCTTACAGGTTCAAATGTTTACTTGAGAAGAGAGCTCATTTGCTGGGGAGACAGTGTGAAACTGCGTTATGGTAATAAACCTGAAGACTGCCCATACCTCTGGGCACATATGAAAAAATACACTGAAATCACTGCCAAGTACTTCCATGGTGTTCGTCTTGACAACTGTCACTCAACACCTATTCATGTAGCTGAGGTACAGAAAATTAAGTGTGTTTATTATAAATCAGCTGCTGTCTGTGAAATAGGTCCTGCACTGTTGCTACAAAATCTGCAGGATCTACATGGCAGAGTCTGGGTGTGAATGAATCTTCTTCATAGCATAAAAGCAAGGTTTCTTTTCTGGTGATGTTTAAATGTAGTTTGGGCTACTTTAAACAAGTAGGGGAGTGGTGTAGCTATTTTATCTTTTAATTCTCTATTTTAGCTGAAATATTGTGGATGTGGTTGGGCCTGGCTGACTTTTCCTTCACTTAGCTTTGGACTTAGAGCAATGACTTCCAGTATCCAGAATGTCAGTTTTAGATGGAGTCATTGCCAGGACTTGGTTAAAAGTCTGGGTTATTTTTTTCCTATATATATTTTTTTTCTATTGCTGAATTAAACAGGAAGTAGTTCACTTCCCCAAATTTAAAAGTTGATAAAGAACACCTGCAAAAAATTTAGTCTGGCGGATATATTTTTAAGACTAGTGCTTATTGTTTTCCATGGAGCTGACTACGTTGAGAAATTGTACTTGCCTAGTAAATTGGCTTTAAATAGGTTTTGAGTAGTGCAACTTGTTAGTGCTTAGTCTTAGCTTTGTTACAGAGCTTATCTAAATCTATGAAGAGCTCTCTAAAACAAGTTGATTTCCCGATACAGAAGTTGTAAGTGACTTTTAAATGCAGCCATTTCAAAACTTCTGCCATTCTTTCATTTGTTGTTACTATTTTTTGAATGGTAACTGTGAAGGCTTGAACTGAAATCTTGCTCAGATTTCTTACTTCAAGAGATATCTCTTTTATTCAACCTTTGCTTTTGCATTTTGAGCTAAGATTTTGTTTAAAAAGGAAGTTTTAATTAACTTAAAGTCTACAGAAAATTTCCTAGAGTTACTCAGTCTGTCAGTAATATCTGTAAAATATAAACGTATTTTTATAAAACTCACATGTTATGAGTGTTTTTGATGTACTGCATATATGAATGATTCATATATATTTGGTTAACATTCATGTAAATGATTGTATATACGTAGCTGACAATGGATGTCTTGCATTAAAAATGTATTATGATCTATAGGAGATGCTAGCAACAGCCAGATCAGTCAGACCTAATCTTTATGTGATAGCTGAACTCTTCACGGGCAGTGAGTACATTGACAATGTTTTTGTCAACCGCCTGGGAATTACCAGCCTGATTAGAGGTACAATAAGCAGTTGAAAATTATGTAGGATTGTCGTGTATGGTTTGGAGTTTTGATTGTGAAACTAACATTGGTATGCTTTTTTGTTTTTCTTACATATCTGTGTTCTTTGCTTATGCGATTACCTTTTCTTCTTGCTTTGTTTATCGTCTCCTGTGTTGTGTGCTGATTCTTGGTTTTGCTTATGTTTGTGTGTCCTTTTCTGTGTAACAACTTGTTTTGTTCCTTAATTTTGGCTTTCTGTTTATCTTTGCTGCATGGCATTTTCCTATTGTCCAATCCCTGCCTAGCTTTGAAACTTGTCCTTTTTTGTATCTACCTTTCCCCTTTCTGTGGCTTTTTTGGCTGTGCTTTTTGCAGTACATGCTGGACACAGCTAGAAAATTGCGAGCCGATTTGTATGTAGTGGCTGAACTGTTCACAGGAAATGAGGAGCTGGACAATATCTTTGTGAATAGGCTGGGCATTACCTCCTTAATAAGAGGTAGGCTTGCTGCGTGTGTGGTCTCTTTCCAACAAGAGATTATAGATGATGTGCTTTTTCCAAGAAAAAGTTTTCTACTGGATTATGCACTTTTAATTTCATACACCATGTAATCGGAAGTACAGGTTTTGTATTGTAACTCTTGATACTCAGCAGAAAATACAGTACTAGCTGTAAAATGAGAGAAGACCTCCTTAATTAGTTTACAGAAGGTTGAATATTTCACTCTTACTCTAGCGAGAGAAAAAGAAGTTGTAGTACAGTTCTGCCGTGTAAGTGCTGCACTGTGTCTGATTTTTGTTGCATGAGTTTTTTTAAAGCCTATGAGAAACAGTTTGATCTCTGCTTTTTTGTCCTTTTTCCCCTTTCTCTTCCTTAATATATTATAGTCAGTGGAATACTCCAAGGCTGTGTGTCCTCACTGGAGAATACAGTTACATGTGATTTTATTGGGTGTTTTGTTTTTTTTTTTTTTGATGATTGAACACACCAAAATAACAACTTTGAAGTGCTGCATTAACATCTTTGTGTGTGCTGTTCTCTGTGGTAGCTCTTCTTAGGCGAACACTTACGTACTTTGTTCTTTAGAGGCAATGACTGCTTACAATAGCCATGAAGAGGGAAGGTTAGTTTACCGTTTTGGAGGTGAACCTGTCGGCTCTTTCGTCCAGCCACGTTTGAGGCCTTTGATGCCAGCTATTGCTCATGCACTGTTCATGGATATTACACATGATAATGAATGTCCAATTCAGGTGAGCACCTAAGCCAAGAAACAAAGCTAAGCACCTAAGCTTCTGTTTACAGGAGAGAATGAGAGAGAGTAATGGGCATTGAAGTGCTTATTTTGATGAGTTTTCTTAAGTTGCTTTGCTTAGTCCATTTGTAGTAATTTTCTTCAATAATTCTGTTGTGATTGAGGAAATAATGATCATGGGATTAGCACTTCCTCTGTTAAATTAAGTGTATCTTCTGTATGCTGAATTGGTAGGGTTGAATCAGTTTTGTTTCACTATTTATTACCTATATATCTTTTAATGCAGCACCGATCTGCCTATGATGCTCTTCCAAGTGCAATGATTGTTTCCATGGCGTGCTGTGCTACAGGAAGCACCAAAGGCTATGATGAACTAGTGCCACACCAGGTATGTGTCTACAGTTCAACTCCTAAGTTGCTTTTCAAAATGTAACCTTTTTCTTGTCCTCTAACACATATTTTAATGCTGTTTATTTGAAATTTCAAGCAGTTTACTAGATGACATTACTTTAGGTTGTTTAGTTTCATATGAAATTTCAATTTATTATCTATTTCAGACCTCAGGGCATGATAGTTTGAGGTTTTTTCCCCAGAGAAATTCATATTTGTTTAAATCTTAATTTCTTTACAGATCTCTGTAGTATCTGAAGAGAGGTTTTATGCAAAATGGAATCCAGCAGCACATCTGACTTCTGGTGAAGTTAATTTCCAAACAGGAATTCTGGCAGGAAGGCTGGCCATAAACAGGCTGCATCAGGAGCTGGGGGCTAAAGGCTTTAATCAGGCAAGAAGTGAGGGTGACACTGATTTCTTCATGTATATGCTCTGAGTGAGCACTGTTGTAATGGGATGTGTTTTGCAGGTGTATGTAGATCAAGTCGATGAAGATATAGTCGCAGTGACAAGACATTGCCCTACCACACACCAGTCTGTTGTGGCTGTGTGTCGAACGGCCTTCAGGGACCCTAAAACTTCCTTCTACAGTAAAGAAGTGCCTGAAATGTGTATCCCAGGTAATCAGTTTTCTTTGTCAGGTGTACAAAAAATGCAGGTTATTCTAATTCCATGCTTTTCCACTTGAAGCGCATGCAATCCATGTGAGAATTTTCAGTGTATGACACTGCTTTTGTATACCCTAATATGTATGCACCAAAGTGGTGAAAGAAACCGCAAACTTGCCTTCCTTAGGGTTTTTACAAACATTCGTATTTGAGTACACTTCCTGCTGCAAGCTCCTCATGAGCTTGTGTTATTGTTTATACTCCTGTTTGGGAACTAGTAATAGTTAACAGCAAGATGGTTAATTGTACAGACTTGGGGGGATTACTGTTTATTAAGTGTGTTTTACTGGGGAAAAAGGCGAAAATTTTATTTTTGTTTATATCATTGCAATTCAGCTTTCTTATATATAACTGTTTTGTAGTTTTAAAATACATCTTAACTGTAGTGCATAAATTAATATAAGGATAATATATATGCAGTACATATATAGTCTAAAGGATAATAGGGAAACTAAGAAAACTGTCACCGGTAAAAAACAGGTTGTAATTCACTAATTGTTGTCTGATTATTATGGTTAATTTATTATAAAATGACAAAAAATCACCATTTTAAATGCAATACAGCATATGAGCATGTAGTGAATGTTTATAAGATACAAAATACACTTTATAAGATATAAAAATACACTTCCCCATATGTTTCTGTTCTTTTGCTGTGTCACAGAGACCTGTATCATGAATATTTAGGTTTTTAGTTTGGGGGTTTGCTTCATAATTTCAAAGGAGTCACTTTTCATTTGAAATATCTTAAGAGCTGCAACATGGTTTAAATTTTTTCAGGAAAAATTGAAGAAGTAGTACTTGAGGCTAGGACTATTGAGAGAAGTTCTAGTCCTTACAAAAAAGATCTTCATTTTATAAATGGATTGCCTAATTTCACAATGGAACTCAGAGAGCATATCCAGGTAATTAGCCCCCTTCACCCACGTTCTGATGTAATATTTTGTAATCTGTTACATTAGAAAAAGACACTGAATTTCAGTTGCAAATTTGTTTTCTTTTCTAAGATAAAAGACAGTAAAATCATAAAGCAAGCTGGAACTGCCATAAAAGGGCCAAATGAATTTGTTCAAGAAATAGAATTTGAAAAATTAACACCGGGAAGTATAATAGTATTCAGGTACGTTATTGTCATTGCCAAACAGCTGTGTTACTTCAAATAGAGAGATAGGAGACTTGAGAATAGTTATTTTAAGTGTTCTATTTCTACAAGATATGCTTTCATATTCACAGAGTCAGCCTTGACCCAAAGGCACAGGAGGCTGTTGGTATACTCCGCAACCATTTGATCCAGTTCAGCCCTCATTTTAAATCTGGAAGCCTTCCTGACGATCATTCAGCACCGATTTTAAAAACCCTGTTTTCTTCGTGAGTATTCTTTGAGTTCCTGAAGTAGAACCGAGAGAGATACAATGGCAGCAAAGAATATTATGTAAACTTAAAGTGAGGGGTTGTTGGGGTTTTTTGTGGTTGTTGGTACAGATGGATTTCCATTGTCAGAGTGCAATAAAAACTGAGATAGTCTTCTTGTATGTATAATACTAAGTAGGGTTAATACGAAAAACTTCCCAGTTGTGTGTAATCGCTGCCTAAAGTAAACTTTCTAATATAGACTGCTTCTCACTTTTGGGGTGTGATTGCCTTAGTTTTGTACTTAATACTGTGTTTCCAAATAAATACTGAAACATCTGAGAAGAACACCTCTGAACATCTGAAAACTCAAGCTCTTCATTTTCAAGATTAAAAATTGTGAGAGTTGCATATATTTTATTATTTTAATGTAGATCTAAAATTAGAATTGTCTGTGAAATTCTTTCCCCATTTCCCTACTAATGTTCTTTTTGGTTTTAATGTTGGGTTTTTTTCTCCACTTTTTTTTCAGTATTGCATCTAAACTAACACTGGCCGAGCTAAATCAGGTGCTGTATAGATGTGAGGCAGAAGAACAAGAAGATGGTGGAGGGTGTTACAATATACCAAACTGGTCACCGCTGAAGTATGCAGGCCTCCAAGGTAAAAACTTCAGCATTTCAATTTAAAAAAAAAAAATTAGAGCTGCTCAATCTAGATGATACTGTAATGAGTGGCTATTGTATTGCCACTGACATTGTTTGAATAAAAACCAGTAAGTTTCTTCTACTTGACCATGCTACCAGTGTTGTCCCCAGGAAATCACACACTGTAACAAACCCCCTCTCTCTCAATACTCTGAAACTAAACTTTGCAGGCCAGTATATGTTTTAACACCAATGCCTTGGCTTTTAAAGTAGAAAGAGAACAAGTATACCTCCAGTGAAAAGTTGCATTAATCAACCCCTAGACATTACTAGATTACTGAGGACTGTTGCTTATCAAACATATGAATTCTGTCGTGCTAGTTATTCCACCCTGATTTACATAACTTGAGTGGCCTGACTCCTTGTGCAGATCAAAAGAAGTAATACAGTTAAATCCAGTTAAAGCATCTGTTGCTGTGTACCTTTCCCCCTGAGTGGTAACTGCTGTTTGTGACAGGGGTGTGTTTTTTAATACAGAGTTGGTTTGTATCTTCAGGGTTAATGTCAGTGATGGCAGACATTAGACCAAAGAACGATTTGGGTCATCCATTTTGTGATAATTTAAGATCTGGAGACTGGATGATTGATTATGTCAGTAATCGTCTGATTTCACGTGCTGGAGCCTGTGCAGAAGTAAGTAAAAATACTCACTTGGTGACTTTGGGGTTTTAAATTGCTACTTTGTTTCATTTTCAACTACTGCTATATTTTTAAATTTAAACTGTGTATGACATATTTCTTGTCTAGGAAATTTCTTCTAGGTGATTGAACCGTTAATATGTTGTTCTTCTCTCAATCCTATTTAAGAATAGACAAATACAAAAGGGAAGTGAAAAATATGTAGAGTGCAGAGGGATTGTTAGCTTTTGCGTAAGGGCTGGCAGGGGCCCCTCCCATTTTATTACTTTTCCTCAAATAAAAATGAAGTTAGTTTTTGTTTTGTTTTTTTTTTTAAGAAAATACTTTCGAAAGAGTGCCTAAGTACTACTAAGGCATACATGAATATGATACAGTTATAGTTGTGTAATATTTTTACAGGTAAGGTCTTCATCTGCAAGGTTTAAATCTTTAGTGACTCTCTAGTAGATTGTCATGATGTTATTTAACAGGTCTAGAAGGAAAGATAAATACTTTGCAGATGTCAAACATTTTGCAGTGACGCAAGGATGTGAATCTCCTGAGTCCTGGACCCAGATCTGCAGTTGTATTCACTAGTGGCTGTACATAATTTAACCTTCTGATAACTTTTCTATTCCTGATCTCATGCTTCATCTTTTCAGTCCTATCTTTTTAAACAGTGAGAAACCTCCTTCCAGTGCTGGGGTTATAGTGATGCCTTTTGAGTTTTGGCTTTCCTTTGCTTCTCAATTCTTCGTGATAGTTCTTTTTTTCCTACAAGACTAGCAAAATATAGTCACCTCCTATACTTAAAATTTTGAACCATTTATATGTGATATTACAAATGCAGTGTTTCCCTACTACTTTTCTTAGAGTTCATCTCTCTTAGCTGAAATTTTGGAGCAGAAGGATACAGCATAACTTGGGTGTAATATATGCACAAAACCTGTGACAAATACTGTGACTGTATGGATCATGAAAGCACTTGGTTTTGAGCCCTGATCTTATCAAGTTCTAATTATATTGTGTTTTTAATAGGTTGGTAAATGGCTGAAGGCCATGTTTGTGTACCTAAAGAGAATTCCACGTTACCTCATCCCATGTTACTTTGATGCCATATTAGTGGGCGCATACACAACCCTTCTGGACGTGGCATGGCATCAGATGTCTAGGTATGCTTGGCGTATCAGAGCTATAGAGGTATCTGTATACATTTGCATCTTCAAGTTTTGTGTGCTAGAGAATGTAATTTGAATATTTTCATACTCTTCCAATGTAAAAGGGTAAAATTGGTAGTGAAAATCAAATCCATCTTCTAACAGTGGTGGTTTGGAAGACTGAGAGTTCAGATTCCTATCCAGGGTTTGAATTTATAGCTACTGTTGACATTGTACCGTAGGAGGAGGAGACCTTAAGCCAACATTTCTTTGCCAGGCTTTGGAAGGGTTTTTTGCTGTAATTTTAGTACCACTGTAATGATTCCTTAAAGTTCAGGTAGGTAAGAAAATACCAGATTGTATTTTATGCTTATGCTTTGTTCAACATTTCGTCTCTGATACAGGTACATATCCTTCATTATCTGAGCACTTTGGTTACTTTATAAAATAACTGTTTAATCTTCAGTGTCTGCTGCTTTGTTTCTTGAAAAGGGAATGGAGATTGATTTAATAGAGACTGTTTTCTAGCTGTAAACCTGCTGAACAAGTCAGTACTGTTTTGTGAAAATACAGATATTAAAATAGGAAGAGAATTTGGTATGGCTGTAAAATCATGGACCATAGTATATTTTATGAAAATGCTTGAAGATGAACTAGTCAGGAATGCAGATTGCACTATTTTAGACAATGTGTTAACAAATTTTTTGATTTGCAGTTTTTGTGTGTGTGTATATATATATGAATATACATAAAAATACCATATCGAAAAAGACTGACTAGTTTGACAGACTTTTGTTCATAGTAAAATATTTTCATCATATTTTTGGACTCTTAGATCTGTGTATAGGCATCAACTAAACCAAAACAATTTCCTTTTTGTAACCCTTTTTTTCAGGAATATTTGTCATAAAAACTCCCATTAAAATTAATAAATTTTAAGTCTGACATTGGGCATACATTTTGGGGAAATGAGTGATCTACAAATTAAATTATGTAAAAATTATTTAATGCAAAATACTAGTATTAATTCATTTTTAGATTTTATATTATGCATAATACTTAATGTAGCCTTCTGTAAATGAAAAAAGGAACATTTTTTAGACTGATATTGTTGAATGTAAAATTAATTTAATTATGTTGCATTACAGCTTTGTGCAAAATGGATCAACGTTTGTTAAACACCTTTCCTTGGGTTCAGTCCAGTTGTGTGGAATAGGAAAATATTCTTGTCTGCCAAATCTATCTCCTTCCTTACATGATGTTCCCTATAGGCTCAATGAGATTACAAATGAGAAAGAACAGTGTTGTGTTTCCTTGGCAGCTGGTAAGTGAGAGCAACGATTAAAAAAACAAATCAAGTCTTCCAAAATAGTTAAACTGGTTTTAGTAACTATGTTAAAATTTTCTGCAGTGTGTTTGGGATCCATATGTCAGCAACCATGTATGAAATATAAGTAGCAATTTCACTCACGTTTGCTTTGTGTGTAAGGTAAAGATTTGCCCTTTTACAAGTATGGAAGTTTTGGCTGGCAGTGCTTCTTGGGGACAACCTTTTTGTTACTGCTCACGGGAGTTGGAAGAGAGATCTTTATTTGCTGACACTTGATTTAGAGACATTTTTAGCTGTCTTTGTGATCATATACAGAGATCCACAAGTATATTGTTTTTCTTTCCAGAAGACTTGCTTGAGTTGAATATACTTATCATAATGGGGTTTAGTTTATCTTTTCTAAACGTGAATTTAAGAACTTAACTGTAATGGAGTAATAAGAGTGAATTTATTGTTTACAAGTTCTCGGTAAAAGAACCATTAGCAAATCAGAACTCCTGATCTGAAACTCTCCCAAAGGAAAGAGAATAAAAGCAGTCAGCTAATAGTGTTTATACCTCCAAATGTTCTGCCAGCATCTGGCAATCTTCCTGTGGGCACTTTTCTGTGTCCCAAGTATTATCTTCTGTGGTTTAGAATGAATTTATTTTTGTTCTGAGTTGGCCCATTCCTCTTCTGAAGCCATGGAAACTTCTAAATATCCACAGATGTAGTGGCATCTCTCTCACTGAAGTGTTTTTCTTCTATTTTTTTTTTTTTTTCCATCAGCCTTTCATGGTGTTTTATTGCTTTTAGTTTCTGGATTTTAGTAACATTCCATTTGCCTGCTTTAGTGTTACCTAGAAGCACAGAGGCACAGTGTTCCCTTAAACTGGTCATAAAGATTAATTGCACTAAGGGGTTTGGTTTTAAATATTCCCTTCACATATTCAGTGGTAGCTGTGCCTGAGATTTTTGATTTGTACATGGATTGCCATTCTCAAGTGCTGCTGCCACGTACTATAAAATTGCAGAGGTGTGGAGGCCATATTTGAGTACTAGCAAATACTTTGTGAGTAAGTGATAGAAGTGCATGCACAAGAGACTGCTAGTTTGAAACTTTGTTTGAGAGATCCTAAAAGTTAATTAATGGAAGAAAAGACAAGTATGGACTTTACTGTTGTAATTATTATGCCTTGTTATTTAGAATCATTCTTAAAGCTGTATGTTATAATGTCTGCAGTAAAAGGTAGTGCTATAAGCTGGTGTCTTTCATAGTAGCTGAGAACAGTCCTATCCCCTTTATGCTACTGAGATGGCACAGCTCTCATACATAAACTCTTGCCAACAAAGTGTTATAATCTTGTCGTAGTTCTAACTTTTTGTTAGTTTTCTTTCTGCTTCTTTTAATTAAGGGATGGCACTTGGGTAAGTTACCAAGTGATGTAATACAAATTTAAATGTTACTGATGCGAGAAATGCTGTTGTGTGATTTGAAATTCTAGAAGATATTGTTCCAGAATAAGGTGCATTTCATTCTGTAAAAATGTGGTCTAGAAGACTGTTCACTTTAAATATCTTAATCTAGGATAAAATTATAAATGAGAATATATCTTCTGCTCACTTTATACATACTTGTATGCTTGATGATTTCTGCTGTATCAATGAATTAGATAAAAAATTACATTTCTTTTCAGGTTTACCTCACTTTTCTTCTGGAATTTTTCGTTCTTGGGGAAGGGACACTTTTATTGCACTAAGAGGTCTCATGTTAGTTACCGGGCGCTATCTCGAAGCGAGGTAAGACTGACTTAGCCTTAGTTCTTATTGGCTGTGTAGGGAGTTGTTAGGAAAAAGCAATGCTCTCAAAAGCTGAGATGACACACAAGCTTTTAGAAACAGCTGATGTGCAGTGTAAATCTTTAATGGCACTAGATGTGTTCGACAGCTCTCTGTATAGTGGAATAAAAATACCACTAAAATGATTCTCTTTTGCTTTCTTAGTGCTGATACAAAGCTGATGTTGTGTATAGATTAAGGTAGTTTTAACCCCTGTAACACTACTGTTTGTCCTTAAACAAAGTGATTGTTTCACATTGATTTGCATGGTCGTTGCTGAGAAATACTTTCAGAACTTATGTAAAAATTCGAAGTAGCAAGAGAATATTATTTTTATAAGAAAGGTGTGATTGCAGGCATGATTTTTTTGTAATTGCTAGTATTTGGCTATTAATACTAGAAATCAGCTAATTATGGATTGTTACAATCTGGTATCTGTAAATGTTTAACCTGACAAATAGCATACATAAGCCAGATGGATTTGATATTTTGATTAATTTTAATTGGGGTGGAGCTTGACACATGATGGAAACATAAAAATTATTTGTTTTAAATTAGCATGTGTTTATGCTGTTGTACATTTTGCCAGCTATTAACTTTCTCATGCAGTGAGATCTACAGTCTACTAGTACGTTTACCTTTCTAAAGCTAGTTGGAATCAATGTTTTCTGCAAGGTATGCGCAACGGTTCTCAAATGAAACTTCTCATAACCTCAGCTGCTGTCACCTCTCTGTATTTTAATAGGAAATTCCCATCTACTCCTGCCCTCCGTCCCCATTCCACCCCACCCATCAGAATGGATACCAGGGTAATCATAAACAATATCGATAAAAACCTTCCCTGTGACCTCAGTGGGATTTGGATTTAGGGTCTATATCCCTACCTGTAAAAAAGCAAACTATCTCTTCCATATGAATAGATGTTGTATGTTTTGTTCCAACTGATTTAAATGTATTCATGTTGAGGAATTTGTAGGGAATGAGTGACTTTTTATTACAAATGAAGTTCATGCTAAATGAAGTAATTTGTAGCTTTCAACAGCAAACTTTTGGCATCTGCTTTTAAAATCCTCTTTGTCTTCTTGTTACCTTGCTGTTAAGGTAATCCTGTATGCTTTGTGCTTAATACTTTGTCCAATAATGGTCCTGAAAGCAACTTAGTGAAGACTGTGCTTTTCTTTTGTTCTAGAAACATCATTTTAGCATTTGGTGGGACTTTAAGACATGGCCTCATTCCCAACCTGCTTGGCGGGGGCACACATGCCAGATACAACTGTCGTGATGCTGTGTGGTGGTGGCTTCAGTGTATCCAGGACTACTGTAAAATTGCTCCAAATGGATTAGACATTCTCAGGTGTCCCGTCTCTAGGATGTACCCAAGAGATGACTCTTCACCTCAGCCTGCAGGCACTGTGGTAAAGATGATTTCTGATTTAAGTATTTAGTACAACTATAATTTTTTAATGAAAGGATGTTATTCTTTTCTAGCTGCAAGAATCTGTTGCTATCTGTTGTTTATGCTGAGGTTTGATTCTAGCACAAGAATTCCGCATTTTAGACAGTTCTTGCTGCATCTGCATCACTGATTAGAGAAGTGCAGAGAGTGGGGAAAGGAGAAAAAAATTCCATCAGCTTCTAAATTGTTTTGTTGATTTTAGTCTTGGACAAATATTTATATGGAAAACTATACAGCATATTGCTATTGCTAAGGGTGCTACTGGAAAATGTTTGGTGTTTTTCTTTTGAAGGATCGTAAACCAGAGGCTTAAGCATTGCTACTATTTGCACATTAGATAGAGCCTTTCTACTTGTTTTTCATCTTGCCTTTCACATGTCATCCAAACATGCAAAAAATCTAGGATCAGCCCCTCTATGAAGTAATACAGGAAGCAATGCAACGACATATGGAAGGCATAAATTTCCGAGAAAGGAATGCTGGTCCACAGATTGATCAGAACATGAGAGATGAAGGTAACATACATAGAACTCTTACTGTACAATTCAGAAGTCGATGATCACATTTTATATTTTGTTTCCTCTAGCTACTGAGCATATTTTTTTTTTAAATTATGTTTACTGTAACTAAAACTATATTACTTCAAATACACTTAATATTTAAAAGTGCCTAATTAATTGTTTATTATTGGCAACTGTTTATATGTTATGGTACAATTTATCTTTAAAATATCACTTAAAGTGTACTTGGTCTCAGGAACCTACCTCAGATCTCTTGTTTGGAGGTTTTATTGTTTATTAAGGAGGTTTGGGTTGGCAAGGACAGTTGGCATTTTGTTTTGTCTAAAAAACAAACTTCACACCTGATATTCTTGCTTGGCAGGTTTTAATGTAACTGCAGGTGTTGACCATGAAACTGGCTTTGTCTTTGGAGGGAACCGCTTCAACTGTGGCACTTGGATGGATAAAATGGGAGAGAGTGAAAAAGCTCGCAACAAAGGAATTCCAGCTACTCCAAGGTATGAAATCCAGGCTTTGGGGATTGTAATTACATTTTCAATTGACATTCTTCTGCAAAACTACTACTGTGCCTTCTATTAATACATCCAAGAGGTGGTATCTCAAATGTTCTGAATGTTTCAGCCTACTAAAATATTAATGAAATTTTTTTCCTTTGTGCTGATTTGAAGTAAAAAGGTCTGTTCTTGGCAGGTGAAGCCCTCAGTCTTAGCTTCATGCTGAGAGTTGGATTTTGATTTCACGTACTGAAATGTAATTTAGGATAATAATTTAACTGTACACTTGTAATACTAGCAGTACTTTGTTATTTAGACTTACTGTAGGAGATACATGTTGTTAATTGTGTTTGAATACTTCTTCAATACTTTTGAATACTTATTCAAAAATATCTTCAACATCTACATTTTTAGAGTTGAGATTTAAACACTTTAAAAATAAGCTGTATTATGTGCTGGCAAACTGCTGCAGGGATCCTTGCTTGAATTTAATACAGTTACAGAAGTGCATGTGCAGATGAGAAGCTCTGTATTGAATGCAGTTTTAGCATCAGAGGACCGTTGTTTGGGGTTGCTTCTTTTTTCATGTTTTTAATCACTCGTATAAAATTATCTTCAGTCTGTTCTAATTAGCTGGGTATGATAATATGACTTTAAATAAGACTGTTGTACAGAAAAACTATCTGCTAGCCAGTTTACAATCAAGTTTGTTCCCTGACTGAGAAATAGGGGAACAGTAGGAAAATAAGGAAAAAGAAAGTGTCTAAATAAGATACTTTAAAAAATCTAAATTTTTTTCAGCTACTCATTGAACTTTAATGGCCTTCTTAAAGTAACTATTGGGCTTTTTTATCACTACTATTTTAGAGATGGCTCTGCTGTGGAAATAGTTGGACTGTGCAAGTCGGCTGTCCGCTGGTTGCTGGATTTATCTGGGAAAAACATATTTCCATTCCGTGGAGTCACTGTAAAAAGACATGGTAAAAACAGGCACATCTCACAATTGTGTTACTGGGGTATAAAAATAACTAAAGCAATCAAACTGTGACCATATAACCTTAGGGATTATTATCAAGCTACCCGGGAAGGTTTAAGGGCAAAAGGGGAAAAACTTTATCATTCATTACAAGAATGCAAAGTAAAATGATGCAGGACACATGTCTTTATTTTCTCTTTCTGTTTTTTTCCCCCAATATTCAGAACACAGAAAACTCCTTCTTGGGAATATTTACATGAATATAATTGGAAGTCCCCTATGTTCTGGAGAGAATACTCCTCTAATTACAAAATTACTTTAAGCGTACCCAGCCCAAGTGAATACGTACCTAGTAAAGACTGTTGTGTTAGTCTCCCTAGAAGTTTCAGTGAGCTGTTCCTATGAACTGTAGAATTGGCCTAAATGTGGGGAAGCACCTGCTGGAGAAAGGTGATCCCAGGTCTACTCCTGTTAGGTGTCAGGAATTTGGGAAGCATGGTGTTGCCACCGTGGCTGTTTTCAGAAAATGAAACCTATATGTAACATCTTGCAGGAAAGGAGGAGATTATCACGTACGATGAGTGGAACAGGAAAATTCAAGGACACTTTGAAAGGCTGTTCTTCGTCTCTGAGAATCCAGCAGATCCCAATGAAAAACATCCAGATCTCGTTCACAAACGTGGAATTTATAAGGACAGCTACGGAGCTTCAAGTCCATGGTGCGATTACCAACTCAGGCCAAATTTTACAGTAGCAATGGTTGTGGTAAGTGAGGGGGAATGGGAGGAGGACTTTGCATTTAAAATTGTCTTTACTATTGAACTTTGTAAGGTCCATCTGCATGGCACTGTATCAGGAATATACATTGCTAAGAATAAATTTTTGAAAGCTTTTTTTTCCCCATCTTTTTAATATTGATTCATCTTGAACTATCTCCTAAAAATACAGCATGACAGCACTTGCCAATTTGCAGTGTTTGCTGTATTCACAATGTCATTTTCGATTAGGTCTGGGAGGCCGCTTTTCTCATCAAATTGGTTAAAAAGCATGGGCTGCTATTGAATTTTTAAAGAGCTTCAGAAATAATAGTTGACAAATGTATTTAAAATAAAATTAAAATTGAAAAAAGCACTGGATAGCTTCTGTCTTCATGCTTACTGAATCAACTTGAACCTGCAAGTCAGAGTAATATAAAACTCAGGCTTTTTGTTGTTTTCTGCATTTGCATACAGTCTTATGTATATGCACAGAGATTATTTGTGAAATCTTTATTTTATTAGGCCCCAGAGTTGTTCACACCTGAGAAAGCTTGGAAAGCTCTGCAGATAGCAGAGGAAAAACTACTTGGTCCATTAGGCATGAAAACCTTAGACCCAGAGTAAGTACACGAGAGATAAGTGTAAGTGTTAATTACAAAACAGGACAGTAGGAGTTACTTCTTGTGGGAAAGGGAGTTGGGGGAGATGGTGTGTAAAATCCTCAGACCTGTGAAATAAGGCTGCAGGAAATACTTCCAGAACAATTGTTTTTCTGTTCTAAAAGTCCATGCAATTGATTTGTTTGTTTGTTTGTTTTGGATGCCACACAGTAAGCAAGTCAAATTTGGTATCATCAAAGATTTTGAATTTGCGTCTTGGGACATATTTATATGTTACAGTGCACAGCACTACAGTTTGAGTAAAAGCAAAAGGGCAAAATTAGGAATTTAAGTCCTTCCAAGATATTAACTGTTTGCCTACTAGTTTAAACAATATTTGGAATTCCATTGTTAATTAAAATATGGAACTTGGTGGAAACCTCCTTAACTTAAACATCATTAAATGTAAATGCCATGACAAATGTTTTTGTTAATTTCTGTTTTCCTTTTCTGTGTATCATTTTTGATAAGGCTTTCTTTGCATAATGCATTTTTTCTTTCTTGCAGTGATATGGTGTACTGTGGAGTATATGATAACGCTCTTGACAATGACAACTACAATCTAGCCAGAGGTTTTAATTATCACCAAGGACCTGTAAGAGCCAGTTCCTTCAGTTTTAGAAAAAGTGTTGTCAGCTTTTCAAATGGACTCCTTTAACAATAATCTCTTTTCATGCCTTGTTTAGGAATGGGTGTGGCTAATTGGATATTTTCTTCGTGCCAAATTGTACTTCTCTAGATTGATTGGTCCAGAGATACATGCAAAAACTATAGTTATGATTAAGAATGTTCTTTCTCGCCACTATGTTCATCTTGAAAGGTAAGATACCTATTTGTTCTAGCTAGTGTATCTACCTATCCAATTTCACATAAAAGTCGAAATCTACAATATAAACAGACATTGCAGATCACAAGTCAGGTTTCAAATACAGGTGAGATCTAGTGCCTTTTATAGATGGAAAATTACAAATACCCATGTAAAGACTGTATGAAATAAATCTTATGTAAAAATTAGGATCTAATTTCAGAGAAAAATGTTGGTGAGGTTTTTGTTTTTTAAATCAAAGTATTTCAGAACAACCTTTAAAACATTAGTTAAAGGGGTAGTAGTGACAGATTAAAATTGCAGCAGATAAGATGATGCAAAATACTGTTAGGATTTCTTGTGTTATAAGTGAGGAAACTAAGATTCTGAAACTGTCACACTAATAACTTGCTATTCTAAGAAGACAGAGGAACTTGCTTTTTGAGTTCTCCCTCAGACCAAACCACAAAACCCAAACACTGTTTTTCCTCTTCTGCTATTATATTTTTAGTTCTTAAGGATTTCAGAAAAATTAAAACAAACAGAACATCTTGCCCTTGATACCTCTTCCATATAATCTGTTCTACAGCACATCAAATATGCATTTATTTGTACCCAAGAGAGTAATTCAGTAGGACTGGCCATGAGAGAAGGGTTTGTCATGAGGAAGAAAAGGGATTTGTTAAGCCTTATTTTGCCTTATTTTTTGTCATTTCCAAGTCTCTTATTTGGTAACATCACATACAACTTGCAGTTTGGTAACACTCTTTGGTTTTTCTGTCTTATTAAAGTAGGGTACTTTCACTCTGTTATGGTATTTCATAGTGTATAGAATAATTAATGTAGCAACAGGCTCTACTTAACGAGTTTTTCTGTAAGAATGCTGGTTTGTGGGGTTCTTTACTCCTAGGAAGGCACAAAAGACCTGTGTAGTCATAATACCTTCCAGGTGTTATCTTTTAGTACCGTAATTAATTTCAAGTGTAGTTTGAATACCATTCAGTTATCTCACAGGTCATTCATATTCTTCCAAATGCAAAACTACCTGAATGAGAAACAGGAGCAACACACCAGTACTTTAAGTTCAGTTATTATTAGTAGCAGAGTCTGATTTGAAGAAGACACCTCCATTACAATTCCCAGCTACAGGGGAAAAAAATATTTAGATTTTAATTATTGAAGAACGTACTGTGCCTGTAGGAGAGCAGACCTTTAGTGGTGCTTTTCAGTTTCCTACTGAGTTAATCTTCTAAAAGGCTTTAAAATGTTCTTTTAATTTCAAACTGTAATCTAACAACAATACTCTATTGTTTTTTCTTTTATTAGATCATCCTGGAAGGGGCTCCCAGAACTAACTAATGAAAATGGACAGTATTGTCCTTTTAGCTGTGAAACTCAGGCCTGGTCGATTGGTGTTATCCTTGAAATCCTTTATGACTTGTAAAAGGTTATTTTGATTGATTTGATGAAACTTCTGTGGTCTTATTATTGGGCATAAATGAACACTTGGCTTACACTGCAAGGGAAATCAACTGTTCTGCACAATCACTTAAGCTGTGTCCTGACTTTCAAAGATGCTGAACACCAGCACCTCCTGTGTCCTGTAACTGTGTGGGGCTTGGGTTTTTGAAAATCAGGCCATGACAATAAAATAAAACTGCAGTGCACACTTGATGCAGAAACTTTTAGTAAGGAGCAATTTTAAGAATATGCACAAACTAATGTTAAGTAGCTTTGGTTTTTTAGCCTTTTCAAATCAAAATCTTAATGTAACAAAGTAGCTCTTTCCTGAGCTAAAAATAAGTAGCACAGCTCTTATGTTTTTTTTTCTTTGTCTCTTAAAGAGTAAATGGATGTTTTGCAAATGCATGCTTAAAGGGGAGTAGAATAACCTCTAGCTTTCTGATTTTGGTATGCTTTGTGCTCTAGCACCATACATTATTGAAGGCATAATATGTTGTCTCCTGTAACTGAACTGTGTTATGGGGATTTTTTTTGTGTGTGTTCAGTTGAACACTTCACTAAGAAACCACATAAATAAAGTGTATGAATATGAATACTGTAATAAACCAACCTTTGAAGTTATATATAAAATTTTGAGGACTTTGGGAGTTAATTCAAGCAATAATAAGATAATGTTCTATGTTAACCCATCATTATTTATTTAAATACTGTATGCCATGTAGCAAACCTATTTCTTCATTTAAAACTGTTTTTCACCATGAGTAAATTCATAAGAAATGTGTCTACAATGCACAACCTATATGTTAGGGGAAGCCAAAGATAAGTCAATGTGCTTGACTGCTCAATTAAATGAATTTATTGAAGAGATATGGTCACCTCAGCCCTTCATTCTTGAGAGAGTCCTAGCTCTGTTGAAGCAGGTGGAAATACTTAATATCAATGGAAAGAGATACTGGCTACCATCAGAAAGGTTTCTGGGCCTTTTGAAATTACACCAGTAACAATAAGCATGCTACCTCTATGTGGTGTCCTTTGGGAACAAATCCAGTGACCATGATGCAAAACACATGTTTTTTCGTATTTGGATGCCTACATGCCCTTATTGAATTCAGTTCAGTATTCCCAAACCAAAGGGTGGTGAACAGCAGTTGCAGTTGGTAATTCTCAACTCTATTCATACAATTTTCTTCCATTTTAGTGCAATGAACAGGCAGAGAGTGAGGTTGGCAACACTCCCCACATCACAGACAGGAAAGCAAAAGCACTGTTGCATTTCTTAATGTTAAACAACACATGCTGAAAAAAATAAATACAGGATGTAATTATAATGCACTAAACATGTAGATGGAGATTTTATGACGTCTGTATTTTAATATTTCTGTATCTTGTCTAAAGTACAGTGCCCACGTGCTGTCTTGTGCAGGGAGATGTATTACACATAGATACATATGAGGGCAAGTTAACAGGCTGAGGAGAGATGAATTGTGAGAAGTGGCTATATTCACACTATTTATTTGAAAGGTTAGTAAGTGTTTGAACTCCCTTGCTGAAGTGTTCAGTCCTTACAAGTTATGAATAGGAAAGGTCTATATTATACCTGAATTTCTGAGCTGCTGCCGTACATAGGTTGGGAAATTTTTATTTTCTCAACACAATGCATAAGAAATGTCATTTGATCAAAAGTGTTACTGAAATGTCAACTACAGATTATTTTTTTAATGTGCAAGAGGCATATAAAGTATTTTTCATACTGTACTGAACTTTCCAAAATGCTTGATAATGATATTAGGTTTGTGTCCTACTGTATCACTACCTTTTTACTGTTCTCTGAGATATTTATTTCCTGTTTATTGTTTCAGGGTATGTTTTATAGCTCCTTTGACTTAGAAAGCAGGAACAAGATGGCAGAAAAAATTGTTCTTACTTCATGAAAACATTTTAAAATTGTAAGTGGAGCTTTGACTGTTAAAAAAGGTTTCCTCCAGGTATCAAAATTAAGTACATTGGCAATAACACTCTTTAAGTGTTAGAAAAAAAAACATGAGAAATTTTTCATTGAAACCTTCCTATGTTATGTGCAGATTACTTTCCGCTGTTTTTCAAACCGCACTGCTGATAGAGACTGCATATTTGTCACTGCTAGGGATTTTTTTCTAATTTAGTAGTAAAATTTTAAAGATAAATCACCGCTGTGTACACAAAAATACATATGTTACAGAACTTCTAAATGTGCCCATTTATAATGTTGCTTCTGCACTGATTAGTTGAGCATAGTTTTAGTGACAAATATTTTAAATAGGGAAAAAATATGTATCGGTTGACTTTGCTGTTAAGTAGCAACAAAAGTAAGATTTAAGGTCATTAACTTTAGAGGGGGGTGGTTTATTGGTTTGGGTTTTTTCTTTTTTTTTTTTTTCCTCAAAAAGCTACTCAACACTTTGTCAAGCCAGACAGTTTGAAAATGAAGAGGGAAGAAACAATGTTAAAAATCTAACACAAAACATGAGCTGATATGCATCTATATCAAGTCATTATCCCCTAAAAATAGCTGACTTATGTTGACTGATCCTGAAATGTATTTTCATTTATTAGTATCATTTATATTTTGCACTCAAAAACTTCTAGTAATGCAAAAATATAATTGGTAAAATATCTTTTAGAAGTAAACTAAAGAACTTGGTAAGAACTGTGCATCCATTGTGTTCCAGCTGGTGCTTCTTGATATGTATCGTCATGTGGGTTTTTCCCTCCTAATTGAAATAATTTTAACTGTTACCAATGTTCACACAGTTTATAGCTCTTGATTTATTCAAGGATGATTAACTTGAGAATTCAAGTAAACTAATGTATCATTCTCACACTGCATGTTGTAATGTAAAATGGAAACGTGTTTTACATGTATGTCTATCACAGCAACAACTGATTTTAGAAAACGTCATTATTCATTTCTAAAATGCACAAAATAAAATTCTTTAATTCAGAGTTAACCTTTTCATGTGGTTGTTTGGAAAAATAAGCAAAATTTTAGAGCTGATGTTGCTTGTTCACTTGTAGCAACTTTGTATTTTACACGGGGGAGATCATTAAGTCCTCAGGTCAAATATTAATAACAAGTGCTAACTACACTAGTCAACTTACTAAAAAACTGCATAAACTTGAGTCCTATACACAGATTCTTGGGTTGGTGTCAATGTCAGCTGTCTCAGCTGGGTTTTAAGAGGGTTTGGGCTAGAAAGAGGTCTGTGTGTATCTTCTCCTATAAGTGATTATATAATTATAAGTAATTGTATTGCAAATTATCCAAGAGGGCAGTCCTGGTATAACTGATTTACAGTTGGCCAAGTGATATACAGTGATTAACTTTCAGTGCAAAATTCCTGTCACTATAGAGAAAGCGTTTTCACTTTTCAGCTCTGCTTCCTAAAACCAGAATCTCACATCACAGGTGAGTGGGGTATTGAATGTGTTTTGCAACTGCCCCATTTCATTGCATTCTTCATAAAAATAGGATTTTTCAACCCTTTTCTTTAAGAAAGTAGTTTATTATTCTATGACATACTACTTTTAATAGATATGCTGTTGAAAAGTAGTTAAGGAAATGTAGAAATGATCAGTTTCTGAGTTGCCCGGGGGAGCTGCTAAGGTCAGAACTGCCAGCTCAGCCCTCATGGCACCTCCAGCAGCTCAGTGGAAAATAATAGAGGAATAGATGGATGATGTGGTAGTGCTGACTGGCACGTTTCTCCTGGAAGCTCCAGGGGAGATTGCAGATGGCAGTCGGGGAAGCGCCTGCCCTCGGGAAACTTGAGCTGTGCCCGCGCTGCCGTGTGAGGTGCGGTAGAACCCCGAGAGACACCGCCCGTTTCATCGCCTGAGGAAGGGTTTCCCCCTGCCAGGCGGCCGGGGCGAGGGATAAGCGGGCTGGTCTGGGGGTTCCCGTGGGGCCCCCCAGCGCGTCGCCTCGGCAGCGGGCCGGGCTGCCGGGCAGGGCAGAAGCTGGACGGGCGGGACGGCGCCCGGGGCTCTACTTATGTAAACTTACGTAGTTTGTGAGATCGAGGAGCACTTCTCTTCCCTCTGTCCACCTGTGTGACAGCGGTATCTCAGTACAACTTCAGACGGAGACACTATTTTATGTGTAGTGCCTTTTTGCAATGAGAATGAAAGTTGGCCGTGAAAGAAGAGAGTTATGCTGCAGCCTGATGGGTCCTAAGCAGGAGACCTCGGCTTTAGGTACTAACGGAGGTAAGTTTCTCATATTAAATTTTATAACAAACATGGAGTTCTGTGTTTCTGAGTTCTAAATCTGACTTTGTCAAATAAACTGGAGCTCAATTTTGTGTAGTGATGAGAAACATGAGATACTACCTTCTGATCAGTTCTAAAGGAAGGAAGATATTTGCAGTAACACAAGTCACAGACTTGTGTGTACAATTATTTAATTAATATTAATTCATTAATAAGTATGATGAGTTAGAGTGGGATTAAGTGATAGCAGTTGAAGTCTCATTTTTTTAAAGGTGATTTTTAGAGTCAGAATGACATATAAAAATTTTGAGAAGCTAAAAGATTTGTTTCTTGCAAGTGACCTCTCAAGGGAAAGGTGTCTACAAAATGAACAATTTTTTGTGGATATGTTCAAAAGCTGCTTTTTAAATGTGTTTATAATTATTTTTATGGCCATTGTCTGTAAGGGTCCTATATACAGCCTAGACCTGGAGAGTGTTCCTGTTTTAATAGTGTGCAATGAAATGGGTTCCAAATGCAGGAATAAGGCTCTCAACTGCCTGTGTAACACCATGAAGAGCAGCAAACTAATGAAGTAATATTGACTTAACAAGGGCAGTTGGTGGAGGGCCATAGTAAGGTAAGTATTGTCCAGATGTGTGTGGTATTATGCCAAAGGAGCGTTGGGGATAGGATTTTGAAATGAGTATATAAATTTTGTGGATGTGACTGATTGGTTTAAGTATCAGGGATGACATGTTAGAAGGGATCTTACTCGAATGTGTGATAATCCAGAGACGAGCACGGTGGGCTGGCTGCAGGTGAACATCTCGGTGGAAAGCTGGGGACGATAGGTCTGGTAAGAATAGTGCACCTTTTTATCATAGCTGAAAAATGAACATTTCCAGCTTCGTAGCAGAGGGTGGCGCCAGTTCCCCTCCTTCGGCCGTGCTGGGTCGCTCTCAGGCTGGGCTGGGTGATTCAGTTCTCCCGTGCTCCCCTCAGAGGTCTCCATTTCTGTACCGCCACACTTGCTTTGCTCTCTTTTTAATGGCTCAAAATAATCATATTTTTTTTAAAATATTTCAGTAATATATTCTATATTCCCATGTAGAGGAATTGGAATGGAATACATCTTTGATAGTTTGATGTTTTAATGACAGTGTGATGTTTTGAAGGGATTACTGGAAATAAGGAGTAGATTTCAGTATTAAAAGGTTCAGTTGTCTTTTTATCTGTTTTATTGCAAAGTTCAAGAGGTTATTTATCTCCTAAAGAATAGGAAATGCTAGGATATGAAACTAGGTGTATGTTAGGCATTTATTTATTATTTACATCATAGTTCATCTAATGATTCTTTAATTGCTCACTTTTTTTCTGTTTCCTTATATGTTTTGTTTATGTACAAATAGATTAAATGTTAACACTGGAAATAATTGTGCCTGGGCAATCTTTCAATATAACAGTGGGTATTTTAACTTAAGTATGTTATTACATGGATTTTTTCTTTGGTGGCATTCAACTTGCACACAGCAGTTTTCTAGGAATCAACTGGAAACAGTGAGGCTAAAAATTATGAAACTTTAATTGAATATTAATAATTTGGGACCCAGAAAAACTGTGTAGTGCTTAGATTTAGTTGCTGGAGTTTGCTTTGAATGCCTTTGTTCTCACAGAGTATGAAAGATTTGTAGGCCTGAAATTCGCACTGTGATACTGTTAGACAAAGATAATTGTAAGACTGTACTCTAGGAATGAAGCCCAGTAATAGAGAAGTCTGGATAAGAATGGCAGTAGTAGGAAGGTATTTAGATGAAGTCAGACAGTGAAACAGAGTGATATGAAATGCTAGATCATTTTAAGTGGTTCAGAACAGCTTTATATGAAATAAAATACCATAACAAAAGAAAAAAATACAGGGTCTGTAGCTGAAAAAGGCCGGTGCATCAGTCCTACAGCTTTAAGCTTTAGCTATCTTGTTTGTTTGTTTTTAGCGGGCTACATTTTCTAGCAGTTCTTCCAGTTGCTGAAGCTTGGTGGGAACACCCACATTTTCCAGGTAATTTTGTAATTTGTGAAGCCTATAATCAGACCTACTGTGACAGCTGCTCAAGACATGGTTTTGTTTTCTTGTAATGACTGTGTGGCTAGTACTGCTCCAGGTCTCTCTGCAGGCCTTTGGAGGGCCAGATGAATGTGTTTAGCACAGTTAAGTTACTTCAGAGCTCTTCCAAGGCCTCCAGGCACCATTTAGTTAAACTTAAGCACCAGATACTGTTATCAGCTGGATCAGAGTAAACAGAGGGTAATTTCATTTCCATGCTTTGAGTAATTGAACGTTTATTTTTGCATAATTTTGTCTTCATAGAGTTTATACACCTTTGGAAACAGCAGTTAGAAGTATAGATCAGATTAATGCAAGGGAACCTGCACTGTGATGGGATTCATTGTCACACCAGTTTCTTTAAAGTAGTCATACACAGGGGGTTTTTGCCTTCCTTGTTAGTACCTTTGCAGGAATCTAACAGAACATACTCTAAATTCTTCTGTATTCCCAAAAGCCTGATAGAAGTTTGTACTTTGGATTCATCAAATCAGGAAAATGTTCTCTTCATGAATATTAAAAACAAATAAAACCTAGTTGATAATAAGGGGGGTGTGTTGGTAGTAGTGGACAGGTGTTCCTCTGGTTATTTCCATAATGATTTCAAAGCTGACCTTACAAAAATTCCTTAAAAATATTAGGGTTTGGAAATTTGTACTTGTGTTGTAAGAAAGTTTTGTTTTGTCTGTGCTGAAAGATTGACTAGAGAAGTTTGAAAGTTATAATATTTAAAAAGTAAATGTTTATTAGTTTAGTAGATAAGAAGCCATCAGTCAATTAATTAAACCTTTCTTACAAATTTCAGCAATAATTTTTATTAGCAATGAAGTAAACTGAAGCTGTTAAATGTAATTTTGCTTTCTATCCTTCCCCCTGGTTTCATTTCACATAAAAGGCTCCTTTTAATTGCAGGGAGTGGGGTGTTTCTGTGTCTACTGCCAGACTTCACATTTTAAAGCACCTAAATATTTGTTTAGAGGAAAGGCTGCAGTATTGCTCTTTCAAAAGAATCTCTTGGAGGGCAGAACCCTAGTGGTTCAATTTTAACTTATGACTTGATTGTCTTGAAGAGCAATCTACTGCTTGGTGGTAGTGAATCCTTCAGCAAAGTCAGAGATGTGGGAGTAGTTAAAGACAGAGGAGGAAGCTCTGGTGTCCAGTGTGGCTGCATGCTGTAGTAGAACAGAAGTGATGGAGAGGGAGAAGCTGCAGTTTAATGTTAGTCTGGGCCTACTGGATGGTCTGTATGACCCATGTTTCAGTGGGGCAGGCAACAGAACCATAGGGCTCTGCTGGTGTTACCCCAAAATGGAACAGTAGTCTGACTAGGAATTCTGGACCACAGCAGGAAAGAGCAGCTTGAGGAGCTAATTATAATCATGGATGAAATTAAAAACTTATTTCAATTATCATCTGGTTTTCGTTTTTGAAAACTAGATAGTTTTTAAATATTGAAATCTCAAGGGAAAAAGAACTCTTGTAGAGGCTGAAAAAACATTTTCCACTTGGCTGAAGTCAAAATTCTGTGTTATTTTGTCAGCTCTATTTCTAACTCTTCAGCCAGTTCACTGTGGTATCTTAAAGTGGACACAGTGTCTCCATCCTTCACCCTTCTTCAGCAGGAGCTAAAGTGCTACTGTGAATTTCACTCAAAAGTCACCAAAATCACTGGAAGCCTAAGTACTACATCAGACTCAAAGGTTTTATGTGCTTGAATGTCACATTTTAGTCTTTGATGTCATATACAAAAGTAACTCAGTAATTACTGTAATAGTATCTTTTGTCCCATAAATTTAATTTTCAGTGTACTCTATTTAATTTGCTATAATTATATACTCAGTGTACTGCTAATAAATATACTCTTTTAACATGTATGTGTGCTTGATGTATATATATTTCTAAACACGAGGAAAAGCAGTAGAAGTCAAGTATACTACATCTTTAGCGTTTTATACTATTAATGCTTTCTAAAATATTGTATTACATGAAAATTTTTGTACTGAATCTGGCATGAGGATGCTATGAGATGCTAAATGGTTGTGATGGTGATTAGTACACACCACTCACATTAGATGTTTCTAATGCTAAAAATTTAAGAACTGCTCTGAATTAACTGAAGAGACATTGGCACAGTACGTAGGTGTCTCTGTGCCCTAACTTTCCTTTCTTGGAAAATTGTGACTGCTGTGCCCTGAGAACTTCCGGTAGCTTCAGGACGTGCAGAAAGTGGATGACTAGCTAGTGCTAGCTTGTAGATGCACTTCTTTTTGGAAAGTTTTGATCTTTTTTTCCTGCTCCATCATTTTCACTGCCCTTCACAGTAACCTTTTTCTGCTGAAAACAAGAATTCTGCTAACCCAACTCCTACTTGGCTGAACAGATATCTAAGCTAAGAACCATTGATTTTGCTGCCACTGTTGGATGTGATCTCTATGCATTGCTGCTTCCATTGCTGATGGTACTATTAACAGAAAAACCCTCCTGTTGTAGACATATGGATGAGGGGGGCTGGTAGTAATATTCTTACAGAGTGTCGGGTTCAACAGAACAGGGTGTTAAAAGTTAGTTTCCCATCCACGCAGTGTTAGTTCTGCCTGCTTACATCACTCCCACAGTGCACCAGAAACACTAACATTTTCTCTGAGCTCTGCACTCATCAGGAGCTGCTTCTATCTGTCCTACCATCAGGATTCACCCTCCATGTGTGCTTGATATGTAATCCCACTGTAAGTGTGCCAGGGATAGTACAGCAGTTAACACCACACCGCATCTCAAGATGCTTTGCAGCAGGCCTGCAGGTCTGCTTGTGTATGTGCCTTTAGATTGCACTACCTGTAGATAAATATTTAGCTATAAAAAGTGAAAACTCGTGTCCTAAGTTTCCTTTGTTCCTTTGTTCCCACAAAACTCCTTTCTTCCCACGTCTATCACATGTTTATCCTTCAGGAAACTTCACAGCCTATGCTCGTCTCTGACCTACCTTTACTCAGTTTTCTGGGCTTGGTTTCAAGCATGATCTTCAAACTGAGTTCTGAAATGTAAAACACCATTTCTATTACTATTCCTGGAAGCCACACATGCCTAACTTTGTTTTACTTTCACATTGAGAGAGAAAGCTCTCGAAATGTAAAAAATTGTTGAATTAAAGGTGAAGCTTGTTTCTATGAAACTTAAATTTGATGCTGAAAGTATCTGGCTCCACAGCTAAATCCTGTGAACTATCTAGCTATGAGACATATGTTCTTCCCCAGGTACTTCTTTTCCCTTTCTTCCCCTTTTCCTATGCTGTTTTGCAGTTCTCTCTTTACTCCCAGCTGTATTACTTCATTTGAATTAATGTTGAGAACTGTACATAGTGGCCTAGTTTCAAGTACCCAGTTAATATCTTGCACTGGGGATGTAGATATGGTTTAACCCTCTGACAGCAAACATGAAAAGGCACATTTATACATCAGCAGTACAAACAACAGTGTGACTATGTGGCTGTTGCAGACAGTAGAATGTATTTTCTTGGATTGCTGCAGAAATTCTCACTTTGTGAATCACTACAGGGTGGTGAACCACTGCAAAGTGGTCCTTAGACAACTGACCTTGAGTTGACTCTCCAAAATATTTTCACTTGCTAAACCTAATTAAAAGATGCATTAAGGATGTTTATATCACTGTTTCTCTATAATTACAGTTGCCATAAGGATGCTGTTCTTCTGTGAAAGGGTGATAAGATGATAACAAACAGCACGCCTTTCATGCTGTGGATAATATCACACTAAGCTCGAAAGTCTTTAGATTAATGGATTGTACTGAATTAATACTTCTCCATAAGGATGGTTTATATTATCATTGTGTTCAAATGTATTGCAAAAAATAATGCATCCTGTAAGGAATTCATTTAATAAATGGAACATCAGATTGTATGTTGTAGCAAGAGTAGGGACTTGTGCAATATGGAATCTAACACAGAACATGCTTTTTACATTTAACATGAGTACTCCTTCGTTAGTGTAAGAACTGGACATGTGCCAACAGTAATAAAGACAGTGGAGAAACCATGGGTTTAACACAGGATTTTTTACAGTGATTAAAACAGATGTCAAATCAGGTAGAGAACTAAGAGCACTTCTGATTGCTCATGAAGATTGCAGCAGGTTGTTGAATTGCCGCCAAAAGACTGAGGTTTATGTGTTTTGGATGGGGGGGCTGGGGCTTTGTTTGCTTTTTTAATCAGACTAGGAAGGATACTGCCATGCATGAAATTCTTGCTGCTCTCCCATTTGTTCAGGATAACACAGTGGTTCTTAATGTAAGCGGCTTATGTCTGCGCAGCACTGCTTTATCTTCCTTTGAAATGCACATCTATTCTGAAACCCTGCCTTTTATCCACAACTGTCTGGGAGATAAAACATTATTTACCTTATAAAACTTGAGTTCTGAAGTGGTAGCATTATGCTGATACACGCTGATATTTATTTATTTACATATGTATATGTTTATGTGTGCTGATACCATTACAGATGTAGCGTAGCTTCTACTTGGGCTGAAAAGCAAAACATATCTGCAGCTTAAAATTGTCATTTTTACATGTAACATTTAACATTGAGCATGTCAGAAAACAAACAAAACCAGTCTTGTGTTAGCAAGGTGGCATTGGGCATTTCTGGCAATGTGAGAGTTCAGCGGTCAGTAGGAACATAAAATATTAGATCAGAAGTGTCATGGAGCTCAATTTTGATTTTGTCTCTCCTGGGTGTAAAAGGTCTTTCACATTCCATGTGGAGGGGCTTTTAAATCTTGGTGAGGTTAACACCTAGTGCAGCTTTGTCCCTCTAGTAGAATACTGAGTCTCTGACTGTTCCCTCCATTAGAGTCACCTCCTTCTCCTCCCTGACCTCTGGCTAAATGGAGGAGTGGATTACTAGCAGAGGAATGTAACACTTCCAATTTGCCACGTAGGTGGTAATTGCTGCATTCCACAGAGGTTACCACAGCAAAACCCTCAGAGACACAGGGAGCTCAAGCAGAAGGAGAGTATAGCTTTGCTTCCAGAGTTTCCTGAAGTTGTGAATGATGTTTAGTGTGACAGTGTTCTTCAACTTTGCTATTTCAACTCTAAGGCAAACCCAAATAAATAGGTATCTGTTTTCTCAGGTGGCCAGCTTCTCACACTAGTTTTCCCTACCAGTCCTAATAGAAAGTAATTATTATGATCTCAGCCATTTCCTTTTTCCTCACCTTCCTATTTTCCATTACGCAACTATAATTATTGATTATACCTAATTAGGATTTATTGTGCTTCAAAGATATAATACTTGGTCTCTGCCTCCAAAAGGTGATAATCTTACATTTAGGCTTAAGATCATGAATAATAGAAATAGACAAGGGGACAATCAGATGGAAGGACAAGAGTGACCACTTCAAAAATACATGATCTTGGCCTTAGTTAACTAGCTAGATATTTGTAATTAAGTGAAGTCCGAGTCCAAAGCATTTTCATGACTAGCATGTGTAAGGGAATACTACTAGTGGGAAGTTTATTTAATTATTTCAGAAAAAATGTGCGATCTTGAGGGCAGCAGTGTTTGTCCAACATATAGAGCACATGCACTCCACGGGTCTCGCACACACACCCAGGACTCCTTTCTTCCATTGCACAGAAAGGTACCCAGTGAGTCGTGACTTCCCTGTAAACAGGCTCTGTTTAGATGCCTGTCCCTCACCTCTTTGGAGCTCTTTGTTGCCATGTTGTCTTCAGTTCATTTCTGCATTTTCTTCTGTGCTCAGATCTCTGTGTGCACCTCATATCCAGGGTTACACGATACTGAAACAGTGATAGGAGTTGGACTTTGTATATTCCATTCTCGTAGTCCTCCAAAACAGACTCTCCTCTTCAAAATACTAGGACTTGTGTGTATTCTTATGTTATTACTTCATCTATGAAATCACATGTCATTGTTTATATGTCACTCATTTTTGCCTTATCTTGAATACTGCGTGGGAGACTAAAGAACCCAACAGTCGAGTACTTGAGAAAAAAAGATTTTGTAATCTAGTAAAAATGAAGTCTTTCTCAGGCTTGGTCTATAGGATGGAGAATTTTGGCCTGGTTAATCAAGCCTCAGGACTGAAAGTTTTGCCATAAGGATATGAAGGTTTATTAAATTTTATTGTCAGCTGGGAAGTTGGTGTAAGCCACAGCTCACACAGGAAGACCGTGTTCTGTCTGATAAAACAGTCAGTGATGTTGTAGCAGAGGGATTAAGATTGAAGAAAAAAAAATATAGGTCAAAAGGCCTCAGTAGACATGCTTTGTCTTCAGCCTCTAGATCCATTGTCTGATATTATGCTAACTGTAATGAGCAATCTTTGCAAATCAGGCTCGATAGCTACTTGCACTACAGTATGTATTACATTAGCTGTTCTGAGGCTTTATCTGTTAAAAATTTTATCTATTACTATACTTCTGTCTATTACTGTGGAATGGGAATGCCAAACAGAAGCCAGATGCTTTTGTTTTGAGGATGAATTGGTGGGCATTGCGAGGATGATGTTGGTAGGCATTGCTAGACTCCATCCCAATAGAACAGTTGCAGGCTGGTGAGTATAGAATTGCCTGAAAACATAGGTATACTAAATATACTGCACTTCTAATTATGTCAGATATGATTCCAGGCATGCTTACTATTTTGAAACAAAATGGGAGACATTGTTCCAGCCCTTGGGAAATGACTATTTACAGAAAGTGAGTTGTTTTTTTCCTTGTAGTAGATTTCAAATTCACCATGAAAAATGTTATAAATGTGGAACAAAAATTGTTACCTGACTATTCCTTGCAATGGGAGCTGCTGAAGGAACGGGAATTTATCTACTTCTGCTTTGAAAGTGAAAACTCAGTGTAACCCTGGTGACGTAGCATTGTGAGAGCACATCCTGCGGTGACTTCTCACTGCTATGCAGAGTGAAAGGAAGGGCTTGGGAAACTGTCAGGGAATACCTTTGAAACTCTGTACACTCTGACTGACTGACTGACTGACTGACAAGTCTGAGTGCCAAGGCACATGTCCCAGTTCTGGCACATCTGGGGGAGACCCGTGAGTATTAAACAATAAACATCAGCTGTTTCTGCTGAGAAAGGTCACAGCTTCTTTGTGGGCTTTTCTTGTGCCTTCCAAGTGTCTATCAGAGAAACAATATATTTGTATTAAAGCTTTCTCTAGAAGCCCCAAGAGGATGTTCTTGTGTGATTATGATGCCATAAACAGTCATAATCACTTGTTTTGGTAAGCTCACTACATGTGCTTGGAAAAATACTTCCTATTTTTTGTAATAGGTATCTTTTTATCTTTATAAATTTAAAGAGTCTAAGTGACTAAAAATGATAATTCATTATGAACTGAAATAAAACCTCTTTAAATTAGCTAGGAACTTAGCCAAATAAATACATGCAGCATCTTCATGTTACCCACTCCCTGTAGCTCATCAGTAGCCTTCTGCAAAGGAACACAAGAGAAATCTTTCACTAAGTGTCTTTCACTAAATCTGTGTTTAAGTCACCATAGTCAAGCTATTTCAGACAAATGAATGACACATCTTCCAGACTTTCAAATATTTGAAAAGTCATTTACACTTACACAAAATGTGAAAATAGATTGCCACTAGGAATTACTTGATTTACCTTGCACATAAAAGATTCCTTCTTGACATGGTATGACAGCTGTCTCTTAATTAAGAGTGAAGAGTTAGTGCGGGATGCTGACTCAGCATGACTCATCTGGAATGAAATCTGCAAAGGATCTTAAAAAAGAGGAATAAGATAGATTTTGCTAAAATAAAGAATACAAATGCTTTAGGAATGATGTGAAAGAGTACTCCTGGTCTCAATTACAGCAGACCTTGCTTAGAATCAGGAGGTGTGCCTGAGTCTGAGATGGAGCTGTCCTAAACAGTTGTCTATTCTGGATTACAGTGCACATTCTCATATTCCATCTGCATCATTAAAAGCTCTAAATTACATTTTTGTCAGAAATATTACTTGACAGTTACACATTTGTTTGGCTTGTTGAAGAAAGTTTTCAAAATATTTTTGCTCAGTCTTTTGTATTTTGACTTTTTAATCCAGTCAACTCTACAAAACGTGTTTCCTATATCCAGTCCAAGGCAGACAGACTAGGCCATAAGGGAGATTTTTTTCAATTTTAGGTAAATTCTTCAACTTTCGGAACTTCTCAGGATAGGAGAGAAAAGGACTATCCTTTTATGTGACTGCATTTATATTGTTTCTACTGCAATTATAAATAGCTCTTTACTAAATCCTTATTTAATTAAGCCCAAGCTAAGCTACTGATGCTTTTAGGAGTAGATATACCTTTATGAAACTCCTTGTTTATAAGGCTGAAGATTCTACTGGTGATTGAATTAAAAAAACAAAAACAATGAAGCTAGCATAACTAATTTCTCAGGAGTAGCTAGTGATAGTACTGTTTCCAGAATCTCTAATGTAGGGGCAGACCTTTTCTGGGTGCTGTCATTCCAGGACTACTCTGTTCTAATTGTTATATTTTTTCTGTATTTTTCTAAAAAGCCATTGCTGTTGTGGTGGGGATGGAATGCTTCTCTGGGAAAAGAGGCCATAGCAAAAACATTTTCTTCCGTTATTCTTTCCTCTATTGTTCCAGTTGCTGCATCTGTATGACAAGATCTGTATTTCATAGAAATTATCACTTAAATGGTCATTTTAAAAAAATGTTGAGTCAGAGTCTTTAATCTTACATGTAGTTCCAAGCACCAAAAGTCCTGGGATTATTCCAATAATAATAACTGTAAAATTTTTAAAAGTCTGCATATTTGAGTACTGTTTGGCTTATGAAAGCTTGGTGAAGACACAGATAGAAATTTCAGTTCCTAACTAATCATTTTATAAATTGATTTTAAAAATATGTCAAGGCAGTGTAAGTATATGATTTCCTCCATAATAATGTTCTATTGGATAGTCTAGAAGTAGCTCACAAGCTGAGGATATAGGGAAATTATTGACTGCCAGCAATAGTAAATTTAGCTTTGCTACAAAGAGCTCATGCCTAAAACATGAAAGAATCACATCCAAGAAGTGGCTCTTGTTCCAAGTCATTGAGAAATTTTTGTTTATGTAAGTTAACTAGTTGAGCTCATCAGGAAAACTATTATTAATAAATGGAGGGTGAAACAGTTATTGTTATTTTCAGTTACCAACCTAGCCATGTTCAGATGTTGGTATGCATCAGACTTTTCACATTTTATCATTAAAAAATAAGTGTACCGTGTGCAGTGCCACTGACCAGTGTCACCTGCCTCTGCCTGAGTCATTTGTGTTCTTCCTTACTGTTTTCTGACAGCATGTTGTCTCTCATCATGCTGCTGTCAAGTGCTTTAGGATGAATCTACTTTGGGAACTGCAAAAATGGTTTGGATACAAAGTAGAAAATGGAGTTATGATGCAATGCTACTTAATCAAGTCCTGAAATAATTATCACAGGACTGATTTCAGTGTAGTAAGCTATCTGCAGAAATGATAATAGGTGTTGCTCAAGCCTGGCACACCTACCTTCTTGTTTCCCAAGCCATATAAATAAATAGTCTTCTTTGTGCATATAAGTATATCCACACCTCTCCTGTCACATTATTTCTGAGCAAAGAAGGGTCCTTCATCTAGATTACCAAATAGATGGAAGCAGACACCCTCCTGTTTTGTAACACCAGGTATCATTTTGCTATGCTTGCAGGTGGAGAGTATAATTACCATTATCCTCTGGTACTATAAGTGACATTGCTGTTACTGCTTCCCAAGCTTCATTTTTAGGCACCAGATAGTTTATAAGTTTTAGCCTTGCTACTGAAAGTTACATTAGGCCCTCATATAGTATATGCTCTGCTTTTAATTTTCATTCTTCATTAGCACTTCAATTTTGTACAATCCACTGGATTTCTGTGTGTGGAGCAAACAGTTTCTGAAAGATTTAATTTTTTCTGATTCTAAGCTCCAAAATAATATCAGTAGGTCATATGTCAGTCCAACTGAAGACTAATGCTGTCATCCAGAACTTTGGAATGCAGCAGACAATTTGCTTTATTGTTGAACTTGAAAAAAGTTTATTGTTTAGAATTATCATCAGTTCAGTGTGAGATTCTACAGCACAAATCCAGGAAAGAGCAAATATCCTTAGGCTGCTGCAAGATCTGTTCCTAACATTAATTGTAGGGTAAGCCCAAGGAAAGTGTTGAAAACAGGATATGATGAAACATGAAGCACTCCCTTGGCTCCCTCACAAATCCCTCCCTCCTCCTTCTATATTCTCTCTCAAAATAAATAGCTGTGGCTGGCTGGAATCAGAGTGCCACTAATGCTACACTTTCCATTTTAGTTTCTGGGTTTCTGTGGTTGTTAAATACTCAAGACTGAGACTTAAGTAGATGCAATTTTCAGCCATTTACCCATATTTTTTGCCTTTTTTCCTGATTTTGAATATTATCTCAGTTGTTATTCATGTTTGTTTAGACAGAAATTCAGGGCTGTACTGGACCACTACTTCTTTAGGATGGTGAGGATTTAACCTGCTCCCATGTTACTCTAATAAGCTCGTGGTTGCACTATTCCAAACTTTTTGTCATAGTGAAAAATAAGTATTACCCAAAAGTTTAAAAAGCTATTTCATAAGATTTCTGATATACAAGAGGAAGGTCAAAATGGGTCTGACCAAAGTAAGAACATACCTAGAAGTTTGTGTCTTGAAGGCATTCAAACATGTTTCCTGTTCTAGTGGTAAGTGGAAAATGCTGCTCTAACTTACTATCATTAACCTTTTTGAAATATATTAGCAATTCTAATAAGTTGTAGTTGTGTGAAATGTCTCTCTCAACTACTTACAAGTCCATTTTGTCATTCTCCTAAGAGGCATTGCAGATCAGTAGCAGCAGCTATTGATCCCAACATCCTAAGCCAAACCATGGGAACCATTACATTTTGGTCCAATCTCAGTGTTAGTGGGAGGCAGTTCTAGAACAGGAGAGTTTTTCTTTAGCTAGAAAAGCAAAAGCACTGAGATTAGATCCAGGATTGCAAATTCAACCATACAAAGCTGAGAGGTCTGAAAAACAATGATCACTGCTCTCAGTATTTACAATAATGACAATATTTTCAATTTGTTTCCGTTATTTATTTTTTATTTTGGGCAAAAGCCTATCATTTGTATGCCTCCAAATGAATTTGCCCAGGATTAAACATGAAATTTGTTTAATTTTTTTCTTTTGTCCACATCATTTGCATGCAGCTGCCACGGTACACTGGGGAGCATGTATATCCAGCTGCTTACTGTTTCCACAGCAAGGGAATCGGAATCGAGGTTACCATTAACCAAGAGGCCAGGAAATTTTGTGATGTCTTCACTACATCCTACTAAATTAAGGGACATCCCACTTCCCAGGGCTCCAGGCTGTCACCACACAGGTCGGTGTCAGCCCTTGAGCTTTGTATGGAACCCTTCCAACGAAGTGGCCCTCTACAATTAAACAACACTTCCGAAGTAATAAATTATAAACGTGTAAAACATTAGGTACCTTCCAGCTAACCACATAGACACTACAATTTGAGGTCTATTATATGTATGAATTACAAAGACAGCAAACTTTTCTACTCTAAACTTATTAGCATCATATGTTACAAACAAGAATTAAAATGAAAGTTAATTTTTATGCTCTGAAATTATAAGGTTCCTACAGTTACCCATTAAATGTTTAATATTGATACAGGAAAAAAGAGAAAATTTAATTCAGAGGGGGAGCTGGGCCACTGGTGGTTTTTTTGGTTAGCTCTGTCTTGTTCTTTTAACTGTCTGCATGGGGGTTTGTGTGGGGAGGGAATACAAAGCTTATGACTTTCCAAGACTGCTTAGTGCTCCTACCAAAAGCTGACAGAGGAAGAGCTGCATATGGAAGTAGTGATTAGTAGTATTCTCAGTCCTTTAGAGCTACTTTAGGGTCACTCAGACGTGAAGCTTTGAAAATGTTAAGGTGTAAATTGCATACTGTTTACAATTCCTGCTTCGGGGACTCAGTTCTGTGACTTGACTTCTCTGGCTCCTTTTCTCTGCTGTTACTCCTCTCAGTTAAACCTTTTTGTGCTTCTGCCTCCTTAGCAAGGCAGAGTTTGAGCAATGTAAGAGCTCTGCAATCTTGGCTTGTTGGTTTCAGTAGCTACATGGTATGGTATGTCCTTTATAATTTCACACAGTTCAAATCAGATGGAAAGATAATCAGCTGGGGAGTTTGAGAATGATCTGGGCTCGATACATAATATTATATCTTATTTTTTCCACTGATCTAGCCAGATAGATTTCAAGAGGAAAATAAGTAAAGTGTAACTTCTTTTAATATTTTAAATGCCTCATCACATTTTCCTATATTTTTTAATTCATAATTTGCATGAACTTGTAATGAACATTCTTCTTTCCAACACTTTTTTTGAAGAGTGGTTTCTTTTTGTTATTTTTCACATACCAACTGTACGGTACCTTGTCCCTGTACAATCATTCAGTGAGCATTTTGGTAGAAGAAATAGGCCAAATTTTAATACTCTCAACCTTGCCCATTCCAGTTCATCCACTCCCAGCTGTATATCTCCTAATGCCTACCTTAGTCATGCCAAGCTCACATTTTTCTCCACTGAGTGTTCGGTCCTGCTGGCAGGCACTGCCTTCCGAGTTAAAAGTAGGGCTCATTCTCAGTTGTAAATCTCTGTGTTGTTATAAGCAAGTGTAGATTTGCACAGACCTGTCAGTGAGATCAGCTTATACAGAGCAGTTGCTGCATTCCTTTTGCTGAAAGTAAATGTTTGGAATCTAGATGCCCTGATGTAATTCTACAACTAGAGATTCTGGAGTACAAACACATGCTAGACAAGCCCCAGGTTTACTGGATGATCAGTTTTAGGTGTTGGATAGGTCTTGTCACAGTTCATCTATTTTTCAGCAATCTGCAAAACAGGTGAATCATCTTGTTTTAAAATTTAGAGTGAAGTTAATCCAAGAGTTTTTAGAGGCTTAATGCTGTCTGCTGTAGTGTATCTCCTATCATTTGTCTTTCAAGAGCCTGAACTGAACACTTTAGTAGAAATATATATTAAAATTATTGTTGCCACAGAGGGTTGGCAGAGTACAGAAACAGGTAGAAAACAGTAAGAGAAATGGAGCAGACTATTCAGATATTCCTGCATCTAATTTGTAACCTTGACGTAATAATTCATAATTTATCATCTATTTAAAGTACTGATACTAATGGAGTTAACATTATTTAGACACTACTAACCAGAAATTGTCACAGTAGTTCTGTGTTACAAATTCCTATTTCAACTCCTTTCTGATTGAGTTTTTTTAATTTGCTATAGTAAATAGTAATTTTTTTCTTCTTTTCAGGACTTCAACTAATTAGCTCATGAGATTTCCCAGTGTGCTGGTTGCAGAATGAATATTTTAACCTGCCGACCCAATCTGGGTATATATATTATAATTGGTCTTTTGTTTTACTTGGGTTGATGTGAATCAACTTATTTGGTGATGAAATCGAAAAGAGCAACTACCTACAAATCAACTTAAATTACACCTTTTGGCTGCACTCAGAATTACTCACTTTCCAATGATACAGAAGTTCAGTGGGCACCAGTGTGGTGATGTGGGATCTCTTGATCTTTAAGATATGAAACCATTAAATGTGACAGGTGTGAGAGGATCCTTATTCAGCTGCATTGCTGAGGAGAGATTTCTGTAAACCATTGCAAAATGGTGTACTGAAATCCTAAATATTGTTTAGCTAGCTAGTTGCCCTGTGCTTGACCGAATAATATGTGAACTTCATGATTATTCCAAGATCTTATCTTTTTCCTAAACTAGGGCTCTCCTGCAGACAGAAAATGTTTCCTGGAGAAAATTCAGTTGGATTTCTAAAGCACTGTGAATTGAATGGACCAGTGCTACAGTTTGTAGTGCCGCCATGATTAGAAGACTTTATTTCTGCTATCATATAATACCATATCTACTAATCCCATGAAAGCCATGCTTTGCCTTTGAGAACATCTTTGGTAGACAGTGATAGAAGAAAAGCTTTCTCTTTCTCTTATATACTATTTTGCTAATTATGTGATCCTGCTGTTCTTCCTTGTTATTTAATAGCATGTATTTGGTGAAAGGGGATGGTTGATTAAGCTCCTTTTTCAAGTAAAAAGGTGGGCTTGTTGTTTTGTGTAGTCAAGATGCTGGGTGTGCATATCAAGATTTTCTGAAGTGTCAGTAGTGAGGTATTGGGTATTTACAAACAGTGTACTTAAACAGATATATTTACTTCAGGTGACCGTTTAATTTGAAGGGGGAAACAACACACGTTCATTCACTTTTTGCCAACATTAAAACATCACAGAGTGCTTAGGTGACCAATATTAGTTTCAAGCTGTTGCCCAAAAATACATTACCAGTCATTTTGTCAGCATGAGTTGTTTGAGGTTGTAGGAGATAGTCATCACATTTTTCATGGCCAAAAGCATTTTAGAGGAGTATTTAATATCACACCATCTTCTCAATAAAGGAATTAATTGATTAAAGGAATATAAACGTAAAAAGAAGCCAAACCAACCAAAAATTGATGGAAAGAAGGGAGAGGATGGGACACTGGAAAGACACAAAGCTTTAGGAAGCTGAGTATGTGTATCTAACATTAGACACCTACATTCACAGAAATGTTTCAAAAAGGTTAACTGGGGTTTTTTTTGAGATTCTAATAATCTGTGGTTTCCACTGGCTGAATGAATTAAATATTTTTTCACAAATGTGTTCAGGCTCCACAGATGCATTACCATCCAAGAGGATGTGAATGCCAGATACATTAGTTCAAGACCCATTGTTTTCTAGAATATCAGAGGGAAAATCAACAAGGAACTAAAACTTGTCCTGCTGTCTGTGACTGCCCTGTCACATGGTGGGATGTACTAATCTGAAGCAGATTTCAAAGCCCATAGGCATGTTTCTAAATCTTCTGTAGGATGATGTTTGCAGTTAGATTCTAACAATAGAGAAAGGATGTGTTATTTTCCAGGGAAGGTATCTCTCTCCACAGACTTACAGTGCAGACTTTGGGGTCCAGGTAGTATGCACAGATACCACAAGTGAAGCAAAACACAAATTTGTCCCTAAATGACTCATTTGATTAGCCAGTCTTGTCTGTGTAATGCAGAATTGTGATACTGATGTTACAAAGTGACTTCCCACCAAACATAATCACGCTATTACTGTTTACTCTGACAGCAGCTTCTTTCCATCCAGGGAGCTCAGCACATTTCACAACCATTAAGCCTCCCAATGAAATAGTTAAATGTCATTATCCCATTTTCTAGATGAGGCATATAGAGATTAATGACTTGTAAGAGTCATACAGGAACTTTGTGACAGAGCAAGGAGTAGATGGCAGCTCCTCCAGCTCTTATGCCTGTTCTCTCTTTTACAAAATTACTCTGTCCTCAAATAAAAGGCGCTCTTGATTTTGGAGCAACACCATTAATGAGTGAACTCCAAAGCTCAATTATTGAATCAGTAAAAGAAAAATACCTAGAGCAGCTCTGCTTCTTTTCTACCAGTATAATGGAGGAAATGTGCTGTTACTGGTGTAGGATTGCTTTTAAGTAGAAACAGGTGAGAATGCAAGAATCCTAGATCTCCGTTTCAAGGTGAGGGAGGGGAAAGGGAATCTCAGCAGTTTGATGTAGCACCAGAAACCTAACCTGACCAGCACAGAAGAAATGGCTGTTGATCTGGTCTTAAGTCATTATTAGGCTTTTTTATTTGGCTGTGGCTGAATCTCAGAATTTCTGTTTAAACTGAGCAAAAGGCAGTGTTCACTGTGTGGATTACACATGATGTGCAGTTAAGTTTTTTACACCCAAAGAAATCACCCAAACTAAGTCCACTAACTGTTCTGATACATAAGCACACCATCAAATAACAAGATGTGAAATGTGTCACAGAAATGCTTACACAAAATATATCAGAGATTTTGTTTGGAAAGTTACTCTAAAAGTCAAATAATTTAGAATGTGTGTTTAAAATTTTTTTTAGATTATTCTTGCTATTTTTTACTCTAAGGTTTATACACTTAGGCATCCCCATCTGTAGCATAATATTGTCTACACAGGAGATATTTTGTTATCTGTATGTGGGTACGTATACATATATACATATATATATACACACAAATAGTATGACATGAATTCATGAAACTCTAAGCTAATTTATATTGTATAGGAAAGGAAGGTGGGGAGTTTTAAGTGCAGGAGTAGAAATGGGAAGATCTGTGTCCTGAGAGAAATATGAATGAATCTTTGAAAAGAATTACTGCGTGTATTTATTGTATGGATGTTGTCCTGCCTAGCTACTTAGTTTTAAATTAGAGCAGTCCATTAGGAAGAATTCCTGGCAGAGCTGAAAATACAGTAGAATCCTGGAGATAATCAGGAGTCCTAATGAAACAAAGGAAGCCATCAACTGGGGATCATGCTCAGCCTGACTCTGACCTGGGCTGATGAAGTTTCTTCTTTCAGTCAGGGTTAGGGTGGAAGATGATACTTAAGAAATCTTAAAGATGCTGGCCTACGCAGAGAAAGGGGTTGAGTGAACTTTTCAGGGAGTGTCACTGAGTGCTGACAAGGACTGACGCATACCATGAGTGGCAGCAGACTTTCTATATGACCTTGGCCGAGTCATTTAATCCCTCTGTGACTTGGTCTCCTCATCTGCAGCATTAGGTACAAACAGTAATACTTTCCTGCCTCGCAAGAAGCTGTGGGGATTACTTCATTACTGTTTGTAAGGTGTGTTCAGAGACAAATAGAAAAAACGCAGTGGAATTGTTATCATTTGTTGCTGGAAACAAATATCAGATACCTTGTTGTTTGTGTCCTGGAAAATATATTATTAACTGGCTATTTCTTGGAAATCTGATCTTACTGGAAATCACATGATGAGCCCATCATACCTTCCCTCTTTCCTCTGCTTCCTTTGTGCTCCTCTATTCAAGTAGTTGTGCACATGGTTTTAGGCAGAATTAGACAACTTGTCTTCCTGTCAAAAAAGTATGCCTCTTTCAAAGATGACTGCTTTTTAGCTTCTGTAAGTGATAAACCTGTAACTCCCCAAGTCTACAATCACATTGTCTTACCTAGGAACAACCTGTATAGATTGATGTAAAGATAAGTAATAAACTTCCTTTAGTTACAGTTTCGAAGATGTGGATAGTACGTGTTTAAAGTTGATTTTGAATTCCAAAGGAGTGTCCACGAGTAAGAGCATCTCCTCCTTTCCTTTCAAACTTAAGAGATTGAAAGAAACTCTTATGCTGCAGCTCTATGCTTATTAATAACAGAGCCATGCCTTGTTTGATCACACAGTAGTTCAGGTTTCATAGATATCAGTTACAGAATTGTGTCTATCAAATAAGCCAAAATTCAATTAGCCTAAGCAGCCCGAATTTTTGAATGAATGAGGGTGCATCAGCAAAGTGAGTTTATAACAGTCAGCTTTGTATCATTTAGCTAATGCAATTTTTGAGCCAATATTGTTGGACTGGTAGAAACTCTAAAGCTGAACTTCCGTTTCTGAACCCTAGCTGCTCACTCACAAGTGGACCACACATGCATGTATGTGCATTGCATTAACTCTACTATGCAGGGGAATTCTCTAGGCCACAGGGACTTGTGAATAGCCTGTAAACATGTTTAAATTGTACTTGAAATATTCTGGATCTATAAATACAAATTACATTAAAAGAGAATGTTTCAGTAATACCAGTAGGTGATGTGAGTAAGAGAGATCATTTAACTTCTCTGTGACTATGAAAACAGTGAGTTTTGATTGTTAATGTTAAGGCTCCACTTTTCTTTTGGACTGCGTATTTTGATAGTGGAATGCCTCTACTACCATGTCTTCAATTCCACTGACAGGTGATTAGGTTTACTTAAATCTGAATTTAGAGCCTGGTAAACCACTGGTAGCCACATTATATGAAGTTATATGAAGCATTGCCTAAATTTGCAGCCACACCCAAGCACTCACCGTAGAAGCACATCGGGACAATGCCGTTTGTTAGCTTGCCCAATGCGGGAGATAAGGTGATGCAATGCCCCTGTGTCACCGCTGCTGTATGTGCTGCTCCTGTCAGGGGTTTCTCCTGAGCAGCACGCGAAGTGTGGCCACCATAGGCTGGGCACAGCCGTGTTCACCCTCACCTCTACTGTGGCAGAAAAGGTTTCGTAGAAGTAATCCATTTGATTACTCCCTTCCTACTCTTTTGTAGTCAAGTCAAAGCTCTTTTTTGCTCGCTAATTCTCATGTAAGGCTCCCACTGACATCATCTAACTAGGACTTTCGGGGTGTGAACCATTTTTGTTATTTATGGAGTATCAGACTTCCACTAATGTTGGCAGAGTTTAAATCAGACAGGAAAAGTGCTAGCATGAGCAAAGGCAAGAAATTAAAGACAACAAAGACTTGAATTTTTTTAATATATGAAAAACAGTAACTTTAATATCTTTTTTTTTCTAGAAAAGTGTGGTTTTCTGAATTTGCAGAAGTAATGTTTATTGAGAATTACATTTAATATATTTCCTTAAGAGTGCAAAATATACTATGTAAATTTTAGTTGGCTCTCACAGTGTACTTTTTTAATGTAATAATTTTTCTGAAGAGTAACACTATATTTACAGCTAGAGCTGTTTTGAGCAATATGTAATTCTACTGTATGTTGGTGTGTTTACAAGAAGGGAATCTATTTATTGAGCATAGGAAGCAAAATATTCCTTCATAATTAAAAAATGTGGCAATATTTAAAGGTCTTGGAAACAAAATATAAATACTGGCATGCTAGTATAAGGTAGAAGACACTGTTCTTGAAGGAAAAGTAAATAAATCTATCTCTTCATCTAATCATTTTGATACAATTCACATAGCTGTTAAGAATCCTCATCACTAAATTTAGACTAGAATGTGTTTCAAAACAACTTCAGTTGAGTGGTTACGAGTTATACACAGAAAGTATGCTGGAGGATTGCAGCAATGATAACATCCTCTTATAGCACTAATACTGTACATGGAGGAAACCACTTTCATTTGCAGATGAAACGTGAGATGTTATAAAAGTTTCTCATGTTGTCAAAATAGATGTCAGGAGAGCAAATTTTATTTTTAACATTTACAGGGATTATTCTTGGTCTTCCCTGTTTGAGTAAGGAGGAAACAAAAAAAGGACTGGAGAGTTTGGCAAGGCTACTGGCACTCAAGAGGAGTAAAGATGTTCAGAATGTTCTAAACTCTAATGTTCAGAAATTGTTTTCTTTTTCAGAATCATGAAAAATAGTGTTTGGAAGAAATGAAGTTTCTTTCTCTCCCTTCCTACTCACTTTTATTTTTCCATATAATCAGTTTGAACTACGTAACAAAAGATGTCTATGGTTCTAAACTCAGCACTTCATACCTGTAAGACCACTTGTTATGCACATTTTCTCTGAAATGATTTTGGAGTGGCTACCATTATACCATTCATTGTCTCCAGCACATCTGATGTATCCAGGCAAACAGCTTGTCAGTTCTCCTGCACAGTCCAAGACTCGGTGGTGTATCACCACTGCGGACCAGAAACATCAGATCAGTTTGATAAGGATACCAGACCCTGATGAAAATAACTCACATATTTTACCCTGTTATTCATGTGTATCTGTTGACATTAGCTGAAGCTTTGTTATGCTTTCTAGCATTTTCAGTTGAAATGTAAACTGCCAGAACAAAAATAATCTTTGGCTCAGGTATTGCAGAGAGTAAGTGTAAAGCTATTGAAGGTCATGAAGGTGGTTGGAAGTCCTAAAGTCTGTGAGGAAGAAGGAAGCGGGCTGCTTCGTCTGATCTGGTTTAAATGAGTTTTAAATAGAAGCAAAAGAGTTCTAGGAAAATCTAACAGGGTTTGCAGTCCTTTATTCCAAAAGGTAGGTGAGTAGCTGGCTTCCTCTTTGTCCATCACGTGCCCTTTAAAATTTTAATGCACTTCCCAGTAGGCATCCCCTTCCTTTCAGTGTTGTGGGCTCTGGCCTCTCTGCTGTGTTCCCTGGCTTGTTCTAATGTGATGATTTTGAAGACCAGCTAACTCTATATGGGTTACCATGCAATCAGAGGTATTTAAAAAAAAAAAAAAAAAGCTAATATTCCCACGAGAATTTGCATTGAAGGCATTCCAAGCACCAGGGAAGTCCAAGGGTGTACAGCGGTGTTGATCTGCACTGGCACAGTAGTTTGAGTACATAGCAAACTTTGTAATCATGGTTTCACTAGAGTCAGGAGTTCACCCCTTCTTCAGTCAGTATTTCATTTATGATCTTAAAATTGTCCTTTCAAGTGTGGAGACCTGAAAAAGACTTTTTTTTTTTTTTTAATTGGTAATTCTGCAGTACAGGTAAATTAGTACTGAATCAGTGTTCTATGTTTGATTCGGTGGGAATACTGTTCCTTTGAAACAAACCGCAAGCAGCGTGTTGTGTAAGAGGGACGCAGGTTTACAACCCTCACACTGTAGACTAATGGTCTGAGTCCTTACCAGCTTATTTAATGTAGGATTTTATTAGCGCTACAGCCAGCAGAAGTACACTGCTTGTCTTATCTGTGCTTCTTTATAACCATATTACCGAGATTACAGCAATTCATTGCCTGACATTCGTCTATCTGCCTGTCAAATCAAATATTTATGGAGTACTCACTGCTGCCCAGAGTAGCCTGGAGAAACAGTTCTGATCCCTCTGCTTACCTCTCAGTATCTCCAAGCTGGGAGTGAGGGAGGTTTTGCATATATGTATTTGTGAGATCCCATCTCTTTGGTTATGTGTTTCTGGTGTGAGCAGTTGACATTCCTTTACTGTGTAATTTATTTGGTGGTGTTACTGGTATGCTGTTGCATTTGTGGTGTGCAGCACGATTTTTCATTGCTATTTATAACATTGGTATTAATGGTAAATTTGGTGGTATAGTAAGAGAAGAAGGATTATAATCTCTTCCCCAATGGATAGTAGCAGATAGGAAACAATGTATTTCATAACGGAACAATGTAAATAAAATGTTACTCATTAATTCAAAGTGATTAACTGAAAGAGAATACAGTTAGTTAAATGCACTGAATCTTAAAAATAGATAATGTTCTAAAAATGCTGTCAGCATTTTGAATTTAAATATATTTTAAGTGCACAAATATCAAGGAATTAAAGAAGGTTGTTGTGAACAGTCTTTTGTTTGTGGATTTCCTGGTTCCATAGAATCACAGAATTCCCTGATTAAATAGGAATGTCTGTCATATTGTTAAGGTCTTTGAATGTATCCAGAGAAGGGCAACAAAGCCAGTGAAAGGGCTGGAGGGAATGTCCTGCGAGGAAGAGTGAAGGACTTCGGGCTTGTCTAGTTTGGAAAAAAAGAGGCTGAGGGGTGACCTCATTGCCCTCTACAACTTCCTCAGGAGGGGAAGTGGAGAGGGAGGTGCTGATCTCTTCTCCCCGGTATCCAGTGATAGGACATGTGGGAATGGTTCAGCACTGCGCCAGGAAGGTTCAGACTGGACATTAGGAAGCACTTCTTTACTGAGAGGGTGGTCATGCTCCGGAACAGGCTTCCTGGAGAGGTGGGCAGTGCCTCAAACCTGTCAGTGTTTAAGACGTATTTGGACAATGCCCTTAACAACATGCTTTGACCCTTGCCTGAAGTGGTCAGGCAGCTGGACTACGTAGATGATTGTGGATCCCATCCAACTACAGATAATCTATTCTATTGTATATGTCATCCAGCTTTTGGACTTCTCCCCATCTTCAGTAGATACCTTATGGAAATGCTTCTGAAGAGGAAAAAAAAAAATTTAATTTTGAATGCAGGTCAGATACAATAACTTCAGTTCCTTCCCACAAGGTACATAAGATGAAACAGCCTCATTAATTCTTTGCTCTGAGAAAATACTTGGCAGTACTACAGTGATTGGAATTTTCCATGTCTTTTCCAAGTGTAAGAGAAAAGTAAAAAGGTGAAAAAACAGAAGCAGAATATTCTCAGGTAACAGACTAACGTAAATATTTTGCTGAAAGTGCTCAGGAAATCTTAGTAAGGTGTTTTTTTGTGTAGCACTATTCTGTAGATTTTAGTCACCATACTAGGTTAGGCTACCAACCCTCAGAGGCCCTTCCTATGCCAGATGCCTAGATAAAGGTCAGAGGGGGCGTGACTCACCCGTGAGGAGTGTGTTGTCACCACCAGCTCTGGGCAGGACAGTCCCACCTGTGGTGTCCCAATTTCCACGGCAGGCGCACAGCTGGCCCGGATTGGCCGCGCCGGTTCCCCGCCCTGCCACGGATTGGCCAAGCCTTCCATCTCCTCTCTCTCATCTTCCTGGGACACCTGCACTGCCCAGCTGCAGCTCCTCCACACTGACCACAGAGGGACCGGAGGATGCCCACGCATCAACACTTGGTCGATAAGGTGTGTTGGTGGGGATGTGGTGGACAGGGTCACACTAACTGGGAATACTTATTCTCAAAGGCTGCAGAGTAAGTCTGTGGCTCATCAGGAGTGTCTAGGAGAAAAGAAAGGAGAAAATACTCATGAAGAATGTGATTAGAAAGGGGCATACAAGACTTAGTCTTAAACTGTTGGCAGGACTTGCCAGGACTGTGTTTTTCAAATTACAGAAAGATATTTATTATATTAATTAAATGGTCTACATTTAAAAGCTTTTAAAACAATTTTTGTCTCTATTCAGAAGTTTGCCCAAGGCTCTGGATGGGCAAACCACCAAAGTGTGTCTTCCTGAGTCCAGTAGACTTTGAATACAGTAGCTAAGTATCACTCAGGGACTTAATTGTTGGCCTGAAGTCGTGTTAGAGTAAATATGGAAGAGGATTCTTAAGTTAGCAGCTCAGGTGGTGATGATGGCCATGTAGCTGAGGGCCGTATAGACTCATAGGAAGAAAGGTTTGAATCTGTGATAAAAAATAATTAAAATTTTTCCATCAGACGAAGGAACTGGGGTTACAGTTAATTTTTCATAATTATACCCAATTAGAAGCTTTAAAATAATATCCCTATGCTTCTATTTTACAAATATTCCATATGCTTCTATTTTATAAGTATTTACTTTTTGTTTCTTTACATTTTTCGTGGAGAAAAGGTAAATTTGTGATGCAAGATAACATGATAGCATTAAATATGTATTGGAACTCGGGGCTGATGGAAGTTATTTTCTGCCTCAAGCCTGGACTTGGAATTTTGTAAGACACTGTATATCTTCCTCATCTAAAACCTAGTTCCAAAAGATGGCACAACGAGACTTTTAGGATACCTCTTGAACTGTTAAATCAGAGAGCTGATGCAAAGAGAAGGCATCCCAGCCATGTTTCAACTTGTTGTGCTTGTGTTTCTGGTTCTTTTCTAGCTAGAAAAAGAGGAAAGGATGTTTCAGACTGGTTTTCTTTTGTGGTAAAGTGCAGCTCCAGACAATTTTCCAGTCCTGGCAAAACTTAGGACTTCGTGCTTTGAAATAGAACATCTAATTAGAGACAGATTCTTTTTCCATCTCTCCATGAGTCAGACAGAGGTTTCAACAACATATGGACAGGTTCATATTAAATCACTGTTTACCACATCTGTTGATATAATAGCACCTACATGCTGTATTTAAAACTTAATTAGAGGCGGACCATGTCAAAATCGTCACCAGAGATCGGATAACCACACCCAGCGTACTGATACCAAAACATAATGCTTACCAGGATCCCATTTAAGTGACACTTTGATGAGATTTTGGAGAGGAACAGTCTTCATCTGCTTTAAAGACACTTAAAGCTTTAAAGCTTATATTGCTTTCCTGATTGCTGCACTGATTGGTTGTGACACCACGCAAACCTTCCTCCTCCTCCTCCTCCTCCTCTAGGAAATTTTTCAACACTTCACAGTAACCTGCTTTATTATTTGCTGACTCAATAGCTTTTTAAAATTTTGTTTAAGTTCGGAATTAAGTAAATGGGTGTTTGGAATTGTGTATTTTTCCCCTGCTTCCAGATGCTTCTGTTACTTATTTCAGTAGCACATGCAAAACCAAACGGCCTTACACATTCGTGCACAAATTAAGACACACAGGTAGATGATACAAATTGAACATATCTCTTAAATGGTGTTTGAAACGCCTTAGAAAATCTCAAGGAAATATCTCCATTCTTTCTGTTACTGTCTGTTGTGTCACACAAGGCAATCCTATAGCAGACAGCAATTATTAAATAGTTCTTGTGATTTAACAGTTGTATCAGCATTTTTGTAGCTGGAACAGTGAGTTATTTGTAAGATGTAATGGCCTGGCATTACATTATATGTAATTTATTAAATATTTATTATGTGGTGCCATGGTTGAATGTTTAGACTTTGGATACAGGCCATAAAAATCTGATATTAAACAACTGAGAATACTATTGGGAAATGTTTCCTTGTTTTCTTGGAAGCAGTTTACAATCAGTGTCAGTCCTACAAGTGAATTATAAAGAAAATATATCTTCTTTTCACAGACAGTCCTTGAAGGCTGGAATTGAGTCCTGCCTCTTAGTTATGTTTTGTGAGTTTCTGTACTGGGTATAGTTTATTCTTTGCCCATAGGGAACATGCACTAGCAATTCAGTATTTTTAAATTGTTTAGAAATTCAGGAGGACTTTGCAGAAGTCTATTGTTACCTCTTTCAAGAATCAAATATTTTGAAAAACTTCTGGAATTCTCCAGGGCATTTGACTAGATTTCTTGACTGTATCTTGGAACTGGGAGTAGGAAAAGCAGTCAAAAGAGAGCATGCTAGTCATGGTTATATCTACAGTTTGAGAGAGCAAGGATTGCATCTTAGTTCTTGAATAACAAAGGAGCTGAGCTCAATCTGCCAATGCAACACTGAGGAACTTTGTTTAAAGACTTCCCTAGTTCAAAGGTGTAATGCAGCAGATGTGGCTGTTAATGGGTTGCTGTCATGTAACCAGAGAATTTAAAGTTCCTTTAATAATTCAATACTTGAAAATGAAATTCTTTGTGCCTCTTACTGCGCTGCTCTGCCAGTGCATAGAAGTATTTTACTTTAATGTATTTTCTTCAAAATATATGAATGCAGAATGAGCGCAGCTTTCTAGGCTTGTTCTGTTTCCTGTCCTGGAGAAAAGCCAACAATTTGTCAAACATGACAACTACTAAAAAGCAGTTACTATGAACTATATTGTCTTTTTGTTCCACAGATGAGGAGACCCTCCTGCTTTGTTTTTTTGTTCTGTGGGGTATTTTTGCCTGGAATCCTCAGTTTTCCACAGACAAACACCTCAATCGATTGTGATTCTCTGTTACCAAACTATGAAGCTGAACCACAGACATCTGCACCACCATATATTATTGCTGTATCTTTTGATAACTTTGAGCCAGGAAATGAAATCCAAGGTAAATAACCTCAGTGACATTTGTGTCTTCCAGAATTACCAGCCTTCATAAAAATTCCCCTATTTCCTTCTCAGTCTAGATAATTTACTTCTTAACTTCAATGTTGTTGATCTATACCTGATATATTATTATATTTTTAATGTTTTTATATATGTATGTGTAACTCAAAATGTATTCTTTCTTTTTTCCAGCTAATAAATATCTCTTAACTTTATGCTGTAATTTGTGTAACAAAATTAAAATTAAATGGGACAGCTGGCCAAACTGGACTAATAATTAGTTGCTTGTTAACCTTGTATTTGAGTATTTGCTGTTGGACCAGGCCTCTGCAATACAAAGGGATCTTACTCATTAGTTTTTCTCATGCTGTCATCTTTCGGGAAAATAAAAATTTAGGACGCAGTATGAGACAACTCAGGAGTGAGACACTTTGAGTCATCCTTCTAAGAGCTGTATCCCAGATTTTATCAAATTGCGAGGGGTGGAGCTATTGTGGTTTAAACCACCTTTGTATCTTCCTAATCCTAAATTGCTCTCTGGATGAGACACCCTATCAGCCTTGTTTCTCCACACTGTGATGCCGTCCCATGGTGCTGTCACACTTCAAGTGACTTGTGAATGCTTCTTTTTCTGACCATTCATGCTAGAAGGAGCATGGAAGTGGGAGAGAGTTGTAACCTGTTACATGTCTGGTTTTGTATCTCAGCTGAAAAAGAGCATTATTCGCTAAGTAGCTGCTGTCTAGCTGGGATGCTGTTTTACTTGAGCCTTGTAGCATGACCGTGGCTTCCACGGAGAGTGGTACGTAAGGGGAAAAGAATGGAGCAGCATCAGAGTCCTGTTATAGCTGTCATCCTTGGAAAAACATGTGAATAGCTCCTTCAAGGATGGGAGGGTTGTTTGATTACAGGTAGCTACTTTTAAAACAGTATTGACAGAAAAATGGTGGATTAAGTACATACAGACTGTTCTGTGAGGTTAAATGGAATTTACCATGACAAAAATATTGAATCCCAGATGCTACTAACCTTGTCTTTTTTTCCCCCTCCTTTTTTTTTTTTTTTTGGTTTTTTTTTTTTTTTTGTTTTATTTTAACCATGCCTATTTTTACCACTACTTTTCTACTGTTTTAAATTGTGAGCACCCAGTACCTGGCCTCAGGGAGCTGCATCAGATTGCCCTTCCACTGAATTTACTGCAGTTTGACCCATGGCATTCCATGTGCCAACACTCTTAAAATCTCATCTCTGCTTGATTTAACACTGCATTTAAGTTCTGGATGTCATAGCTTCTGTGAGACCTGGGGAAAATCAGTGAATTAAGACTGAAAATTGATGACAAATTGGAAGGCTAATTATGCAGGTGTTTGGAAATGTTACATTATCAGGGTAGGATTGGTCCTTACCTTGACTTCTGTGTCATTCTAGTTCATCCCTCTTTATTTTTAATGAGTACACACACCTTTGTGCATAAACCATTATTCTGATTTCATTTGCAAAAGTGCCTAATAATGGAATTAGCAGAGCAAAATTTTAGTAGACCATAGCAAATTTGATTATGCCTTTTGAAATTTAATTTCTGTTTGGATATAAACAAAATGGGAGACTGTTCTTTCCCATATTCTTCTGAGCTCCTTCAGTAACAGAAGTTGAATTAAATTGGGTAGCTCATACAATTATTAATTTTTGCACTTAATATAGAACATGAAAGTGAAACTGTCTAGTTTCTCTCTTTCCAGTTGTAATACATTTTAATGAAAACGTGTCTGTGGTTCAGCCTTAGGAAAAAGTTAATCTTTTCTTTTAAAAGAGAGGTAGAAAGAAAAGCAATTCTTTTTTTTCCTGTAGATATTTTGACTTTGTAGGCCTGATTAGACAGAAAATAAATAACCTTTTGTTCAGCAGGGCCACTCATCATTTGGTAGAGCAGTAAATCAAAAATTTCATGTTTCTTTACACAGAAGCCCGTCTCCAAACTTTTTCCTTTATAGTCATTCTCCTTGTAATTAAGAAAAACTTTTTAACTAGTTTTTAAAATCGTACACGTGCAGTCTTGTTCCTTGGAGTGAAGGAAATTAGATGTTACATATTTAGGAGGTTTTAGTTGCATATGAAACTTAAATTTCTCAAAATGTCTCTTTTCACAGTGACTCTAGAAGCACTTAGAGAAGCTGGTTTTAAAGGATTTAATCTACAGGCTCGAGAAATAGATGGAGATACTCCTGTTGGTACTTTTAAAATTACAGATCCAAACACCAAAGGCTTGGAATGTCATAACATGACGGTATGTATTCACTCTTTGGAATACCTTAAATTAGTTTTAAATAATAGAAATAGAGAGAATTTTTTATATGTCAAAGCTGCTTCATCAGAAGGTTTAAAAAAATCAGACTTTTTCAAGAAGTACGTGTATCCTCTGTATGTGATATGAATCTAATGTAGAAACTGCCTGTTTTTTTAGGAGGATATCAGTGTTACCTGTTGTAGTAGAGGCAGTTCCCTTAATAATATAGGTAAAATCATTTTTGCATCTTATATAATTATGTGTATTTATTTTTAATTGCAGAATTCAGCAGTAAGTCATGCAAATTCAGATGTGAAACAGAAAGTAACAACAACATGGATTGCTCCACCTGATGCTGGAGAGCTTCAATTTATGTAAATAATTATTTTTCTTTTTAATTTATTTTTTTCCCCTTGAAATTTCATTTCTGTGGATTATTTTGAGATGGACCTGTGTTTCTGTTTCTGATGTTCTTGTCTGGCCACCATCATGAGTTTTTACATAGTTTGTCATAACTTCCCACTATGTCTATTGAATAATATGATTTCCATTTCAAGATATAGTGCAAAAGGTAAACACTGTCCTACAGATCTTAATATATGTAAATAATTCCATTAAACACAGTGTTATTAATGGATCTTTGAGTAACCAGTTTTTACACTTCGACCTCTTTAATTACAACAGCAACAAAATGAACGTAACTAGTTCCCTGAATACCTGAAGTGCAGGCTCTGCTCAGTTACACCTTTTTTCATTTTGAACAGTGGAAGAAGAGTAGATTGATGTAAATTCTTCTAATATAAGTTTGAAGATAAGTTTATGACCCAGTGAACTAACTGGTGAAACTCCTGAGAACAGTAAAAGACACATTTATCCTGCTTTTAATGCTACTTTTCTTGTAGATCTGAAGCTTGTAAAAGTACCACGTGATCTAAAAAAAACCACACGCTTGATGTAATTGGGAAATATCAAAATATTTGGCAGCTTGAATTGTTTAAGTGCGGATTTATGAAAGGGCCATCTTTGCCTTGCTTCATTATATCTCCAGGAATACAAAGAATGGGCAAAAGAACACAAAACCACAATTGCTTCCCCTCATTAATGCCATGAAAATCAATTCACCATCACAGATATAGATTGTTAGAATAGGAAAGAGTTGTGGCAACTGAGGCATTTGAGTTGATACCCTTCACTGAGGTCAGTGTTTCTTCAAACAGTGTCCATTCCTCTCCTGCTTGTCTCAACATCGGGTTCATTTATCTTCAAAACTGTGTCAGATGATAACACAAGTCACTGGAAAAGTGTTCTGTGAAACTTGTACTGTATACCCCTAAACCCCAAATACACTGGATTTTCTTGGCTGGGGGCAAGGGGGGAGGAGAGTTTGTTGGTATTTTATACTGAAATATTTTGATAGAAAAAGAATTATTATTTTGTTTTCTTTCTAGTGCAACTGTTGTTCAAAATCTAGACAACTTTTGGGTTGGAATTCAAAGCAAAACTCTCACACCTACACATTCTGAGTCAGTAAATGGGACAGAAAAAAGTAAAAGGAAGGTATGTTTTGAGTGTATTTGCATACTAGAAATTAATACAGTAAATTAAAGTATCTTTGACTTGATACAAGACATATATTTGTTGTCATTAACTGATGGCCAAAATCATTACATGTTTTCTATAATTTTAATCTGCCTAATCCTCTTATTAAAATGATGAAAAATTACAGCAGATACTATTTTTCTCCCACAGAAATAGAAAGGTAATAATCTAGTTATCAAAACAACCCATACCACAAAGAAAAAGAAAAGAAAAGAAAATTGGTCATAAGGAGAACTGTACTGCACTTCTGGTGTACTGTGCTGTTCTTAACTCTTACCCCAGTCCCTGGGAACTATAACTGTGCAGCATGGCCTTAGATTTGCTAAATTACCTTTAGGTTTGCTAAATACTTTTGCCAAGAATTATGCTTATATGAAACATATTAAACATGATTGGCAGCTTAAGTAAAGAAAGCCTGTTCAAGTCTACTGGATTGGTTCTTGACTGTAGCAGCACTGATTTATTTATGAACTTGTGATCTAGAAGAGTGAAAACCTGTCTTTAGTCTCACATTCACCAGAAGTATTTCCTGTTTCCTATAATAAACTGTGCTTTTTTCTGTAATAAATAACATGGAAATGCTTCCTCTTTTTTTTCTTTTTTTTTTTCCCCCACAGCTTATGATAGAAGTAGAATGTAACAAGGTAAGAGCAATTTTTCTTCAATTTCCCAATTTTCAGTTACCTCAGTTTTAGAATTCTTGTCCTCCTGGTCCCCTTGTTTCATGCTTGCAGTGTGAAGATTATATTGTACCATTCAAATTACTTTCCTAGCGAGATCTCATTTGTGCTTTCATTTTTTGTATTGAGTTTTGAAGGTATTTTTATTTTTAATTAGTTATCATTAGTTCTCAGATGAGATTGGTAAAGTGTGTAATATATTATCAGCAATATATTGATTATATCAAACACTTGATTTCTTCATTCAGACCATGAATGTGAATTTAGTTGATTTCCTGTTTAAAGTAACTTGGTATTTATACACCACTCAATAACCAGTAACTGGAACCTGTACTTTCTTACAGCGTGGAGGGACTTATACGACACAAGGCCGATGCATCATGGTAAATATTCTTTCTCTACAGACACTGACATGCTGCTAACTGCCCAAGATCTTAAGACCTGGTCAAAAACTGCTTCTACTCACTTCTTTATCCCTCTTGTCACTCAATTTAATTTCCTTTTTGGCAATTGACCTTTGTTGATTAAAATCCAAAACCTTTTAAGTGGTTGTCAGCCATATCATTCCCTTCTGCAGGTTCTCTCTAGCTAATCTGAAGTAAATTTCTAATAGAACTTTTCTTTTTCCTGTCTCCACTTTTTATGCATAGTGGTTGCTTGCTGTTCAAGATCACTTATTCCAACAGCTCTAAAACTTTGCCTTTTGCAAATCATGATCTAGATATAAAATATAACAGTTTGATTTTTTTCCTCTGAAAACTCTCAGTTGCAGCTCAGTGAAGAAGCCTCTTTGCTTTTTTACAGCAAATATGTTACACATGTGATTACATAGTTATATCAGTAAAAGACTTCAGTCTACTTGTGACACTGTGGGTTTCCCTCCTCAGTGCTGGACAAAACCGTATGAGGTCAGATAAAAAAGGATGCAAACAGCAGAATTATGTTACTTATAACAGCTGGCTCGATATAGTTTTAATTACTTGGCTTGAAAGATCTCTGAAATAGTTTTGATAGTATCAGTTGGTGAAATTAAGTCTTAGGGAGTTACTTCATGCTTTTTATCTTTTCCCACCAAGTAGAACTTTCTTTCCTGAAAATCACTTACATAAAATAATTTTCCTGCAAAATATTAAATACCATTTTGATTTCTTTACAGGTTGGACCTTCAGGTTCCTCTCAGAGTAGCTATTCAGGCAGTCAGGTATGAGCCCTAAATTCCAGCATTTGTGTGTTTTCCTTTAGTAACCTTGAATGACTAAAATGGTGTCACTACAGAGTACTGAGGTGATTTAACACTGTACTGTCTTCTCTGCTAGTTAACACAGAATTGCAGAGTTATTTATCCAGTAAACAGTATGTTCAGTACCTGGACTTCACTCAATAGCTTGCTGTCAGTAGTTTTACCTACAAGCTGCTTCACCACCTCTGATTTCACACTTTAATCATTTCTGTCAAACATTAACCTGACTCTTTTCAGGAAAAAAAAAATTCCTTCCATCTTCCTAGAAGTTACCTACCTGTGTGTGCATTTGTGCATACAAACACAGTCGCAAACCATTTATTTCATAGTTTTAGTGACATCTGGCATAATGAAAACGAAACTGTACCTATTCTTAATTCATCAGGTATTTTTCCTTTTTTCCCACTCTTTTTTAATAGTCAAAATGAAAGATTTAAATATGCTTGTGTTTCACTGTCTTTTTCACAAGAATCTGCAAAATTTCCCTGAACTTCCCCAGATATTCATTCCTATATTAAAGCTCCAGTATAATGTCTGTATTGCTTTTAACACTGGATTATATTTGCAGTTGAAAATTTGGGGTCTAATCACTGTCTAATTAGCCTTTTAAAACTTCTGGGGTATGTACTGTCTGCATTTTCACTTGCCACTTTCACTTCATTCATCATTGAAATATATACTTGGGTTTTAGTTAATTATCTTCATTAGCATTAATTTACCTATTTACCCTTTAACTCTTAGATGCTTTCTGGTATGCCTCCAGTTTCTTGAACTGAGCTTCTCAAGGATATATTTGTTACTACTTACTAGTAGTTATTAGTGAATAATCTAGTAATATTCCATTTCTTCAATCTTTACTACTTGTAACTGGAATTACCAGATACTGAGATATACAGATTCTTTTGATGTATGTGCTAAAAACCAATCTTCTGCAGTGTATTTTTTTCATATATAATACACATTCTTTACTAAGAGACGAGTTTCTCTTGTCATTAAGTAACCAAAGTTGCTTTTTTTTTAAATATGAACCACTTAGTGAAGTTTTGAAAGGTTTCATGACTAATGGCAGAGTTATATGGAAGTTACATGAAATCCAGATGATGTCTAATGTCTTATGCTAAATTAGAGTTGTTACAGGCAGTTGTCAGTGAACTGATAACCTCTGTGCTTGCTTATCCCTTACTAGCACATACACATGGCCAGCTGCACAGCTCTCCGTGCCATAAACAGCAGTTTGTTGGGTTTTTTCTGTCTTTTCCCCCTTTTTTTTTTTCCCATGGAAATAATTGACTTCTGCTTTTATTTCAGGGTGGAGTAGTCTACACAATAAGCAACAGTGGATGTGGCCCTGTAAGCACTATTCTTCCATTTACTCTTTTGTCCCTGGCATAACCATATTTATAGTAACTCCTAGCCCTCAATGGCCTTATTTAATATGACTGTTCATGTGGGAGTTTGTGTCGCAAACAGAAAATAATGAAGAGGAGAGATCTAGAGGATGAATATTACAGTTTATTCAATGATATTAAGTACTTGGAAAACAGAGAAGTTAAAAAGTTAAATAGAAACATGTAGATTATAGAATTGTGGGAAAAAGGGACCGGAAGGGGTTATCTGTGGCACTTCCATTGCACTCATTGTACAAGGTATCTATTCTTCCTTCTGCTCTGAGACAGGACTGGTGCAAATCTGTCTGCATGTTCTAGGTAGTTCCTCCCGGCAGAAGTGACCACACAGACTTGCACAAGAACTAAGACTATTTCAGTTTCTCATTTTTCAGGCAGCAGAGATACCTGTGAAGTTATGAATTCTGGGCAGGTTAAGCCAGTCATCCAGAAATAGGTGAAAGGTGCAACAGTGCAATGTAATGAATGTGCTGGATAGATCAAAGACTTACCTGAAGCATTTTTATCAAGATAGTGACTAATTGTATGGAGGAAAAAATATATATATAATTATTTTCTTTTCCTTTCAGCACTTTCAAAATAGGTTTTTATTTTTTAGTGAAAATTTTCCATTTAATCCAAACATTTAAGCAAAATTTAAAAAAAAAAGTAAATGAAACTGTTTAAAAATGTGAAACATTCATGTCATCAGTACTTGTAAAATATAAAATTAATTCATCATGATGTATATTGGATTTTTACAAAGAAAGCAAAATTACAGGTTTTGGGGAGACTTGATTGTAATAATAACAGTTGAGATTTACGTTAAAAAAGAAAGTATTGCTATTTATGCTGAAAGTTTACATTTGATAGCTTATTGGCTATCTATCAGGAAGATGTTAGCTTTTATTTCTTTTGGGTTTCTGCTTCCTCATTTTTACATGCATGTGCATATGACATACATAGTATGTTTCAATTATGAGCATTATATAAAACCTCGATAATTTATTAAAGTCCTGTCTTGACAGTACCTGTTTTAAAATGTTTCCCAAGTATCACTGGATAATCACTGATAGACAAAGGGCTCTTACGTTCACACAGGGGTGTTCACACATTTACAGTGGAGACTATGATTCTCTCCTTATCATCTATTCTTTACACAAGGATCACTCAGAACTGAGGGTGTCTGAAGTGTGACTTTGCTTCTTAAGCAACTACAGATGAGAAATAACTGGTTTCTTTTCTTTTCTCAGGGAGGTGCTGCTGGTACATATAGTCAACAAGCCTGCAGAGACGTAAGCTGGTTACAGATGTTTTTACTGATTGTCTCTTCCTATGCTTCTTAACTCATCTGCTTATTGCAAATCACATTTGATTCTCTTTTGCAGAGCTACATTAGTCTTCCTAAATATATCAAGGAAAAGTGTTAGTCTGAGGTATTATTCTGATCTTAAAAGCCAAAATTAAAAGGTGTTACACTGTCAGTTCCTCAAAGCATAACCATTTATGTCATAAGGGCTACTCATCACCTATTACAAGCACTTAATTTGTTAGCCTACTAAAATGTCGGAATTCTTATTGTGTAATGCTTTTTATCACTCAGAGTAATTGTCTTTGGATATTGCATATTGTGCAATACTATTTGGGGTTTTTTTACAATCTTTATGTATTAATGCAGTAATTCTTTAGTTAATTGAGAAATTTCTATTGTTAATCTCATTTACTTCATTTTCTCATGAAAACAGGTTTATTTTAAAATCTGATATATTTTACATTTTTAAAATTACAAAAGTAAGTAAAAATATTTATCAGAAGAGGAACACGCTCTTTAATGCCTGTCAGGAACTGAAACCCTGTCCAAGAAACTGCTTAACCATGTGCTCAACTTTAAATACATCATTAGTTATATTAGTTCCTAAACATTAAATATATTTTATCTTTGTTTAATATGTAAGTGTAAACTGCTTTATTGATAGAGCAACAGTAATCTTATGACCATGGTAGAATTTGGGAAATTTTTACATCACTTACCTTTAAGCAAGTTCAGGATACTTTACTATTGCCCTAGATTTATTTCAAGTCTAGGTAATATCAGCTTCACTTGAAGTGTACATCTAAGGATGATTGCTAGATATAATTAACAAACTTTGATATAAATAAATATCTGTTCTCTGTTTTTATTTCAGAGTGCATCCTCATCCAGTGGTATTTCCTATGGCCAGGTAACTACATGTTTTCCAACATGTTTTCAGTTTCCTAAGGTATTCAGAAGCTAAGCAGTTATGCCCAACTTTTACCAAACAATAATTAAACTTATGGAAGAGGATAAAGATGAACTTTCTTTGAATGGTTCAGTAACATTATCTGAAAATAACTTCAGCAGATGAGTTATGTTTGGTGTATGTTGTTATATACAATTTGTTAGAAGTTATTTAGTCCTGTTTTGCACCAAAACTCAATTATATTTATTCTGAAAATGGACACCAGTTACTTTTGTTATGATTTTCCAGAAGTCAGTGCTTTCTTTGATAGTTACTAAGATTTAAAGGTACTTTTTCTGGCTTTTGCCTATGCAATTGTACATATTGGTTAATGAAATGGAAAACTTCACTGCACGTTATTTTGTGCTTCATTTAAAACATTTATCTTCTGATGGCACATCCCATTTTTTCCAGGTGCTGTTGCAATTGCAGGTTTTTTAATTTTGAGGGGATGAGTTTAGGCTGTTTTCCTTTTTGATGAAGGTAGAAGAGCCTAATTTTTTTTTCTAGCAATTATGTAAACAAACTTCCAATTTGATGTTAAATGAAACATTTGCAGCTTTTATACAGTGCTCTATAAAACTAACAAAATAATTGTGTGTTTACCAAAAAAAAAAAAAAAAATCAAGCTACTTGATTTATTTCAGTTGTTCATTTAGTAATTGCCAACACATTCATATTATTCTTCAGAATCTTATTTTATTTGGTACTTCAAGGGAATCGTGTTAGCTAAACATTCTTGTGGAAAATAGTGCTGTAGTTAATGTGCCATCCATTTACCTGAGCAAAAAACGGATTCTGTGTTCTTTACAGTCTGTCCCTTCAAGCAGCTCTGATTCCAGTAAGAAGGTAAGCTCTCCTTTTCAAAGGGAAAACTCTTACAGTTATAACTTGTCATGACTCCTCTTGCTTCAGTTAAGATTTTTCAAGGTTTTAACCCAGACTGATTCGTATGATTTGGTTTGTTTTGGTACTCAGAAGCCTTACACTAACTAGCTGTGCTGTGGTGGCTCTTGCCGATAGCTGACTCAATTGTATATAAAATACATGTTTCTTTTTAAAAAGTTAGGATAGCAACTGGGATGTAATTAGGATTTTTAAATATATAGATTATGTAGTTATTATTCATATAGGGGTTGAGAATAAGTATGGCTCAGAGAAAGTGAAATTAGTAGAATTCATTTTATTGTTGAATTTGACTCATAATTATATTGAAACGGACTCTTCCTCTCAGTTCAGCCCCCAGGAAGCTCAGTGCTAATACTAGGGTGTGTTCACTAAACACAAAGTTAGTTAGTTAACCAATTCATGTCCTCAGAGATGTTTTTATTCATTTAATTTACCATTGTTTTAAGAATTTAAAACATACCATTTGATTATTTTTTAATACTTCTTCCTGTTCTATACCAGAATTCTTTACTTCTGAGAGCATCAACTCTCCTTTTCCTTTTCACACCAATGGATAATACAAATGGTTTTCAGTTTGAAAAAAAAAAAAAAAAAGAAGGTGGGGAGATCTTCTAGTGCGAAAACATTAACACCTCGTGTTTGCATCTGGCATCATTTTTTTTCAATAAAAATATCAAGTCTCTTTTTTTAGCATAATATCGAAAAATGACAAAATAAATTAATCTTCTACTTTGGGGTGGAAAGTTGAAGATCAAAAAAGACACACAGTACAGGCCAGTGCATATGGTACAATACATGAAATTCTGCTTCTACCTCTACAGCTGAGTCATTGTGTGGTTGGGAGCAAGTCTTTTATTTTGTTATACTCTTGTGTAAACCATGTATACATAGATATTCTTCTTTGCTTGGTAATGGGTGTTAAATTTTCCTATAAGAGTATCATCCATAGCATTATTATCAGTCTGTAAATATAGATATTTCAATATTCTTCATTTTTCTAACATATTTAACAATTTAAATAGACAATATGATGAGTAAACAACTTCCTCTGATTTCTCTATAGGTAGTGGTCGTTGCCAACAGCAACCCTTTTCCACCTGTGGTAAGCAGTTTTTCTTTACAATATTGAGAATTCTGACTCAAAAAGCTTTCAAACATCCACATTTTTAATTTTTCAGAAAGACTCCTGGTGTATGGAGACAATTCTTTGGCAGGCAGGGTTTACCCTATGTGCATAATTATAAGATAGGTACAAATCTCGTGGTTCTGTGATTGCTGTTTGTACTTGCAGAGGGACTGGATTAGCTGCAGATTCCAGGTCTCTCAATGCATCAGTCTCTGTGTTCCTGAATAGTTTCTGTTTCTATTTCAATTTTCTTCTGTAAATTCGCTTCCATTCTCATTTTTAAACTATTAAATTCCCACTCTCTTTCTTTGGAACTCATACAGTCAGTTGAAACTAAGTTTAGCTTTTCGGAGTTTAAAGTGAGTTGGTATGATGTTGTATCCTATAGGTGTTAAATTTGTAATAGAACATCTTGTTCTAACCTGAATGAAGATTAAGATGCATTTGTTCTATGCTATCCTTTTTATATCATTCTTTCACATTTGGCCAAGCCCTTTTTCTCTTTCTCTGCTGCAATGTTCTGTTTGGACAAGCCCTCGTGCACAATAAGTAAAAATTGTTTTGTTTCACTTGCAGCGTCATACCTTCCCCCAGGTAAGCATACTTTTTTCCTGTTATCCCCATATTAGTATTATAGTTCTCATGGAATTAAGCCAGTTTCTCAGGATGGTGTGTTATGGTTTTGCATTTGTCCCTCGTGCCCCAGAACTCAGCAAACAAATGGCTGGATTAGGAATCGGATTTGCGTGTGTGGTGACGTATGTGCGATGCAGGTGACAGCGAGAGAGCTGCAGTGATGGTGGTGACTTAGCTCCACTCACCACATTGGGAACAGCCAAACTGAGTGCCAGTGCAAAAAGGGCATGGCCTGTGCTCTGCTGCTCCCCATATAAGGTGTAACAGAAGCAGATGTAAGTGTAGAAAATTACTTCGTAGGGCCAGTCTGTCAGCCCAGGCTTTCAGAGCTGAGAATAAACTAGTTCAATGCTGGGTGTTAAAAACTGATACTCAGTATATCACACACATGACCTTTCCCTTCACTTTCACAAACTCAATGGTATATATAAATTTGGTATTTTCTGTTCAAGTGCATTGCATTCAAACAAGACAGTTAAATATGCTGTATTATGGTTTTTTGTTTCTGGATTTTTTTTTCAGAGTTTGGGAAGTTCTGCTACAAGGATCATAGTACAGGTAGACATTCCTTCTCCATTACACTCCAGTTTTAAATGAAACTTTGTCTCAGTAAACTAAGTAATTATTCCTTTCTTAGACAACAAATAAGTGTGGATAATTTAGATATAACTACAGTGGTGGAGTAGGGTGTTTTCGTGACTACAGCAAAGTGGATATCTTACTTGGTTGCTGATTAAAGACCATTGCAGCTGAGTTTTTTCTGGGTCCTTTGCAATTTTAACTTACATTCAACTCTTAATCATTTAGGCTTCCCTTCCTTCTTATGCCAGTCTGTTAGACTGCAGCAAATTCTCACTTTCCCTGAAAGATCAGTGGCAGGTTATCCCAGATGACATTTGTCTTTTGAAAATCACTGCTTTCAAAACGTGCAGCATTATATTCTTTCATGAGTAGTGATGAATGCTGGCAAAGAAAAGAATAAAATTCCCTTATTATTTTTTTTTCCTGAATTTAAATGTACAGTGTTCTGATGACACAGATTAACTGTTTTCAGTATGTAGATATAAATTACATTTGATTCTGCTCATAATCCATGTACTTCATGGGAATCAAAATATTTCCTGCAGTGACTTTTCCTTTGGTGTAGTTGTTACCATGGCTTTTTCAATTCATATTTTGACAAAGCCTTTTTCAGAATTTTGTTGTGCTTAGTCATGAAAATTCAGTCATAATACGAATACAAATGGATATGAGTTCAATGGTTTGTGTGGTACCACTGAAGGGCAGAATTATTTAAACTCACTTGAAATACCTCAATATGACACAATGATGTATTATACAATGAATTTTCTTTAAGAACATGATATCAAAGTATATAAATACTTGTAGCACTTTATTTGTGAAGGATCTTTATATACATTTTCTATCACATGGAGATGGCATCAAGTAAGAAAAGGTGTAATGAACTCTTTATGACTTTCAAACTATCTAGTAGATAAAAGGATAGAGTTGCTTCTTGAAATATCCTAGTACGTCATTCTTCTTAAAAATAAGTAACTTTTTTTTCCAATGTAGAGTGGACAAAGACAGCAAAGCAGCAGCAGCACTTACCTTCAGGTAAATGAACTTAAAGTGAGCTACAAATATTCCTCTAGACTCCACTGAAACAGGGCCAGCACAACTCAGAAATAAATTATTTTCTGCATTTTAAAATTTCATTCACAAGGTGCAGATATTTCTATTTCTCTGACTTTTGTTCATAAAATTATCATCTGGTATTGGTGTTCAACTAATTTGTTCAGAATGTTCACAAATGTATTTTCCCGTGTGATAAGTTGAATTGAAATGACTGAATTCACTCAGTGTGTTCTCTGAAAGGAGCACAAAGGTCACGGCACTAAGGAGAAGTGATGCTAGGCTCATTACCACACCATCAACCCCAGACTGGTAGATTCAGACCCTACTTATATTAGACCTCAAATTCCGAAAGACATAAAGGGTAATTGCTTACCCATATGAAGAATGAGGAAGAATCATAATCATGGACGAATGTGCGATGTCTTTCAGCATTACTTAAAGCCATAAAGATAAAGCTACATATGTGAAAAACAAGGTGTGAATTCCACAAATACTAACATAATGTCATCATGAATTGCTGCAAACTAAAACTTGAGACTATTATAGTAGGAACTCAAGTATGAAGGCTCTTCAAGACTTACTGCTTTTGTGGAGCTGGGGGTGGGAGGGAGACAAATGTCTGTCAATATTGCTTGTAGCAATACATGCAATCAGAAAAATGATTCACGGTAGGTATGACTTGTAGGGATCAGGGCAGCACTCAACATCAAAAATACTCAAGGTTGGCAGCCTGCATCTTGGTTTGAGTCATGGCTTTTGCTAAGAGTAAGACAATCTGCAGCCCAGCTGCCAGCATATTGCTCTGTCTCCTTTGTGCTTCTTGAGAACCCCCCATGCAGCTGTATTTTCATAAACATTATGCTCTTTAAAGAAGCCTCTTTGTCATGGTGATAACTACCTTCTCTTTTTTGAAGGGTTCCCAAGGCAGCCAGTCCTATGGCCAGGTGAGGCT
>JAYRBT010000005.1:18793542-18851005 GCA_036023395.1 Myiotriccus ornatus
AGCCAGTCCTATGGCCAGGTGAGGCTCTTTTTCTGAAATGAGCTGAGCTTTTCTGTAGGAACCTGTCTTGTAAATGGGCTTTGAGGTGTGGGTTGGTCTGTTTCCTTCTTAGCGTTACCGAATCATCCTTGATTTTGGTTTGTACCACTGAAATACCACAAAAGAAAAAAGAACATAGTACAGAGGAACTTCTACTGAACTGGGCTTTTCTGTTGCATCTTTGCTGAGAGTACCCAGCTCTGTCTGCAAACTATTTCTTGCCTTTCTTACAGGGTTACCAGCCTCAAGGTGGCAGTTCCTATGGCCAGGTAAGTGCCAATCTGTCACCACTCATTATACAGCATATATGTGATGTTCCCATATATGTATTGAGAATTCTGTAGTTCGTTTCTTAAAATAATATAGTAACTAGTCCTTATAAATAAGAGTTGTGAATTTTTTCATGAGTCTGGCAATGATAGGCACACTGAAACAGCTGTTTCCCATGAAGAAAGGAGGGCATGTAGGTGTCAGCTTTCTGATGCACTATAGTGTTCAACAACCACAATACTTTACCAGAAAATTCACAGTTGAATTTAGATGATCTTTTACCTTTTAAGCAGCCGGGCATCTAAAACACGTGAAAATTTGTTTCTGTATTTGAAATGGAGAAAAGGAATGAAAATTAATATTGGGATTACAGGCTGCTCTTCTTTTTTCCAAAGCAGGGTGGATCTTCTTCAAGTAGCAGCAGTGGTTGTGGACAAGTAAGTTCTTTTTTCTCCAAACAATTTGAAAACTAGACCCAGCTTTCTATCCATTAGTGACATATTTTCATGACATTTTTTCAACAAGTTACATAATATTTGCTAGTTTCAATCAATTGTTTTCATTGTTGCATGGATTTATCTAGCACAGAGATCAGGAAAGGCTGATATTGTTTGTCATTGTAGCCGGTATGGAGTGCTCCTCCCATTTAGAGTTACACGCTGAAGACAGAAAAGTGATTAATCTCTCTACTTAACAAACAGATCACATCTTTCCTTGGGATTTTTTGGAAGTTGCTCAATTTATTTTCTATAGAAAAAGATAGGATTAGAGAGTGGCTCCTGTGGAACAGGAATTAAATTAGTAGTTTTCATCCTGGTTCCATTTCAACTTGTGTATGCCTACAGCAGTAAAGACAATGTGCTCAGTGATGAGACCCCAGGTGAAAGGATCATGAACGAGGTCATGTAGTAAACCCATGGTTAAACAAATATGTTGAGGAAAGAATTAAAGATAAGTATAAATACAGACATTTTCACAAGTATTCAGCAGAAATACTAGGATTGGTGTAAGTTAAGCATGAATGGAAAAGCATATGAAAGCATCATAAGAAGCAGTACAACACGGACACAGATAACAGCAATGAAACTGATAAACACTGAAAAATGTGTTCCTTCGACCTAAGCTGTGTCGCAGGTGACACAGCTCTTATCTGTGCTGTAATAATGGGAGTGTGACAGCCAGAGTAGAACTCTTTCTGTGTACTGTTTCTCATCCTGTTACCCCAACAGGAAGAACGGCTGTAGCCAAAATATACCCAAAACAGGAAATAAAAGGCATTGAGCAGCAGCCTTGACTAAAATCTATGGTGGGTGAATCTAGCAAGAGATAGATGGTCACACTGAGATAAATGGTCACACAGAGATAACAGTCACCCATCAGAAACAGCTGATTCCAAAAAAAAACCCACCGACAGTTAATCTTTATTAAGAGAATCAAGAATGATTATTAAGAGGAACTAGGATGATACAGAGAGACATCAATTGCCAGCTTTCCTCTCTTTCCATGTGGCTCACAAGTAGTCCTCCTTTGATCACCTCTGTGATTGTGTTGATGCTTCTGAGTATTTGAGGATGGAAATGACAGAGGGTAAAGCCACACACTTAAAGGATTAAGTAAAGTTAAACTCACCCTCTGTAAAGTTCTCTGTTGAGTTTGGTTACATTAATTCTCACAGAAGAAATTTTAGGAAAGCTAATTACTTCGACAGAAAAATGAAAATTTGGGCATTTACCTTTTTGTTTGTTTATTTTTTAACAGGGTTTTTCGTATGATAGCAATCCCTGCCACCAGGTAAATGGTCTTCCTCCTCTTACTTTAAGATGCATCCAAAATTAGTTTTGCCACTAACTCAGTTAGCAACAACTTCAGATTCACGTAGCACAAATCCATATAATCTTACCAGTTAGGAGATAAGAACTCACCATCTTCCTGTACACAGGAGTATCACGGGGGCTTTGGAGTCTTTCCTCCCCCCTTTTTCCTAGGATTATTTCTGTTACAAGTCCAGCTTTATAGCACATTAAGGCCAGATTCTGGAAAGAAGAACTCTGCTGCAGAGTTGCTTAACTGGCACGACTTAAACCAGGGCTGGAGCTCACCAGCCTCTCTGTGGACTTCTGTCAAAAGTCAGAAAATATTTTAGGACTGCCACCTGAGATTCCTGGAACAAACTGGCTTAAGAATTGGCTTAAGTTTGTGCAGGGAATTAGAGACAGCTACATGTGTATTTGTTACAAGTTTCAACGTTGGAACTGTCAAACCCACAATCCTAAAGGGTGTCAGCTGTGTTTAAAGAAGTAATCTCTGTCATGTTGAAAATTAGTAAGAAAACAGCAATAGATGATTTCTATTTCATGATACTTCCTTTGATTCTTACTGAGATTTTACAAGGAATAGAAAAATGAGGTGGATTAATTGTATCAACAAATACTATGTTTTATAAATACATATGTTTATAAATATACAAACAACATTGATGTTGCTAAAATATATTATCATTTGGTACAGTGTATACAATGCACTATGTGAAATACATTACTATAACTTGAAAGAATAATATATTAAATAGGTATGTAATTATTTTATAATAGCATTTCAATTTTTTTCTTTGTAAAGAGGAACTATTCCTTTGTAAGACTAAAGGAGATGCTTAAATTTTGTTCTGAAATCTGCTAGAACATTGAAAGATAATGCTCTTTATTTCATTTTCCTTTGCCTCTTCTGAATGGAGCCTCAGTCCGATTTTAGTGAATATATAGTGGCAAATATCCAACTCACTTCAATAGCTCAGGATTTCACTGTTCTTATGCACTTTAGGCACTAATACTTCTAAAAATGTCTTTTCTGATTTCACTTGGAGAAGTTACCTTGCTCTTCTAGAGAGGGCACGTTGAAACACACTGAGTATTTTATTAAAACCTATTCCTTGAGGCCATGGTGTCTCCCAGGTCACAGCTTTCTGTGTAATGATGCTACCAGGCGAATTTTTCATATATTTCTCATATAATATTTGCCTTTGCACTATTGGCAGTCTGTGCTTACTACATTAGAAATTATATCTATATTGCATATCTACCTTTTCTTCTTCCTAAACAAGTATCATAACTTTCACTGAAAATATTCCATGTCCGAACAGCAAGTGTCTAAATCATGCATCATTTTTGTCTGATTTACAGGGTGGATCACAGGGTGGATCACAGGGTAGTCAGGTAGGCAGCTCTTTGTTATCCATTGGTAAAAACTTTTTAAGCATTTCTAACTCAGAGAATAGTTTTCTTGCTCATGAGGGTATAGACACTTGCAGGGTCTCCCCAGCTCCAGCCTGTAACTCATTCCCTGCAAACATACTTTTTATCAGCCCTGAACTTCCCCTTGCATAGCAAGAACTCAGCTACCTAAGATAGCTCTGTGCATTCTGATAAAATTAAGCTCTCCAGCATTTTAACTGTTGCTGGTTTGTTTTCACAGGGTGGATCATCCTCACAAAACTATGGTGGTAGCCAAGTAAGTACTAGATTATCATTGCCTCCCACTGGGGTCTTATGAGCTTTTACTTGGTTGATCAATATCCAATCTGCAATGCTGTAATATTAATTCTAATTATTTTTGTTGTTGTTTCTTAACAGAGTGGATCATCATCCTCACAAAATTATGGTAGCAATCAGGTAGGTAGACCTTGATTTTCTCCTGATAAGAATTCTTATCATATTTCATAAGTTACTCAGATATCTTAAAAGTTTTATTTATTCAAAGGAATCCTAGGCAATTGCTTATTCCAGCTTTACAGTCCCTGAAGAAAATCACAGTTTCTTCTGATGTAGGATTTTTTTTTTTTTTTTTTTTTTGTAGGATGGATCCTACTCACCAAACTATGGTGGTGGCCAAGTAAGTAATATTCTATTTCTCTGCTTATACATCACTTCATGTAAGCTTTAGTTAGTCTGCTCAAAATCAGGTTTCTACATCCTGATTTTGGTTGGTTTGTTTGTTTTAAAGGGTGGATCATCCTCAGACACCTATTATGATAATCAGGTAACTAGTTCTTTCTTTCTCCTAGTAACATATTATTTGTAGTCCCTGTATCATCTTTCTCAAAGATGTAATAAAACATGGTTGTTTCTCTGCTCTTTGTGTTTTGGATTGGGTTTGGGTGTTTTTTTCTTTACTGAAGATTGGAACATTCCCTGTAAACAACTACTGACAGATATGGATTTGGCTCCTTTCTTCTTTTTCTTATAAAGCTCTTTATTCAATTTGCCTCAGATTTTTCTCTGCATGAGTGTCCCTTCTGTCTTGCAGAGTACAATATCAAAGTGCATTTTTAGTAATCCATTTTGTGAGGAAATAACTGGTATCTGCTGTTTTTCTAGGATTCACAGTATTCCCCAGACGATAATCCCAATGCTTGTGATGATGTGAGTGTGCTTTCTCTAATACATGTTCATCACAACATTTTCTGTGTAGATGAGAAAATATTGCACTGCTGCATGCAATCTTTGGAGCAGAATGATCCAGACAGAATGTTGAGTGCCCACGCTAAGAGCTGTTTCAGCAACTGCATTTTTCATGCTGAAAGTTGTCATATATGTGTTTACAGATAAAGTTGGTGCTTTTAAATGCATTTAACTTGATAAAATGAATTCTGGATAAAAGTATTTCAATAGCTTTGCAGTAGCAGATTTTTCCCAAAATCTAAGGATACATTTTACAGTAATTTAAAAAAAAAAAAAAACTCAACTAAAAGACAATATTTAAATACATACAATTAATGAAAGAAGAAGTGATGGATGTTCCACTGCTTTTCATGTTGCATTTCTACCAATCTAAAGTTGCTATTAATACGTTTTTCAGATTGTAAATGTAGGATTTCAAACTAATTTAGACAAGGCTGTGGAGAATGAGAGCAACAAGTGGAATATGCCCATATGCAGTAACAGAAAAAATTAGTTTTCTGCAAGGTTACTGTGTTTAAATAATACTTTAAAAAGGGAATAATTTATTCTTTTCCAGAGTGACACTACTTACAGTGCCAAGAGTCAGGTAAGTACTTTGTTTCTTCTGTAGTATTCAAGTCCTTATGATTAATGACAGTGTTAGTAACTGAACACTTCCACATTAGACCCACGGACCTCTAACTGTAGTGTATGATTGTTTTATAGGAACCTTCACAAAGTTAATTATTTCTCTGTTCTCAAGATTGTTGCACAATTATTGAAAACTGCACAATACTGAATATATACAGATACATTTTCTTCATAGTATATGCACTTTGACTGGGTAGTTTTTTGGGAATTAACCACCTGTGTACATGAGGCATGTAGCTACCTCCAGCTTTTTTCACTTATTCAAATTTAAACTCTCTTTTATGCTGTTGTTGTAAAGTAACATTTGTCCTCGGTGATACTCTCTCTGTCAAGACTTTCCATCTGTCCTACAAGCAGAAACTGTGATAAACATGGATAGATTGTGACCAAGCAATTGTGACCAATCTTGTTGTGTAAATAAATTACATTTTTCCCTACTTCTTTCTGTTCATAGAAAAGCGTTTTTCATCTGCCACAGCCTCCTTTTGTTGTACTGCCATCTCGAGTAACCTCCTGTCACCAGCTACTTGCCTTTTCTTCAGCTGTCAGCCATACACTGTACTGCTTCATTGTTTTCCCTATTTTTCCGATCTGCTACTTTAGTACTGCACCAAACATATATTCTAGCAAGTAAGGAGGTCTTCTGAAAACATCCTCTGTTTTGGCTTGTATTTGGCTCACAAAGATGCTAGTATTCCCTTGGTTATAACCAAGGATGGGGGATTAAAAAAAAAAAAAAAAGACAAAAAAACCCCTTAACCATAAAAAATAATTATACAGATTGTTCTCCAAACCATGATGGTTTAGCTGAGGGAGACTCTCCTAGGCAGGAACTTCTGATTGAACAGAGATAAAGGGAAAACAGACAAAGAATATACTTTTTAAGACCCTTAATGATATTAAAAATCTTCAGACATTTTCTTTTTCCAAAATACGTGACCTTGACAAGAAGTAGATTTTTACTTAAGTATTTAGTGCAGATAACTCCACTTATAAACTCCACTTTTGGCTGCTTTACAGAGTTCTGGTTGTGCAAAGAAAAAAGTTCTTGTTGCCCGAGTAAGTAACATTTTTTCTTTTCTTTTTTGACTGCTTGCAGGATTTTAGCCCTAACTTTACCTAAGTTGTCCTAATTATGCCTAATTTTTCTGAAAATATGTTGTTCTAATTAATATTCTTCTACTTAAGGAAAAATTAGAATAAAATTACTAGGCTATTTGCTCTTTGCACAAGTTTCTTTAAAAGGAAATATATATATATATGAAAAACAGACATGCAAATCATGCTTTGAAGTAGAGGGAAGCTTAAATTCCTGCTCCTCATTAAGCACATACAGAGTTGGTCTGAGCTAAAGTTAAAATTAAATGAGTATCATACAAACAAAGGACAGCTAAAATTTTAGCTTGTAAAAAGATACAATAATGAAGTAAGAAAGAATAATGTTTGGTAATTTACTGTGCTCAGCAGTAAAGGATACAGGCATGTGTATTGTACAGCTTTAAGTCAGACTCAGCAGTAGCCTATAAAAATTATGTGCAAATAACCTTTTATTTTATAATAAGTCATTCCTACTCAATGTATGTAATAAAGAGTCTGGAGCTGGTATAAATAAATACAGGGGGGAAAAAAGAAGGCTTATCACTGATCAGAGAGTTTTAATCTCCTAATAGCAAACATTCCTGTTTTTTCCAGGATACATCACATGCTTTAAGCAGAAGAGCCTATGATGTGCAGGTAAACCATTCTTGTCACCTTTTCTGAGCTACGGCTGCTGTTACAGCTCCTTGCTGCATTACCTACAAAAGGAAGGGTCTGGTTTCCACAACAGAGAATTCTGTTTAGGGTTAGGTAGTTCTCTCCCAATAGCACTATATTGCCCTTACTGAAAAATGTGTCCTTTTTTATCTCTTCACAGAATGCATCTTCTCCTTCAAACAGCAGCCACATTGATGTCCAGGTAATAACAGTGTCAGGTGCATGATATCATTGCAAGGAGCTTTCTGATAAGTTATATTTCATTCTGAAAGTTAGGTTCCACTAATTTTTCTGTACTGAAAGATGCTATTTGGATTTGGCAGCGTTTTCCCTATAACGTTATAATTTTGCACAGTTGTAAATAGTGATAATGGGCCAGAATATAAAGTCTATTCTGTTCCTTCCCTCCATTAAGCAGGTAAGCATCACAGGTGTTTCTTGATGTAACATTTTGTAGAAGTCATTTGCAAAACACCAAAAAAAATTAGTTTTAGAATCTTTTTTTTAGAAACAGTCCTGCTCTAGTGCTGGTAGAGGCCAGAAATATAATTGTTTCATTTTAAATTTGGTAAGTAGGTACATCTTAGGGGTTATGTACTTCTGTTACAGAAGTAGAACCAACTTTCATATTCTGTAGGATCATGTACTGATGCAGCAGCGTATATGTTAGAGAATTTAGTGAAATTTAACTGATCCAGAATGGCACTTGATTCTGTTTTTATTAAAGCATCAGCTTTCCAGACATCCTGAATCCTGCTACATCCCAATTTTGTAGTTTTAACACTAGCAGAGTCCTCTAGAGGACTCCTCCTCTCTCCTCAAGAGAGTTTGCAGTCTAATTCAATAGTGCAGTCAGATTTATAAACTCCAGAAACTAACAGTTTTCTTAATTAGTTTTCCTAGTACCCATTCCCTGTGTATGGTATCAAGTCACTAATTAGGTTTCATCCAAATTTGTTTTCACAATAATTCAACAGATAGTGCTTGTTCATGCAGGAAAATAGTAGAAAGAGTTTGTCGCCTTACTTCTCACTACATAATTTTATACTTCAGATTCTGATAAAATGCTTTGATCAAATATAATTGTTTTCTTCAAAGGGTGGATCATTTGTTGCAACCAGTGGTGGATCAAGTAATCAGGTGAGAATTTTCTTTATTTTTAACTAGTCTTGTCCATATTGCATCCTAGTAATTAAACTAATTAAATTCAGGAGTCAGAGTTTAAGTGAAGTAGTTTTGCATGGAGGATTGGTCATGTTATGCATTAAATTGCAAATTAAATGACTCTGTTCAGATTGAATTTATTGGAAATGGCTCTCTGAAGTCACTATTGAACACTGTTTCAATTCCATATATGTTTTTTTGGTGAGAGCACAATGGGGATTCTCTGCACTCTTGACTACCTTGATGCTTCTGTCTTGCTGAGCATCTGTCCTTGAGACATAGCACCAAGAGATGAACTATCAGTCCAACTTCTAAAACAAATGTTAACTATTCAGAGCTGTGCTGTCCCCTCATTTGTTCTAGATGTAGGAAAGGTCACAGCTACTCTGTAATCCCACAGCCCTTCGTACCCTAAACAGCTTCATATCTGAAATAAGATTTTATTTTAAATTTCCACAGAGCAATAATTGTGTCCTTTTTTAAAAATTTATAGGGTGGTTGCATTTGTCCTGATGGAAGCAGTGGCCATAGACAGGTAATTATTTTACTGAGTTTATACTTTGATCTACATAATGGAGTATTGAATTAATCACCAAGTAAATATGGACACTGGGTTAACACTGAACAATAATCTTCATTTCCTTAGTATGAGTAGAACTACATACAATGAAACAGCAGAATGAGTTCCACTTTACTTGAGCTGCATAGTTACTATTCAGCCATTAACTTTCTGTAGCTGTGCTTGGTGATCCAGATGCTCTGCCACTTGACTGTTGCGTGCTAATTATTCATTACTTTCAAAAAATAGTCATTATCCCACATAGTAACCACAGAATTTCTTTGCATCCAAATTAGTTTCCTTGTCTTTCTAACTGATGCAATAACATACTGTGACTAAAATATCAAAATCTGTAAATGTTTCTTAAATCAACATTTAAACCATTCTTTCCCATAAAGAGAATCACTGCAATTTCCTTGACACTTGCACTGGGGAAGTTTTTCTCTCAGACAATGCCTCTATGCTGGGAAAAAGGCCAAGGAATGTGCTTACCTGGACATTCTAGAGTAGTTTTACCAGGCTTCTGGCTTTGCCTGGCAAAGCCAAATGAGCTTGGATTTTAAAGTCACCTTTCTTCTACCAGAACACTTATTTTGAACCCTTTATTGAAGTTGTATTTACATAAAACCTGTTGAATGGTGTAATATTTTTTTTAGTTTTCAATTTCAACAAGAATAATTTTTGGATTATTCTTTCTATTACCCCCCCATTCTATTTAAACAAACTAACAGTATAAAGAAATTACTGCTTTCTGAACTTAACTTCATTAATTTAAAATAAAGAGCAGTAATTTTGGTAAGGTAGAATACCACCTCTTTCACCTAATTGAGGCTGAACAGTAATCGTGACCTATATGTTTTAAAATATAAACTATTAAAATCACCAATATTGAAACTTAATTAAGGAAAAACCTTTATTTATCATGTGATTGTAAATCTATATCAACAAATCCATTTACAAGGAAAAAGGTGGATATCTTTATGCAAGTTTTCATTCTAATGAGCCCTTTTCTTTATGTGTTTTAATGGTTGCAAAAAAGGACTTAGTTTTTAACAGGAATCCACCACATCTTGTTTGGGGAGAGGAGAGTGTGTGTATTTAGTTGCTATCAAAAAAATTTTCAACATGCAGAAAAGCATCGAATTGGATACAGTAGAAAATCAATTTGCAGTGCAAATGTGTCCACTTTGATTCACAAGAGACATGTTTTCCAGTTCGCAATTTTATCAGCTGATCAAATTAACTTATGATAAACTAGGTACCAATAGACTTGATCTTTGCCTTCACCCAACAGTAAAATCCAGCAGTCTTTGCAAGGAACAGGCTGAATTAAAAACTAGAGCTGTCTTCATTTTCTATCCAGGGTCCTCTACGTGTGGCAGCTACAGTGACTTAGATTAGTATGTAAACAGATCTGCCGTGATAGCTAGGTACATTCTTCTGAATAAAAAAGCAAGTTGTAGGTAGATGTATATGTACAAATAAACCACCATTCACGAATCTTACTTAAAAGAGAGAGCTATCTACTTCCTTGAAGATTCCTCAGTACAGGAGGAAAATTCCTGCAAAAAGTTTTCATTTAAATTTAAAAGTTGTGAGTTACACAAAGGTCTCTTCAAACTTGGAAACTGTCATAAATTAAGAGTCAAAGCTATACATATTTAAACGATCTTGTTTCAAAGAAAAATGGTTTTCCTTATGTGGATCCCCAAATGTCTCACACTGCAATTATTCTGCTTTTTCTCCAAGTTTCATCTGAAGGCAAGCCCTTAGTCTACTTAGTCTCTGAGGAAGCAGTCTAACCATAGAATAATACTTTCCCTGTTTAGTATGTGAAGGGGATGTGACAGTAATAGTGGATGCTATGGACTGGTAAATACCACTCTTTTAAGTGGTGAGCTGAAAAACCTGCTCTCCTAAACACTATTTACTCTTTGGAAGACCATCAAGATCATGATCATCTATAACAACAGAGTCTGCAAGGTAGGATGTAGGATTCTGTGATTAGAAAGAGTAAAGTTAAATGTTATTACTACTTTCAGATCTTTTAACTGGAAGAGAAAAAATCAGAACCTGCTAATTTTCCTCATATCTAACAAAAAAACCCCCAGCATTCTTTTCTAATGCTTGCTGTAATGTTGTCTGCAAAAGCTTTATTTGAAAGAATAGAAATTCAGAATGGACTCACTTATGTAAATGACTGTTTGCAAGAAAATAGCTAGTCTGTGTTTTCATTTCAGGGAGCGCCAGGTTATCCACACAGCACATATTCTGGTAACCAGGTAAACATTCAGATAAAATGCCCTATTCAGAAGCTCCATCCAAAACCTTCCCTTGAAGGAGTAGCCAAACACAAACCAGTAACCCATTCTGTCTTTGCACAGGGAGGGCCTTTCTTCTATCCCGGAGGATCCTATGGACAGGTAGTAGATCTTCCTCCCTCACCAGGATAACACAGACTCCCATCCTCCTGGGTCCATCACTCCCAGTATTGTGGGTGTTATGACTTGCCATAATTAGAGACCTGATTGTTGTCCCTTAAAGCAGAAAAATTAACCCTGATGTAATCTAGAGGTGTGAAGTTTGACAGAGAACAGAACAGACTGGTATCTGCAGCTTCCTTGCAGAATACAAATTTCAGCAGGCTAAGAAAGTTGCCACCAGAAGATTTCTTCTAGTGTAGCAGTAATGGTCTTGAATTTTATTCAGGTACATAAAAAATAGCTCAGAATTGGGAGAAAGAGTTTAAAGAGAGAACTGGATTTGCAGGTATTTAAACTCTTGTCTGCGAGAAAATAGCTGGTCTGCGTTTTTCTTCTAGGGCGGCCCAGGTTCTTCGCACAGTTCTTACTCTGGTAACCAGGTAAATATTTGGGTCACTGCATCTTCACAGGAGCAGTGGGAGAGTATTCCTTGGGAGAACAATTCAACTACAAACCAGTAAATTTCTATGTTTTCTGTGCAGGGAGGGCCTTCCTACTATCCTGGTGGATCTTACGGACAGGTAGGTTTTCCTTTTTGTAGAGATAACAGAGTTCTTTTATCTTCATTCTTATGTTCCCCATATAGTGGCTGTTGTGAAATGTAACACCCAAGAATTGAATCAACTGTTCGTAACTTACAACATGAAATCTGTCAGGGGAAAAGACTAAACTGTATTTACAACTTTCGTGGGAGGATCTTTCATCCAAATAAGAAAATCAGTGATAAAAAGTTCCTTCTGGTTTAACAGTATTGCCCTAGAGTGAGAGTTGGGTACATTGGTATTTACACCATCCTGTTTGCAAGAAAATAGCTAGTCTGTGTTTTCATTTCAGGGAGCCCCAGGTTATCCACACAGCACATATTCTGGTAACCAGGTAAACATTCAGATAAAATGCCCTATTCAGAAGCTCCATCCAAAACCTTCCCTTGAAGGAGTAGCCAAACACAAACCAGTAACCCATTCTGTCTTTGCACAGGGAGGGCCTTTCTTCTATCCCGGAGGATCCTATGGACAGGTAGTAGATCTTCCTCCCTCACCAGGATAACACAGACTCCCATCCTCCTGGGTCCATCACTCCCAGTATTGTGGGTGTTATGACTTGCCATAATTAGAGACCTGATTGTTGTCCCTTAAAGCAGAAAAATTAACCCTGATGTAATCTAGAGGTGTGAAGTTTGACAGAGAACAGAACAGACTGGTATCTGCAGCTTCCTTGCAGAATACAAATTTCAGCAGGCTAAGAAAGTTGCCACCAGAAGATTTCTTCTAGTGTAGCAGTAATGGTCTTGAATTTTATTCAGGTACATAAAAAATAGCTCAGAATTGGGAGAAAGAGTTTAAAGAGAGAACTGGATTTGCAGGTATTTAAACTCTTGTCTGCGAGAAAATAGCTGGTCTGCGTTTTTCTTCTAGGGCGGCCCAGGTTCTTCGCACAGTTCTTACTCTGGTAACCAGGTAAATGTTTGGGTCACTGCATCTTCACAGGAGCAGTGGGAGAGTATTCCTTGGGAGAACAATTCAGCCACAAACCAGTAAATTTCTATGTTTTCTGTGCAGGGAGGGCCTTCCTTCTATCCTGGTGGATCTTACGGACAGGTAGGTGTTCTTTCTTGTTTGTAGAGACAACAGAGTTCTTTTATTTTCATTCCTATTCTGTCTTTGAAAGATGGAAAACACTTTCCTAGGGGAAACAAATTAATCAACTTTTTTTGTTTTCTTCGCAGGGAGGATCTTCTGTTTATGATGGTAGCAGTGAATCCTACGGTCAGGTAAATACTCTTTTTTTTCTCTTTGTATAAAGGGTGCTGAGGGCAAATACCCTGGGTCAAATATACATCTATATTCTGTATTTTGCCTCTCACTATATTTTAATGAAATTGAGCCTTTTCTTTGAGAAGTGAGTGAATTTGTATATACTTCCAGGCTACTTAGTTAAAAGCTTATAAGGGAGTAAAAAGTGAGGTGCCTCCAACCTTTAAGGCTTGTTCTTCTCAACAATAATAGCCTTGAATTACTTACAAGATGAAGGTCTCTTCAAAAGTGGAATTAGAATTTGAGTTAAAAAATATGTTAAATTAGTGTTTTACAGGGACATGAGTTGCTGAAGAGCCATTCTTATAACTAGGTAGATAATCATGCTTTTAAAATCTTCCCAGAAGGAGATCCTTATAGTAAGTGTCCAAAAAAAAAAAATTCCCAGTATGAGAATTATTCTTTTCACAGTATGAGAATTGTTTATGTTTTCTGAACAGGGTGGATCTTCTGCATATAGTGGCGCTGAGTCTTATGGCCAGGTAATTGTTATTTGTCTCCTACACCAAAAGCTTAAGCTTGCTCTGTTGGTTCATATGTGCACTGGGTTCTAGGTTTCAGTTATTTTTAAGTGACCATGACCACAGAAATGCCATTTTATCTTTTGTTTCTCTTTAATTTACCCTTTTCCAACTGAAATGGAGGGAGCCCTGCTAACTGTGCCCTGTGACTATTCGATGCTTTAATTACTTCATTGTTTATGCATTAGCACATTCAAAAGAAAAACATTTTGTGCATTTACTTTACATACTTATGCAGAAGCTGTTGAAAGTATAAATAATGGGATTTTTGAATATAAAGAATGATTAACTTTGCAAATGAACTTTATCTAAAGTTTTTCCTTATTAAAAGTATGTTTGCAAGGAGGGTTTTTTCCCAGCCTCTTCTGCTTAAGCAACAGGTAAAGTTACATATTTTTTTCTTTCCTTGCACATTCGCTGGTTAAGGTAAACTTGAAGATTCTAAGTGGTTTGTTGTTTTTATTCTTTTATTTTAAATTCTCCATAATTTAGAACATGTGGGAGTCCTTTTTATGTGAAAGTAAATGTTTTTTTCGTTATTTTATAGGACTCACCTTCCATGGGAGGCAGTGAAACTGATGAGAGTGTAAGTATTTTTTCTCAACTATACCAGTATCTTAATTCATTACCTTTTAAAGTATCTAGGTGCTTACATGGATCTTTATCTCATAATCTTATCTCCAAGAACTCCTTCACCTTACATTCTAATCATGTGTTGTTCATCATTTTCTACAGTAACTTCTTTGAAATTATATTTTTTCCATGGAGAAAGGAAAATGTAGATCTAAATGATGTCATGTTATTGTGATATGTATGATAAGTGCTTTGCAAACTAAAATTGCAGTTACAACAGCTCTGCCTTGTAACAATCATACATTTTTAGTTGGTTATTAGAAGTAGCAATTACAAAGGAAACTCTTTCACAATTTCCACCAAAATGCAATGTTATTATGTGACTACTTCCCTCTCCTTCCACCCCCAATTCACACTACACTTCATTTGGGTTTTTCCAATGCCAGACATATAAGATTCAAGTTCCTTCATCTATATATTACATAGGAATGGTCTGGTTTTGTGTAGTGTGGTGAAAACTGCCTGCTTTTCTGTTTAAGAAGATGTCTTTTCTCCTGACCAAATTATATTTCCTATTAATTATTCTGAAGCTGTTTATAAAACTTTACAAGTTTAAAGTCTCCTCCTTAAGTAACTGATCATAATTTAAGTGGATTTTCAGTAAATCTGGTCCTGGTTAGTAGGAAATTGTTCTCTGCAAATAATTATAAGTTCAGCTGTGCTCTTCAGCCACAAGTATAGTGGGTCATTAGCTTCAGTGTAGTTTCTGTACCAAAATCTTCTTATGGATATTTAAGAAAGCTAAAATATGATACCAGAGGGCCCAAAAAGCCCTCTGAAAGAAAGCAAGGTATAACAACATTGCTGTGTACCACTGAGGTCTTATGAGAACCAAGACAGCTTTTAGAATGGTGATGCTTTCCTCTGTAACATCCTGGAGGAAATAAAATAGATTGAGATGTGATCTCATTCCTCTGTTTCACTGTGTCAGAATCCACCTTCCAAAATAAAGAAATGCCATTCACCAGAAATGAGCAGAGAAAGAACGTATAGGCTGCTTATCCTACAGCCTCCACCTTTAACCTTCCCAATAAGCAGTTCTTTTCTTTTCCTTTCACCCTTGCTCAGAAAAAAATAGCAATATTTGCCACAGAAATAACTCAATTCTAATGTTTTTTTTTAGGATTCCTCCTCACCATCTGGTAGCCGCCAGAGTGAACGGGTAAGAACCCTTCCATATGTATTGCCAGGGTGTCTGCCCCAGGGCTTGGCAACTGCCAGCCACCTAAATCCTGTGTGGAAACTGGTGTGGCAGCTTCCAGTGTGGGATAGAAAGCCTTCAGGCACAGAGGGAATGAGGATAAGGCTAAAGAGTCAAAGCACTGGTAGGAATCCCAACCGATGCTGAGATGTGCTCTTGAATATCAAACTCACATCACAAACGTGATACCACAATTCACTTGTTCAGGATCCTGTGCTTTTAAATCATTGCTTAATTGCAAAGGGCTTCAATACCATGATTTTTACAGCATTTATTCCCAGTGTAACCCTTTGTTTACTGTGCTGTATGAGGGCTTCCATTTTTCTGCCATTTTTACATGGCACCCATTGTATTTATTCTAATGAGGATTAAATAACACAGACTGAGAAATTATTGGTTGGAGATATAATAATTCTTTAGTTGTTGTTTCCCAAAGAATATCTTCACCAAAAGAGGAATTATCAGTAGTTATAAAGGGGCATGTGCTGTTTTATACAGAAAGAGAGATTTTAATTTTTGTTCTTGAACAATCCATAAGAGAAAATTACGGAAAGTGAAGAAGCAAGGAATGTTTAGCTTCCACCCTGATCTTTCCAGGTTTTGGGTTTTGTTTTTTTTTCATGTAATTTCAATACATTTTTCCAGGATTTTTATTCCCCAGGAGGCAGCCAGTCAGGTGGACATGTAAGCATCTATTTTATTCATTATTTGCACTTCCCTTCCAAAATGGCTGTACTATATAAAAATTATCCCAATGAGTAAACTGTACCAAGCCGTTTATTTCCTAGAGTTTCTCATGACATCTGGCATCATGTCTTGTGAAATCAAATGGCAAACTGTTTGGAAAAAAAAATTAATAGTTGTATGTCTTCAACATCAGTCTTGATTTCCAAAAGCCATTTTAAGCAAAAATAAATTGCATCTGCTTTTTATAGGGATCATCTTCTCAAGGTGGTGGCTACTCGAGTGGACAGGTAAATATTAAATCTTTGTATTTTTGTCCTGAAGTATCTGCTATACAAAGGTTTGAGGCCTCATATTGTATTACAGCAATTTTTTATTTGTGAACAAGATGGATTCATTCTTCATTCTATATCTCTGTGTAAAAGCCCAAGTGGAAGCAGAGTTGTCAAAATACAATTCCTGTCTTAACTGATGTTCTAACATCAGGAAAAAATAAAATAATAAATATTTTGTCTTAATTTGTATTTTTAAAATAAAAAATAAGTAATTTTAATTTTTTTCAGGACTCATCATCATCTGGAAACAGCCAGTATGGTGGGCAGGTGGGAAATTTTTCTTCATTGTTATTGTGAGGGGTTTTTTCCTCTGGTGTCCCTATTTCCAGAAAGTATGGCCAGATTGGTAATAACTAAGTTTCCAGACTACTGTGTGGTTTATTTTGTCCTCATTAATCTTTCCATAGATAAAATTTGGTTCTTTTCAAACATAGTTAAAAAAGAAATACATTGTAATCAAATGCACATGTCAAAATTTAATGAAAAAATTTTAAATGAGAATATAACAATTACAGGGTTCATCTTCTTCAGGAGGCAGCCAGCCTGGTGGACAGGTAAGATTTTCTTGCTCCTCAGTCTTCAGCTGTGTTAGTGTCAGGCAGTCACAATTATCTTTTCATATCTTTCCTTCACCAGAACTGTTTTCCTTCACCACTGTTCTTTTTGCCCAAAGCCTCAGCGATGCATTTCTTTTGCTATGTCATCTGGACATTCTGCAGGCCAGAGTAGCCAGTAGTGACTGGCTGGGAGTTGTATCTGAGCTTCTGTGCCTGCTTTGGTGCTAAACACTTTTCTTCTTACACGTTTCATGCAGATCGACTGTGGAAAGTGAGACACTGAATGGTGAACTCCTGGCCACCTCTCAGTTAGTTTTAGCAGAGTAGAAATCACCTGTTTTCTGTATCATCTGTAACAGGACATAGTATTGCATGTACTCCAGGTGCTCTGGCCTCATCTTTATGGTTTGCACACCTGGGGTGGTAGAAGGAATTTGAGTTGTATCTGGAGTTCATTTCAGTCCTGTGCTCTTGATATCCTAAATACTTTCTGCATTCTTTACAGGGTGCATGTGATTGCTCTGGGGGAAGTTCTGTAAGTGCTACTTTTTCATTATGCATTTTCTGTTACTAAACTATTTAACTGGAAAATTATCAGTGATCCTATTTATTTTTAACTTACTTACTTGAATGTACTCTTAATTTCATATTCATAGTTCCTTTGGTGACTTAGGTGTTTCTGATACAGTGGGAGTTATTTCTCCTTATGCCAAGATGAAGAATTCAGCGTTATAGAATCATTGAATCACTTAGGTTGGAAAGTGCCTCAAGTCCAACCATTAACTCAGTACTGCCAAGCCCACCACTAAGCCACATCCCTAAGTGCCACAATAACTTCCTTTCAGGTATCTGTAGAGAGCAATAAGGTCCCCCGAGCCTCCTTTTCTCCGGGCTAAACAATATGACAGATAGATACAATGTGATACTTTGTGATTTACGGGCTTCCAGGCCAAAAAAAGACTATTTGTTAACTTGGTAAATTGATAAAAGGAAGTGAAGTGTAAGTGCAATTAATTTCAGACTGTGATACTTTCCCTTTGAAATGGGACAGAACAGGCATTTTAAGGTTCTGTTTCATTTCCAGTTTATGATCAAAGAAAAAGGCTAATTTTTCTTTCCTTTTTTTTTCGCCCCCTTGCAGGGTGGATCCCCTACCTTAGTCAGAAGTGATGCCTCTGCAAATGTAAGCAATCTTCATCATCTTTTAAGTGTGCCCTCTGTTTGCTTTGTCTCCTTTGGCTGGAGAGGTTAAAAGAGTCAGTGCCTAACATAAATCATACATTTGTGAGAATAACATACTTTAGTTTCAATCAAAAATACACACAGGACATTCATGCACACTCAGCTTCTCTTTCCATTTGAAATAGTTTTCATGTAAAGAGAAGTCTTTCAACGAAAAATGTTTGTCACAAATGCAGGTACATAACAGCATAAATATTTACTTCGGGAGTCAGTTCCATTGGCTTCTTTGGAATTCCGTAAAAATATCCCCCAAGGATATGGATTTACATGACTGTATTCCCTTCAGATCTTTTACTGCAAGAAAAGGTTAGTATTCATAGATGGGTCATCTCATGTTGCTCGCCCTCTCACAGGGATAAGAACATTTTTGCAGGAGAGCTCTGCTTGCAGCACTCCCAAGACCAGTTCTGTTCACCGTGTGTTGGAAAGTCGTAATGTGTGTCATGGCAGCTCTGTTTGTGCTGCACCAAAGGGAAGAAAAACATTTGGGTCTTTTTGCATCTAGCACAGAACTCTGTGGTGTTGTACCACATTGTACCAGACTGCTGACTGATACAAAACACTGCTACAGAAATGTGCTATACAAAAATTGATGTTGCATGATAAATAGGACTGGTCTTGTGCTCCCTTGTAGGAAGGAGGAAAGTATATGTATCTACAGTCAGGAAAATGTTCTTAACTACCTGTGTTCTACATCCTTCATATTACTGTTGTTTGTATTTGTTTCCTTTGAAACTTCCAACTGGGACTGATTCCTTTTGGTTTTTTACTGACTTGGCTGTCCTCGGGCAGCAGTTTGGAATTGAGGATTGCACATGAAGACTGAGGGAACATAGTGGAGTGTCTGCATCAACGAGCGCTGCAAACTGCAACAGTGCTGATGAACTGATGGGCACACTACACACATTTCAGGAATGGTCTGCTCTGGTCTGGTCCCACGGGCCAGAAGTCCATTTACTACCTGAATACATTAAGTGTACCCCTAGAGAGCATTTTAAAATTTAGTTTAATCTGAGTGGCATCCAGTTAATTCCCTCTAAGACCACCCCATGATACAAAAACAAACTACAGTGAGTGGGAACTATCAGGACTTTTGTCTCAAAGGGACACTCCTGATCTGTGCTTTAATGCATAGATACACCCAGTACCTCACCACAGGAGAGCAGCTTTTGCATACTGAGGGTAGATCTCAGTTCTCCCCCAGGTACAAGTTGCAGTTTACCTCAGACTGTCATCTTTCACATCTTCTTTACAGAGCAATTGAAAAGTCATGTTACACAGTTAAGATTCATGATGAAGGACACATTTCTGATACATGTTTCACATTATATGCTAATCAAAAAACAGTTTATCAGCTTAGCAGATCTTGTGGACGCTCAGAGTACTCTAAAGGTCTGGAAGAATTCACATTAAAACTTTTTGTAAGGATGTAGTTCTTCAGTATGGTGATTTTAAACTGAAACAAACAAGCTGCCCATCCTTCATTCATATCCTTTTTAGTGAAATAACCAGTATTTCCTTTCTGAAGGGGCTCTGGAGGCAGCCATTCTGGTACACACTTACACATTGAATTTTAGACGTATTAACAGAGTAGGGAGGGCTCGATTTTACATTTTGAATGGATTTTAAACCCAAGCACAAAGGTTTCAATTATAAATTTATATACTGCTATCCTTCAAGAAGTTTTGCTTTGAAATAGTTCTTTTAGAGAAAAATAACTGATTGTTTTGTGGGTTTTTTTTGTTTTTTTTTTTTCCAGGACTCATCTTCTTCTGGAGGAAGCCAGTACAATAGCCAAGTAAGCACTCATTCCAAAAGGAGAGCCAGTTTTTCACATCAATGAAATTCAGTTTCTATATGGGAACTGTGTATAAAAGGCAAAAGCTCAATAAATTAAATTCATCAAGTTTGATATGTCCTAAAAACTACACACAAGGGGTTTTTTAGCAATTAGTGCCCTTGTTTTTGTGAAATTTGCATCATGAAGCTCACCAAAACATCAACAACAAAATAAACAAACAAACAAACAAACAAAAAAGTGTGGGGAAAGAATTAATCAATATGTAGCATTTTTTATTACTAGTGGACCTAACCCCATTATGAAGAAAAAGATCCAATCTCCCCTCTTTAAAGAAACCTCTTATTATATGAGGTTTCAGTAAATCTGCTAAGTTTGGTTTTCAGAGGCCTGTTGAGTAGCCAGTATTTTACTGCTAGCCTGGGCCCAGGACTCAGCTTTCCAAATAAAGAAATGTTATTCTCCAGAAATGAGCAGAGAAAGAATTGGAAACAATGCCACTTTAACCTTCCCAACAAGCCGCACAGACAAAGCACCTTCCACCCTTGCTTAGGAACTCGGGTATTTCTCCAGCTTACCTTGTAAGGCTTGAACATTAAAGCATAATGAAAGTTCTGCTCACCTGTCTTCACTCTTACCTCGCTCTCTGGGAGAGTCATGTTTTGATTTAAGGAAATCCTACTGCAGGTGATTCACTCATTTGGTATTCTTTACAGGATTCATATTCCTCAGGAGCTAGCCAGTATGGAGGACATGTAAGCTCTTACTTTTAATATTTTATATCATATATTTGTTTTATAAGTATTTGACTCGTATCAAGTAGAAGATCTCAATTTATTATTTCAAGAAAGCTGACAGTGGTCTGTATTCTGCAGTAATAATGTGAATTCAAGGAAGACAAAAATACAGTTTATTCTGGGATAATTGCACACAAACAATCAAATAACACAATATAGATCTCTTTGCTGCTCATCTCCATGAATTAGACACTCAGAAATAACCAATTTTCAATATTTTTCCAGGGGCCATCTTCTTATGGAGGCAGCCAATATGGTGGACAAGTAAGCATTTAATAGTCCCTGCTCTTGTAGTTTTGTAGCTGCAGTTTATTCACTGTCTACCTGGTTGTCTATTTTAGCTTTAACTTAGTCTAAAATCTTCTCAGTAAAACTTTCTCAGTAATGTTCTGGTGCCACTGTGATTAAACAAAACAAGTTCAGATGAAGATCATTATTTAAGACTAAATAAAAAAAGAATGTGAAATACATGGTTGACTCAGCTCCTGAAATTTGCAGGACTGAAGGTCATGTATTTCTTAAATAAATAAATACTTCATGAAGTAACCAAAATTTTTAAGGTATCACGAAATGATTCCATGAGTCTATGAAATAGGTGTAAAAAAGTTTCAGTTTCCTTTTTTGTTTATTTTCAGGGTTCACCATCCTCAGGAGGCAGCCAGTATGGTGGACAGGTGAGAATTCTTCCCCTGTGGTGTTTACTACTTCATCAGAGGCATTTGATAAATGTCGCTGTGTAAAAGAACATTTTAAGGAGATTGCATTTTATTTTGGTGATTTTTCCCCCATATTTTATCTAATTTTTTGCTAGGTATATAGTACTTACAAATGTATGTCACACAAAGCCACAGAAGAGTTTTTAAGATAGAATTTCTGACCCATCCTGGTAAATGCAGATGATTCTTACCCAGTTGTGGTTCAATCCACTCACAGTTCTGCAGTGAAAGAAACTGGGCACTTCTCCCTCATGTGGAGCATGGTTCAAAGGAGTAGAATGACAGAAATCATTTAATTCTTTTTTGTTCAGGGTTCACCTTCTTCAGGAGGCAGCCAGTATGGAGGACAGGTGAGAATCTCCTCCTGTGTAGTTCTTATTCTAACATGCAGTTCCTACATCAAAACTTGATACTTTTATATTGACTGAAAAAACATTTTCAGTAAACTCTGTTGATCTGATAGTAGATGATCAGGTATCTAAAGATGTATCTGAAACAGTACAAAACCTAGGCAGATCTGGTCCTTCTGTTGTATCACAGTAAATGCAGTTTTGGCCTTGTTCTACCCTCCAGCCTGCCCTGCTGCTGTCAAGGTTTCTTAGCTCTAACAGTGAGGAGTGGCTGGAAGGAGACTTCATTCCTCCTCTACCTCACTTCCTTCAGCAAAATGCAGTATCAGAGGTGATGTCAGAGAAGCAGTATGTCTCAGAAGAGGGACAGGGCAGAAGATCAGGAGTTGCTAAGAGTTCCGTGCCATTGTGAAATGAAAGATGATGGATAAGGTTCCTAGTACTGCCTAGTGGTATAGCCACTACAATCCCAACAAACTTATCCTTGGACTCAGAAAACATTTACTGTCAGATTTATTGGAAAGGGGCTTAGAGGAGAAAGAGATTTTCAGTCCAAGTACATTCTCAAAAAGCTACATATGTATCCTGATAGCTCATGATCAATATTATGGAAGATTCGTATGTTAACGACACTCCCTGATTTGCATAGAACACATAAAGCAATAGTTTGAATGTCTATCTTCCTGTAATTTTCCATTGTGCAACAGAGAAAGAAAATAGTCTTTCTTTAAAAAGCTCTTAAAGAAGCTTTTTGATTTGAGAAATAATTGGCACCTTTGCTTCAGGGTCCATATTTCCCAGGTGGCAGCCATTATGGAGGACAGGTGAGAAATGCTTTTCTATTTATGGATTGTTTTTTCCATTGTTCGTCTTTCCATTTTTTGTGAAAAATAGAATACTTCATAAAGGGGTAGCTTACAACAAAACAGTGTTTAGGCAGAACAGATGAATACATCACTTTCTGTTGTGCCAGCCCACTCTCGTAAGTAAAACATGGGAGGCTGCTGCAAGCACACAGTCCAGGGCAGCAGCGCTGCTCACACCTGCCTCACACTGACTTTGACTCACACTTCATTGTTCTGTCTAAACAGCAGCCACTGCAAAGGCCAGTGGCTTTCAGGATGGTTATAAATAAGTGGTTGCACTCCTATGACACTTAAATTCATGGAAGACAAATAAAAATGTGTTTTTCTGTGGCAGGTCATAAGTTAAATAATGTGCAACATATATAAATGCTTTCTCATTTCTTTAGGGTATGGCTTCTTCAGGAAGCAGCCAGTACGGTGGACAGGTAAAACCTCTAACTTTCATAGTACCTGTAGTTTGGGTGCACAGCTAGAAAAACATTAGCAAAACGGGCCTGTATTTTTTGCAAAAAAGAACATTCTAAGAAGGAATGGCTTTAAGCCAGCCTAAGTAGGGATTGCTAAGTATGGGTGTGACTGGTATGTCAGATCATGGTATGAGCAAATGATACAGGGGCCTGTGTGACTGCATGGAAACGCTGCTTTAACAGATCGTGGTTTGAAAAGCCCTTTTTTTTGTTGTTACATTTAAACAGAAGCAATTTCAAAGACTGAGCACCACAGAGAACAAGCGAGAATGTTACTCAGTAACACAGAAATAATCAGTCACTCATTTTTTCCAGGGCTTTTCTTCAGGAGTCAGACAGTCTGGTGGACAGGTATGTTCTTTCTTGGCACTGTTCAGTTCTGCTAGAGTCAGGCACTCACAAACTGCTTTGTGTAGCTTTCCTTCACAAGACCCTTTTCCCTTTACACATTTCACCCAGACTGAATGTGTAAAGTGAACCACTGAATAGTAAACCCCTGGCTACCTCTTACTTAGTTTTATCAGAGTAGAAATTACCTAATAAGCCTCAACTGGAAGTCAACTTTAGTATTTCCTGTAACACCTGTAGCATGAAGGAGTAGTGTGTGTATTCCCAGAATCACAGGATATGCTGAGCTGGAAAGGACCCCTCAGGACCACCGAGTCCAACTCCTGGCCCTGGGCAGGACACCCCAAGAGTCACATCATGTGCCTGAGGGCATTGTCCAAGTGCTTCTTGAACTCTGGCAGGCCTGGTGCTGTGACCACTTCCCTGGGGAAATTCTGGGTGCTCTGGTCTCCTCAGGGGAAAAAAAATAAAATCTGTATTACTATTCAGAATCTGCTACTCATCATTTTAGAGAGTAGGTTTTTACTGTAAATTTTAAATGAGAAATTAGAAAATTCTACTTAACAAATTGATGAGTAAGTGCACAGCTAGCCTGAAAAGGGCAGGGGTGGCAAAAAGAAACTACTTTTTAGATGGAGCTTCGGGAGTCTGTGAGTATGATTTCATAGTCCATTTGCTTACAGTTAGCAGAATGTGAGCTTGATTTATGAATTCAGACGCCTATTCCAGTCATAGACCCAGGAAAGTAAGTTTGGTTGTGTTTTGTACAGGGTGGGTGTGTGTGCCCCGGTGGAGGTCCAGTAAGTATTCTTTGTCTTTATATATTTTTCATAGTATGTACACATACTGGAAGATTCCCAAGGAGCTACATTTCTTTAAATAATTCTGTCTGTGAAATTCTATGTATGATGGAAGTTTTCTTCACATTGTGCTACCTACTCAGTTAGTGAGAGAGGCCTGGGACTTTTCTAAGAATCTGTTTCCCAAACATCTCATCTCATTGGACGTGTGTGTGTAACCGTGCTGCTCTTATGATGCTTATTAACAGCATGATTCAGCTAGTGAAATTCAGATCTAAAATCACATCCCCAAATGCTTTCAGATTGGAGCAGAGCAATGCAATTTAAAAAGTTAACAATATTTCCATTTTTTCTGTCTAATTAGTATATTCTTTATACTTTTGTAAATACTTTAAAAACAAACAAACAAATGCCCCCCCCATCTAAAAAACCCACTTCACTGTTTTGCTGAGATCAAGCTAATTTACTTCCAAGAGATGGTTCAGTGACCTGTATCCTCAGTATAGTCAAAATTGCTTAGATGACTACTTCTCTTTCTCTGATTACATAATCAAGCAAAACCACATGCCCAAGTATACAACTCATGACACCCATGTAAATTATGAGAATCAAGTGTCAAAAATAACCTAAAAATTATAATTTATACAAATAGAAATTATATTATTTTATAATTATTTCTTATATATGTGATATATGATTATATATAAACATATATATTATACATATATATTATATATATAAACATAAAATATTTGACATACACATAAGGATGAATCAAAACTAAATCCTTTACTTGTTTAATCAAAAGTATAGTAATAATCAGTGTAAATGACTTGATCACTACAAATGGTCAGTACGTTCTCTTGATTCTCCTCTATGTGACACTGAATTTAATACAGCATAAGCATTTCTATTTCTGTTGAACACAGGGCTCTTTTGGAGGAGCCAACTACCCTGGTGGACAGGTAGGCAGTTTGTCTTTAACATTTACACAGATTAGTTTCTCAGGAATAAACATGGCTCAATTGCCATATTTGCCCAGAACCCATCAAATACTGAGCTCAGTTTAGTCACAGAGTTAGGGATGATAATTGCAGAGGGGGATCTTATTGAGCCACTCTTGACATTCCAGTTATATCTTTCTATGAACTAGAGTCAAGATCTTACTTTGTAGTTATAGGAGCTTTCTTACCTCAAAAAATTACTGAAGAATCATTCACAGGGTTCATCTCACTGCCTAAACCACTAACACGATGTGTGGACAACTACTCATTCGCCACTGCATTAATAATTGTGTAAAGTTTTCCCAGTTAATCGGTGTCAGAAGAATTGTTTATACCAGGCCCAGGATTTTTTTTTTTTTGCCAGATGCTATTTAGAAAACTATTTATGACAATTTCATGTTCTTTTTACAGGCTTCATCATATTCTGGAAGCAATCAGTATGGTGGACAGGCAAGCACCTTTTCTTTGTTTTCAAGAACTTTTTTCTACTTGCTACTTATTAAATGACAAATCTGATGCACTGCATATACTGGCGGTTTTTCAGAGAGACTCTTAAATATGTGAAAACAGGGACCATCTCTCAGTAACTGAAATGGAATAGCACAAACAAACTTCAATTTAAAGAAGTTCCACAGATGATAAAATAATAGTTGTTTTACCTCAGAATGTCTCTTATCTCAAGTGATAATTTTAATTAACCACTTTTATGTGTCAGTTTCACACTGCTATGACACCAGTTCAAAATATATTTTCTATGTTATTTTTCAATTATATTGAAGTTTTTTTTTTTTTTTTTTAATTTTGTTTAGATTAAATATTTGGAAAAATTTGGCACAAAACATACCAATAGATATTGCTTTGAAAATATAAATTCTGGTGTGTTGCACCCAATAACAGTACTTTCCTCATCTTCAGCTGCAGTTCAAGTCTCTTACTGTAATCAACTCCCTGAGTACCTTCTCTAGACTTAGTAGTTTGTAACTCATTCAGAAATCAAGTGCAAGTAGTTGACAGATGTAATGGACGGCCGTCTAATAAGATGGAGCTTATTTTTCATTAGTATTATTGTGTTTGCAATGTTTCACTCTACTATACTAAAAAAAATAAGTTCTTTTCACTCTACTGGCAAGCAGTTGTGTTCAGTATCACTCTACAAAGAAGATAATCTCTTGTAGCATGGAGAGGATTTTTACAGCTGCAAATCAATTCTTCTCCCAAATCACCTATCTGGAATAATAAGGATATTTTTACAATAATACACATGATGCTCTCTGAACACACCTGATGTAGCAGAAAATCACAAATAAAGTAGATTTTTTTTCTTTTGAAAGCCGTATGTAGGACACTTTAGATCCATTTATTTATATAACAGAACAGCCTTAGAAGGTGGTTGGTGACTGTTTGCCCAATTTAGTACTTTCTGCTGTTAAGGAACTTGGAGGCATTAAGTCAGAAGTCTTTTTAGATTAATATACTTTCCAGATTGTTACAGAAGTCTCCAGTTAAAAGTCATTCTGTGATGTTTCATTCTGCACAGAAAAAAACCCCCACAAAAGTAACTGCTGTTAAATTCTCAAATTCTTTTTGATAGGGATCCTACCCCTCAGGAAGCAGCCAGTATGGTGGGCCGGTGAGTATATTATCTTTCCATCCCATCACTCCTAACTTTTTCCTAACGTACTTTCTAGATCAGGTCAGTTACTCGATCCTGAAAGATACATTAATTTGGCCATTTTATAAAGCCTAAATAGTTGAGGTAACACCAATTGGTTGTTTCAGCAAGGTGAATAAAAAAATTTGGTTACAGTGAATTACTGCTCTGTGTAAAACACTCCTTTGAATGCACTATAACCACCAAACTGTATTTCATCACCCTGTTCTCTTGGTTCACATTGCCACTGGGTTGGTGTGCAGTACAGAGCCGAAGCTTCAGGTACCCCATTTACTGTTTTTGTTGAAACAACATCCACATAAGTTTGTCCCAAGTACTGCACAAATTGTCTCAAGGCAGTGACAGAAGATTTTTCCTTCAGTTAATAGATGTTGCGTTGAATTCTTGCAGGGCTCATATTCTTCTGGAGGCAGACAACATGGTAAACCAGTAAGTCAAAAAAATTCAAATTTACCTTTCTTTTTTCTTATACACTTGTTAAAAAACCTGTATCTAGTCAGTTATGGACCGGACAGTTTTCTGAGAATTACTTCAATATGCAAAGAGTTTCACATGATTTGATCATTTGGTGTAGTCTCAACAAATGCAAACACAATATTTATTTTCACACAGTTCTGTTGTTTTGAGACAGCATTTTACTATGTAACTGAACTTCTGGTAACCACAGAATGAGATCATAGGATTTTATTTTTAATTTGTTTGTTTAACGAACTTCTGAATAGCTATTTCTGTTTAAATTCAAAATAATCATACACTTTGTCTTCAGGGCTCAGTTTTTCATTGATTTTTAAATGCATTTGTCTTAAGTATTTCTGGCTTGCTTTGAAGAAAATACTTACTTTTTCTTTTTGAAGGCAATAATATGCATTTAACTATGCATAATATGCATTTAACTATGCATATTTTCAACTTCTCACACGTCAGACTTCCGGTTTTACCATGTAATTTGGACCTTGCTCTTGTCTTTCAATGGCAGCAGATACCAATAAGCACACACAATGTTTTAGCTCATGTCTTAGAGAAAAGAAGGTGTACCTGTTATTAAAAAGTGGGCATAAATGTTACATTTTCTAAGACATGAATCATAAAGGTGAGACACTTTGTGTCCCATATTTGATGGCATTTCTTAACGAGTCAATGCTTTCAACATTTCCTGTTGGCAATGCCGTTCAAATGAGCAGAGCCACTTTCCCAGAAAGCTGAATAAGATGTTTTATTTTTCTATATCCATTTTTTTTAGAGTTATCTTTCTTATTAGAGCTTTCTTCAAATAGGGGCTGTAGAATGAAGGACTCTTAACATTTGCATTTTTTGTTGGTGGTGTCTTCTTTTTCCCCCCAAATGTAAACATAGATTCATACCAGGTGAATTTATGTTTCATTAGACATTATTATTTTTTCCATTCCATGTACTAAACACATCACAACTACAAAACAGTTCTTTCTTCTTGAGAACATTGTATCAAAACCTCCAATCCATCATTTGAAAGAATACTTGTAACAAAAAGGTGTTAAATATTTGTATTTCAGATAAGGTTTTCCCTGTGATTTTTAGAGGACTGGACACAAGACAGAGTTCATTCTCCTGTGGTCCTTTATTTCAGACAGTGAGAATATATAAGTGCAAATAGACTTAGAGTCAAAAACAGGTATCTTTTTTCAGGGTTCATCTTCCTCAGGAGGCAGTCATCAAGGAAAGCCAGTAAGGATATTCTTCTTTCAGTATTCTGCAACAAAGTTAGAAATGTGGTTACTGGTTTTTGAAATAGATAACAGCAATGAGGGTGAAATTTAAAATTATGTTACAATGGTAAATGTCTGAAAAGAAAAATTGCCAAAAAAATTTGGAATATTTTGTTCAAACTTGAACCTTAGGATCAGGCAGCATTTATTCCTCCCATAGCAAAGTTTTGATATACTGTTACTTACTCACAGGAATATGTTTGGATCATTCTAATAAGACTGATGTATTTAAATATCAGGGTAACTTTCGGTTTCAAACTCTGTAGTTCAGTCAATGGCACATTGACACATTCCTCTGAAATTGCTGATGCAATAAAGAGGACAGAGCTGTGCTTACTTGAGACCATTCAATTAAAATAGGGGGGGTAAAGTGCAACCAAAAGGGTAAAATCAAAGTCAATATCAAAAGTAATACTATCCAGGGCATTTTCCAGACTGCTGTGTGCTCTTTGGACACTGTTCACTTAGAGTTTCATACTACAAAATTAAACAGTTCATAATTATTTTACAGGGTGGCTCTAGCTCAGGAAGCACTTATTCTGGAAAACAGGTAAGAATACTTTCATCACAGCATTTTCATCTTCTTTTCTTAGTAAACAAAGAAACCTGGGTAGTAGGTAGAACAATTTTGGGATGATTTGGTCTTAAGAGAATGTTCTGTATAAGTTCCATTTGTATTAGAGCATATTTAAAGAAACCACTGTGGAAAATATGGCCTCAGCCTGGGAAAGCAATTTCAGTGTCAGTTATATTTTAAATCTAAATCTGTCTTGTTTCAGATTTCAGTTGGGGGCCTTGTTACATTTTTCTGCCCTCTGTTTTTTACATTCCTGTTCTCTATGTAGATTTTATAGGCTGTGCTCAGTTAATCCTTCATTATTTATTTATTTTTTTTAAATAAGCTAGATTCTTGAGTCTTTCACTGGCTGGTTACCTGGTTTCGCACTTCTTTTTTTTGTTGTTGTTTCCAGTACTCATCAGTTTTTTAATATCCTCTTTCAAATATAGAGATGGAAAGCTCTGTATCAAATATGATAATGGAATCAGAGAAAAATGGACTTTTGCCTTTCCATCAATTTTAGCTGGAATTTTCAGATGTAACATGAGACAGAGGATGTAACAAAAACTATTTGCTTTATCAATGCAAAGCAATTTTCCTCTTGAACAAACTAAACCCATGCTGTGGGTTAATGTATTCAAAACTTGTTGATCACAGGCCAAAGCTGTGTTCAAAACCACTGGGTGGGAACACTTGTAGATTTATTTATTTGTTTGTTTGTTTTCAGCAGTCACCTTCCTCTGGAGGCAGTCAAGTGGTAAGCACTTTTCCTCTTCGTAGTTTGTACTGATTTTTTCCCATACCTATCATAGAAAACTGAAAGTGTTTTTTATACTGTGAGGTATTTGAATAACCCTTTGAGAAGATGTGTGCAACATAATAAATGGAAATAGTATCGACAAAAAGGAAGAGAAGGGGGACCACACAGGTGTTTTCCACATTTGTCCCTGCCTGTCACTTGAAAACTGAACACCTGCTGATTTACGGGCACGATGGATGCGACACACGATCTTTTTAACGTCAGAAATGTCTACATAATAGAAGGGGCTAATAGGAAAAGATTTCTCTGAAACTTCCTATGCTTTTATAATAGTGATAAACAGAACTATTTTGAAATGGGGTTATTAAATGTCTCGCTTTGTTTTTATAGAGCTCTGCTGGGAAACACTCCACTCCCCTACTCCTGATGTTGTTCAGTGTTTTGAGTGCCTTTGCTCTCTCTGCTGCTACATCGAAATGGTCTATGTGAACTTCCGAAGAGCTGCTTGACAACCTAAACACGGATTATATTCCACATTATTAGATTAATTACTTAATGTAAGAAAAAAAAATACCCTTAAGTCAAATTGTCAGATGCTACTTGGCTGTTATGTTGCATGTCTAGCTGATATGTCATGCCTCTCATTAGTTTACCACTGGTTTTAGTCATTAGTAGATATCATTAGTTTTGTCAGTGTTTTAGGCATCATTTTAAAAGAGCATATTGTACCCTACCTATATGATTTATTTTTATTTCCGATAGGGAATGCAATGAACACCTGTCTGGAATGATTGGTGTGACAAATTAGAAAGTATTTGGTTATTCACCAAAGTGGATGAGGTCAAATAAATCGTTGTGCATTTGAACTGAGCACTATGCCTGGTTCTGATCACATAAAATAAAGCGAACATAAACATCTGATAAGCAGTTCTCCATGGGACAGAATGCAAGGCGCTAAAATAGGCTCAGAGTATTGGTTTTAGTCTATTGTAATCAGATGCGAGTTCAATATGAAGAATTGCAAAGCAAAAAAAAGTACTCCACGAGACTGAAATTTTGGGGGGTTAACTAAAGTTTATTCATTAAAAAAGTGTAACAGCTCACAGCAAAGAAATGCTGAACTCTGTTCAAACCAATGGCAGATACCTACAGTTCTGTAGAGAGGAGTACAATGCAAATATAACACAGATTAGGATGATAGTCTAAGGCTGCTGAAAACCAAGGCCTTTTCCCTTGGGAAGGAATGGAAAATTAATTAAATTCTTAAAACTGATAAGATCTTGACTCCTTTTTTCAAGTATTTAGTCTAACCTGTGATACCTGACATATCTGACATTTTAATTTCAAGAATGATGCTGACATCTGCAAGCAGGTACAGTCAATGCGGTCACTGAAAGACCATGGCCCATTTTTTAGTTCAGGAGCAGTTCCACACCTTGCAGCAAACTCTTTGGGAGCTGCCAGAGCCTTCAGCTTGGTGTTAACACAGTGCATTCTCCTAAAGCATACTTCTAATGACTGTCTTATTGATCACGTACCTACTATTAAAATTACCCTTATTAGTAGTGTGCTTGCCTCCCACGGCTTACTGCTGTAATTGTGGGACAGGTTTCCATTCCAGTTCCGCGGGGCCAGGATTTCACCCGGTTTTGATGTGCTACGCTGTCCTTTGCCAACCACCGGGACACCAACCCCTAACTTAAGCATAAAGTTTTGCCTGAATACGACCTTCACCATTTGGTGGCCGGTTCGTTTCTCTGCACAGCGCAGTGCCCTTCTCCGCGGGGAGAAGGCCCGCCGCTGCACCCGAGCCAGCCTCGCCCCTCACAAACCCGGCTGGGGCGCCACGCCAGTGTCACAAGCGCCCTTTGTGCTGCCGGCGGGACGGGGCCGGGCCCGCGGGGCGCTCGCTGGGAGGTGGCCGCGGCTCCAGCCGGGGCTCAGCCCCGAGCCGCGCTGCTCCCCGCGGGGCCAGCCATGCCCTGCCCGGCGCTGCCGCCGCGGCCCTGGGAACGGAGCGGGCGGGGCTCGGCTGCAGCCGGAGCCTTTGCGGGACGGGACCGGCGCCCGGAAGCCCCGGAGCTGAGGGAGCCGGGCCGGCGGCGAGGGGCGAGCGGGGCCCGGCGGGCGCAGGTGGGAGCGGAGCCCGGCCGGGGCCGCCCCGCGGGGAGCGGGGCCGTGCGGGACGGAGCGGGCCGGGGGAGGCCTGCGCTGCGGGGCGGAGGCGTGCGGGGCCGGCGGATGGGGCGGGAAGCGGGTCTGTGGGAGCAGCGTGGGGAGGGCGAGGGTGGGGTCGGAGAGGCGCTGAGAGACGTGTGCGGGTACGGAGCGGTTCGGGGCAGAGGAGGGAGGGAGGGAGGAGGCGGAGACGCTGCGGGGGCGGCGGTGGTGAGGTTGGGAAGGGGCGCGGGGCTGTGCCGCTGCTGCCCAGCATGGGGCTCACGGCGCTGCCGGGGCTCTGCTCGGAAGATGCTCAGCGATGCAGAGCGGCGTGTAAAGTTGTCAGAAATGCGCACTTTACAAGTATTTGCGTGGTATCACGATTTCATACCAGGTTTTTGAAATGAGAAACGCTCTAGCAGTACAGCGCTTGTGGATTAAGTCAGAAACCCAGAGGATGCAGAGATAATGAATGTAATAATGCATATTATGGAATAAACTGGAAGGTAAAAGATAAATGCCAGAAGGTACGGCAAGTTGTTTCATTTTATTGAATCCTCTAAACTGTGTTTTAAATCAGAGCGAGGAAGACTTAGATGCCAGAGAAAGCTTTTAAAGGAATGATTGGGTGGAGAAGACTGACATGGCTTTCAGCGATGGAGGGCTGTGTCATTTGGGACATAAAGAACATACACAACAAACTTTCCTAAAACTGAGTGAGAACCACGGTGGGAAGTTTATTTGTCAGGTGGCCTCTACACAGAAGGGTTGGGATCTAAAATAACCTTTATTTTTCAACAAATGTGCAGAACGACAAAATAGGTCTTGGAATGAACATTAAGTGATGAACTGGGGGGGTTGTCTTTCTCCATGGGCATTGCACTTGGCTCACCTGAACTCTGTGTGAGCACTGAGGCTGCAGGTGAGTGTGAGGGAGGTGACAGTTGTGGAGGAAGTGATTTATAATAACCTCTTCCTTTAGAAACTGAAGCTTATTATTCTCTTGTACATTGTTAGGCATTGTGAGAACTAGTGATTTAAAATCACATGTGGGATAAGGATCCATTGGTTTGGGGATGTGTGATGTTCTCGTTTGTAGAAGTAGTATGTGTGGCAAAAATACTGATTTTGGGGAAGGCTGGTTGTAATAAATAGAAATTTGCTTTCTTTGGAGAGATGTATTGTTAGGAGTGACTCTATCTAACAATCCTGTAGCCAGCCTACACAGCCTAATTCCTTGTGCAAGTTACACTGTTGTTTGCAATAACAGGAAAAGGGCAGGGATCATCTGACCCAAGTACCTATGGAATTCGAGTCACCTGTGTCTGCTTAAAACAGTTCCAGGTTTGTCAGTGTTAAGTGAGGACAACATATCCTTGATCTTTGGGACAGGCTTGCTAGACACAGTGATTCCTCCTATATTATTCTTGAATTGCCTGTGACGTGGGCTCATTCTTCACGAGTTGCTTCAGTTCACACCAAATGCCTGCTGCTTGGGCAGGCTCCGGGCCTTGGCTGGAACTCAGAAGGGTGCACAGCTGGATCACATCAAATGGAGGGTCTCTCTAGAGGAGAGGAGAGGTTCTTAAGATCTGTACTTCTTAGGATCTAGCATGATAATGTCAGATGTTTCGGAGTTCAGGATTTTTCCGCTGGGGTTTTGAACCTTGTCTTATATTTATGCCCCTTATACACTGTTCAGCTGTCTAATTTTATTTGCAATTGCTAGCTTTCTGCAGTGCCTACAGATTTATTTTCACTGTAGTATCTAGTCTGTGTTACTCTGCTCCAAGTTAGTCACCTTGGCTGAGGGTACCTGTGCTGAATTGAGCACCCAGACTTGATCTGTGATTCATAAACGGCACAAGCGCAAGCTGTGGCTGAACCCCAGCTGGATTCAATGTTCAGTCTCCCAGCATCTTATATCAAGCTCTTTTGCTGGCTTGATACATCTGCAGGAGTTGCATTCAAGCAGTCCTTCAGTTCAGGGCATTGCCCTCCTGCTGGAGGAGGGATGGGCATTTGAACTAAAACTGAGAGCTGAACAGAGTCTGGATGTGACTGTGGGATCTGTCTATACTGTGATCTATACAATGAACGCAGTGTGTGTACTGTGTGAATCAGTGAGAGGCACTTCAGGCAGGTTGTATCAAATTTCTGTGCTGGCAGGCAGAGTTTGGCTTAATGGCTGCTATGTCAATATGAAACTGTTGCACTGCTGTGCAGAGTTTAAGGGTTCATCTTACAAGAAATGCTGGTGTTAACATTTAGCTCAGTGAGGGACTGAATTTCCTGAACACTGAATATTTATACTCAATATGTCATTTGTATAATGTTCATCAAACCAAATTCTCATCAGAAAAAAGTATCTGAACTTTGGCTTCTTAGGTTTGGTGTAAAGGATAAAGGAGGGTGGGCTTAAAGAGCACTTAGCCACAAATCTCACATTTAAGATTCACAATGCCCAACTTCTCCTGTCTGATACATAGATTAGAAAGGTGATATTTTTTCCTGTGAAAGAAGGAAACAAACAAACAGAAAACCTTTGTGAGATCATAAAAAAACTCAGTGAAGTTCCCTTTCTGCTAGGTTGTCTGTCAACCTGTAAGAAAACCTTACCTGATTCCCAAGCAATTTATAGCATTCTCTGAAATTGGACTTTAGTTAATAGATAATATGTAATTGCATTCCTTTTGTTAGACTTAGCAATGAGGGAATTTCCTGGTTGAGTGATAGGCCACTGAATCACTGATACAGCCTCCACTATCTTTGTAAAAAGCTGAGGTTTTGGAGCAAAGTTTAAAAGAAATTGTTGGTTGATCTTTAACAGTTACCCTTTAATGTGTAACTGCTCTGTGCTTAAGTGCACTTGCCAATTCTAAAAAGCATCGGCATGATTTTAAAATGGCCAAGTGTTGTGGTTTAACCCCAGCTGGCAATTAAGGCCCCACACACAGCCACTGGCTCACTCCCCACAGTGGGATGGGGGAGAGAATCAAAAGGGTAAAAGCGAGAAAACTTGTGGGTTGAGACAAAGACAGCTTAGTAGGTAAAGCAAAATCCACACATGCAAGCAAAGCAAAGAATTCATTCACCACATCCCATGGGCAGGCAGGTGTTCAGCCACCTCCAGGAAAGCCGGGCTCCATCGTGTCTAACGGTGCCTTGGGAAGACAAACGCCATCACTCCGAACATCCCCTCCTTCCTTCTTCTTCCCCCAGCTTTATATGCTGAGTAGGTTCCATATGGTGTGGGATATCCCTTGGGTCACTTGGGGTCAGCTGTCCTGGCTCTGTCCCCTCCCAGCTCTCTGTGCACTCCCAGCCTCCTCACTGGTGGAGTAGGAAGCAGGGAAGTGTCAGCGCTGCTCAGCAATAGCGAGAACATCCTTGTGTTACCAACACTTTCCAGCACAAACCCCAAACACAGCCCCGTACCAGCTACTGTGAGGAAAATGAACTCTACCCCAGCCGAAACCAGCACACTGAGATAGGGTTGTGGCGAGAGAGATGACGTTGCGGGAGCAAGGTCCGCCACTCATCTACTGTGTTGTGCTTGATATCTGTGTCATGAAAATTATTTGAATGTAGTTATGCTTTTAATTTGTTTTCTCCGGTCAAGAATTTTTTTTTATGTCAGTGGAAAAATCGGAAATACTGCCTGAAGGAAAACTTCATGTGAAAAAAGTCTTTGTTCCTCAGTTTCTGCTAGAAGAGTAGGGAAAGAAGTTTAGGATTTGCTTTTAACAACGCTTCTGAAGAAGTGTACAAGCTGTAAGAGAAGCATAGCTGTTTTATTTTTTCATAGTGTACTTAATACACTTTATAATGTATTCAGCAAGAAGAATGGGTAACAAACTGGAAAACAAAAGAAAGAGCAAGGTAAGTTTTAAAATAATAAAGTGAGTTGCAGTGATTTAGTTGGAAAGTGCCATGCATTTGGGGATATTTGGGCTGATAATTATAGATAGCTTATGGGAGGGAACAAAGAAGAAACCTGTCTCCAGTATGAGGAAAATGGAAAACGTAATAGTGACACTTTAAAGTGAGAAATACAAGGTTTAATATTATTGGAAATGTTTATAACATGGTTTATTAAGATTACACAGACATGGCAGATTATATCTTGTGGGGGTGAGGGGAGAAAGAAATGCACTGCTGAATGATAGCAGAACAAATTTGGCAGTTAAAATATTCATATGTATGTAAAATCTACTTCAGAACCCAGTTCAGCAGCACTTGGCTAGTTTTGGAAAGGTCTGTGCAGCCTCAGTACCATCTGGGATATTTATCATAGAATCAAAGAGTGGTTTGGGTTGGAAGGAACCTGAAAGATTGTCTGGTTCCAACTCCCCTGCCGTGGGCAGGGACATCTTCCACTAGACCGGGTTGCTCAGAGCCCAGTCCAGCCTGGCCTTGAACACTCCCAGTGACAGAGTTGCTGCAGTTCTGTGGGCAGCCTGTTCATGGACTGCCCCAGCCCATGTCCAGGACCTTGCACTTGGCCTCGTTGAACTTCATGACGTTCCTTCCACCCATTTATTTTCCATCCATATATTTTTAGTATTAGATACTACTTTTGGTTAAAAGAAGGCTGGTTCCAATAGAAGGAATATTTATGGAACATAACTTTCCTCTGAGGAATGTATTTGTGTTACAGAGAGTGACATGTTACTTGTGTGTTATCCAGCACAGGCAACAGGGCTCTTGCTCCACCTTGCAGCTGTGCTTTTCCTTTGTTGACAGCTTACAGTATTTGTACAGGTGTAGCATCAGCAGTGGGCTCACATTCCATTGGAGAAATAGGAGAATGCAATCCTGTTCCTTTAATCTGCTATCCTGATTTCAAAGCAAATGCCTAGGAAGTGTGTCCATACCTGTTCCACTGGAATGAAATACCCTGCTTTGCTTTCCACTCTGGTTTTCCTTCCATAAGTCAGACTCAATCAGTGTTTATTTTCTGGCACATCCCACATGTAGAATTTGGTGTGCTGGCACACAAAACTTACGCTTTCCCTTTGATGGTTTTAAGAGGCTGGTTGTCTGCTTGTGTTTGGCTTTGTTTTTTAAATAATATGCAAATACCTTTTGTTTGAGTTGAGCAGTGTTAAATTGATTAATCATAAAATGGAATAAGAGCTAGGAATAATAATTTCTGTAACTTGGCTTTTTCCTCTAAAAGACTGTCAACAGTGAAAACATTTCACAACTGGGCTGGAAGGAATTTAATTCACATAATGCCATCACTATGAAGACTGGAAACGTAATAGTAGTTAGTATATTTTCCTTTTTTAACTTTAACTTTCCTTGTGAGAGAGTTGGCAGGAATAAAGAAACAGTTGCCAGTAAAGGTTACTTTTGTGTCAAATATTTTGGTGAATTTAACCTACCTTTTTGTTATGCAAGTTATTGGAATTCATTGTTAATTGATTTTTGGTGTGTGTGTGTGTGTGTGTTATTCTGTCATCTACTTCTTGAGATAGTGTTGGGTGCCTGGGGTTTTCTGAATGCTGACTTTTTTTTCAAATTTTCTTCAGTTCTCTCTTGAAGTTTCAGAAATTTGAGGAAAATTAAATTTAATTAATATAATAAAAGTGAGTCAGCTGCAGTGACTGTAAAAAAAGCTTTTTCATTAACTCAGGCTGAATTAGTGAAATACAATGCAGAACACTGGATAGTTTGGGATAGTGTAAGAACTTGTAATTGATGCAGAAGGAATGCACAGTCAAATAAATGAAATTTGGGTCATTTGTGCATGAACTATCACCCTTTTTATTTATAAAATAATATATAAAATGTACAGCATCCCCACCTTAAAATTTCAGAGAGCCTAAAACATGCTAATCAGCTAGACAGTTGATGTTAGACTAAGTTGAGTCTTAACACTTCTATGCTCACTTAATGTGTTTGAATCAGCACGGTGTGAAATTTTGGGAGTGCCTGGATCTGTGGAGTTGCCCCTGCTCTCTTGTTCTTGCAGATGGTGTTAAGCCATGCTTCCTGGAGGGATCTTGATAATATGCCATATAACTTCAACCACCTTTGGAAAATGCCTCAAGATAGTCTCTAGTCTCTGAGTTTAACTGAAGAGAATTTCAAATAAGTCACTTTCCTTCTAGAGTTCTCTTTTTTAGTGTGTTTTAGATACCTCAAACTAAAGTAATTCTGTCAGATTTTGAGTCCTCCTACAAACTCAAGAATAGGATCATAGAGATAAACTAATCCTTAATTTTGCACAGAATTTTGCAGTGGTAGATATTTAGCAGCTGTGAAACTCAGAAGTTTATACCATCAGATCTTTAAAAGACAAAATATTAAGAAAAATCTTGTGATCTCTTTAGTAAACCCTGATTAATATCACCAGGTATTGTTGTTGAATGGAGGGAGGAAAATAAAAACATATGTGGTATCTTTGCTGTTCATTAAGTTGAACTGATTATGTTCCTTTTGGTCTAATTTCATCTGCAAACATTAGAATTTACCAGTATTTTAGGAGGGAAAATGTAGGGATAATATAAAAAAATGTAAAATACTAAATTTTAGTCTGTGTTGGAGATACTACAAAGGGAGATGAGAACCTGCAAGTCAAAAATCTATTCATTTTGTCTGAATGAATGAATGAGATGGAAATATGTTATTTTCCACTTTAAAAAAATCTGCTTCCTTTGAAGGGACATTTTTCAGGCTTTGCATAGTATGGTACTTTGAGCTGAAGGTATTACTTCCTGTATAGACTGTTTTGCTTTGTTTTCTTTTCTGAGCCTATAAAACCTTTCCAGGGCCCTTTTTGTTTATACTTCTAAGGAAAACAACTCTTTGTGGTATCCATCTGTATTTTATCCACCTGTGTGTTTGTGTTCTGAAGTCGAAATTTGTGTGGCTGCAAATCCCATCTTGGCTTCCTGCATAATGATTCTGTATAGCCCTGCCTTCCTGTGGCTATAGGGTGTGTCTCCATGGTACACTGAATAAATGACACAGAGGCAGCTGACTTTTTTATTCACCTAGACTAATAGAAGCGAAGAGTAATGAGCCCTGTCCCTGAGGTAACAGATGTGTTAGGCTACACCGTAGTCAGTGAGCTGCAGGTCCTTAGCAGGCTATAAGGTACAGTTCAAAAGACACTGAGTTAATGGGACCCCTCAACTTCCAGTATTTGAATTAGCAAACCTAAATCTGAGTTTTCAAACAGATGCACCCTGCAGAGTACTGAGTAGTGCATCCAAAGCCCAGTAAGAAATCTATATTGTAACTCTGTACAGGAAACGCACTGGGAACTTTAATTTCATTATTGGCTTAAAACAATCAACGTGTGGGCTGTTATTAAGACAATGGTTCATTTATTCTGTGCCTGCACAGGCTGTTGCTGTGAGGGGAGCAGGAGTTCATGGCTACAAGCGAGCAATTACACCTCTGGCAGTAATCTGTTAATCTAAAGCTGCTGTGAAACTGCAGTTGGAGACAGCTCAGCTCTCTGGAGCTCAATACTTGGCTCTTTCTCTGGATCCAGTTCCCTGTTTGCACAGAGTTCTATGAATTGATATGCAGGTCTTTTAAAGGGAGCAGGAAAGCTGATAAGATGTTACGTGTGCTTAGTAGAGGGTGGTTATGTCATTGGCATACGTTTAAGGACTCTGTAGTTCCTGCTCTGTGAACCAGCTTGAAAGTACAGTGGGAAACTTCACACCCTTGTTCTCTACAAGTCTGTCTTGTTGACCACTGACTTTTAACAAATACCCTTATTTCAGCTATCACACTGGACACTTAAAATCCTTTTTGTGTGAATGTTTCAAACCCTGAAACTGCTTTAGTGAGTTACGGTAAAGAAATGTTTCCTGCTACTGGCACCTTTTTGAGACACATTGTCCGGGGAAATTTGCTTTTTTATCATGATTACTAAGGAAGACAAGACAGTAGTTGAAGATAATATGGTGGTATGTATTCCTCACGGCTTTGCTGATGGGCTTATCAAACTGTTGTGCTTGTTGTTACGTTTTCGTTCTGATTGCTTTGGTAGTTGCTCATCAAACAGCATACTGGTGATTTATTTATTAAAATTACATTTTAAGCTGCTTCATAAATAGATGGTTGTATTTCAGTAAGAAATTATTGTGAACATTATTTTTAATATTGTGACCTGTTTTGAAGGTTGAGGAACTGATATCTAATAAATTTGAATGTTTGTAAAACCCTTGGTCACTTCACAGGCTCGCAGAATGCAGAAATTTGGGTCCAAGTCAGGAAAGATGTGTGTTCTCATTATCTGTATTTTGTTCAGAAGCATTTTGAAAACTGAAAACCAAAAAGTTTAAAAAGTTATTATTTATCTCTAAGTGTGCTTTCATGAAAATCAGTGTTGTTCATCTTAGCAATATATTGCTCTTTGTGTTTCCTGTTTGTCAGGTCTCAGTACTAAAAAAAAGAGGTAAATGGAAAAGGTGAAAGCAATTGTTCAAGTTGGCTCACATAAACGTCGGTTTTCTCTAGTATCATAGCCAGACCTTTTAGTGAAATCCAGTTGTGTATTTTCTCTCAGTGGATTTTTTTTCTTTCCCTTGTTCTCTATCTTATCTATGTTGCTGGTATTTCCCTATAGAGTGTGATCTCTGACCTTGCATGTCCCCTCTTCACCCCTTTATAGAAACCGTTCTTCTGTTTCTCCTTCTTGTTCTCAACTGTAGCAAATTTATTCTTCAAAGTTGTTCATCAATTAACAAATAATCTCTGTTTTGTTGTTGAAGATGCTAATTCCACAGTCAACACCCTCATGTAAAGGATTATTCCACCAGAACCAGTGGAAAACATCAGCAAATCTTAAATATTGTCTGCAGCTTTCTTCTTGATACTTTATATTTCTGTCTGATTTATATTGTTCAGTGCAGTTGCATCTTTAGTATTTGTTTTTTAAGGAGTTAAGGGAGATTATTGTTTATATGAAAGTATCTCCTATTAAGATTCCTTAAAGGAACCTTGTGTATTTCTTCCTCAGTTTCTGCATCCTGACATCATTTTTTCCCTTCTTTGCCAGTATGCTTTTACACATATTTTTCACGGCCACATGATTCTTGAGATAAACAGTTTTATCATGTAGGATACAAGTATGTACTTCATATCTTTGTGGCTGTTGGCAGTTCTCACCTGTTTGCAGGTTACTGCAGTGTCTCCTGAGTGTCCATGACATGTAGGTAATAATTTGACTTGGAATACATGACTGGAGAAAATCCATAAATGCTTAGAGACAAGATAAAGGCAAGTCAGAAATATTTGAAAAGTAGAGCTCTCCAAATGTCTGTAACTATAGCAATGAAATGCATCTTGAGCTTAGAGAAATGCAGTCAGCAAGAAACAGCTTCAGATTCAGCTACAAATATTTAGAGGTAGCTGTATGTTCTTCATCAATGTGTACAGAGTTAGATAGTTAATGAGCCAGAGAAACTGTGTGCCTGTAGGTGTGGGACATGCACAGGGACAACTCTGGCATGTTTATCCAATAAACGTGCCATCTCTAGGCTTCTAAAACTGAGAACCACATTCATTGTCTTGACTTGTTACTTTTTTTCTTTTTGCTTGAAAACATGTTTGTTAACTTCTAATTACTGACTTGATTTTACTTTGGCATTATAAAAAACTGCTCTATTTTTGAGTGAATGGGCAGTGAAGGCAGTAGTAGTTATTTTTTTATAGAAAGGATTCGTTTTTGTGCATATGGAAATTCTTCTTAATATGAAGAAAATTATATGATATTCGGAATAATACTGAGGTTTTTTTAAATTTCCTTGTAATATATTGTGCTTGCAAAACGAACATTACTGTCTCTAATATTAGACTCCTGCACTAAGTTAGTGCTTTAATTGGTGACAAATTGCAAAGAAAACTGAATTCCAACTTGGTGCAAGTTCACGATAGACATGAAGATGATGCAGCTTTACTAAGAGAAGCTTTGTGGTGGTCAGTGCAGTATGAGAAAGTAGGTGCAGTCACCTGGTTATATTCAGCTGATGTTTTTCTGAGCAGGATATCAGCAGGGCAGGTTTGGTGCTATCTCCCCTGCAGCTCTTCCATCACGTCTTCCTATCCAGCCCTGCTTTCCCACAACTCTCCCTTTCGCTCCTCCTCAGCCGTACCTCTCATTTCCATGGAAAGCAGCCCGGCCCTCCCCCTGGGTTGTGTTGGCACGGTGCCCTCTGGCCCGGCAGGCTTTGGAGTGGGGAAGAGAGAAGATCCCTTGGCTCTGGGAGCGGCTCATGGCAGCAGGGCATTCTGCTCTACCACACTGTGGGCCTTTTGCCCCTTGAAAATACCTCCTGAGCCTTCACCTGCACAAAGAAATCCACACGTTGGATCCGTGAAACTTGGGAGTGAAACCAGTTAGTGGAAAGCTAATTATCAGCTAATACTTCTTATTTTACTTTATTATTTTAATTACAGATAAGAAATATTTAATTTCCTATCTCTATTAATTAACACGTCTCCTAATATTCTGATATATCTCCCCATTTGTATTCATGTATTCGAAAAATATTGTTAAAGTGATAATCTCCTTTTGCTTTTTAAATATCAGTTTTGTGTTTTCCTTTGACTGAGCTCCTTGGACAACTTTTTAAAATATGCTTATTCCCAATACCTACAATATTATCTTTGGGTTTGTTTTTTTTATTCTGTTTCAGAAAGAAAAAAGTCAAGAAATGTCTGCCAATTTAAAGTACCTTTCCTTGGGTATCCTGGTTTTTCAGACCACAAGTTTAGTCTTGACCATGCGCTATTCCCGGACACTGAAAGAAGAAGGACCCCGTTACTTATCCTCTACTGCAGTAGTTATTGCTGAACTTCTGAAGATTTTGGCCTGTGTTCTGTTGGTCTACAAAGACAGCAGTATGTGTCAAATTTTGCACCAAGTAATTTTCCTAATCAGTATGCTGTATTGTAGTGGCAACTGCAAAGCAGCCATGTGAGTACAGGCACACAACAAAGCATTTCCCGTCTCCTTGTGTAAGAAAAGGTCTTGGAAAGATATTAATCATACTGTGTATTTGGTGGAGAAAGTTCTTTTAAAGGATGTGGGTACTGAGGAGTGCAAGAATAAATTTTCTGCCAACAACTCAAAGTTTGTGTTTGCTCAGGCTTTTTAAGAAACCCAAATGTAGAAGGAGGAAAAAATGAAAAGCTTTATGTGTGTCCAAAGCATGAATGATAATTTAGAAGCCCATAATAAACAGCAGATGAAGGAGGGAGGAAGCAATTTCATTGTTTTCAGGAAGAATCACAGTTTTAAGCTCAAAAAAAGTGTATTCAGATTTACTCTGTTTCTTATTTTGTACATTTTAAGCTGAATTTATCTGGTTTCTGGGCACGTATATTTGGTTTTCAACTGCTTAAAAATATTGTTGTGTATGTATAAATATTGATGACACTCTAGGATTGTAAATATGTACTTTTTAGGTGATATCCTTTGTTGTATTATCTTCAAATACTGATATGGTTTCAATAAGTTTTATTCAAAGTCTTTTGAATAATTGTTTTCATTCTGATATTCCAGACTGTGGGAAGACGCTTGCAGCCATTTTTCCTTACAAATACAAGACTTGTGAACATCAAACAAACACAGATAGTATTTTGAGGTCTTGATATAATGATAGCTGTAAAAAGGGGCAGCCATTTTAAGAGCAGAGATTGCTGTTTCAGTTTTTAACCCCTCTCCTTTTAATGATTGTCTATTTCTTTTATTGTTTCTTTGGGTAGAGTGCAATTTACGGACTCTGAACAGAGTGCTGCATGATGAAATCCTTAATAAACCCATGGAAACTCTTAAACTTGCTATTCCTTCGGGAATTTACACTCTTCAGAACAACTTACTGTATGTAGCATTGTCAAACCTAGATGCAGCCACATACCAGGTATTGTATATTTGGAATTCTCTGCAAATTTAAAAAAAAAAAAAATCCCATGAATTATGCAGTAGTAACAGTTTTTGGTTCTTCTAGGTTACGTACCAACTGAAAATTCTCACCACAGCATTGTTTTCTGTGTCCATGTTGAGCAAGAAATTGGGTGTATACCAGTGGCTGTCATTAGTAATATTGATGACAGGAGTGGCATTTGTACAGGTAAATGTTAGCAAGTGCCTTGTGTTCTTTTAATGTGTTTATTCAAGGAACATGGATTTCTATACTGATTATACAGCTTTCTGATTCCACCAGCTGCACACGAGCACCAGAGTGTAGTCAGGAACTGCGAATCACACCTGGCCAGGTCTGGAGGACACCAGAAATGGGTCAAAGGCAGAAGATAACACCTCTTTTGCAACCCAGTGCTCTACTGTAGAATGTGACAGGGCCTCTGGAGCAACCTGCAAGTAATAATGATAGCAATGTTTATTAGCATGTGTCTTCAGACATTAGGAATTCACAGATCTTCTCTGCCAGGACACACCAGGCTCACTTTGTCATCCAGTTGGCAAATTTACTTGAACTATTTCAAAAGGCAAGGCTGGCCTCAGGTCTAAATAGTGCAGGCACCAGAGTTTGTAGTTTTCAGAGGGCAGTATCATGGCATGAGAGACTATTCTACAAATTTTTAGCAGATTTCAGCATATCCTAGAAATTTTTATTTTTAAACTTAAGGATTTGAAAGAAGATATGATGATGAAATTCAGTAATTAAAAATGAGAACAAAGTATTCTGACAGTATTTAACAGACTCCTCAGTATGTTTTTGCCTGTGGCATTGCATTTTATTCAGTTGGCATTAGACACATTGCAGGATTTAACTAGTCTGCATAATCACTGAAGAGGGGCACATGCAAAAGACAGTTCACCCCATCCTAAAGACAGCTGGTGTAAGTAATTTTCTATCTGTACCCGTGTTTGTAACCAACTGTTGGGTGGCACAAGTTGGTGGCTGTGAAAGACCGTGATAAGTCACACTGGGATTCAGAAACAGTTCTGGCTTATAAGACACAAATCCTGCACCTGTTTAAATTCACCTGTTTAAATTCAGGCACAATTTTACTCCTTATATATACATAGAAAGAAAAATTGTAGCTTTGCAGTCCTTTAAAAGTATTTGTGGTGCAAAATGCCAAACTTGACAAGCATGTGATTGTCTGTGTTGGGTAACTGTTACTGTTGCTAGAAAACAAGTATGCATTTTATAGATGCTCATGACTGGATTTAACCAGTGAATTTTGTGTAACTGTTTTTGCATCCAGTGGCCTTCAGACTCTGAAGCAGCACCTGCTAAGGAGCATTCAGCGGGGTCGCAGTTTGTGGGGCTGATCGCAGTGCTCATAGCCTGCTTTTCTAGTGGATTTGCTGGGGTTTATTTTGAGAAAATTTTGAAGGAAACTAAGCAGTCTGTGTGGATCAGAAACATTCAGCTTGGTAAGTTTATTTTTAATTATCTGTTAAAGATACTACATTTTTAAGAATTAAGATAAATGTGCAAAATTTATGTATATATAAAAAATACCACATTTTAGTGTGCTGCGTAAGTACTATTTTAAAACCAAAAGCATAAACTCTGCTAGATAGAATGCTAGCACTTACTTTCTAGTCTCAACCTAGTTCTTCATTTAATTTTTTAATAGAGTATCTGAAAGTTCGTACAGAATCTGTCAAGTGAATTTGTGTTTTAAAATTTTATAAAGGATGTTAGTATATGCAGGATTCTGGGTATCCTCTGTGTTTAAAAAGATTGTCTTCACTAATTCAGAAGATCTGATAAACATAGATAGTAATAGTTTTTCCAAACAAAGCAAAACTGCTTTGTTTGTGAATAAAGTTGAGGTAGTGAATTATAATTATTTCAGTACAAAGGTCAGTTTGTTTTAGTTGTCTGTATAATCACTGGAGAGAGGCATTTGCAAAAGACAGTTCATCTTAACTATTTTAATGCCCTTACCTATTATGCATCTGTTAGTAAGAAAATACCTTCTATTTCCAAAGTGGTTCTGGGTCTTCTAGACCCAAGATGTTAATGACAACAGAAATGATCCATGTTCCTGAAGGAATTTTCCCTCACCTCAAAGCAATCTTGTCCAGTTTATGGGGTTTGAAATGTGAAGTTCAGTAGAATATGTTTACTATGGAAGTTGTTTTCCGTTCAAAAATAAAATTTTTCCCTTTTGATAGAAGAACACTAGACTCACCAAATTACAACCTTATTAGTCTAATCTCAATTTCTTCTTTTGACATTAAGTATCTACTAGAAAATATTCACCATATTTGAAACTGGTTCAGGAGAATCCCACTGTGAAGATCGTGGCCTGAATTGGCAAACTGCTAATTGCTGCTCTTGCTCTGTCAGAGACTCTCTCCTCCTCTAAATGTTCTCCCTGTTTTTCTCTCCAGGTTATAGTGTGACTTCAGCCTTCACTCATGCCTTGTTTCAGGGAAACTGAAATTGTATTTAAGTGAATTTTGCTATATGCCATGAACAAAAATGACACTGTTTCAGTAGAGAGCAGTGGAAGATAAGAATATAAGGATATCCTAATGGAAACAGTCAAACCTTGTTATTAGTATGGAGAACAGCTTTTGAAAGAGAATAGCAAACCAATTGCATTTGGATGTGATGGTATTGCGAGTGGCAGTCCAGTTTGAAAAGCAGAAATGCATGAGCAGCCCCTGAGGATAGGGAACCTGTTTGCACATTTTTCGTGTGAAGCTTTTAAATCAATTTTGTACTTTCAGGATTTTTTGGTAGCATATTTGGACTGATGGGCGTATACATTTATGATGGAGAACAATTGTCAAAGAATGGATTTTTTCAAGGATACAATAAACTCACTTGGGTGGTTGTTGTTCTGCAGGTGAGATATCCTTGTATCCCATGTTTCTGTGAAGGCACTTAGGGATTTACTCTTCTGTAAATGACTGTAGACACTAATGGGTGTCATTGAAGCTACTGAGAATTCTATAGTCAAAAGTCTGATCACTATTAGAATAAACCTCTAAATGAAAACATGGAAAATATATAGCAAGTATATGATTAAGTATTGTGCACCTTAAAAGAATGTAAGCATTATTTATTTTGCGATGTTTAAAATATATATATATGCCCTTCCTCCTGTGGCTAAAAATGTATAGTAGAAGCATTTCCACTCCTTAATGGTGGCAATATCAACAATGTATTTAATGGGGAAAGAACTACTCCAATATTTATTTTCAACAGTGCATATCCATGATATTAAATAAATTTATTGCTCCTAAACATAGACAAAAGCTCTCCCTAAAACAAGTGCATGGTGTTAAAATAGATGCTGTCTGTCAAATGATCAGTTTGTGAATCCAAACCTCACTATTTTTTCAGGCACTTGGGGGGCTGGTAATTGCCGCTGTTATAAAATATGCAGACAACATTTTAAAAGGATTTGCAACTTCTCTCTCTATTATACTGTCAACACTGATCTCCTATTTCTGGCTGCAGGATTTTGTCCCTACAAGGTAAGAATTATTTTCCCTGTATGCTGGGAAAAAAATCCAAACCCAACAGCCCAAGCCACACTTTCCGAATGTTTAGGTACCACTTGCGCATCGCAGTTTGGTTTCGCACCATAAGCAGTAGTTAGTTTGTTCAGCGCGGTTGTCCCGATGCCGTTTCCAGCGGTGTCAGGAGCCCCCGGCAGGCGGATCCCGGCGGTGTGGGCGCTCCGTGCGGGCCGTTCCCGGTCGGTCCCTTCCCTTTCCCGCATCCCGCGCATCCCGCCCGGCGGGCACTGCGCCCCGGGCGCCCCCTGGCGGCGGCCCGTGGCACAGGGGGGTCACCGCTCCGCGTGTCCCCGACGGACCGGGGACAGGGACAGCACCTCCCGCACTGCCTGGCATCCATCTCACCGCGGTCTCTGACAGAGCTAACCGCAGTCACGCACCCGTGGAAGTCGCACTGCAGCACTGAGTTGCCCGAGGGCACCCAGAACCCCGAAGGCAGAGCCTTTTGTAAATGCCACACCGTATTTAGTAGGGAAAACAGCCAAGAAAGAAAGTGCTTGCTGTGTGCTTCCAGGCTCGGGACACTGTGAGCTGATGTTCTGTGAGTGACATTGCAGCGGTTCTGTGCACCTCAGGTTTTGTACATGGGTAGGTTCAGAGCAGTGCTTGTCTTCGCAGTGCATGTTAATATATGGAGTGTAGAAGTTATAATCCCACTTCCAGATATATTAGGATTTTGCTTATAATTGGCCAATACTCCTCCCATATGTTGCACATACTCGTAGCATAAAAATATTTTAAATAACATTTACAATTGTTGTATCTGGTACAAAAAAACATGCTTTTATTAAAACTATAAATGCAGTACTGGGATTTCTTCTAACCTTACCCATTCTGTGATCCTGCAATATTACCAGGGCTTTACTTAAACATTCCAAAAAGGAAGTAGAGCAACTATTTAGGCTTAAAAGGTGGAAGACGTTAAATTTAGATGATAAGTAGCTTGTATTTGTCCCATTAAAATGAGTGTACAAAGTGGTTTAAGAATTTCTGTGTGCTCAAATGGAAACTTAATAAGTAACTTAACAGCTTCAGCAAACATGTTGAAAGGAACAGTGGTAAATAATTAGATTAAACAGAGCCACGTAGCAGCATGTAGAACTTGAAGCCATCCCATTTAATAAAACTTGGTCAACTTGAGTTAATCAAACTTAATCTTTAGTACGTTGCTTATGCTAACTGAATATATTTGATCTGAAACTGCATACTTGTTTCTGTCATGTCAACAAACACTTTCGGTTGGAGTAATAGACGTAAAGTTCTTAAATGCTTGAATGTGTTGCAAGGGGCCATGCCCAGAAATAGGGGAGCTGTGTTCTCTGAAGGATTGTCATGTCGTGCTGCAGTTTTCTTAGCATTTGGTTCAGAAGATCAAATTGTCAACATTGTCATGTCTTTATGAGAAGGTTCTTTTCTAAAATTTGTACTGATCATCTGTGCGTTTTGGGTGTTTTGTTTCAGACTTGTAACTATCAAAACAACTTGAAAGGCCCATATGACACAATACAAAAAATGCCTTTATTATCTTTTCCTGACATAAATCTTTATGTATCTGCCAAAAATTAGGTTATACTGACTTGCAAACTAGTTCCTGGGCCACGGTAATTTGTTTTGACATAAACTTTAGATTTTAAAGCAAACACAGCCGCAACAACATGAAGTATGTAAGATGTTAAAAGGGGCCGGGTAACCACAGTAGTAGCACTTCAGCTTCTGCTTGCATTTTGCAAACAGCTTTAGGTAAAAGATTGAAAAAAAACAAAACCACATTGCTTTTGACAATTGTTTCATGAAAGTATAGTTTTAATTTTTAGAATATGTCAGCATAATGATACATTAATTTGTAGTTATAAGTTTCTTATTTCAACAACTTCCTGCATCCTTCCAAAATAAATATATGCAAATTATTTTGTTCTTTATAAATTGGACAAAAATAATTTATCTTTCCATTTTCCTCATGAAAAAATGTTCTTTCCTTTGATTGTATTACATAAATAGATTTGCATCAACTAAAACAAACTTTTTTTCCTATCCCTATTCTATTCAGTGTCTTTTTCTTCGGAGCCATCCTTGTAATAGCAGCTACATTCCTATACGGTTATGATCCCAAACCTGCAGGAAATCCTATTAAGGCATAGCAGACTTCCTCATCAGCCTGCTTCTCAAGATCGTGCACTGGGGGCCTTGCTAGCAATGGCATGTGGGAAGTGTCATTGTGCACTGCAAGGGAAGGATTACTGCCCTGAAGAAATGCTGATGATAGTTCTGAAAACCAGAGGCTTACAGGTGGATGATGACACTGATCTGTAACCCATGGGGGGGGAGATGTCAAGGGAATGCCCAGTGCAACTTGCCAATAAAAACTTGAAAGGAACCAAAAGTTTCCAAGAAACTACAATTAGGAATGTTTACAGCTTTGACAGAGATTGCATCAAAAGAATTTACTGTATTGACTGCTGCAGAAAAATGTCCTATGCACTCTTTGAAAGAGCACATGACAACGTTGTCAGATTGTATGTTTTTGCGATTTGATTATATTTAATCTTAGTAAATGTTTTTAACTGTTTGTCTATTTACGTGTAATGAGCTGAACGTTATAGATCTAAAGTGATGGTTCTAATTAGGTATTCCTTATTAAAACTGTGAAAATTGAAGTATGATTGAAAGACACTTTCACAATATCAAATATTTTTATATTTTTAGAAAGCTGATTTAATAACAGAAATCTGTTATTAATTGATAATATTATAACTCTGTTGCTTATATAGAAGTATTGTAAGAATGTTAACATTCTCACCGTAATACACAAAGGGAGAAATTCAGAGTGAAAGCTGGAAATCCATGTTGATACTCCAGCCTCCATCAGCCTGTAGTGTTCCAACAGATGGAATAACTCCGGGAACGCCGGCTGGAGGTTACCACACTAACCTGGTGGTAAGATTAGGGTTATGATGGGTGCTTGATCAGATGTAATGTTCATTCTTGTTATTTTTATTGATTATAAATCAACCTTTTGGTAGAACCTTAAAAGTAGTTTTTATGCTTTAAATAGCCTCTGAAGATTTTCTTTAAACCACAATTTAAAAAAAAGAAAACACATAATAAACTTTTTAAAAGCATTATTGTTGTCTGTCACAGCTCCATCTGGAGCTGTTAAAGTATGGTATCTGTATACTGTACTGTACTTTATTACAGAGGAGTTTTTTAAACAAGTGTTGTTTACTCATGAACTCTCCAGTGCTTTTTCTGTGTATTTCTATGTAATGGCTTACTTAGAGTTTTGGTGGGGTTTTTTTTAATTATTATTTTATTCTGGGAGTCCTCGAGCCAACAGACCAAAATGGTTTCTCTGGAGCTATTCAGTCTAGTACTGGAATTACTTTAATAGGAAACATAATTAAAAAGTAATTAATTGTGCAACAGCTAAATGTGAAAGCATGCTGTTGGTCTGTTTTCAACAAAAAAAACTTCACAAAGAGACCTTGATGCAGTTAGATCAATTAGACTGTTATTAACACTTCCCTTGAAGTATTTGCATATAGTTAGAAACACCAAAAAAAATCTGGAACTAATAAACAAATAAGCTGTCTTAAAAATCGCTGTTTTTCAGGAGACTGTTCACAATGGATATTAATGTAGTGGCTCTTACCCACGTTACACCTGTGGTGGTATGCATTTATACAAAAACTTATCAGGAGTCCCTTACCAGTAAAATGGCAAGTGGTAAAAACATCTTACCTCCCTTGTTCCCCCTGCCTCACGCTCTCTCTTCTGTCTTGTGCTAAAGAAAATGTGTTAAAGAGAAAGGTGTTTTAAAATGTTTACTGAAGTACCTCATCCAATTCACAAGGAGATTCTGGAGGGGTGCTCTGAGATTTCTTAATGAAGTGTTGTAAATGGGAAAGGAAGAAATACTTATGTCAGTCAAGTAAAGACAGTGTTTTTCTTCTGTTGGGTGTTTTTGTTCTGTTAGGTGTGTTATCAAGGTCTTGTTTGTTTATCACATCAAAGCAAGACATAAAAGAACCGTCAGAGTTACGCCAAGGGCTTGCTGAGCTTTGTGAACTGTGAGTCTGTCCCAGCGTGTTGTCATTGCAGGAGCTTCGCTACTTGGCAGTCAGACTGATCTTGTAGTACCCTAAATTGGCATCCTGTGTTAGTATTAAATCTTCTACCTATAGCATCCAATGGGGCAAAATCTTTGAAAAATTCCGTGTGGTGGTTCCTGCACTGCAGTGCACAGGAGGGGAGATGTGTGCGTGGAACAGCGGCTCACAGTGTGCCTGGGGCCGAGTGGGAAGTGTTTGTAGTCACATCTGAACTGGAGTTTGACCTACACAGGGATACTTTTAATCATGAATTGCAGCACTGAAAGGGTTCAGGTGATAGTTAGTTACTTCCTCCAGGAACATCTCCAAAAAAACACAGGTAGCAGGTTGAGGACACTTTAAAGCCGGTTGTACAGGAAGGGACCAAACAGGCCAAATAATCACCATGTTGCTGGAGCTCTGTTATATGTAAACCAGTTTTAATATTTCAGGTGCACCTGCAAAATTTTTGTCAGTGAGGATCTGTTTATAGGAAAGAACGGGATTGTGCGCTCTTCGCTTTGGAATAGGATGTCGTGCTGCTTTGGAAAACAATGTCTCTGCTGTACTAAGGAACAGTAAATCCTGTCTGTAGGTCAGTGACTCCTCTGCGCCTGCAGCTGACAGTCCTATGAAGTAGAAGGACAGATCTTTTCATACACTTGTTGCTAGAAAGGAAAAATGAATTTGCATTTTTAACTCGGTTTCCTTGCCCTTTGACAGGGTGAGAACAGAAAAGATTTGAGGGGGGTTTACTGATTTCTGTAACCTTTGCAAACTGAGAGCATATGTGCGTTTTCTCACTGAGATACTTTTGTATTTGTGTTTTTAATTTTTTTTAAGCAGTTTTAAGTCTGTAACTCATTAACTAACCAAAGAGGCATAAGTAGGACAGAGCATCGGGAAGTAGTGGATGGTGTGCTTTGAGTTTGCCCTAAAAGCAATCTGTAGGAGTCTAACTTTCCAAAAATAAACTTGTCTTTCTGAACTACTTTTCTGACTTTCAGAGAATGGTTTTGTTTGTTTAGTTGTATATTTAGGAGGCTAACCTATACTTGGCAGAATTTTCTTTAAATATTTAAAAAGTTGTAGCTAGGTATTTATTTGCAATAACTTGAATTATGTGATTTTTTTTTTTTTTTAAGACTTGCAGGATGGGAGTACTAGTATTTATTGAATACTTGGATATTTGGTAGTTTTATTTGGGAATCTCTGGAATACCTGATAAATTGTCAAATAACAATAAATTTAGAACTGTCTTCAAAGCAAAATAAATCAGTTCTGTAGTGAAAAACTTGAGTCTAATAAAGTAAAATAAACTTTTTACATTGTATTTCTACACTGTCCACAAGTGCCCAATAATCCTTTTTCACAAAGAGTGCAGATAATTGTATGGTTCTATTCAATTTCATTGTTTTATGCAAACCATGAGAAAACCTCCTTTTTTGTTTGCTTTAATAAAGAGTAGATTCATGTTCTAGATTCAGCTTCTGCAAGAGAACACCTTTGGTTTTTTCTGCAATTTTTAGTAACGATTGTTTTATTTCCCCTCCTCCAAAAAATCTCACTTTGGTAGCCTGTGCTTGCATTTCATTTGCTCATACAGACCTCTCACTTTTAGTGGCACGTAATTGTTTTGTGTTCCTAACTTATTTTTATGTCTGTTATTCTGTCATAGATTCTGTTTAATTGTTTTTGAATTGATAATTTTCTTCTGATTTTCATTGTCACTAAATTTCATATTTTGATACGGTTTCCAGTGGGCCGTGCATGTTGTGGTGTATTTAAGCAATTGTCATCTTCCAAATTTGAACCTCTTGCTCATTTTCTTCCTGGTGACAATGGTTCTTGCTGGATATTGTGTTGAGAATTATTCATTGTTTTCTTATCTGAAATCTATGTTTTGTAAGAATGAGATATTTGTGTATTAGAAGGTAATGTTTATCTGTAACAGGGTATTATACCATTTATGTGGTAATGTATCATTACCTAAGGTGGTATATTACTGTAAGAAAGCCCAAGAAGTGTTTCCTTCCCTTTACTTTAATAGATTTTTTCATTTTCAATGCTGATTATTTCCCAGAGGAAGTGACTAGAGAGTTCTGCTCTTTGCAGGTAAGCTCATCATATGTTTTTGACTATCTAGAATTAAGACATTTTTACTCAAAAAAAAAAAAAATGCAGGGGAAAATGCAACGAAACACATGCAGTTAGTTATATCTTCTGCTTCAGTGACTGTCCAGATTTCTGTTCAGTTAAATTCTTAACTTTTTCTAATTATTTCTCAGTAGCTGAATTTATTACTCTTTCTAGAAGAAAAAAGAATCTGTCCTGAGGTGCCATTCAGCTCTTGTTCTTGAATGTCTGCTACATGTTTGCATCCAAGAGCAGACATGACAAGTTAACTCTTTAACCTTCCATCATCACTCTGACTGTAATTAGCCATATTCATTTCATCAGCAATTTATAGGTCAGTTAGAATTGCTTATGCTAAGCATATGTTTGTATTTGCTGCCATGAATATCACTTTTTAAATTTTTTTAAACTTCGCTCTTCATTGTCAATATATGAGCCCAAATATAGATCATGTATTCAAATGTTGTAGTGAAGTTTTTAAGGTAGTCTTAGGTTTTTATATGTTGATTTCAATATCTGTGTGTGATTACACTGAATACAGTTCTAATCTATAGTGATTCCAGGCAGTTTGGAAACTTTTTTTTTTTTGGGGTATAACTCTGCTGGACCATGGAATGCATCTTACATGACCTAACAGAGGCTTTTAAATCCATATTGAGGTAAAATACTGTATCTTTTTTTCTTCTGTATGTGTAGATAATGCCACTATAGTAATAAACTGGTTAAAATTAAGCACTGCCTTTATTAGGAATATGATAGAAAACTGTTTGAAAGCTTTGTAAAAGGAGAGGTTTGCCCTATGCATGTTTTAGCAGAAATAAAATATGTTTAATTAACATGTACTATTTCAGAATACAATTTTAGCATAATTTTCTATGAAATTCAGGAGGCTGTTTTAACATGTTTGTTAATGGTATCTTTTAACAGCTTACTGAATTTTGTCAGCAATTTCAATTTGACTGAGACATGCTTCTTTTTGACCAGTGTCATGACTTCTTGTGAATCACATTCAGGCAGTGTTCTTGTGACTCTCTCTGTGCTCTCCTGGTCTGAAAACCCAGATCTCCTTGTCCTGGACTGGAGGTGGTAGGGAGTGCCTGGGTATCAATATCACCTTACAGTGTGAGATATGGTTGTAAAACACTGTAATCCTTTCTAGAAGGAGCCATGTACAGCCATAATTCACAATATATCGAAGACTTGAACAGAGTTCAAAGGCACGTTACTATAGAAGATGGATAACATGTTCCTCTGTCCTTTCCAGAGATACATATAATAAAACTGGGTCATTTCACCAGTAATTTTCAGGGCACTTCATTTCTATGCATTCCTTCCGTCAGTTTTGCTCTGGTCTTACTGTTCAAATGCAATATGACTTAAACCGAAATTTTTACACCATTAGGTAACAGAAATTAATTATTCATCAGTTAAACAAATGAGCGTAGTGGTACCAGATGGGTACTCTTTACCCATTCCGGGGATGCAGAAGACACTGTCCTTCCAGTTTGACCTAAAAGCACTCCCGAGGAGTCTTAACTGAAACCATTGAAGCCACCATCTACTTGTGCTTTAGAGTCAGGATTCCCCCTGGGGACGTGATAAGTACTCTGTCCGTTTTAATCCTGCTTCCAAAAGGATGTTAATGCCCTCACAGCTAGTGGGCAGTATCATGTATTTACTTAGGAGGGAGGGTCAGGCACTGCAGGTGTTCAGATGTAACAGACAGTTCTTGTTTCTCTCCTTCAGGAGTTTCAGTGTTTGTCAGGAATTTGTGTCTCAGTTAAATAATGGATTATGTCAGGACTTGTAAGTGGAGTTTGATATTTAAAAATGTGTAGGTGGCTGAAATTCATGACAGCAAAAGCAAGTCATTTATCTAGAGTTTATTCTACATTTTCATTATTTGAATCATCCGCCCTGTCTACGTGAACAAACTTGATATTTAAAAGCATTTATTTTGAGATAATGACATCAGTAAAAGGGGTTGGTCTAATATGAAGGTATAGATAGTAAAACAGCTGTCTTACCAGCCTAGTTACCAAATGACTTTGCTGACATTGTGTAGTTGTGTTGCCTTTTATTACATGAGTCCCTTACATGTCACGTACATGTCTGTGTGTGACTTTCCCACCAAAATCTAAGCACTCTGAGGGACAGCAACGACTGCAAACATCCTAGACCCACTAGACCCACACTTAGTATCATTAGCTGGAGTCTACCTGCCCTTGTCTCACCGCGAGTACCTCTATTGGCCCCTGAGTAGGGCTGTGTCTCAGGAAGTTCTAAATTCCTTAAAAGTCGCATTATGATGAGAGAAGAGGGTGCTTATCTGAGGCTAAGAGTTTAATTTGAGGCCACGCGATCTTGAGCGGTGAGCGATTTACATCCCTTTGTTTACATTGTGGGAGCTGCAGTCTGTATCTTAGGGGTGAGGTTCCAATGTTGGTAGGGACGGGGAGGATGCTCCTTGTGTACCCGATGTTTTGGGGGAAATAGGGATGTCGCAGGAGCTGAGGAGATGGGGACAAGCAGCAAGAGGGTTGAAAGATGGAAGACTAAGTGAAAAAGAACATAGAGAAAAGACTGATAGGTGGATGCGACCATGGAGAGTTGTGTATGGTGGTCTTAATGCAGTAGTACAGGATTTGGAGAGTTCTATTCTGATTCTATTCTATTTCTATTCTGTGATTTCTGTTCTTACAGCGACAATTACTTCAGTTGTTGCTCTGTTTAGCGCTGCCAGACATCAGCAGTGAAGGCATTTATAAACCACATAAAACCCAATAGTGCTCTAGTACACGTTTCTAAATGATCTTCTCCGCTTATGGGCGTGCTGCCATGGGAAAGCCGATCCCTGTTATCCTATTATCTCAGGGCAGTGTGGTAAATCAGAACCTGGAATGACCCGCCCGTTTGAAGGTGTCGGGACCTTTCATAAACTAAGCTTAAATCTTGATAGTAAGGCAACAGAATGTCTCCATGTTGGATGTTTAGGATGAATTACATGTAGGGCTGTGTGCTTTGGCTCTGGAGGGGCCGGGTGTGTCCAGCACGAACTCCCTTCCGTCGCTCCTTTCCCCGCAGCCCCCGCGGGTTCGGTTCCCTTGGGGGGGTGGGCGATGCTGGGAGGGGCGTTTGAGGAACTGCGGCTCCCGCGGGGCGCCAGCGCGGGGTGTGTCCCGGGGGCTGTCCCGGGGGGTGTGTGTGTCCCGGGGTGTGTGTCCCGGGGTGTGTGTGTGTCCCGGGGTGTGTGTGTGTCCCGGGGGCTGTCCCGGGGGGTGTGTGTGTCCCGGGGTGTGTGTCCCGGGGAGTGTGTGTGTCCCGGGGGGTGTGTGTGTCCCGGGGTGTGTGTCCCGGGGTGTGTGTGTGTCC
>JAYRBT010000005.1:18852275-18878483 GCA_036023395.1 Myiotriccus ornatus
TTCCCGGCCGCGGGCCGGGTGTGGGGCGAGGAGCGAGTGCGGCCCCACCCGCTGGGCCCGGGCCCGGCGGGGCGTTGGGGACGCCCCGGGGTGCGGGCCGTGCCCGGGGCCGCGGCGGGCGGGGGGGCCGCCGCACGGACCGCCGTGCTCGCTGTGCCCGCGGGCCCGGCGGAACGGACAGCGAGGGGAACGCGCTGCGGCGCCGGAGAAGTCCCGCAAAGGGCCCCTGGAAGAAGGGGTTTGCAGTTCCTCAAGCTGTCTTACTTCTTCTTGAATACATAAATTTTAGAAAGAAGAGAAATTGTTGCGTTGGCTCTTGGAGCTTGGGGTTTGTTTGAGTTTGTGTTTTGGGTTGTTTTTTTTTAAATTGATGAGTGCCATTACTTCCGGTGTATCATTGCCCCTGGATTTTTTCCACCGTGTAACATTCTGTGTCTTCCGTGTGCCCTCTTCTAAATACGGTGTCACTATTTCACGTAAGAGACATCTTGACAGACTAAGTTGCTGATAGCCTTTCAGTTTGTCTTTTTGGAACAATAGTGGAGGAGAGGGAGGTGTCAGAATCACTGTACTTGTTCATCGAAGTGATGGCCATCTGTCTGGTTTACTTCAGTGTTAGAAGCAAAACTAATTCCAGTGATGGCTGTTGGTGTTTTCCCATTCTTTGTAAAAGATAGAAATGTATGAGATGATACCTTGTACAGATTTTAAATGCAAGTATTTTAGAATGAGTAGTGAAAGCAGAGTAAATGCTGTTACTCAGGGGACATGGTGCTTCGTAATTTCTTTCTGGAGCAGTCACTGGTAAGATACAGTCTGCTTCCAAGTGTCCTTTACCTGTCAACTTTAACTTTCTTATGCTAAGAGAGGAGAAATGATGTTATAATTAACTGCATTCAGTGATACTTGCAGTGCAGCATTCGGTGCCTCCCACCAGCTCCAAAAGTGGAATGCAAACTTGCGTGAGTTCTGTATGACTTTCAGTTTTTTAAAACAGTGGAAACACGCCATAAACATAAGATGAAAGTATGTAGATTGTTGTTAGGTAAGAAATTTCAGCTTGTGATACTTTCTGCTTTCAGATAAATGTTTTGGAATTTATTTGTTTTAAATACATTTCTAAAGTTAAGAAGTCTGGTATAGCAGAGTATTCTTTATAATGACAGCAAAAACTTTTTGCGTGGATTTTTTTTTTTAATGTTTGCTGTTAGTTACCCTTCAGTGCTCAGTGTCCTCAGCTGCTTTGTTACCCACACGTTGTGTGACATTGTGGGAAACAGGTACATGAAAATGGCCCCCGTGTCTTGAATGTCTCCCACTGGCAAATCTGTAATTAATCGGGTATCTCCATGTACAGTTTCCAGACTGATTGGTTTACTTTGATACTGTTTGACATCAAAGAAAACTGTATGAGCCAACAAGAATATACAGGTGGTTAATGAGGCAGTGGCACAGGCAAAAAGAGTTTCTGATGGGGAATTTCGGTCAAATCTAATGTCGTTGTCACTGGGTCTGATGTGGAAAGGGAAAAAAAAACCACCAAGCAAAAATGAAACCCACCCGTTGTTTCTGCAAAGCCTCTCCTCCCACCACAGTTTGTGCTGGTCTCCTTGACAAGGCAGTGGGAGGTGCAGGAGGCTGGGTTGGCGCATGGGAATATTTTTGGCTTGTTCTCTTTGCAGCTTTAGTAGCTTTATCACAGAAAAAATGTGTGATGGTGTGTGTGCTCAAGTGTGTATTGTCAGATTTCACCAAAGGAGAGGCAGTAACACCAGTGAAGTGGTTTAGTTGGAAGGGACCTTAAAGATCATCTTGTTCCAATCCCCCTGCCATGTAGTGGAACCTTCCACTACATCAGGTTGCTTAAAATCCCATCCAGCTTGGCTGTAAACATTTCCAGGGATAGGGCATCTACAGCTTCTGTTTCAACACTTTTTTTTTTTTTTGCCCAGTAATTTTAATTTTGCCTTCCTTTGTGACCAGCTACTATTTTTCTTATGTAAGATGATGAATTTTTGAAGCAGTCATGAAATTACTTTATTTGTGTACTTTATTTGGTGCCTTTTCCAGCAGAGGAGCAGCAGCTGTGATCTTACACCTGATGTCTTCGTTGCTTTGATAGTTATTCTGTTGTTGTTAGATGTCTGTTCTTAGGCTTGCCTGGCATGTACAGTTTTTATCACTGTCATGGCTGACAATACAGAGTGTTTGGTTAAAGACATCTTCTCTCTAACCAGGGTAAAGGGCATTCTTAGAGCACTATTTTGTGTCACGGGTTTAGCTGGATGTAAATACATTCTGCTCTGGGTGCCTGGCTGCAGAGAATGGTTGCTGTTACTCTGAACATCTTGGTTCCACCTTGTTCACACAAGGACCCCATATGTTTTATCTCCAGGTGTAAGGCCACCTGATTTGGTTGCACTTGGGTCATTACATTACATGTCAGCCCATTCATGAAGCTCAGGGGTCAGGTTATAGCGTAGGACAGGGCTGAACACCCAGCACCTGCACTGCACGTGTTGGGGTAGGAGGGTGCGTCAGACTGGTGCTGAAATCTTGTGGACTGAACACGCATGAAGTATCTTAATGCACTGCTATTTATCCGCTTATTAATCTCCTTCCCTTTGTCTTCCACCTCAGGAGTATTTTTGCTACTTTATAGTTGCAACCACCTTAAAAGTAGCTATAGAGGAGATGATATAAATATGACTAAACTACCTTTTTGTGGCAAAGAGCACTGGCAATAAGAAAACAAGGAAATTTAAGCCTAGTGACCTAAATGTCACTTTTGTTTGTATCTGCTAGTGTGTAGGAAACATCTATTGCTGGCAGCTGGATGACATGGCAGAGGGTAGCAGTCACCTGCCTGTGTGTCTGTAAAGTCACCAGCGGCTCAGCTGTGCAGAACAGCCCCCGGTTTCGCTGTGCTGTTTCAGTCTGTGCGTGTGCTCTGTGAGGAGCTGCCCAGAGCTGGAGGAGGCACATGGACAGATGGCCACTGAGCTCGTGTTTGCTGTGAATAGAGGTGCTCTTGACCCCCGTGCTTGGAGGGATGGGGATGGTTTGTGACACCCACCTCGCCATCTGTCATACCTTGGGGGGTCACGAGCCAGTAACGTGACAGGAATCCAGGGGCTATGAGAATCAACCTGATTTTATGACACCGAGCCAAACAGCTAATGTTGATACTTACAGTTTGTGCAGAGCTGGATAAATTTTTAACCCAAAGCTAAAATAAGGATTGTGGGTGGAAAGGGAAAGGAATTATGGGAAGAGAAGATAATTATAGGCACTTTCTGTTCCTAAAAAGACTGTTAATGTAACTCTTTAGGAGTGTAGGATGAAGAAATAGCAGGAATATCTGTATGGTATGTCTGTATTTACTGAAGAGGGCTTGGGAAAGAAAAATAGCACCATTCAATGGTACTTTTGTAACTCACCTTTTACATATTGATATGGTTACTTTTAAAAATTATGATCTTTTCTCGCAAGAGGGATGAGTAGCCAGTGAGGTTTTCTGCATTTATTTCCTGTATTTGTTCAATAAGCTTTTTTTTTTCTATATTATAAATACTGGAATATTACAGAACTGCAACTTGGAATTGTGTAGTATTTGGGCTGGAAGGCACCTCTGAACATCTACCCCACTCTCTTACCCCAGACAGGGTCGCTGGAGCAGTTTGCTCAGGGCTGTCTAGTGAGGTGTGGGGGACGGGGGCTCCCCACTTCACTGAGCAGCCTGTTTCAGGGGGTCCATGTTCAAGGCTTAAGTAGAATTTTTTGTATTTCAGTGTGTGCCTCCGGTCCTGTCACCGACACCTCTGGGAACTTCCTGGCTCTTGTCTTTGCTCCCTCCCATCAGCTACTTACACACATTGATAAGATCCCAGTGAGCCGCCTTGGGAATCAGCTGAGGTCTTTAGGCTGTGTGTGCTCAGTGTAAGGTCAGGTCTGATCACATCAGTGCCGCTCTTAGTAACACTTACAAAGCCGGGAGACTAGATGTTAAGGCAGCACTTCAGAGTTTAAAGAATGCATATGAGATTTCTGATGAGTTATTCATAGTGCCTTCATATGAAAATAATTAGTGAACCATATCCTTAATTTGCAAATGTTGCGTTGTGGCATGTTGTTTGACAGCATTTACAGAGTCTACAAGATGAGCAGGTTGTCCCAGCCATGCTCCTTTTTGTTTTTCTCAAAAGCTACTTCTGATTCTACTAAATCAGTGAAGAATTTGAAGTTCCTTATGTCAAATCTTTCATCTGTATCATTTCCTGTGTTCGAGCACCCTGTAGCTCACAGGCCTGCACTCAGTATTTGGGAAGCGATCAGTCCTGTTCCTGAGATTTGCTTCTGGTGTTTGTTATTTCAGGTTTTTTCCTAATTTAGAGCTATCAAAGTTTTGTGTGTAGCAGTATTGCCTTTTAGTAACAAAAGTGCTGTAGAGCTGTTTGATAGACCAGGTAATTAGATTTTGGGATAGGTGAGTGTGAACACTACCATGTATTGGAATCATGAAAACCTGATTCCATGTGGCATAGTGTAAACTTAGGCAGTTTTCTCAAGGAAAATAAACTAATTCTCTGAAGAAGAGTCTGTTTTCCCTGTAGCATATTTGTTTCCCACACTGGCAGTACAAGAGATTAATATTTAGAGATGGCAGTGAAGGATTCTGCAGACTAAAATTAAGACACATCAGGACATTATCACCAAAGGGTTAAAAGAAGGAATTTTACCAGTTAGCTGTGGTAACTGTATTTCCGAGTTTTGAGTCCTGTTTAGTTGTTAATCCTTCTATTTTTAGTGTTCAAATGCATTTCTCATTACTCTGATAGATGGTTAGATGTTTTAATCACCTGTCTTTTCTCTTGTTTTAGCCTCAAGGAATAGGCTCACCCAGTGTCTACCACGCTGTTATTGTGATCTTCTTGGAGTTTTTTGCTTGGGGACTCCTGACAGCTCCCACTCTGGTGGTAAGTGATTCTCTGGAGCTTTTTCTTACCATACAGGACGTGGGACAGTTACTGCAAAGGCACTGAGCATCTTCTGAATTAAGTGAAAATCACGTATCTTTGAGCTCCTCTGTTGTGCAAGCGAAAAGTTCTGTATTTTTTGATGGTATCAGAAATTTCAAAATCTTTCATTTAATGCAGGGTAGTGGTGTAGCAATAGCTGTTTACATGCAAGTGTGCTAACACTCAAGCTTACATGTAAGTATTTTCTGATTGAAATCAGTAAGACAGTAGTGCAATTATCTTTCCTTTCAAGAGGCCACAAAAAGCTGGCACGTTACAAATATAAAGACAAAAATACTTCAAATTTGGTAACATTGTGCTAGCATGTGTGTGTGTGTAGGTAGGGAGATCTTTGCTGACCTGGCTGTGTTTGAAACAGAAGCTTCAGAGCACAGACCCTGTTACACCAGTCAGAGCTTCCCTGTGATTAGTGAGACAGTCATACCAACGTGTTTGTACCAAATTATTTTGTCGTGTAGTTGGTTGCTTTTAATTTGGATTTAATCTGTGAGTGACACATGCTGGCAAATTAAAAGGAGTGAAGGCTTAAAAATCTTCAAGCAGGCTCCACCTAAAATGCAGTTTTGGTGCAGCTCTGAAAGCTGATGTTAACCACGAACAGTGCCCTGGGTGTGGACGGCACTTTGGTTACTGAAGGGAGTCCCTCTCACTGCCACCAGTCACACTGAGAGACCTGCATTTCTGGGCTCTGGTCACCGAGCTGGGAGGCACTTAGGAAAGTGAGGTGATGTCTCTCCTCCCTCTCTCCCCAGTTCCCGACAGATGGCACAGTGACACGTGGAAAATCTGGTCTGAGATAATTTTCTAGGTTCTCTGTGGTCTATTTAGATTTCAGACAGTGAAGTCCCAAATTACTTTCCACGCAAATTAGAGGTTAAATACATTATTTGTGATTTGCCTTTTCCTTCCTCTGTGTTCTGTGAAAATAAAAAAGTACTGTGCATCATAAAGTTGGATGTTGCATGAGCAATATTTGTAGTTAATATTGTGTAAATGACAGTGTTCATATTTCTTCTCCAGGTTTTGCATGAAACCTTCCCAAAACATACATTTCTAATGAATGGTCTAATTCAAGGAGTAAAGGTAAGCTGACAGAAGTTAATCCCAAGTACAGTTTCAAGTGAATGGTGGGAGGAATATAGAAACGAATGTCAATTGGGTGGAACATTCAAGAGCTTTTTCAATACAGCTTTCCCAGTATAAGTAAAACAGGGGAGGAGATTGCTGCTATAAGGTAAATATGCATCACTTCACTTCTAGTAAGGTATGGCTTGGTCTGTACCTACTGTTTGGGTTCAGCAAATAAAAAAGGTAGTTGACTAATCCCAGATGATGCATATAGTGGTAAAAGTTGATAATTTTTACTTGGAGCTTGTTACTCCAGTAGAGTATTTTCAATTACTTAGGTTTATGTGAATTCTAAATAGATAAGATTATAAAACACAGTTCATAAAACTGCTGGTATGACTGGATCATCTGTGTTTTGAATTTTGTGTAGTTCTGGGGTAACAGATCTCAAATTTTATGTAACCAGACATGGGATAGAAGATCAGTAATGCTTGGTCCCCCTGTCTTTGATGCATTGCACTGTAGTCATTGACTTGAATCAAAATAGAGCCCAGGCTGCTCTCAGACTGTGGTGTGCTCATTCTAACCACTCAGTTCTAACTTAAAATGTTTTGTTCATTTAGGGCTTACTGTCATTTCTCAGTGCCCCACTCATAGGTGCCCTGTCTGATGTGTGGGGACGAAAGTCCTTCCTGCTGCTAACAGTGTTTTTCACCTGTGCACCAATACCACTAATGAAGATCAGCCCATGGTTAGTAAATTCTTTCGCAGCAGATTGGCTCTTTCTTGTTAAGGCTGCATCTAATGCATATGTTTGTATTGTTGTCGATAAATGTTTACGGTTCATGGGAGGTTGAGGCTTTTGTATTAGTTCCCTGCAAAGTTGGGGGAACAGTCAAACTGCAGAAGCTGCCATGAGACCAGAGTCCTTGGCCAGCATTTTAACAGCTGCTGGCTTTGATCTGTGTGCTATAAGCCTGGTCCTGCTCCAGCACATGTGCAAATGCTGGGAAAATGCTCTCCAGTAAACTGTGCAGGTCTGTAGTGTGACCACAGTACTCAAATACTAACAGGCTGTGTGGGCATTACAACCTGACCTAATGTGAGTGGATGAAATAACCATTTGTAACATAAAATGTTGGTACAGTTTTACACTTCTGTTTCTCGAATTCTAAAATCCACCAGCTTTCATGCTGTGTGCAAGTTAGTAACCTCTATACTGGCTGGAACATCCCCCAGGCGGGGCATGAGCAGGAGGATGTGGCAGCAGCAGCACAGCCTGCACTGACAAGGGGCAGTGCCAGCTGTTCAGGGAGCTCCTTCAGCCTTTCCTGCTTTCTCTCTGGTCACACAGGTTGTTCGTCCCCCTTTGGAAGGAGCTTGTTTCTAAGTGTAGATTAAGGTTTCAAATGCCAAGTGCTAGTGTCTGTAGCATAAAGATATGGCTAATGTTGAGGTCTTCCCATGACCAGATTCTCGAAATAACTAAAGTTCCTAATTCACTTTGGGTCACAGACCAGTTAAATTTGTTAGCTGAACACCTCGTTTCCCAGTAGTACTTCATCACAGCAGCCTTTTGTAGAGGTTACAAAATCATGGTTTGTACTTGGTGCACTGAGGAGGAGTTACACAACTCTATCAAGACACATTCACATCAGCTTTATCCAAGATTATCTCAATAAATCATCAGGATAAGTTGGACAGGGTGATTTACTGTTGAACTGCACTTGGATTGATTAGACTTTCTGTTTCTCTTTAGCTGTTCTAATTTCTTTTTGTCGTGTTCTAGGTGGTACTTTGCTGTTATCTCTGTGTCTGGAGTTTTTGCAGTGACATTTTCTGTAGTTTTTGCGTATGTAGCAGACATAACCCAAGAACATGAGAGAAGCATGGCCTATGGTTTGGTAGGTATTATTTTGGCTCTTTTCCTGGGGTGTGCAGTACTAAACACCTCAGTTTGTAATGCTTTTCAAAGCTGCCTGTTTGTTTCTTCTGGGCAAGTTGATTTTAGTTTGGAGTCAGGTTTTTCCATTTAATTATTCCTGTCATCAGGTCTTGTATCTTTGGAATATTTTGCTTCTAAATTAAATACAGCTTATTGCTTCCCAGATATGTGAGCAGACTAGAGTTAGTTAAACCCATTTATGTCAGTACATGCAAGAGTGCTGTGAGCCTCCCATTGCTGTCCAGTCATCAGAAAAAGGTTTTCTTGAAAAACTGTGATTTTCTGAAACACAGAGCTGCTACCACAGAGGCCTGATTAAAATGGTTAGGCTTCTGAAAATGAGGAAGCATGGGTAATAACACTGCTGACTTGTGTCACTGAAACTCTTACCAGCTGTGGTTTGTTCCAGGTTTCAGCAACTTTTGCGGCCAGTTTAGTCATCAGCCCTGCTATCGGTGCCTACCTTGGTCGTGTGTATGGAGACAGCCTGGTTGTGGTCCTGGCTACAGCAATAGCCCTGTTGGACATTTGTTTCATCCTCGTTGCTGTACCAGAATCGCTGCCAGAGAAGATGAGGCCAGCGTCCTGGGGAGCACCCATTTCGTGGGAGCAGGCTGACCCTTTCGCAGTAAGCTACTTAAATAGGGAATGTTCTGTTATTTGTAGATGTGGAGCTTCAGAGACAGGGAACAGGCTGAATTTACTGTGTTTCGAGCCTGAAAGCAAAGCCTTTATTTTTTAAATTTGACCTTGTTTCACTGTTAATACTTTTGCCAGCAATCTTGCTAAACATGCAGGAAATGCTTTGGTGATGCCACATAACCTTTTTGGTGATTTTTCAGATCCCAGCTAGGGATGATTTCTGAAAATGAAGATTGAATGTTTTATAATGTTTTATACTTTTATCTTGCTACAGTCACTGAAGAAGGTCGGCCAGGACTCCATTGTGCTGCTAATCTGCATAACAGTCTTTCTTTCCTACCTCCCAGAGGCAGGTCAATATTCCAGCTTCTTCCTATACCTCAGACAGGTAATGTAACATTTTGGTATGGATTTGAACAACAGTAAATTCACAGGATTTAGGAAAGTTTTCAGAATTGCTGAATTATTGTGGGAAGTATAGATAACTAGTATAATTTAAAAGCCTCCAGCAGCTGATTTAAGTCCTCTTGCTGTTCTGTTTTTCTCTTTTTATAGAGAGACAAAAAGAGTGGAGTGATGAATGAGCTATAAAACAATTTTTTTGTATTTTGTAGTTATTTGCATTATTTTTGGACTACACGTTCAATATGTTAAAACTGATTTTATTTTTTGAGAGAACTATTTATTTTTTTCTATTTATGCCCTTTTGGTTTTGTATACTTGCTTTATTTAATAAAAAAAAGTACAACTCCAAACCCCGTGACTTAGATTTTCTAAGTTAAGGAAGAGCTAAATAATAGTGGTCTTCTGTGTTGTGTGTTCCCTCACTGTGTTTGTGACATCCTGATACATGGTTTATGGTTAATAATCAAATTGCCTTTTTTTTAATATAGATAATGGGATTTTCGTCTGAAAGTGTTGCAGCATTTATAGCAGTCCTTGGGATTCTTTCCATTATTGCACAGGTGAGTTACTGCTCCGTGTGTCATTGATTTGCTAAGTTCAAAAGAATGAAGCTCTGTGGAGAACTTTGGGAACACGCTGGTTCCATAAATGTGACTCACCTTTTCTATAGCTGTTTTTTTCCAAATCTCTAACAATTGATTAACACTCTGTCATAGATGAAAAAAGTACTTGACAACCAGGGTCTGCTTCATTAATATCTGATATGTATTGTGTTGGGGAAACTAAATCCTTTGTGCATCAAAGGGGTGAAGGTTTGGTTATATTACTTCCTAAATAATTGCTATTTTTTGGGTAGAGGCAACTAGTGCTTTTGGAGAATTTTATTTTAAAGCTAATTTATTTGTGTATATTTGTCATTGAGAATAAAATGTTTTCAGGGGTTTTGTTGCATTTTTAATTATTAACTCATCAACTCATCTGTGTTTAACATTTACAATGTTATTTTTTTCTGATTCCCCCCCCCCCCTCCTACCTTTTCCCCTCTTAGACAATAGTTTTGAGTTTACTTATGCGGTCCATTGGAAATAAAAATACCATCCTACTGGGCCTGGGATTTCAGATACTGCAGCTTGCGTGGTACGGCTTTGGATCAGAGCCATGGTACGTACATTGCATTTCAGTCTCCGAATGGTACAGTTTTTGTCTGCATTTTATCCGAGGGACTCCCAGGTGTGTGTGAGGCACAGCCAGCGCTGCTGTGCTCCAGCCCCGCCGGGCAGTGATCCCAGTGTGTGTTTTGCAGGATGATGTGGGCAGCCGGTGCCGTGGCAGCCATGTCCAGCATTACCTTCCCAGCTGTCAGTGCCCTGGTTTCACGGACTGCTGATGCTGACCAGCAGGGTAGGTTTTGTCCTGGCTCTTGGAATTCTAGTCACGGAATACTGTGCAGACAGACACTGGGGTCTCGTCGTGCTGCTGGCAGGCAGCCCCAGCTGGCAGGCCAGCCCAGGCTCCTGAGCACAGGGCACCACGCGCTAAATCCAGGGGGCTTGGCAGTTGCAGTGTGTGCATCACATACTTCTGGCACAGAGGGAAAACCTTCAACAGGTCCCAACAGTAGTAAAATACTCAGCAAACTTACTGTCTATCTCCTGGCCTCTGAATGAGCTCAGCATGGCAAGTACTGCTCTGTGCTAGAGGCAGATGGAAAAACCACCTGAATGCACAATGACCAGCTTTTTGCACCCCTTGTTTATTGCTACCCGTAGTGCAACAGCATTTAGAGCTTTCCTGCTTGCATCAGTTTGAAGTGAATAAAGTCTTACACTGTTCTCATCTATCTGTATTTATACATATATAACTAACTATTTTTAATGAATCAATATTTTGCTTTTCCCAGGTGTTGTTCAAGGGATGATAACAGGCATTCGAGGACTGTGTAATGGTTTGGGACCAGCACTTTATGGTTTTATATTCTATATATTTCACGTTGAATTGAATGAACTCCCCATGCCTGAATCACCATCAGGAGGTAGTGTGGTTGCACAATACCAGTTACAACAGGTATGTTTCTTTTCTTACTTACAGCTTCCAATAGGAAGGGATCATCAGTTTGATGCTGTGTTACATTTAGTGACACCAAGTGAAGTGTGTAGAAAGAGGTTCTTGAGTCCCTCTTGGGCAGGGTCGTTGGTCTGTTTGTTTTTAACTGGATGCATTGGTTTAGTTTAACTTTCCCATAGACACAGGTGATGGTCATAGAGAACTATGACCCTTGTGAGCAGAATACATAGAGGGAAGGATGGACTGATACCAACAGTGTACCAATGGTGTACGTTTTGGTTTTGTTGTCCTTTAACCAAGCTGGGGTTTTTAATTCCTAATAGATACTAGTTTACTGAGGAAACTCAGCAGGAAGAACTTGCCCTAGAAAAGGAAGTTGGCAGGCATTAATAAGAACCATGTGCTCCCTTGTCCTAAATCTTAGGATGTAACATTGTTCTCACATTTTTTTAAGACTCCACTATATTGACTAGGGTATGTGGAAACAGCTCTTCCCACTCCAGAAATTGGGATAATTAGCAATTGTACTCTGTTGTGTGTTTAAAGGCTCACTAACGTGTTGTGGTGTTACTGTTGTTGCTTTCAGAACTCCATAATTCCTGGACCCCCATTCTTATTTGGAGCATGCTCTGTGCTGTTGGCACTACTTGTTGCCTTGTTTATTCCTGAACACACAAACCTAAATGTCCGATCCAGTAATTGGAAGAAACACTGTGGCAGCCATGGCCATCCCCACAGCCCACAAGCTCCTGGTGAAGCTAAAGAGCCATTGCTGCAAGATACCAACGTATGACAAAAATCCAGGAAGACCTTTTGGACTCTTTTCATCAGCAGTTTGGGATACACATTCCAATTCCATCAAAATGTAATTTCTTAAGGTAATCTTAAGAAGTATCTTTCTGCATGAAATCCGTAGGAATTAAAATGGAGCTTTCTCCAAAGATGTTGCCATTGAACTAAAAACTTGCTTTTATAAACAAACTGTTACATACTTGTCTCTTGCCATGAAATACTGTTACTGCTAAACTTAACTACATTCTAGTTCAGAGACAAAAAGTAGAGTCCAGGCATGAGCATGTGTCCTTGTTTCCTTACGGTGGTGAGCTTTAATTCTAGTCACGCTAAGTCTCAGTGAGACATACTGGCATCTGTGTGGACCCATTCGTTTTAAAATCTTGGGTCAGCTGATTCAAAGCCTTAATGTAAATGTACTCTAGTAGGGAGAAGGTAAATTGGTATCATTTCTTTTAAAAGTCACATGGCAGGTTTTTTTTTAAGTTTGTACTAATACAAAAATCACATGAGCACGCTTGCTGAACAGTAAAAGTTATTTTTTATGTAAGTGCATTTACTCTTTCTATTTTTGAATAAACGGTAGTGTCAAACACTTGTTTAAATAGTAAGTGGGTGTTTTGAGCCTACAAATTTTAATACTGGCTCTAAAACTCTGCTTTCCTACGTACCGTTTATTATACCACTGTATTTCTTCTGACCTTTGCGTAATCATAAGGACCTCAAAACTTGAATACACAGAGTATAAGCTGATAGCCTTGAATCTGTCCGTGCTATATAGTGGCCTTTGAGGACTGTCACAATAACCCTTTTGCATTACAGAGCTAAAGTTTTAGTCCTAAATTTTCAGGACCCTTAGTACAGAAGAGAGCTTTATATACAATTACTGATGTGAATTTCTCTAAAAGTGTATATTTTTGTGTCCAGTTGTATTATTTAAGTGTTCCTTTGTATAAATTTGTGTATAAAGTATTGTATAGGTTTAAAATGTTTTCATCTTGTGGTTATTGCTTAATGCTTTTTTACCTTTGAACATTCACCATGGTTGACCAAGAGCAGGAAAAAAAAATATGTAAATATACTGTTAATAAAGTTGAATATTTTAATTAATTTTTAAATACTTGTTAAGGTCTCTTAAACCCTTAATTGAAGTGCTGTAGTGCACGTGTGTTACACTTCAGCAGGTGGGCAAAGTCAGCTGGAGTACAGGTGCAGCAGGTTTTATGTGTCAGATAAGGGAGCCTTGGAATTGTCCCTGCTGTCCCAGGCCAGCTGGCTGCAGCTGGCTCCTTGGTTCCTGGGGGATGGAAGGCAACAGGACAGCCATGGATCCAGGCTGCAAGAAACAGGTCAGTCACACAGCCCCCCTTTCCTGGGCTGCAGCGCCCACCATGCTTTTGTTTTGTGTCTGCTCTGAAGAGCTCTGGGAGATGGGGAAAGCTGCCACCCTGTCACAGCAGCTTCCTTTGGTAGCAGCTCATCTGCACGGGGAGACAAACAGCAAGTTCAGTCACTTACACCGACTGACACTGGGAAATGGGGCTGTAAGCACAGGGTGGCTGCCGGGGGCAATTTGTACAGTGGATGGGGAAAGGAATAAGCTAGGAAGAAAACTGCAGAACAACGGTGAAATAAATAGTAGTATTCTGCTACTAGCCTCATCTGGGACTTTCGGTACAGGGGAGATGTTGGTTTAGTACTCTTAAAACATTACTAATCAGAGCTTTTGATAAAAAACATTTAATATTTCCATTGAAACTTACACATGACAAAAACAGTGAATATACATAAACATGGTGCTGATTTATAAACAAATGTACACGTTTCACACAGCAAACCAAACCACTTAAATGTACAATCCTCAGGCTGCACTTAAGATAAAAGGTATGGAATATCTGTAACAAAAGTATGTAAATAGTCATTTTAAGTGTACTGTGCCTGTGAGGAGTACATGCCTACTGCTTCTACAGGGGGAATCCAGATTAAGAGATGGCACAAAATGGGTTGTTACATGATTCAGGCATTTGAACCCAGACAGCAGAGCAAGCTGAATAGTTTCTTAAATTTCTGTACAGTCTTACAGCTGTAAAGTATGATTTAGATGTTTTTATACTTGTCAATAGTTACCTACTCAGATACTTCACCTTGCAATGTTTTATGCATGGTGGCCTGTGGAATGTAATTCTGAGAGATTAACAGAAAAGTTAGGGGGACCAAGAGTGAGAAATTTTAGTTATTATTTTATACCTTCAGTGAAATAATTTAGCATCTTTAAAATTAGATTTGTATGGAATTCAAATAATCTGGTTCAAAAGTTAAGCAAGTGTTTAAAACTAAAATGTAAGAGAGGATTAGTGAGGCACTTGTGGTCACTTATGAGCTTAACCATTACTAAAACTGGCAGCGCAGCCCCAGGTCTCCAGTGCTTTCCATGTGCCTCTTCCTTTCTCTGAAAGGAGTCAGAAAATAAAAACTCACAGATATATGTTCTTCTTGCTCAGGGAATGTACATTTCACCTGTTACAAAAAAGAGCACTTTGGTGGGGTTTTAGGACCATTACAGGGTCAACAATACACTAAGAGAATATTCTGCACAGCCGCAGTAACTTCGTGTTGGTCCCACTATGGCAGCTTAAAGCTTTCTCTTCTCGGGCTCACGTACCCTGAAACATCACCCAGTCAGTCAAGATACCTTTGTCAGTGAAAACTGCCTTATAAAAAACTATGTCAGTTCACATCAATACTCTACTAACACACTATTACAGGACATTCAAAACTCCCCCAAATGGTTAAACGACAACTCTCACTGTCAGAACTCTGTCTGTTATCCAGGAAAATAAGCCGAGGCCGGTGTTCCTGTAGCTTTGGGCAAGGGCTGGGCTTTGGCTGGCAGGTGTGGTCTCAGGTACTCTGTGGAACAGCACAAACACTTCATAGAACCACATCTGTTACTGCCCTTCAGGTACATTTCAAATAAGGTCTCGTTCACTATGTCATACATACCCGAGTTCAGCGTGTTCTGACTAAGGCCTCGTAAAGGAATGCTGTCGTCTTTTTTCTTGAGATACTTGGATTCCAGCCCCAAATGATCACCACTAGAAATAAAAAGGCTAATTAAAATTTAAAGCAAATGCAGTTTGCTATCAGTGCATTACAACAAGTGTGGCTACAGACTCATTCAGAACACAAAGTGCAACTACTAAGAACTTTATTTACCATTTAAGGTAAAACTATAAGAACTGTATATTTTATACAGATACAGTAATATATAATGAATATGTAATTATATAATAATAATAAATATAAAGATAATATTAAAAAAATACTAAAAATGCAGCAGATGATACTTACTTCTCCTTATTTGCTGGATGACTGGTTGCAGTCACTGTCTGAGCATCTGAACTTCGGTTCAGTTTAGGAAGCTGTGTGTTAAACTGAACCTGCAGAGACAAGACAGCTGCAGGTTAAAGAGCTCCTCTCCAGACCTGACAGGCCGCACCAGTGAGTGCATTCAGAGAGCCAACTTTCCAGGGATTAGTGTTCCTACACCTCACACAGCACTGCTGTGCAGAGTAAGCACCCTCAGGACGAGCATTAGCCATGGGTGATAATGTCCAAGACAGGGAGCCTGAGAGTACATAAAGCAAATGCTTCAGTATTTTGAGAAATAGTCACAACATTATGCTTTGGTATTTTATGCTGTCACCTTCTTAATCAAACAAAAAAGTCAAAGTGCCTGCCTTTGGTACTGGACATGGTGAACTGGTGTTTTTGCTGTGTGCTGGGTCCAGGAAGTTCTGGAAGGCATACAGAGGAGAAATGGGATGATTGACTCCTGAGCTGGGAAAGGATGGTCTGTCAGGCTGTAAGAGAACCAGAATACATTCATAAAGGAGAAACACAATTCTTAATAATTGTTTATAAAGAATCAAAATTCCAAAATTAACCAACCACCATTACAAAGCCAACACTCGCGAGTCTTTCTGATGGGAAGAAAACATCACTTCTCCAAGATTCACGTGCTTAAGGAAAACTTGCAACTTTTAAAAAGATAGATGAGTTGAGCACTCTTAGCCAGTGAAAAGCTACACAGCCTGTAACTGATTATTATATGGGATGTAGCAGCTCTCTGTGAACGTGCCCTTCCATCACTGAACAAGCAGCTCATCAATTTCTAGGTACAGATCTCTGCTGTCACAACACAGGGGAAGAATCAGGAAGTTGTGGTATTTACCAATGACTGCAGGTAATGTTTCTTACCCCTTATTTTCATGGTTTTAAGTATCACTAGTAACAGTATTCAAATAGTACACTTGTTTTTAAATCTATACAAAGATAATTAGTAATCTAACCTCACAACATAATGCCTCTTTTTTTTTTTTCCCCTTTACCTTGCACTTCATCTTTTCCAAGTTAATTCTGCACTGGTTTGTGTATTTTATGTAAATGAGAGCTTAGAAAATTCTCACCCATGAGGCCCAAGATATCAAGTAGCACCCAACAGGGTGTTACGTTGTTAAAAAAAAAAAAGAAACAAAACAAACCCACAAACCACACCCACCCAAACTTGAGGCCCAAAGAAGATGAAAGCACATTTTTTTTTCCTTTTAAGGCCACACATTTCAGAACTAATGACAACATCCCAACCCCGTGATTTACAGCTCTGTCTCACCATGCCATGAGGTGAAGAGGCAGCCCTACCACCACCGTGTGTGCTGGCAGAAGTGTCCAGCCTCTTCGCCATCTGAACTTCACTGAGCTGTCTGTTCAGCCAGCTGATCACTGCAGAGGGGAAAAAAGCTCAAATTCATTTCCTACCTCCTACAAGCTGTTTGAAATGGCAAGTAGCCCTTCCTCAAAAAAAGCAACAGCTCCATGGGCTATTTTTCCTCCTTAGGCTGAGGCATCACTGGGAGTCCCAGTCCCAGGAAAAGCCCATTTGTTGAAGTTTCCTCTACCCCTCCACGCCTGAGCACTCCACCCCACAGCCCCACGCACCAGCTCCAAGGGAAGCCTTCTCTCCTTGCAGCTCTGGGCTGTTGCACACCCACAAGAGCCAGAAGTTGTTTTCCAAGCATGACAGCAATTGCAGCTCTTCACAAAAACCCCAATATAGCTGCTTCCATTAATTTTCAGTAGCAGCACGATCACTGTGTCGTTTTTACAGAGGGAGAAAGGAAGCTGTATCAACCTACCATTTTCATTGGTTTTCAGTAGCTGCTTACTTTCCTCTAGTTTTTGTATTGTACTTTCTAGCTGTTCTTGTAGCTTGCAAACCTGTAATAGTCCCATAATAATTATAAGACCATCAGGAGCTACTACTAACTGCAGACAATAACAAAAAAAAGCCTCTGTGAAGTTGTTCTAAAATTAAAGAAGTTTTATACAAAAGCAATATGGTAATTCTTTTAAAGTAAGCCCTACTTCTAGCCAGAGTTTCAGCAAGATTACAGCCAGAATCCTTTCTGACCTTTATTTTTCTATTATTAAATAATGCAAGGACTCTAAAAGGGGGAACACACTTAATAGAATAAAAAGGCTCACTCTGTTCCCGCTCTTGCTTCCTTCATCAACCTGACATGAATGTGTCTTCTAAAGGATGCTGATTCATCCATTATATTGCTTTGTACTCTTAATACAATTTAGTTTTCTTCCATATGAGTGGACCTTACAAATCAGTTTAACATTAAAAAAACTGGAAGTTGATCACACATATTACACGTATGGAAATCAACATAGTTGGTTACATGTAAGTATATTCTATTCCACAGAAAGATGTAAGACCTTAAGTAAGTTCAAACATGCAAAACCCAACACAGCACGTACAACAGCATTTACAAGACAGGGTTAACCTATCACAGTACCTCCTGCTCTTTCATTCGAAGGGATTGTCCCATCTCCTGCAGTTCCCTCTGCTCTTTTTGAAGTCTCTCTTCTTTTTCTCCCAATAGTTTTTCCTGTTGAATTGTTACTGTGTTTTTCAATTTTAATTTACTCATTAAAGTTTTCAAATCTCCTTGTAGCTTCTTGATAATTTCATTAGCCTATTAAAAAAAAAAACCAACAAGACATTATCAAAATAAACACCTAAAAATAAGGAAGATGTTTCACAAGGAAAGTGTCATGGTTGAACAAACCTTAAGGAGTTCAGCTGACAGCGACTTAATTGTTGCCTCTAGTTTTTCAATATGCCTCTGTTTTTCCTCTGTACTCTCTTCCAGAATCACCTTTAAAGGAATATTACAAAATATAATAACGCTGTGAAAGACATCACTTACGATTTCAAGTAGAACCTCCATAATTCTTTGAGAGCTATCCTTACAAGAAATCAGTCACTGCTTTTCAGTCAGATTTCACAGCATCTCGATTCTTTTTTTCTTACAAAAAATACCACTAACTATACTCCAGTACCCCAGTATTAAACCTGAATGCAGTATACTTTTGATGCCATAATTTAGAACCTAAACTACGTCTGAAAGCTGACTTGCTGTATTCAAACAATGGTCAGTTGCTACTCTATGGAAACCGCAATTAAGAAGGTTCTAGACAGTTCAGAGGAAATTATTTTGAAGCTTGAAGAACCTTTTGCTCTTGTGTTGCATCTAACACTTCTTTTGTTCTAGTAACCAGCTGATCCTTGTCTTTGATCTCCTGTTCCAGCACAGCCACCCGTGTCTGTAGCTGATTAATGTGTTTCTCTTTCTCATGGCATTCAGCATCCAGAGTCGTGTTCTCCCGACGCAGCGACAGCACCTCCTGCTTTGCTCTCTGACAGTCCTAGAGCATTGGCAAGGAATTTAATGTTATTTTTTAGGAAAACCTTAATAGTAATTATTAGCATTTGAAATTAATAGTAATTTAAACACATATACATATATAATAAGCCTAATACGGAATGAAGAGGAGATGAACAAACTTAATATGCTGTATTTTCTATTACATGCCCAGGCAGGCGGTGTTAATGCTCTAACACCAGTAAGTTTGGGTTTAGAAATTAAGAAGCCTTACATCTTCTATTCCAGAAAGTTTTGCTTTCAGTTCTCTGACTGTAGAGTCTCCTTTGTATCTTCTCTCTGTTAGGTCTTTATTGATGACCTCGAGTTCTGAGAGTCTGTTCTGCAACTGTTGGATACTCTTCTGATGCAAAGTTTCCAGTTCCTTTTTCTGTTGTTCGTGCTGTTGTTGGTACTGAGTTTGTGCCTGTGGGAAGCAAGAAATTAAGCAGTTATTCAATGATTCTGACTATTCACATGTAAGAATATTGTTAATTCTTTTCCACCATCATACCTGGAGAGCTCTTTCCTTTTCATTTGTCAGCTCCTGGGCGTGTTTGTTGGTTAGAGCTGTGGTGTATGATGTCCATTCACTTTTCAGTTTGTCTAATTCTCGGCTCTTCTCTGACAAGCTCTGTTTAAGTTTGACAAAGTGTGCAGACTTTTAAAAATTTAAGCATTTCAGTCAGTACTGAATAATTCTTTACTATTACTTACTAAAAGGAATTATTAAGAGAGGTCTAAATGTCAGCATCAGATGCCAAAATATCTGTTCGTTCTGTAACTAGGAAAAGTACGGCACTGAGAACCTGAAGAGCACCTTTCTGACACTGTGAATAAAGTAATTTAATTTCCAATTATATTTTCTTCCAACTACTACCTAAGAGTGAAAAACCAGCCTGCTGATGTTCCCTACCCTTGTAACACAGAGCACTCTAGTAGGGAGAAAAAAAAAAAAAAACTCTTCAGCAGCATCTTTTCCTCTCCTTGATCTGTAATTCTGCATTTCAATTCAGCAAACACATTCCAGTAACTCAAACTGAAATTGTAAACAAATATTCCACTCCAAAAAAGCTCCATAATAGGAGTTTTAATGGAATTATTCTGTTTCATGACAGTCAAAAAAGTCACCTTGATAACTATAGAACTTGACCCAAATCATCCTCTTGTAACCCAAAGGTGAAGGAATTACTGTGCTGACTACAAAAAGCAAAAAGGAGTCGAGTAACTCGGAAGTCCAAGACTTCCACTTTTTTTACCATGGTTTCACAATTTTTCCAAATAAAAGGATTTCCAACCATTCACTGAATATGTAAAAGTATATTTATCGTTTCTCTTCAGACTACCATGTATTTAGTGTTAAATTTGTGTGTGTATACACAAACAGACCTCTGTACAAAATAAAGTAAACCTCTGGTTTGGTACTGCAAGAACTAAATTTAATCCTTCAGTTGCAGGCTTTACTCATTCTTTAGAAAAGCTACAGCAGACTGTTTTCTTATTTTCACTCACTCCCAAATCAATTATCTTGGCTAGGTAGTGGCTAATCACCCAGCCTACAGAAACCTACATTTTCCACAGAGCAAAAAAGTGCAACCTACAAAAGCTAAAAATTTATGTTACCTGTTGAGTGTAGCTCAGCTGCCTGGTAAGATCCTCCTCAGTTCTTCTAAGCTTTTCTTCCAACATCAATTTGTCCTCCTATGTACAAATTGACATCACATCAAATCCTCAGCTCCCAAAATACAAGTAGTATTTAGCTTCCACTTAATCAGCACTGGCTGCCTACGAAACCATATAACCCACTGTATTTGTGAAACAAAAATCCCCTTATTAAATAAGCATCATATGGGATAAGATATAATGAATAAATGTAAAAGAATGGCATTAGCCCACAATGTAGAAACTCTGAATTAAATTCATACCAATTTTTTATAATAGTATCTTAGCATGAAGACTTGTTTACAAAGATGTGACATGAGACCTTTAATTTCCCATGAAATCAAACCTAGCATGCTACCAACTGCATCAACATTCCAGTTTTCATTTGCTATTTATAGCTCCTAGCCCCTTGCAGTCCATAAAGGCTCACAATTACACGGAGACCACGCTTTCCTACACCCAACTGCAGAGCCAAGAGGGCAAGGTTGCAGTAAGTCACTGCTGCAGATGCTCTGTCCATCAGCACAGGCTGTGAGACACTGAGGCCTGCAGAGGCATCCAGGAGCTGCACAGCACACGCCCTGCGTGCACAGAATACCTCACTTCACCTTCAAGTGACAGGGCTTGGCTGAATACACAGCTCAGACTTTCACTGCCAGAGTGACAGTAACAGTTTAGTTCTCACAACATGCACCCAGGTGGCTGCATGCAATGACATGTATGGGCTACAAGGAAAAATAAACCAACGTGGTTCATACTTCTGAAGCAATCAGACTGAAAAAATTGCTTAAGTACACACAGCATCAAGGCCTAGTTGCAGTTATGACAAACCTTCATTTTACCTTAAGACATTTCAAACAGTTGGCTAAAAATTTCTTTATTTCTGCATCAGTTCCTGGTAGGAATTTTAGAGAAAGATGGGTAAGATGTTTAAAAGGGTTGGTCTCCACTACATTTAAAGAGACAGGTGTGTGATCTAGAGCAGATGCCGAAGAAACTAACTGCAGTAAAAACCTAGGGAAAAACCAAAATAATCAAATGTTAAGCATATTTTTTTCTGAAACTACTTTTAGATCCTACAAGCTATTTCCAAATAAAATGCATTTGTTTATGTGCAATACAAGGCCGTCCCGTTTTTGTTTGAGACAGAATTATACAATTCAATCCCTACGTCACAGTTAATAATACAAAAAAATATCAACTAAAATACTCGCACCCTATAATAAGGAATGTACAAAACTAATCAGTTTGTTTATTTGTAAAATTTTCAGCAGCCCATCTTGGACTTGGGAATGCAAAACCAAGTAGGGCCTTTGTAACCAAATTCGAAAGGAAAACAGACTCCTGACTTTTGGGTATCCTACAAACTGGTAAAATCCACAGCCCACAGGACATAGTCAGGAAATGGCCTGACTGCTTGGAGTGGAGCTGGGCCCGGGGCTTTCCTCGGTACCCACACAAACAGAAATAACATATCAAAAGGCCACTGAAAGGAAGACTGGATCTCAGGTCTCCCCCTTCACATTTTAACACCTGAATACTGAAAGGGTAGATAAATCCTTGTCAGAATGCCTTATAACCTTGCCTTCTCCTGGGAAACTGGATGATTTATACCTCGCTCCACCAATTTCAGATCATCTCTCTAGCATTAAATTATTAAAAGATAAAAAACCAAAACAGGACAAACCCAAAACCAACAGTGCTGCATTCTTGCACATCTGCCAGCTTGTGAAGCTTGCCAGCTTCAACTCAGATGCAGAGACTGTTACTAGACACCAATTCCACCACTCAGTCCTCCTGAGAGTTGGGTTTTGTCTGTTACAGCCAGTGACTCAAATCTGGGGGTGTCAGGGCACGTTAAATTATCCTTGTTCTACTGATTCTTCTCTATCTGAGGGACTGAAGGTGTTTTAAGAACTCAACACATACACACAGAGTAACATGGCGCGTGCTTATGACCTACCTTGGGGTGTCTTTGTTCTGTTCCTGAATGCATTGCTGAAGCAGATCTATGAATTTTTGTGGGAAAGCAGAGAAGTCTACCAAGAGACCTTGCTGGGACTTCAAACTATATAAACAGATTGGGAATAAAAATATTAACAATATATAGAAGTGAAATTTATTTCCTATAAAATATTTTGTTCACACTAGTAGAAAGAAGAAATTCTGATCATGTCATTAAAGTTTACTAGCATGTTGTTTTCAAACATAAGAAATGTCGAAAATAATCCCAGGAGGATATTTTTGATTTCAAGGGTTCTTGCAAATGGGCCGCACTGTTTTTTCACAGAAGTTATTGTGGCACAACAAAACATGCTCCTTTGAGTAGGTAACTTCCTCACAGCACGGAGGGTGTTGGACAGGGCACGTGGAAGAGGCAAAGGACAGTGAGGGGACACTCCTCCATCACCCAGACTATCTGCCTACTTGGCTATTCAACTGCTCCCCTTCACCACAGACACGGAAAAGTCAGAGACAGAAACCTCCATCACCGAGGGCACAAAGCTGTAGCTCTGTATAATAAAACACTTCTGCACCTCTGCTTTGCAAACACTATTTGACTTTTGCCTCTTGATCTGCACACTGACCACACCTCTCTTTTTAAAAACAAATACACCAAAACACTCCCCCCCAAGAAAAACAAACAAAATCCACCAATTGACCAAAAAAACCAAAATAAAAACAAAACCACACGAACAAACCCAAAGAAAGCAGAAAACTGAACTGTTCATGCTTGATACCCTAATCTGATCATCAATGATCAAATTCTGAGCAAGTAAATTGAGACCCAACAGTACAACTGGTATGCAATGTATGGTCTGTGAATCTATGTCCAGGCAGACTTATTTCCTGAAGTAGTTCACAGGCACAGACAAGTCTGTAAGAAGTAGTTACAAACACAAGATGCAATCAGCAACATGAACTGTAGCACTGTATCCACACAGGGAACTTTACATCAGGATCCCACGTCCGTCTGCGTAACCCTGAGCCGATCACTCTCCTGCACTTGGCTGTTTCACCAACTGCTCAAAGAGAGCCATGCTGCCAAAACACTGACCAAACTCCACAATGTAAAAACCTTAGTTCTAACACAGACCATTCCAAGCTAAAAATATTCCCTCATTCATTTTTGCCATTTAGAAACATCTCACAGAGAAAATATTATAATTTCACTTACCTTTGAAAATCTTCCTCAGATATGACAAGGTTATAAAGGAAAAAAGGATCAGTATCATCAGTCAATCGAACAGCTAAGTCCTGAAAAGATGGACATTTAAATATGATTTAAAATATTATTAACCACCCAGAAGTGTTTAAATGTTTTAAACCAATATTGCAAACAGTATTGAATGTTTTCACTGTTTAACCAAAAATACGATAGAATTGTGGCACCTAATTCAGAATGTGTAAAACATTAAACACAACTTCAAATATTACAATAGGAAAACAAGGAAAACTGTTTTTCACCCAAAAAAAACCAAGTAAAAACCTTCAGCTTTCAAAGGTATTCATCCTTTTCTGGAAAGAAAACTATTTGCTGTTTTTCCTCTATCATGAAATAGAGTGTAGCACTATCAGTCCACTGTAATGGATCACAAACACATCATTCCCATAACTGGAAATTTTTCAGAGCACGCTGCTCCTACAAGTTTAAGAAACCACCTTTGAAGAGTTTATATGCTGGAATGTGAAGCGAATATAGAATGGATACAGCTGAAGCCCAGTAGGCTAATAAAGAAAACTGCAGCACTGTGCTGCTTAGCCTTTAAATTGATGCTTATTTGTTCACTGGAGGCCTACACAGTGTTTTGGAAAAACTGCCTTCTCTGAAAGCAATGGATCTTGCACGACAAGGAAGGGGTTATGCAAAACACCTGGTACATGAGACACAGGCACCTGTTCCCTGTAACAAGGCTCACACCTGAAGAATATTATATTCCCTAGCAAACCTGACAGCTCTTCCAACATAATGAAATGTGACCACAGCACAGGTACAGGTACAGAACTGAAACACGTTTCAGTAATTCAGGTGCCAGTGACACCCCCAAAACTCTCAGCTGGAGATGCACAAATCAACTCAGGGACTGACACATGCAGACAGTTTACACTGACACTAATGCCACCCCGAGCACACGGGGCAGACTGATGGGTGGGATAAAAGCACCTGCTTAGTCTGATGTCCCATGAGCTGATGAAGCATTTGGCTTTTCAGACTGACTGCTCACTGATGTACCCAACTGCACTTCCACGCTGCTCCTGACACAAGCCTGCAGCATGGAACACAGTTCCTAACTGAACTGCTTCTCCACAGTGTTACTTCACAGAATTACTATTATCACTGCCACCATCAGGAGAATCTTACCAAAAAATGCTGTAATCCTTTACAAACAAATCTTTACTCAATAACACTATAACCAACTCATGACCAATCTTAACATCAAGCTGAGTGCATGTACAGTTTAAGAGACAATTCAGACATATAACGAAAGAGATTACTACTGGAGATGTAATCTCATTGCTACTTTCCTTAAAACAGAAGATGAGGATTTTTTTTTTTTACTGCCAGTTAGTACCTCAGACTAAGTACCTTTAGTCTCAGGTACTGTTCTGAATCTCTAACCCATACTAAAACCCATGTACAATCAAACTAAAAGAGGGGGCTAAAAAGGCTAGGAGGGAAAAAAACCCAAAACCACACCATCCCAAAACAACTAAATTACTCAATAAATTATATAAGAAATAAAATAAGGTCAAATGACAAACGCTAAATTCCTATTTCCTTTGCCTATTTATCCTTTCATAAAGTGGAATTCAGGTAATACCTAATGAATGACACAGATATGACTCATCTACCAACCTTTCTATGAACAGGACTAGAAATTGACAGCAGCTCAATATTCACTCGAACGTTTAATCTCCTGCGTACAAAAAAAATAGCAAATCAAGAAAACATTCTCGAAACAACATTTTCACAGTTGCACTACAGGAAGCAATGACATTTCAAACCCAAAAATTTCAACAGAAACATTAAGAAAGTTCCCAAAGATGACTACTACTAAGATGTAACAGTTTTAGTTATCACTGCAACTCCTCAGTCACTGCTGGTTTTTTTGACGCTTGCTTGTTATCCCCCAACCTTTAAATACCAATGCAGAAGTTTTAAAACTCTGTCCAGAAAGCATAACCTTTGGAAAAAACCTGTTGGAATTCATTAACGATTGCTGAAACTTCTGACAATCACACAGCGCTACCTAGTCTTCATCGACTTCTTGTCAAGTAAGAAGTTACTTGCACTGCAACACACGCCTTCTCACAGAGGCAAGTCAGGCACACACCGTCTAACCCAGACAGGACCAACAGCGCTGTATTCACTGTATTCACAGACGGTCACATCAGGACGGTCTGGGCTGCCCGCACTCCCGGCCACGCTCCCCCTCGCGCAGGGGAACCCACCGCAGGCTGAGGGCGAGGCGCGGGCTCTGCCCCGCTGTCCCAGGGGCCGCGGCCGACGGGGGCGCAGGGAGAGGCGGGACCGCCCGCGGGCAGCGCTGCGGCCCGGGCCACGCCGAACACTCACCGCCCGGGCCCGGGCAACGCCAAACATTCACCGCCCGGGCAACGCCAAACACTCACCACCCGGGCCACGCCGAACACTCACGGCCCGGGCCACGCCGAACACTCACCGCCCGGGCCCGGGCCACGCCGAACACTCACCGCCCGGGCCACGTCGACCCCTCACCGCCCGGGCCCGCGCCCGCCGACACCCAACCCAGCGCGGGCCCGGGCACCGCCGACCCCTCACCGCCCGGGCCCCGCC